>CM029535.1:4641551-5841551 GCA_017141395.1 Laodelphax striatellus | reverse complement strand
GCAACGTCGAGAAATGATATCTATCTATCTAATGCGAAGCGTCAAATTAAATGAATGTCACTGTACCTGTTCAAATTATTGGAAAAAATATACATGGAAAAATGTATAGGAAACAGCTTTACTTATAGAGGTTAATATAATTGAAATTTCATTTGCTATACGATATAACCCACACAAAATAACACTTGAGATTCAACTAATTAGAAAACAATGATTAAAATTTATTACTGTCATCACAAACTTGTAGCTTGTTATTGAAAAATTATTATTGTTTCCTGAATCACAAACATTGGGACACATTGAAGGACAGATTAGAATTTAGTGAGAAAAGTGATAAATTTCAACAATGTTAGAAAAGATAAAGAGTCTACGTGCTGTTGAAAGGTGCAGGAAAGTGATATGCATTGGATACGGAATAGATAAAAACGTTGTATGAACGTAGATTGGTACGTTGAACATTCGTCATGGAATGTGAGCACTAGCAGTTTGGAGGAGAAAGTGAAAATAGATAAGATTACACTATTTGTAGAAGTGTTGGGAGGAAACGAGAGCTCTGCTTGATATATTATCAGCCATCACAAGGTAACACTCACATGCAACAAGTTACCGACATTTATCTGCTGAATAACAATCATTTATGGAGTGGTCAAAAATCAAATTATGAGTGATGCTACTTCAAATTTATTGTGGATGGGAGTGATTCTATGAGAGAATAAGACATATTTTCTATATATCCCAGAATAATTTCAATATATCACATTAGAAGACAATTGAGAGAGGAAAATAAAACTGACAAGAATTGGCAAGCTCAGTAAATTAAATGATCATGAGAAAACATTAAATGAAACATTTTGATAATGAGAAATGAAATTCATTTACAGTATTTCCATACCAATAAAATATACAAAGCCAGCATATGAACACTATTCCGATTTCAAACATGAATTTAGACAAATGGAAGAGTAATATTGAAGTAGTCAATGGCAATTGTAAAAAGACATTACTTATTTCAGCTTTCTGTGTGCCAAATAAAATATTGACGCGACTAAGTCGAATTTGATGACATGCCAAACAAAGTCGATTGTTTCAAGAAAGAACTATTTCCTTGCGGCATTTGTACACGTGAGGCTATCCAATGATCAAACATATTAGACGAATTTCATTTCTATTGGATACATTTCATTTATTCATTCATTCAACATAATTTTAAAGAAGTCTACACTGACCTGAAAATATATTTTAGTTTCAAATAGTGAAAAATTGCGGTATAATTGGAAGAGCTTCAACTGTATCACACAAAATCATTCTAATTTTTCAATTTAGTGGATTGACTGTTTAAATATTTCTTGTGATGAGAGCATTAGCCTAGACTCTAAAGGTTGAACTTTACTTAGTGAATGGTTTTCAATTAGAGTACATACGATTATTGTTTCCCACGTCATTGAAAGTTCAACTTTCAAGCACATAAAAAATCCACCTTATCAGTAAAAATATACTATGGCCTACTACAAATGTGACTGAAACCACAGAGACCAGATTAGGAGATTATCGCTTCTCTATGCTGAATCGTACTTCAGTTATTGAAATCATTCCAATATCCAATGTAAAATTTCTCTATCAAAGGAAAACAGTTCCATTTATTAGTCAAGTTATCGGTTAAATTTATCTGTGTGGTAGAGTATCATGTGTTGCGTAACGCATTTAAATGGTAACATCATTAAACTGTCTTATTCCATTCAAATTTTTCAAAAATTCAATATAATATATACTTAGATTTCGACCTCTTCAATCATTATTGAAAAAAGTATTAAATTATCTGAAATTTCGAACAGGGAAAGACGTTTGAAGACTCCGTATTTAGAAAACCAGAAATCCTATAACTAGCAAGGAATAATTTTGTATGATTAATTACTTTTGAATAATAAATTTAACAAAGCTCAATTAAGTGAATAAATATGAAAAATTATACAGAGCAGAGGAGGTGATGTAGAGTTATGAATTAAGAAATATAAGTATGAAGTATTGCAATGTCAAAAATATGCAAAGTTAATGAAATTTGGTGCGTTATTGAAGTTATTATAAGTTTATATTTATTTTCGACTCCAAGTTCTGATAAAATATTGAATTTGGAGAATATCTTGTATTGAATATTTAAAAACCATTTTTTTGCGAGAGTTTTATTAATCTGCACTACAAAGGGATCCTTGAAAAAGCATTGATCATGAATCAGAGATTTTTTTAACTGAAAAATAAATAAATAAACTCCAATATTACTTGTAGGAATACGATTCAACCATAAAACAGACTTCTAGCAAAAAATAAATAGTCCGCAATGTGACTGCACATGGTCTCCACCTGATTTCGTTTCATTGTCATCTGCAATAATTACTAACTTGATTCACAAACATGACATATTTATTGTGAAATTCAATTCCAAGATTGGTAAATGTAATTATAGTTCACTTAAATAGTATACATGACAATGCTGAAACGGCTTACCTTGGTTACAGAGTGAGACTTTTGACCTTGAGTTTTCCATTAGCAGATGCCAATGAAGGTTACAAGACAAAAATTACTGTACCAAGTGAAACTATTTCTAATCGTGTCATGTAAACAGTTGCGTTTCATTGTTCTAAAATTTCATCAATGACAGGCATTAATTTTTAAGAATGATCGTATTTTCAGATCCCAAATTATAATGGAGGTTGATATTCAAGATCATCTAACAACCTTAGCACTGAAATTATTTTTACTAACGTAGCTCTTAAAATTGTGGAAATTTTATTTAAATGAGAGTTTATTTCAAAAGATAAGATGAAAAGTTGATTGAAAAATTTGGTTCAAAAGAAAAGGACTGATGGGAGAATCAATCAAAAGAATTGGAAGTATTCCAAATATCTATCAAAGAATACAAAGTCACTGATCTTTTAGGCCTACTCTGAATTTGATTATCCAACTCAAAGATAGAATTTTAATTATTGAATGGGATAATTTCAACATAAGGCTTACTCATTTATCAAAAATTGAAAAAATAATATCTAAACACTATGGTTGGCGAAGCAAAATGATTGTGATACATCAGTAATAAACTACTCAAACAAATAGGACATAGATTTAGCAGTGCTCACGCATTCATTATTAGACTATGAGTACCAAGACATATGAGTATCTTTAAATTAATTGAATTCAAATTTATTCATTCGTATTCATAATCAGGTACTGGCTGATGAAATTTCATGAGATTTTTTTATATTTGGTTAGGACAGAAAGGTACTATAGCAGCAGCTTTATGGTTTCAACTCCCATCATCATCATCCTTCCTATTACTCATGCATAAGCTAAGAGCTTATGTGGGCATAACCACAGCAAAAAAGTAAGAAGAATCAATTTCGAATTTCACTTTCAAAACATAAATCATTTTTGAAAGGATCATTCGAATTTTTCTAAAGAAGAATGATCTTTCCACAGAGGTTTCAAAGAAGAAGAATGAGTCCTGAATGACTTTCAAGTACTGTTTATAGAATACGAATCAGGGATAACCCAGGAACTGATTGCACAGGAGAGGCGAAGAGGTTCGGAGCAAACCATGTAAGAAAAAGGTAAATCACCAACAATAATAAGACTCCAGAAACACGGAAAATCAAACTACTGTACTATGATGACTCACTTTCCAAGTTTCGAGAAAGTTCTCCTGTTTATCGAAGGGAATCTGCTCTGGGTTATCATTCATCTTTGAACTCCCACCAAACCCATCTGCCTGGAGTGCTTGCCAGTAGTCAAGTGATCTATTTACTGGAGGGTTACATAATATGATTGCATAAACAGCACGCTCTACAATGTGAAATGAACTGCTTGCTTCAATCTATACTGCAGTGAATGGAGGAAATTTCTCACAAAACTGTCGCATATGAATTTGGACAATAAATACAAAAATATGCAGAGCATCACACCTAGATTTTCTAAAACCTCTACTTCGACCAGGGATAGGGGTTACTCCCTATTTGTTCTAAATTCTAATAAGAATTTTTCTAATATTTCTAATTATATAAATAGAAAAATTCCATTTATTCTTAATTCCAACTTTGACAATACAACTTCTCTAGTTCATTCCCTAGATATCTCTATTTTCTATTACTTCATTTCTTTCAAAATTGTTTTTTATTCTACTCTGCCAGTCTGCCTACAAACGACCTCCCATGATTCCTCTACAATCATTTACATTTTTTAATAATGAAGGACAAAATTGAAGGTTGGTATGCTTATTTACAGGCATAAGTATCAACAAATAGCTCAGTTGAAAACAAAATTCAGTGTCAACAATATTGATTTGTCACCTTCATACAACTGAAAATCCCAAAACAATTTTCAAACGCAATTTATACTCAAACTGCTTTAGGATTGAGACCAGCTCGGCCTTAGTGCTTACTCGCTCTAGGCCGGTCCTAAAGCAGTTTAAATCGAAGTACAGACTGAACAATGAAAGAAGGCGATAGCATCTTGAGGCAACATACTACTGATACTACGCACATGAATGTCATTTGAACCAGTATCCTTTTGAATTCAATGGTTTTTAAAATCATAATTAGTGATAATTGGATATTATTAAAGAAATATATATAAAACTAAGTACAGACCAAAATTAAAATGTGAGTTGAAATCTAGAAAAAATGGTCAGAGGCCTATACATGAAAAATATAAGTTCTGTAATACAGGAGCAAGTCAAACACACAATGGACGTATGAATTTTTACAAGATATGCCGTGCTACTCATGTCCGTCTTTTTCTGTATTACAAAGCTTTTAAGGTTTTGTAAAACAGGCCTAAGAAGTCAGCAATAATTCAACAAGAAATATTTCAAATTCGATCAATCACTACGTAACTAAGTATACTCTGATTAAAACAGCTTTAGGATTGAGACCCGCTTAATGGACCGCTCTAGGCCAGTCCTAAAGCAGTTTGAATCAAAATATAGAGACCAAGATGAAAATGTTGTCCTCGTTCGAGCAGAGTGCTGCAAATCTACAAAGCAACGACAACACACCTCAAGTTATCAAATGCAAATTCTGTCAACCGGCATATTTTTTGGTAAGTGTCAAGATGGTCATCAGAAAAGGCAGTTGAAAATAATTTTGAAGAAACAGAATACATACATAATAAGAGGTTATTTATTACTAATTTTTGAGGAAAGTGACAAGAAATTTATGAGGCTGATCCGTATACCACTATCAGTCAGCAGCATATGTGAAAGTGTTAGCTCCGGCTCTGATAAATAACATTATGAGGGCCGATGTCTCGAACGATCACTAGTATAGTATTACGATCACCACGAATAGAAAAAGAAAAAAGGAGGAAAAAATCAACTGGCATGAGCCAGTCTCAATTTTCGATCGCCAATGTGAGAGTACTGTTGTATATATAGCTGAGTTGCGACTGTGATTTCTATCGACATATATTCTATTCCAAATTGACACGGCCATTTTTAGAATGCACTTTGTATGGTAGCGCAATGTCTAGACTTCTAGACAACCACTACACGCCTGTTATAGACCATCCAACACAGATTGTTAGTTATCAACCCACAAACAATAATGTACACTGACAAAAAGCGCAGATATTATCGAACATAAAGGTACCAAAGACAATAAATATTGATACGGAAGTGCCAGTGTAGATATGGCAGATATAAATACTTAACGGAGGGATTTTTCAAAATAACTTTCTATGGTACAGTGAAGAAGGATGTATAGATAAGGACAACTGCTCGAAATTCAATAACTTTGGATAATTAATCGTTATTATTTTGCGGGTGCGAACTCAGCTTTCCGGAGGCACATTGTTATGGGAGATAACCATAAACTATAGTCGTAACAGTTGTAGCTCATGACAAAGATGTACCAAACATGATTGACTATCTTAAATGAAATACTCATCATCGCAAAAAATGCATAATTCAAGCCATTTGGATGAACGAGCAGTAATATCCAGCTTGAGTTAGATATTCTGTAATCTAGATTAACCACAGAAAAAGCATAATCTTGACAAGTCCATAAAACAATATTTAATGTGAATGAACGGATCTCTGATAATGTACCAAAACATTTTAAATATTAAAAACAAAACAACAAGATAATGTCAAAACTCCACTTGACTTATTAAGTTTTGACAACATATTTGTTTGTTTTGTTATTAAGTAGTGTTGATGTTTGGGACAGTGATTCATATCGAGCTTTGAGTTCATTTTCAGGCACGCATAGCCTCATATTACGAAATCGTCATTGTTTCTTCATGGGTATGTTACATATTGTTTGTTAAGTAAAATACTACGCATGCAACGTGCGAGAATCCAAAGAACATCAGTTTAGAACACCTGTGTCATGTAGGATATGGCAGGTGTACCTATATCAAGAGAGCAGAATAAAGAGCATGGAATAAAATTTCATTTTAAATCTTTATTTAAAAAATCTCTAGTCTTTTTAATCTTCAGTCTTTATTTTTAAAATCTAGTCTTTATTTTTAAATTTTTAGTCTTTAATCTTTAGTTTTCAATTTTTAGTAGTACCCAATTCAGAAACATCTATCCAAATATGAATGGATTATTATCACTGTTTAGAATGGTTCAAACAAAACCACACAAGAATGATTAGTGAAAACTTGTGGAAAGCAGTAAATTTAATGAGTCATTCACCACAAACAACAAAAAAGGAATTGTCATTACGATTGGTCATCCACTATTCAACAATTCAAATGAATGGATAGTTATTCAATAAAACATGAGTCATGGCGAATAAATTCGATTGTTATCTTAGTAGCCTACATCCTATAACATTAAAAATTCATAATCCAATGAATTAATATATTATTGTCAACTACTGTATAAAAAAGTTCGATTTCCGAATCGACATATTGCCTTGAATACAACTCACATTAAACCAATTTGACCCCACATATTTTACTTTATTATATTTGGGATAATAAGCATTTACCAATCACATTGGATATTTCAATTCAGCAATAAAATATTATGTTAATGAAGCAAATTTAAAATTATATAAAGGACTTGAGGAAGTGTGGTTGTGTTGTAAAAATTGGGGTTTCCTTTCCTATGGTGGAGGAGAATGTGGACAGTGAAAATTAAAAGTATTGATAAAAATTCAACACAACACCTATTTTTCCAAAGCAAATCTATCACCTAAGTACCATAATTATTATTCTCAAACCTGTAAACCAGCAAAATGTATTCAGTACATTATACATTTCTTATATTGATACAGTAGAGTCTCGCTTATCCGTCATTCTGTATTATCCGGCATACTAATCAGAGACAAAATTGTTCAAATTCTATAAAAACCTTCTTTAAGGCCTCTCAAAACAAACCTCAACACTGGAATTATATAAGGGACGTTTCATTGCACAATTAACTTAATACAAACTTGTTTGGACTTATAATCTAGTAAATACTACATTTTACATTTTATATTACAATTACTTTTTCAATCAGTTGAACACATTTTTTTAAATATTCCCTATTATCGCTCATTTTTGATTATCCGGCCCTCTGCTGGCCCGTTTATGACGAATAAGCGAGACTCTACTGTATTATAAATTAGAATAGATTGAACAGACATAAGATTGATCATAGCAAAGAGAACCCGCTGACTAGAAATTAATTTCCTTGTAGAATTAATTTTTAGTGGATGCATAAAACATAGATGAATGAAACTGGTAATGATTGAAATCAAGAGGATCCTAATGTAGCACGTCTATTAATGTTACAGCAACCGTCAAGATGACAACTGTAATTATTACCGTCGAAATCGTGGGCTAAATTAGAATTGAACAGGAGCTACCCATTATAGCGCGTGTTCAGCTATCAGCTACACTTTCTAATGCAATTAGCCTACCTGTGTTGAAGTTGCAGTGACAGCAACTCACTGCTATCCGAATCGCTGTCAGATGAAGATGGTTTAGGATTAGGACTCATAAACATGTTCTTCAACAGCAGTCTCCTCTTGAAACCCATCACAATAATTCAATCACAAAACTAAAATTCTAGGCCTATCACTCAGTTGCACGGGACACAAAAACCACAACAATAATTCATTCACAAAACTAATATTCTATCACTCAAGTTGTACGGCACCACAACACAGCACTTCAAAAATATTTCCAACACAAAACTATTCTTCTCTACATCTACACACAGCAGCAAGTGTCAAACTACATTACGCTTTGGGCCACTGTTCAATATTCAGCCTACTAAACAACACGAATTACAAATTAATTTATTCATCGAATAAAGCGCGAGATGCTCAACCGAGCACGTGTAAACTACAAAAGATGACGTTAGAGTGGTTGAACTTGACGTAGTAGTCCCTAGTTCAGTCCAAGTCCAGTACTGACTCAAATTCCCCTTCTACCGCTCCTCAGCCGAACCGAAAATTACATCATTTTGTGAAGGAATTTCCCTGTATATCTATGAGTCATTAAGAGGCCTCTTTCATTCATACATAACTCGTCATTTCCAGCAATGCTATTAGGATACGATCATCTCTGTATTGTCTACTAATTGTAGGAATGTTTTCACAGCAGATAAGCCGACCGTGTGGTAATCTGGTTGAACCGTTTTTAGCCCATGATTCACCACAGTCGACATGTTAACTGGGTTCCTTAATAGGTGGCTGATCTATCACCCCTTTCGCTTCACCAAACTCAGGGAACGATGACCTGCAACGATACCCTTTCATGACCTCCAGCTCACAAAAAACTTCCTGAGCCTTAACGAGGAGTTAGTGGATAAGTCCAGTAACGTAGTACTAAAAACAAGCAATATGAACAATATTTCACACATGGAAGAAACTTGTAACAAAAGTACAGTATGTACATTATATTATTCCATAATATGTATTGAAATTCATACTGATCAGCTCTTTTAACAATTTATTAAAGCAGTGGCGGATCTACGGGGGGGGCTTTGGGGCTGAAGCCCCCCCCAAAACGCATGGAAATTTTTTATGAGAATGTAAAATTCATACAAATATTATTAATTATAATATTTATAAATTATAAATATTATAATATATTATTTATAAATTATTTTTTAAACTCTTAATATAAATAATATCCATTAGCAAGAATGACCGAATTCCACCATTACTTCTACGTCTTCAAATGTGGTATAAGCCACTGAAATTGTCATCAAAAGTAGGGTTTACTTCTCATGAAATGAGGTAGCCCGGTTCTTTTCTATGTTGTATAATCGTGGAACATTGAATCCAATTATTCGAACCCGGCAACCTGCTATCCCGCCAAAAATCTCTATGAAATGGCTCAGTTTTTTTAAATGTAGACAATTTTAACCCTGAAGCATAACTTTTTCATAACAGCACCTAATATCATTTTAAAATCAATTTAAATAAGCCCCAATTTCATACCAGGATTACTGTTAAAGGCGGCCCAACAGTTTGCGAGATATAGCTCTTCAAAGTTCATCTATGTTAATAATACATCATAAGCTATTTCTTGCTAATTCTCGCGGAAATCATGTGAAATAGCAAAAAATCAAGTGAAATTGCGAGAAATCGCTTGAGATGCATTGATGGAAAAAATGGTTTTCGGTATAAGAAAAACTAAAGAACATAATATGCAATAATATTTTGTACATAAAGATAACTTCCAAAAATGTTAATTTTTTGTTATAAAATGGGTACAATGTACGATTTCTTGTTTATTATTATTTTAAAAGTGTTTATATGTCTGATTGAAATTTCAACGAGGCATTAGATTTGGCAATACAATCCTATTTTATACGATATTAAGTGCAGTTTAAGTTTAAATCCATATAAAATCAATAAAAGCGAGAAGAATATCATTCTAATAATAATCAACTACCCCCTCCCCCCCGGTCATTGGTTTTAAGCCCCCCCCAAAATCCATTTCTAGATCCGCCACTGTATTAAAGAACAATAGACTTTACTAATAAGAAATTATTTTATGAAGATCATACTTAATAAAGAAAAAAATTATATAACCACTAAATCATATTATTATATAATTGTATTGATTATTATATTGATATTTTTATCAAAGATTAGTTATGAAAATGAATATTGAATAGATATTGATAAAGTTCTGATTCAGAATAATGAACAAGGAATTCTCACGTGCATTATACTTATGTATTATGCACTATCTACGTATTATGATAGAACGTGGAGTATTTATTACAATAATGTAATGTCTTAAGATGTTTGAAGCAATTTGTATATTACAAATATATATCTATATGTTTTTCTATATATTCTAATTTTAATTTTAAATTATATCAAATTTTCCATGCGAAACCCCAAAATATTGGAATTTATAATGACCAGCTCATTTAGAAAGTTATTAAAGAACATTACAATTTTGGGTACAGTATAAAAAATCGTGCAATAATTATTTCCTTATCAGCTATTTTAATTATCTTGAATGGTTTCTTTCTTTGAATAATTCAATTCCTAGCATTGCTGAAAGTGAGAAGGAATTTATAAAATTTCAAAATTGATGAATTGCGAACAAGTTTTGTTCTTAGGTCAGATTCCCTCATTCGAACACAAATCAATGCACTTTTGTGCATTGAATTTGAAATTTTTGATGTCTTAATTACAGGCCACAGGTGTTTAATTGATTTGGTTACATTCACACAATATTTATTTCATACCTCTGTGTGAGTAATAACATTATTAATCTAATGAGGAAAAATTCTCATTCTTTTTATGAATATTAATTATAAATTATCTTCAGGTAAATAGTTGAATGACTGTGACGAAAGGACAAATTGGACAACAATATTAGGCTAACAGCCAAAATCAATACTGAACAATGAGATTCAACCAGAATCGCCTAGAAAAATCTAGTTTAGTAAGGAAGAAAATTTTAGGAATAAATCATGTGCCAAAAACATGGGGGGAAACAATAATGAGCAGTTTTACCTCATACAAAGAGATAAAAATAAAATTTGAAAATTTATTAGGTGTTCAATGTGGTAAGTATGTCTAAAATTGGAATCCAATACAAAAACATGTAATATATTCACAAAACTCAATTTGAAGACAGGCAATGTTGAAGAGCTACAATTAAAATTATTGACTTTGTTGGAAAATTTCAATTACTTCAAATAATGTGACGCAATACTGCATTATCTTCACCTTTGTTTCATTCCGGCATAACATTATTCTTCTATGACGTCTATTATTCTAACCTGTTTTCAAACTATGTCATAAGGTAACAATGACTTTCACTGCAGAAAGTAGTCTAGTCAATACTACACTACGCCAATTGCAGAACAGGAAGTGAGAAAATCAAAGACACGAATTCAAACAACCAACTTTGCTAACCCTTGCATTAAATTATTTTGCATAAACATACCAAATTCTAGAATAGAACAATCAAAATAATATTATTGTAAGATAAGATTTTAAGTGTGCAGCACACATCGAATCTTTCTCAACTGATTTTAATAATAATGAAATATAAATCACTACTACGTGCATACAGAAGACAAGTTGAGTCACGGACGCGTTTCAAACAATGCTGCTCATCCTCGGCGCTTTCAGCTGCGTAAATTTGACTGATATATTCATTCAGTCGTAGCTTAAAGCGCCGAGGATGAGCAGCATTGTTCGAAACGCATCCGCTACTCAACTCTTAATGTTCTCTACAGTAAGTAGATATATATTTCATATTATTAACTACAGTTCAAGAAGCTTGGATAACAACAACAACAACAAGATTTAGCAATGAACATCTTCTTCATTCACCATTTTGAGCATCTTCTAGAAAACTAAAAAAAACATTTTTCAATCAAACTCACATAATGAAAAACCCACGGTATATCGATCTCCATCAATATACCGTGTAACCACCTACATAACGAACTCACATAAGACAATGAATAATATAAGTTTTATGACTGTTAAAGGGGGTATTTCATTAAAATCAATAACAGAATTCCAATAATGGATAGAATTGTGTGAAAAACTGAGCGACTGATCTTCACATACATGGTGGGAGTAAATATTGTCAAGTGCGTTATTGAGCTTCAGTAAAACTCAAGTGGGCGTGAAAAACTGATATTGAAAATTCAGACCGCTCAGTGACAGTAGCATTCGCAACCTACACCACTATATAGATTTGATTCAATGGATCACATTCCCTATGTCCACACTTTGTATGCCACTAAAACATGATGCATATGCTTAAGCATTGATCGCACGCTGTGCAGCACACAAAAAGCATACAAAAAAGGAAAGGATTACAGCCGGAGTCGTCTGGATATAAAATTCCACTTTTTATTCTGAGTAGAAGAAATGAACGTTTAAATCAGTTATTGAGTAAAAATAATAGAAACAATCAATTAATCCGGTTAAGCCCTACTATAAAAGCTTCCATGAATTTGAATGTTTTTGAATTTCATACGAGAAAAAAAAATGAAGAACTAAGGTGGCGAACAGGTAAACAAGATCGACCAGAATTCATAAGGCTATAAAATTAATTCAACTAGTTTCAATGTGTTACTTGATCCCTACCATATATAATTTCAATTTAAATTGGAGGTAGATCAAATGTAGACCAGGAAACTGGAGAGAGGAAATAGAAACTAACTTGTCTTGACCAGTTTGCGACTTGTTTGAAATTGAATTAATCGCATCCTAGCTCTGCTAATAAGCACTGGTCAGTTTGCATCAAGTTATATTTAACATAAACACTGAGCTAATTACAACACAAATTGTCTGAAATTTATGTGTGATATATTTTCAAGTTATTAGAATGCTGTGAAAAGGAATCACTATTATTTTTGGAAATTGAATAATAGTGAAATGAAAATGGGAAAAATTGTTTAGTATAACATTTATTGCTTCAACCTATAAATATGCGAGACAAATTATCCTCGTTCATGTGAAATAATATGAATAAGTATAAAATTGTCATTGGAGAGTTGGCAATCACTTTTTCAATATACAGTACATGAAGTTTTTTTTCAAATTGTTTCTGCACTTTCTAACATTCATGAGAAATGAGTGAGTTTTTGTATTTGATAGCTGCAATTTATGTGAACAGAAAAATAAATATAGAATTAAACGTATTTTTTTTTTAATTTTTCTGAAAATTTCTTACTAAAGTAATGCCACATAAGCTCGTGCGTGCTGGCTTATCCGTAGGTAAAGGATGATGATGATGATGATAGTGAGAGATGAATGAACCTACAACTTTAGGTGGTTTCCGGACCACCTCTTAGCTTTGATAACTATTGTAACATCAATGATTTTTCAATATTTTCAGTGAATACCTGATTAAACTCTAATAAGTTAAGCCTGCTCTGTGAATAGTTCCAGTGAATTCTTCAAAATTAAATAGGTTTACTGTAATTCAAGTACAAATTGTACCTATTAATTCGTCCTCAAAATTATAACGTACTTTAAATATGGATCACAGAGGTCTTGAATAAGTATGGGATTAAGCAAGGATTACTATTCCTGTTCACTATAACTATAATGATCTATATAGAATAAGTTCTAAAATCCATTGAAATCATGTAATAGGGAATATGTCGATAAAAGGATGAGAACTTCCCACCTATATTTGAATCGCGCTTGAATAACAATTAAATGTTTGTTATTTGAATCAACAGTTGTTTATTGTTGAAAGAATCCAATAATTGTTTCAGGTAATGAAACAGGAACTTCTTGAACATCTAGCCAGGGACCAAATCATGAACAGAATAATTAGACAACTGTGTAAATCTCAGAGTTTTTATCAAATGAATTTCTCGAAGCTTGATCCAACAAGGGTTTTATGAGTACTACCCACACCCACCATTAACTTGATAAAACCGCAAGAAAATTTCGATCCCCAGTTATTAATAAGTTGAAGAATAAAATAGACAATACATAATTATTCTTTCCATGCTTTTGAGTTTCAGGAGAAGAGTTTCTTCAGCATAGATAGTAAGCTCAACAAATTTCAATAAATGAACCTTTCAGGGTAAATTAAAGAGCCAAACAATGAAGATTAGGCACGTGATCAAGTTAGGGACAATTGATCAAAAAACTATGATAGAAATTCAAGCAAAGCATACGATATTACCCTTACGGGTAGGTTTCACCTCGCCTTATTTTTTGTGTCGATCACCAATCCGAGAGCAGTCTTGAATGCTTGTTACTTAACCACATGATTACTTAGTGACAATGAAAAATACCTAAACATAAAAAACACAATTTTTTGAGGGATAGAGCAAGAGTTTTTCAACAAGGTGCATAGAATGAACGTGAGCTGAGTTAGTTGGAGAAATTGAGACTGCTAAGTAGCAAGATTATAATTTCTACCTATTAGCCGATGCCTCATGTCCTGAGTAGGCCTACAGAATCAAACCAATACCAAATTGGTAAACTAAATGCTCAAGAACGGAGTAATAAGCAAATTAATAGCCTACATAAAAAGGCTTCTCAAAAATATGACACCCAATGATCGAAATTACAATGAGATATAGAGATTTATTAGACATTGTATTAAAATATACAGCAATTTTCAAAAAAGCTTGCGTTCAGTTTCAACTCTATCCTATAACCATACAATTTAATTTTCAAGTCTCTTATAAATAAAGGACTACTTAGAAAACTAAACAAAAAGATTGTTGCAAAAATGACTTAGCTGCAAAACCATTTATACAGTCACTTCAGACAAAAACAATAAGCTGTAACATGACGTTATTTCAATCTAACGAGTTTCGTACGAAAACGTTTTCAAATTTTATATTTTCGCTCAACAGGCGAAGGTTTAGATAATGAATTACGTGAATCTAGACGTCTTAATAGGCTAGAATTGGGTATTATCGGCTATCAGAGCTTGAAACAAATAAGCAACTATCATAAACTGAGCACTTCCTATTAGAAATCCAGGGTCATTAACCTGACATGAATAAAAATCCTATTACGTGCATAGAACAACGCATGCAAAGCAGAAGGTTTCAAATCATAGAAATTGAATAATCAAGTGAATTAAATACCTATTTCAACCGGCACTGAGTGAAGTTAAGTCCCAGAACAGTAGACCAGGACTTGACTAGATCACACAAGGAACTTGGCCTTTCCAGGATACGATCGAGTTTGCAAAACCAAAATAACGTCTTTTCTGTCACGAAAAATGATATGATACACAACTCCAACAAAAAGTAATACATGGAACACAAATAATTTCAACTAGGTCAGAACATTTTTGTACAAACCTTTGTAAATTTCACTAAACACATTAGGTAGCCTGGCAGGCAGCCATGACACACCATTGTTGACAGTTGCCGTCTGCTTCGTTTTTAGTTCAGAAATTTCTCACTGAAAAGCAGCTGTGTAGCAAAGACACGGCCGCTTGAATAGCATCTTTTTGTAATAAATTTGTGAAATATAAATTCGTACAATATATTTTATTCATAAAATTGTCAAAAAATCAACTTTTAAATATTTAATTCCAATTTTAAATCATTATTTACAATTCTTATAAACTTTTATGAAACAGTATTTTACATGTTTGCTCAATGGATGAATTGGCGGTAGAATCAAACTTGCGAGGATCACGGCTAGAGCTTGGATTAAAACTGATTTACTCAATTTCCTACTTGGACCAAGAGAAATACAGTACATAAAAAATTAATATAAAAATGAGTTGAATTCTCACAAAAACTTGTAATATTTTCTATCTCATCAACCAATTAATAAAAAAAGCAAGCCTATCTCAGATCATCAGAGGTCGCAAAAACCCTTCATTTATTTTTATTTGTAATTGACGATTTAAAGGTAAATAATAAATATTAATTAATGGTAATTTTCAACATAATGTCAAATGATTAGTATTATGGACTTTTGTACTAGCGCCAGTTAATATAACTTAGATAGTCACATCTGATAAATAGGTAGGTCATTAATTTCTCAAAAATGTTTGAGCAATAAATGATAAATTTAATAGAATTGATGATTGCACACCTCTAGTGAGATTGGAATTGACATTTTTCTTGTTAATTGGAATTGAATACATGTTCACTGTTCTTTCTTGAAAAATATAGCCTTTGAATTATGTGTGAAATTATCAAAAACAGTAATGTATAAAATAAAAATTCAATACAACCAATTTTCATACTTAAAATCACTATATTTACAACATTAAGATATTGCTGTATTATACAGGTCCTAAAAGACGATAGAACTAATATCAACAGAACTGTACAATTTACCAAACAAAATTGAAAGATTTACGTTTGTGTATCATCTATTTCTAGGAAAATTCTCAAGAGAGAAAATCTTACTATAAGGGCTAAAATATACGGTACATCAATAACGCGCCGTGATTTCGTTGAACCAATAACATATCAGCAAATCCGAGCATCAAATGCGCTGCTTATAGTTTGCAACATGTAAGTTCTATTTACCAGTTGAATTCGACGTTTACGTCATTGCTGCCCCGTATATTTTGGCCCAAAGCTGCACTTGACAAAAGATCGATTACAATTCACTGTTCGCATCCCAGGGACTGGTAAAAGTTGCAGGTACAGGTACACTTTTTGTTGGATATTCTTCGTCGATTTGACGAAACTCTAGTGAATATCGGTTCCTATTCTTATAGGATCCAATTTCATGACTCAAAAGTGCCTGAAATTAAAAACAAATCACTTTAATTATTATTGAAAACCTATTTCGAAATGAAATTATAATGAAGCAATTACCCTATTCTAATCAGAGTACGTACAGAATCGACTTATATAAATATCGTAGAAATACTGTATAATACCGTAGAGAAAGCATACGCCAAGTAGATTACTCATCGCCACCATCACGTTGCTTTTCTGTCGGTCACCATTTATCATAGGGATAAATAATCTACTTGCGTATGCTTTCTCTATGATAATATTTCCAGATAAATATCGCCTTTTAAAGACGAAATAACGGAATGTATGAATCAAATTTTATCCAAATAGCAGATTTGTAAGATACTATAGAGATGTTGAGAAGTAGGCTACTTTTGAAGAAAAAAATCGAGATAATGATATCTTGCATTATTTTGGAACTCAATATTAAATAAATCTAAAGGATGAAAGAACGTGAAAGTATAAAATTTACCTGAAGATGAAGACTTTCTTTAACCTTATTGAAGGCTTCAACTTTTCGAAAGTTCATTTTTGCTGTTTCCAAAACTCCAAGGCATTCCGTAATTACATTGTTCTGGGAAAAAAATACATAAATATTAGCCATTTCATAAATTCAATGCCATGATTATACTCTAACATATAAATAGAAAAAGTGAGGGGAAAGTAGCTTAAAATCTACTTTGGCCAGGCTTAATAAATGACTACTCAGAATACATTAATTCATGGAAAAGATTCATTTCAACTCAAATTTCTTTTATCAAACATCTTAATATTACAGTATCAGAAAAACTATGTTTTTAGTTGGGAAACGTTGAAAATTATACTAAAATAGTAAACCAAACACACACTTTACTTTAATACATACTTGATTTGATGAATTGATGAGTAAAATACCTTATTTTTGAGATCATGAGATACAGATGCAGCCCAAGACACTTTACATTTAACATATAAAAGTAAGGCACACGCTTGGTCATAGAGACCACCCTGAGATAATATGATCAACAAAGAATGGTCAACAAGCTTCAGAGCTTGAGCAGGAAGACCCATGTTCAACTGAAACATAAATACAGAGAAATCAGTTACATTGATAATAAATAGACATTATGAGTATTATATGATTGATGGATTTTCAAAGTCATGGAAATAATTGATGCTCATGTAATAATACTAATTAGCCTAAAAAACAGCATACTAACATAGTTATTCACTATGAAAAACTGAAATGTTAATTATTACCAATTATCTTAACTTATTATCGTATTTAATGTGGAATAAATAGTTTTATCAACAATTTAGTAAATATAACCCAATACTTCATATGAAATATGTCAGATGTGTTACACAAGAGAACAATTATGAATTCCGAACTCATTTAAAGAGGAGTAGTTCATTAGTAGCAATACTTCTCAACATAAAGAAATTATAGCCTATTTGAAATTTTAATTTCAAACCTCTCATTAATTATTGTAATCCAACATCAATTCGCTGTTAAGATGATGAAAAAACATTGAATTTTGATTACAGACAAGGATTCAGAAGCGTATGAGAAGGATAGTATGATAGAGAGTATATGAGAGATGATGGAGAGATATGGTATGGAGGTATGTTATTCATGTATGATAGAGAGGTATGGATACAGAGTATGATAGTACAGTGATCAAAAGGTCCCTCCGCAGTGAAATATACAACGAAACAAGACATTTATTGAACAACGCGTTATTAAAATTTTCCTGAAATTCATTGCAGTGATTGTTGAAAGACCTTCTTTGTTGTTGAGTATTACACAATTCAAATTCAGAGCACCATTTCTTACCAGAACACAAATGCCACCACATAGCTACAGCGGAGAGACTTTATGATAGGTATTAGTCTTACTGGAAAAATTACGGTACTGATAAGATTATCAAATAAGTATTGAATATTATTATAGCACAATAACGGGTGTATCAAAAAGGAGGCATCTCAAAATTCGAGGAAAAACATTTTCTACATACGAAATGTTTTTCGCCAAAAAATGTGTTATCAACACTACTGAACTCATTATTAACGCTTTGTATATCATTTAAATGCACCATTGCTACCCCATTGTTCATATGTGACTGCAGTATCTGTATATTTTCGGCTACGGGTTTTTCAAGGGATGAACGTGTATTTATGATTGAAATTTATTGCACATATAAGTCTTATGAACGAATGAAAACAAGTTCCTGTTGGAATTCACCAATTCTGCAGTACCTTATCACATCTCAATGCAGCAATAACACCTGGAATAAAGTAATAGAGTCACGTTTACTCACTTCGAGGTGCGTCCTTTTTGAGACACTCGTTAGCATTCAATTCAACATTATCAGTAAAAATGTTTCAACACTCACTTGAACTTCGGCGATTTCCATGATGACAAGAGCCGTCAAATAGTGCAAGAAATGGAAACTAGCTATCGAAAGTGCAGTAGTCAGTATGAAGACTGGAGTCGGACTAGTTTTCGAGACCAATAGCATGGCACGCACTCGCAACGAGTGACAAGTACTCGCTTCTTCGTTCAGCAAGTCCTCCACGGCGTCCTTCACTCCTTGATTGTCTCCTTTGGCCAAAAGCAGTTCCGCCAACCTGTGTCAAAATAGGCTAATTCAACATCTTCAACGAAGTTGGATGCAAGTTGGTATGAATAGATGCAAGTTATCACACATCAAGCAATAGTTGAGACAAAATAAATGAATCAGTGTCTAATTCAATTTTTATTTCGATGTTTAATTATATTATCAAATAGAAATCCTTGTTTGTTGTAGAATTGTATCAATTGAGACATAACAACTTCAGTTAATTTTCACTCAGTAAGTCGCTAGTTTAATTTCTATTCCACCTGGAGTTTATATTTATATCCCCCACCTAGTAACCCATGTAAAAATCTCAAATTTATGTGAGCAATATCAGATCAGGAACACGATAGTTTTAAATAATGCAGTAGCCTACTGTACTATTCACATTGCATTTCATTTCACTCAACGTAAGTGAAATTTAACCTACAATTTGAAATTATTGTGTTTCATGCTGTATTCTTATTCTAATTCCAATTCAATTCAAATCCGTACATTATTTGGTTGGAGAGAGGAAAAATTGATCATCTCTCTATATGCGACTATGATAAGTACAATATTCACATTATAATAACATGGATAAAATCAATTGCAATAGCATAATTCAGCATAGTGTTCTCACCTAACACAACTCTCCCATTTATCCAATGTTGATAATTGGCGAACAGCTGTATGGGCAGCCTGCCACTGTCCTTTGTACAAGGCTTGAGTGAAAAATAGTATCTGCTCTATGATTTGCCACCATTTTGAATTGGGATAGAGAGATCGCGCATAATCCAGCACAATGACGGCTAGTTTGTATTCGCCCTGGAAATAGAACACGACGCATTCAGTAACAGAATAATAAACATTTTACGAGAGTATCATCTGATACAAGAGAAATAAAAAATGTGGGGTTCTTCTGAAATAGACCCCATGATTCTTCCAAAATTTAATTCCACATGCATTGTTCCCTGATGCATTTCAATCTTATTCCAGAAACTATTCATAGAACAAAACAAAAACCCATACAAAACGGCATATTTTCCATAGAAAGAACAAATTGTTTCATGTGAATTTATCTTGACTTACAAAAAAAAAACTCAAATAATAGCTCCATTTAGATAACTCTTGTAGTCATATACGTATAATCAGATTCATTTAATTTGGCGCTTGGCATTAGGTAGAGAGATAGATAGAGAGATATTATTTCTTTGCCTTCGTACTCTACGGTCATCAGCGGTAATCGCTCAGTTTTCGCGATTTGAGTTTCCAAGTGTGAGTAGAGCCAAAGTCCACTTAATTTCTTCAATTATTCAATTTTTTATAATTTCTTGAAATTACAATACAGAAACCTATCAGTACAATTTTGAGGTTCATCCAAATACACTCACCAATTCAATAAGAAAATTGGCAAATAGCTTGATAGGTGCCAATTGAATACACTTACCAATTCAATGAGAAAATTGGCAACATTGCAAATAGCTTGACATGTGCCATCAGCATTGTGCAGCGTTGAGGAGGTGAGCGTATCGCAGTGGTTTAGATGCAACAGCAGCTGGCTGGTGAGGGAAGCCATTTCCGATTTTCCATACAAGGCCCACAGCGCTGCTTTTTGCGACAAACTCTTTCCAAACATATCCGGCATTGATAGTTGGCAGTTCAGTAGATCACTTCTCATAATTGCCTAGAGTAAGGTATACAAACAACGATTGAAAATAGAGATTTTCAATTCATTTAATGAAGAATTGATTAGTAATAAATAATAACCATGTTAAAAGGCCGGGAAATAAGTGTTTACGGTATAATCATGATAGAATGTATGAAGCATGAACGGTATACAAATAGAATTCCATAGAAGAATGATAGAATTTATGCGGATACCGTAAAAACCTTGCCGGGAGAGTCGAGTATGATACTTTTCACCACTCTATGGGCCTTCGCACACGAAGGGGTTGAGAACAGACTGAAAACAAACACAACTCCAATCTACTTTCCGAAAAAAATTCTTGAAAAAAAACACATACTTAATTTAATAATGACTGCCATTATTTTCCTGTTTTTACTGTATAGTGTGGCGAAAAAATTGATAACAAATACTGCATGACTGTATTACATTTTTCATAATAAATTTTTATATTGAATTGTCATCCTACTTGGCAAATATAGCTAAGAATGCGTGTTTAACTTTCACTTAATCTCAGTAACATTAATAATATTATTACGCTTATTACTTTTTTGGCTGAGACACTCTTCACTCAATATTAACGTTAAATTATTTCGAATATAACATTTTACGTTATAATTTTGTCACAGCAGCCAATGTTATTTGTTACTACGTATATATTATTAGGTCAAAGGTCATGGAATGAGAAATGACAGCAAAAAAGTTATGAATGGTGGAAAGCATTGATTGCAATAGCGATGATGATGATTATTATTATTTTGTTGACGACGATGATGATAATGATAGTAATGGTGACGGCGATGAGGAGTGGAAACAATAAAAAATAGTTTGATTGCGTGCAGTGCCATACAACACGACACGACACCTCGTCTGCTGCATGCACCATTTTAGGGGCGTGACGATTAATAGGATATTTATGCTGATGCTGCAAAACCAAGCCGGAAATATGTAATAATGTCGTGGATACAAATCATTACCTCGAATACTTGAGCCGGCCGTCCTCCTCTGGTTGCACTGTACTGGGACAAAAACTGGAAGCCAAGTGATGCCAAATAGTTCAGATTCAATTCACCACTTTTGCAAATGGAACGCTCCAATAGGATTCCCTGAAATAATTGTCGAGAATAAAGTAAAACACTATATGATATTGTCCACTATTATTGACAGTTTCCACTATTTATTGTTTACAGCCCTGTAAAGTAAAAAATCAAATAATTCTTTATTTTGGAAAAACAATACTACAAGTACATGAAATATACATTACAAGCATACAGGTATTTTATAAAATATAATAAATATACAGAGTAATAAAACGAAATAATGTACTGTCTTTTATAAAATAACTAACATTATCCAAAATAAGATACTGCTTGCTAAATTCAATTAGAATTTAGCTGTACTCAAAGTACTGTTGAAAATGTGACTGGTAAAGCCATGAAACCGCGGTCCAGTGCTGTAAACAATAAATAGTAGAAACTGTCAATAATAGTGGACAATATCATATAGTGTTTTATTTCATCATGAGGTCCACAACATCAAAAAGAATTCTACAATTAAATTATCAATAAATGATTGAAGTATGCGTAGAATAAACAATTACAAAAAGAGAATCAATACACTAAAAATTAAATTGATTGCTTCGATCAAGTTTCTAGAGTTCAATTAATTTTATTTTCAAATGAAACTATCACTTAGGTCTCCTTTTATAATAACAGTAACACATTTACCAGCCCGTTTTCAATATAATATGTTATTTGAATGATGTTATTGATATTCATGCATAAGTCTCTATTTAAAATACTTGTAAATTGGATTGTCTATCTATAAGATAAGATTTTTCAGAAAATGAAATTTTTAGATTGAGTTTTACGAGAGTTTTGCTGTTACTTATTTTACTCATAGACAACGCTATTTGTTCATATAATCTATTTGTTCATAGGCGAATGCCTAATCCTTGTCTGCAAAAAAGGGGGGAAAAAGAAGAAGAAGAAATCTATTGGTCTAATAGATTAATTCTTGAATAAAAATGTTCGTTACCTTATTTTCTTCAGTAAGATTGTATAGCCAGGCTTGGGCATGTTGCAAACATATATTATCCTTCTCCTCATGAGATAATGTTATCGCTTCTTTTAAAGCATCTAGAGCAGCCTCTCTGTGAACATGTAAGACATTTCGTTTAGCGAATTGAAAGTTCCCAATCAATATAGCTGGCACCACAAAGTAGGAAGAAACAGAGGTAACTTTCTTATGAGAGACTTGTAACGCCTACGAATAGTTGCAAAAAATGCCGGTAGCCAGCGCTTGTGTTTGCAAATGCGTATTTATGCAGCAACTACAGTAGTTGTCGTGGTAGTGAGATGCATTCCACACTAGTGAATCTCTCTACTCCTCCAACCGGAAACCCCCCCCCCCACCCAAAGTGCTTGCCTACCACCACAACACAACTCACAACTCACCAGCCGGCAGCTAGAGACTCTAGAGCCAAGCAAATGACAAAGTCATTATTATAATTATCTTTGATTTGTTTCATTTCATCACTGTTCCTCATCGACACGTCCCCATGCTACTGATATAGCATCTATGAGACAAAGAAATAATTAAGTATATAATATGATAATCATGTTTACTCATACAAAAGTAGAAATAAATACGTTTAATACTTATTAATTAAATAAATCAATTCATTATTTGTTCGAGGGCAGGCGCATACAAAGGAGTTAAAATTTATACATCATTCATAAAACATATTATGGCATACCATATAAGATCAATCAAGGAACAAGAGTACAATATGAATAAACAAGAATAAGTCTTAATAAACTATTGTTCATTATAAAAATGAACATACCGCAATATTCAAACTTTACCTACATCACTGCAATTTAATGATTGAGTGCAATTCGATTTAATCTAATTCACAATACAATTTTTTAATTCAATAACTGAAGAGCTTGGCATTTTAATAATAGAATGGTAACTTTTGAATAGTGACTTTCGTGAAACGGGCCCCAGGGGCTATATGGGGTGAGGGTATGGAATACCGAGGTTTGTAGAGACCTAAGGTTGGCCAATCCCCATAAGAGCCCAGCAGTCCAATTTTTCCCGATTAGTCTTGCTATAATGACGTCAATCAGTGCCCGGGTTAACATATGCCCTATATCTATATTCAAGACTCATCACGTATCTAGTATTCAAATATTTCCAGATGGTTTTTGGAAAAATGAAAATTTTCAAATTTCTATCTTATAGATTGTCAGATAACAATAATAAATTAAAATAATGCAATAAAAATAATTACTGTGATCAAATATCTACAATAATAATAAGAAATCATTTAATATATTTGTAATATCACGCTTTGCAAACAGTCAACTACAACTATTCAGATTTTCAGCTGATTTCTAAGAATTTGAAATTATCACAAATCTCTAGCTCAACATGGAAATTCTAGTAAAAGTTGATGTTGATTTTCGATAAATTCCTAATTTGATTCGATTTTACTAAATTTAACCTACAGTAATTATATAACTACAGTAATTATTTATTTAGTATTTTACAATAATTGATATTTAACGGAAGGTACAACAGGCTTACGCCGAAAACTGTACCTTTTTAAATTTTCATTAGCTATGAAAACAATCCAAATCTAGGTTATGAGACATTTTTCACAAAGAAAACACTAAAGGAATTTCGAATACTTTAAATGGTAGGCCTAATATGAAAGCTCTGAACCAAAAATAGCCAACATATCAGTAATCGAAATTGTTTGTAAATTTTAATTATGATACAATTCATCAAAAAAGAGATAATCAATTACAAGACACAATTAGTGAAGTATTATTTTGTTTTGCTAATCAACTGGGTTTTCCCCAGAAAGGCTGGTCACCGAGGGGAATTGTGACCGTAACCCCCCAGGATTAGTGATAGGGACACTGAATGTAAGAACTCTGCGCACAGAGGACAGACTTTGTGAACTAGAGGAGGCATTGCTGGAGACAAATATAGATATTCTTGGATTGGCGGAAGTGAGGAGAAATTCATAAAAGATTATATACAGAAAGAGCGACTTCATTTTTTATCATTTCGGTGAGACACAGGGTCATAAAGGAGTTGGATTCATAATCAGGAAACACTTAAAAGCAAAAATAATTGAACTCAAGGGTTTCTCAGAAAGAATTGCTGTATTGAGATTGAGAGTTGGAAGCTCAAAAACGTTAAATATTTATCAAGTATACTCTCCTACAGCTGAGTCAGATGTGATCGACCGGGAAATCTTCTATGAGTCTCTTACTACAATTTTATCTCGAGATAAGAACAATAATTGGAAAAACTCGACAATAATATAAGGAGATTTCAATGCACAAGTTGGTGGACAGGAAAACAACGAGGCAAATGTTGTGGGAAAATACGGATACGGAAGGAGAAACGAGGCAGGACAAATGTTAGTTGATTTTTGTTTCCAACAAGGGTTGAAGGTGATAAATACATTTTTAAAAAGAATGGGAAGAAAATGGACATGGATCTCACCGAATCAGCAAACAAAAACTGAAATCGATTACGTTCTAACAGCATACAGAGGACTCATAAGACAATTCGAAGTAACTGGAAAAATCAAATTCGCTACAGACCACAGATTGATAATTATTACATTGTCTAAAGAATGGAATTCAATGAGACCTAGGCGTACATGGAACAGAAGTGTTGTTAGAATGCAGACATTCGATGAAACAAAGATACAAGAGCTAGAAACGAATGTACGAAACATCAGTGAGAATGAATCAAACTTGCAGGGGCGTCTTTTGGGGAGGGCGGGGGGGGCATTTGCCCCCCCCCCCTGATTCCTGGGTTACAGAAAATATTCTGTACTAGCTAATGTAAAAATAAGCATTTAATGCGGTAAAATGTTAAAAACTTAGCGACAAAGTAAAAATCTTTGTATTCTTGTAATTAAAAAAAAAAAATTATCACACTATTTAACTACTATAACACTCTTCAAACATTACCAGAATATTACTATGATTCTATCTGTTGTCAATAATAATTGTCGTTTTGAATTAATTTTCTGCGTATATTTAAGGAAATTTTACTCATAATTTTGTTTTAATTCAAAGTGCATTTGACATTTAAAAAAAGCTTAAAACCCTCTTTTTGGTTTCAAAAGTGCTCAATTTTCCGGGGGAGGACCCCCGGACCCCCCTCTTTGGTGGAGGGTATTCCATACCCCCCACCCCTCCCACCGGTCTTTGCCCCCTCCAAGGTTTTGGTGAAATGACGCCACTGCGAAACTTGTCATTGCAGGAAACCTACAATTTAATGGAATCTCTGAAATGAAATTTCTGAAATATTTGGGGAATGACAGGCTCTGTTAATCGAAACTCGGATAACCGGGAGTTAGCTGTATTTCGATTGCTTCCATTGTATACACACTTAACTATAATTGATTGATTTTCTGTTCTGTAAAGTTCGAGAGTAATATTGTACCATGACTTCATCATTATATTATCTGAAATTAAATTCGCTGTAAATTCATCCAAGTCCTAATAACTTACTACGATACATTGGACACTTCAATTGACACTTCAAATAATTGACCAGCACAACTGCACAAGATACCCTGCATAATATCCATTCTCACATTCCAATACAAGACTGCCAAATTTATTATGAACGAGAGCTCCAATAAGCGCAATAGTCTGGCTTGTCTCGACCGCTACTCTTATTAATCAATTTGTAGTATTCTTATATTTATATATTTTAAAAGATGCAACAACAATATTCGTAGCAGTAGGCCTACTTCAGTAAAATTATTTATTTATAATTATGACTATGAGAATTTATTGTACTGTATTTTGACTGTATAAATTTCGTGTTGCCACATTGTCTATTCAGATTTCAGAAATCTGGAACCACTAAACAGCTTATGTATGAAAAAGAGAAAGTTTGACACCGTTGGATGTTAGTTGGTGAAGCGGTGTGGAGGGGATCTTTGTTTGAATAGACCGGGAATCCCTAGGAAATGTCTCAGGTTTAAAGTGCATTGTAGTGAATTTTCCATTATTAAAACTAGTAGATAATGAAATTTGATGAAAAATGTTCAGTTGAAACATAATCTGAAATGCATTCAAACCTAATTTTCAACACTTATAAGGCTGTAATAATTTTCTACAAACAAGTTATAACAATGTACATGCGGTAGTTGTCAATTTCTTATACATTATTTTTTTCGTTTAACTCAGGAATTATTGCCTACCGTTAACGGTCCTTTTTTAAGGATTAAAAATATTTCATTTGCAACATAAATGTGTTTTACTTGCGACTTTATTATTCCTGTTATTTATTATTATTTACTAATCATTATTTTTATTTGGTAGTTATTTATTCCTGTTATAGCATGTTTATCATTAGCTGTTTAGCAAGTTTTATTATTGACAAGAAAATAGCATTTATTGTTTTTCTTTGTGCATTCTTGTTTTAATTTGTAGAATCAATTAATCCAGAAAACCGTAAAGAGCGAATAGATCACTTGATGTGAAATTTTATATTGAATTGTAAAATGTATTACAGTAATGTATGAACCTTTATACAAGCAATAATGAAAAATAAATCTGGAGGGGATTGATAGCATAAATTCTATAGAATAGATTAATCACAAGACCCTATCAGGTCCTTAATAAAGTATGATTGTAGGAGTTAACTGCGATCATTATTCCATATCAGATATCACTATAATATAAGGTGTGTATATGCTATTACTCTAATAGTCTAATCGTCTAAAATACGGTGTAATGGATGGTAAAAATTTGATAATTAACTTATCAAGTCAAGCAAAGGGAGAACAAAATGAAATTATTATATTATTATTATATGAAGTCAGTGTATTCAGAGTATTTTACAGTATGTAATACAATTTATTAGTTTGATGAGAGCATCAGCGGTACAGCGCTCGAAATACTTTAGAAGAGTGAAAGACACTGATTGCTGAAAGAAAGCATTTTCAGTTCGCTCACTAGCTGAGCGTATCCTTGTACATGTGTGTGCGCGCGTCAGAAAGTTGAGGATGATAAGCAGAGGTAGCCAGTCAGTTGTGGAGGGATTAACCCTTTGCGGTCGGATGGGCCACTTAAGTGGCCCAACATATTTCTGTACCAGGTTTACATTGATTGAAGAAGCTTTGTCTTCTCAGGTCGGGTAGGCCACTTTAGTGTCCGCTGCGATTTCATAGTCAGCACGGAGAAATTTTTGTGTGATTAGTCACTGAGGTCGGGTGGGCCACTTTACTGGCCACTAGTGCTTTCCGTACGCGGTAGGTTAGGCCACTTTACTGGCCCATTAATACATCTGTGAATATCTATATTTATTTAAACACTTATATCTACTATGATAATATAGTTATATAGAGGGACTATTGAAGATTGCATTTCAGAAGTTGGCTGCACTGAATGTTTTAAATTCTGTCAATTCTACGTGTTTTTAGACCGTTGATTCAGTCAGCTCAGTCGTTTCATTATTTTTTTAATTTTCTCTGTAGTACCGTGGTAAAAGTTATATTTTGGTAGACATCCACATTATATGAGAATAACTTTTCGTTCTTTCAATGATTTTCAGTATTAATATCATTATGTGAATGAACCGAAAAACAAACCCTTACCTCTTCTTTTTATTGATTTTTCAATGATTTTTCTGTTTATTAATATCATATATTTTAGAATATGAACTGACAAAACAAACACATGTATATCTTAAGTTTCAAAATATATAAAAACTATTTGTACAAATTAATTTTTGGCCTTTTAATTAATAAAAACTTGAAGTGACTCCCGATTGTATGAGTTTAGCAAAAACAGGCTCCGACCTGGCTGAGCAGAGTGCGTAATTGTGTGCCGAGTAAACTGGAAAGACGCCATGGCCACTAAAGTGGCCGGCCCGACCGCACAGGACTATCAGCCCAGTATACTGAACGAGCTGCCGTGGAAATGGCTGTGGCCAGTTAAGTGGCCTATCCGATCTGAGAGGACAATCCTTAAAACACCCATCCGACCGCAAAGGGTTAATACAACAGTGGTGGAGGGGATATGAGAGCCGTCGGGAAGAAACTGCCGAAGGTGCTGCTATCTCTTGGCGGCCGGAGAACTAAGATCTAGACACCAACGTACGATGTTAGAGCCCCATTTAGTGTAACACTAGATGTGTCCTCTGTTTCTTCCTACTTTGTGCTGGCACTAAACATAACGTATGAAGCAATAAAATAAAATAGAAGACTATCGATATCAATTATATATCACTGCACTTTAATATTGCTGGGATTTTATTGAATATTTCTAAAGGTTTCTGAATACTACCTTTCTCGTATTTGAGTTGCATCCAAAATTCATTGCAATTAACACAAAAATATCTTAATAATATAAGTTTGTTTGTTTGTCAATGGCTCAACAGCCCTATGTGGGCTTAGGCCTACCAGCTGGTTGCCAGTTTCACAAATAATATAAGTAAAATAAATAAATTATTAAATTTATTTAGAATGCAGACTATACTATAGGAAAATATTCCATCACAATAAAAATATACGATCTAGGTGCATCAACTAATCATTTTGCCTCACACTACAGAACAATATTATAATATTAATAGCTTGCAAAAATTAATTATTTAATACTGTATTTCGATACATTAACTGGAAAGTCTTTAACGACAAAATTAATTCACATTACGTGCTAATAATTCATGCTTATTCATTCAAATTTATAGTTTTGAAACAAAACAATAACACACTTATATTCACAGTTATATTTCAGTTGCAGTTAATCCAGTAATTAAGAACAATAAGGATATGAGTTGAAGGAATGAATAATGGCTAAACATACTTTTGGTTGAACTGAGCATGCAGAATAGCAATATTCAGGGCAGCGTAACGGAAGCTCTTATTCTTTTCTTCTTGAGTCATTGACATGGTCATTCTATCAAAATAGTGACGCAGACTGTGCATTGCTCCACAAAATTCCTTTGTTCTTAGGTAGTTCAGGTAACTCAAATAATGCTGAAAGATAATAACATCAATTGTGTGAATTACATTGTATTTGTACAAAAATAAGGTTCTGAACTCTGAGAACTGAGACATTGAATACTGAAAAATAGAACTCTTAACATGTGACCAGTTATAATACTATAGTGTTCTACTAACTGATGAACAGTAACTCTGTATATAATATATACTAAAATACTATATATTTACTATATCTGTAATATATATATATACTATAATATACTAGTATATATAACAGTGAATGGCAATCGTATACGGTTTATTCTTACCGCTTCCACATGGTTAGGATTAGCCTTGAGGATGTCATCAATTTTCTCATGAAGCTTAGCTGGTGGCAGTGCAGTGTTCATGTCATTCTGAATGAGAGCAGCTTGCCTGGCAATGAACAGCTCCGCCTGCCTTCTAGACCAAGTTCCCCCCGTGGCTGACACTTTCGGCTTGTCTCCCTCGCCGAAACTCATGCCGAAAGTCGAATTGTCCGTCTTTTGCAGCTTCTGGCGAGGAAGCAGTTCGAGCGACAGCGAAAAATCGTTTTTCGATATCGAGCACAAGTCCATTTCTTGATGCGGGGACGGACGCCGGTCCGAAAAACAACCAGCGCGGGTGCGAATTGGCACCGAAGACGAGTCGCTCTTCTCGCTCAGAACGCCTTGCGTCAGGTAGCTCTGAAATTCCTTGCAGGCGTTCACTAGCTGTGAAAACGACAGCTTATTGTAGAACAGGGCCACTCTTCGGAGAAAGAAAGCTGAAAAAACAGTGGATAACGTGATGATTAAAGTACAAAGTAAAAGAGCTCTTTACAATTTTTTGATCTTTTACTAACACAATTCTGTATAAATAGCTGTATATGTTTGTAAATTTGTATTTTTAATAGCTTTTTTGGAAAATAAATTATTTAATTATTTACAATATGCTGAAAAACAATGGATAACGTGATGATCAGAGTAAAATTTGCAGTATAAAATAATATTACATCATAAACAATTCATAAAAATGGGTAATATTAAATCAAGATCTAGATACTAAAAAAATATGTGGTCCAAATTGAATATCTTCTAAAACTTTATAGAAGGACTATGATTGATTCACGACAAAACTGCATCCTCAGATGTAACATGGATTTGTTCATGAAAAAGTGGTTCGACGATCAGTGAAGGTATTCGTTTCTATCAGAATAGGCTGATTCATTCAGCTGTAGATAGATTATATTGAGAATGACTTTATAACTTTTTTCAAATGTATCAAACCTTTCCCTTGTCTTCATTGATGATTGATTGCATGATGTTTAATGCATGCGTAAATTTTCCTTCACTCACAGTTAAAAAAATTATGTAATCTGTGACAACCCATTTACCTGCAGGACTGCTTTTGTGTAAAATCGGTCCGGTATTGGATGGCTCAATTGCCATCAATCTGGTCGTGCCCAATATGGCTTCCATAATAGTCCCCACATCTCTGTTGGCTAGAGATTTCAATTCTTGTTTGAAGTTTTGCAAGTGCTTGGGTACAAGGGAATACTCGCCAGAGTTCAAAATTTCCATCAATTCGAAATAATCCAAGTCAGGGCACTGGAAATAGAACAAATTGATCTCAAGTTAAATTATTTCATGCATTACCAACTCATATTTTATAATTAGGCCTATACAGATTAGTAAAAAAACTTCAATCAGAATTTTCGAAAATGATTTCTAGGTTTACGAAGAAAATTATTTTTATCAACTATCAACCGTCTTGCCACTGGCAAGTTGCAGAGGCGCCATGTTTCTTTAGCTTAACTAACATTTTTCGAATGTCACAGAAAAGTTGCCTTACTTTTGAAAAATTATTAAAATGCCATAGTTTTATAAATCATTTTACCTGAACCAATTTCAAAATGAGCATACAGAAGTCCCGACGATGCTTTGGGTCGATTACACTCAATTCTTCTTCTGAGAACTCGGCTAACTTGTCAACACTTGTATCAACTGGAACATAATTTTTTTAAATATCAACAAGTCATTCATCTTCCACCATCAATCATTAATCAATTTACTCAAAGTATTGTAAAAATGAAACCTCCAACTTTTTTACGCAGATGATGCCTTTTAAGTGTTTTACTTGTGCATGGGTGAATGATAATGTTGTGAAAAAAGCCAGACGGAACGGGAATTGAACCCGATACCAGTAAAGCGATAGCATACTGCAGTGTGACGCTCCAGCCAACAGAGCTACACCGGCTCGCCAACTAACAACCACAAATCGGTAAAGATAATTATGAACAGTGCATAAACAAATAATCAAGTCCATATCAAGTAGCAGGAGGAAAAATTGTGGCAAGTAACTGCACTTCAAACGTAGAATAATGTTACAAACTGTTAGGTGTTTTTTTATCGTATAACTTTTTATCGGTCGTGAGTTTGTAGGATTTTACTTTAATATTTTGAATAAAAATATGAAATTTTCAATTTATATTGAAATAAGTAATGATCAGATCTGCTGGTTAATCATAGAGCGGAAAGACCGACTTTCTCAATACATGTTATTGTTCATGGCAAAAAAAAGCTATTCGATTTTAAAGCGGTACCGGTACCCCTCTGAGAACCCACAACATCAAAGATTGGATAATTCCTTAGTCGGTATCAAGCTCAATTGGCCCGCTAAAAGATTTCTTTCTGGTCCTGAACATTGCACATCTGCCTGCCACGCTCGGTGTCAGTGAATGTGATAGTGTCAATTAAAATTAACTTCGACTCCAATTGATTGTAGTGAAGAATGTGTGCCAAAATCACAAACTGTTGTAGTTTTAAAGTTTTGGCACTGAATTCCCTATCTTCATGACATCCAGGCTATTTCTGACTTTTCTTAGCCTACAGATGCGCAGGTAATTCTGTAGAAGTTATTTTTAGACTGGTTATACAATAACTGAAACAAAGAATCGATGACTCTTCTATGACAACCAAAAGTTATCAACTGAACTGGATTGAAAAAACGTAAGTGAGTATTTAGACTGCTTATCAAACATCCCAAAAATTGTTGTAAGCATAGTCAACCTACATAACCTAACCTCGTCCTTACCTTTGAATTTCAATAAGCAAAATTCCTGGATGAAAATGGCAACTGCTGTTTTATGAGGTGTGATATGCTCCTTGAGTGTTTGATCAGAAGACAGGATTCCACTGCAATGCAGCAAATCCTTTGCAGCCATTATTGATGTTGTAACGAGTTTCTTCAAGAAGTAAAAATAACCCAGTTAAACTAATGACAAAATAATAGAATGAAAGTTTTGGTTGTGGAAAACTGCAATATCATTTTGAGGCTGCGCACTTTGAGACTGGATAATTCCTGCTACTACAATAAATTAAAATAATAAACATTAAAATCATCACTATAACCAAGATAAACATGACCACTTCTTTTTACCGGTTTTCACTTTCAATTTCAAGATTTCAACAGCCCGTCGTGGTTGTCATGACCACATTGATATTCACTCTACAATCGATTAGTGCAGTGGTCGATGAGATGAATTTGCAAAAATTGCCAATTTGATTTCGCATTAGAAAATTTCAACATTATTACATAAAATTAATATCTGGATACTCTGTTTTTGTAATGGAACTATCAAATCAAATTAATTTATTATCATTTAAAAAATCTCTCTTCAAGTTCCTTGTAGATCAGCTGTGAATTGTCTCAGCTGAGAGTGCAGCACTGTACGGTTACCGAATGGGTGTATTTTGTAAACATCCCGATCCCGGTCAAAGTTCAGTTAAGTTGAAAAATAAGGATTTTTTCCCACTCAACTTATACTATTTTACGATAGAATACTTTCTATAACTGTGATTTTTATAGTTATATTTTGCGATTCAAATAAAGAATCACTAGTATTTTTTAATTGAATCAACGAAATGTTTATTCATACTCTTATACCGGTTCAAGCAATCAATACTATATTATTTTGAAACTGATCCTATAAATCTTCTTCTTACAGTGTTGATTCTCTATTAATTTCAATTGTAATGTATTTACTTCACAATATTATTTTCCTCATAAGTTTTGTAACGTTGTCAACTTCAATGAAAAGTGAGTAACTTAGACTATCGTACTTATACTTATTAATTCGAGACCGCAAGATTGTAAAACACTATAATCTAGCATCTAGCATCTGGATAGATATATACATAACATATAATACACTGAATAGTCATACTTTAACTAATTTTCAACAATTGAAGGCACTGTAGCCTTGTTGAAATGCCACCTGTTGGCCTGTTGCATGCCTGATAAGATGAAAAAACTGCTTTTGAATGTGCGAAACTACAGATGGTTTCTATAGGCTAATGGTTTATTTGGATGGTTCTATTTAAAAACTTTCTTCCATTTTCCATCAAATATATAAACTTATTCTTCAGAGATTTTGATACTGTAGTTGATTTGGAGGAATTTATTGTAGTATTTAATTTATTTTCAATGAATTGCCTTTTCTACTGGTAATAATAAGGAGTCTATAAGACATTCAATTTCTATAAAGTTGATATTTCTATAATGTGCCATGTAAGTTAACTTAATCAGGACAAATCAAGTTTTTTTCAGTCACTCATACTCCTTTCATATCTTTTCAGACTTTGACGATACTCTCGGACACATCAAGACAAAGTCCAGTGCTGAAACACAACAAAAAGCAGTTGAAGAGTTGATCAAAAGACTTCTACCCGATGCAGCGTATCTGTTCAAAATTAAAATTGAACCGCAATTGACAGATCAGAGTGGAAACGACAAATTTTCGGTAAGCAGGAACAAAATAGTGAATAAAATTTAATAATTATTGTAGAGGATCATTATGAAATGTTGACTATGAATTGAAGAAAATACTGTATCAAATATGAATAATAATTTTGATTCCTCTGAAAGGATATAAAATGTTAAACTAGTTATGTATGCCCTTGAATGCAGCTCAAGTCTAAAAATCATTAATATTGACATTATTATCAATTTGGGTTTTCATATCTTTGACGTCACTTTTCAGGTTTCCAAAGTGTCGAATGATATACACGTAACAATAACAGCATCAACCGGTGTGGCTGCAGCCTGGGGATTCCATCATTACTTGAAGTACTACTGTCACTGTCATGTTTCTTGGGATGGTGATCAGCTGAATCTTCCAGATCCATTACCGGAAGCTAATGTCACAGAAACAGCTAATGATCGGTAAGTACGAAATCGTATTTTGATTTTCCTTTACAAGAAAACGAAGCCAACCAAAAATACCCAATAGATACATGGGAATTCCGAGAGCGGTACAGCATGAACAGGAGTTCTATGGGCCTAGAAGGAGAGGTCGCCCCGTAAAGCTGTTAGTCTGTTACCTGGATGGCAGATGGTTTGTCTATAGCTCATAAAAAATCCATAATAATAGAACATGTAGAAAATAATCACGGCCTTCTTGATAAACCGTGCCAACCATCCACCATCTACCCACTTGCCAACCGTGTGGCCAACGGTTAAAATATGGCTAGATGACATGGAGCATGACCTGAGAATGATGGCTGTTGGGAAGTGGAGAGACCAATGTCAGGATCGCAGAGATGGAGTAGGATAGTTATGGAGGCAGTAGGGTGACCAAACGTCTCGGTTTTCCGGGATTGTAACGGGTTTTTACCAAAAGTCCCGGTGCCCCAAAAAATGTTTTGTGAAGAGTCCCGGAATTTTGTTCAACTTTTATAAAATTTTACTTTTTATTTTAATTGAAATACCTTGTATACGAATACGTTACATTGATTACCAACTAATAAATAACAACTAAAGGAAATACCTTATTGATAACCACCCAGAACGAAGTAAGGCTAGTCTGTTGTAGTTGAGTTTCTATGGTTATGGGATGTGCGCTATAGGCTATATTGGCCATCATGTGATCTAACATTTGCCAGAGTTGAAAACGATCGAAATATTGTTGAAGTGAGCAAGAGTAAAAATTGTTTTCCTGGGGACAATTTAAGGGCGGGGGAGGTGGAAAGTGTTCCGGTTTTCTCTGGGAATGATTTGGTCACCCTAGGCCAATGACCACACAGAGCTGTAGCACCGTAGGGTATGATATGATATATGGAAATTAAACTCATAAATTACCTATTGTACATAGGGAATAAATTGTTTTACAGGCGCTGCTAATGATCGGTTGGATCAGTTTCAGCTTCGGTTGGAAGCGTTGAATTTATAAAAATTTATGGACTTAAAGAATAAACTGATGAATTACCGCTAAAAACAGAATAATTGGTACTGTGTACCTATACGCCCCACAATAATATTATCACGTCTGCTCTATCCATTTTCTTGTGACCTCAACTCTTTTAAAGTAAGTTTAGTTATTGACGAACATCCATTTCGTAGTAAAGAGGGGTTTGTTTGTTTTTTCTCACTCATTTTCACTTGTCTCATTTGTTTGTCTCACTTGTTTCCAGGTTCCGTTACTATCAGAATGTTTGCACGTCATCGTACAGCTTTGTCTGGTGGACTAAGGAGAGATGGGTGCGTGAAATTGACTGGATGGCCATGAATGGCATTAACTTTGCGCTAGCATTCAATGCACAGGAAGCCATCTGGAGAGAAGTCTACTTGGATCTGGGTCTCACTGAGGAGGAAATCAGTAAACATTTCACGGGGCCTGCTTTCAGTGCTTGGTAAATAATTTCAGAAATATCCGTACCGTATATACATCGGTATATGTATTTAAAAAGTTTTGCAAAACTAATTACATCCACTGTGACCATTGTATAGGGCCAATTTAGATGCGGTTTGCGCCAAAGAAACCGTGTAGGCTACATAATACCCGGTTCAATCACAACAACATATCTAATTTCGTCGTGAAAAGTATTTTTGGAAGTCATCCAATGATATGTTTGGACAAAAAGTTTGGCGTCCATACATTTTACGATAAGTTAAACGGTTCATACATTATGCTGGACGACAATAGTTGTACTGTTTGGGCCAGGCTACCGCATTAGGAATGTCCATACTTTAGTGTGCTGCACAGCCTGCTGTATATGCTTAAGCATTAGTAGCATGCTGTGCAGTCCACAAAATCGACCAAGTGTGGACGTACGGATTGCTAAAGACATGCTGCAAAGAATTGAGGATAGTTTTCTTAAAAAACTAAAACAATGTTTTTTTATACATTGATATTACTTGCTGGATACAAAAACTCATTTCAAGTAGGTTATTCATAATGTCATGATGTTAATTGTATTAAAATGAATGTATTACTTCTATCTTCAGAGAGGAGTTAACCCGAGTAATGACAACCCAATTTTTACAGGGGCCGCATGGGGAATATAAGAGGTTGGGCCGGACCCCTCTCCTCAGCCTGGCATAGTAAGTCAATCGAGCTTCAGAAATCTATACTAGAGCAGATGAGGAATATAGGTATCATTCCAATACTACCCGCCTTTGCCGGACAAGTACCAGTCGCATTCAAGAGGTATGATTGAAAAATTATAAAAATATTTTTAAAAAATATTTATAATTTTTCATAACTATAGAAACCTGAAGATTAAAGTAGTAACCAAGATAAATAGAATACTAATGTATTGTTTTCTTTTTTTCTGAGTGTAATGCTCACATGAGCTCTAGGCTTGTGTGTGGGTAATGAGAGAGGTGATTATGAGAGGATGACTGTTTGTAGGCAAGGTATTCAAGTTACGATGTTAATGACAATTTTAACTATTACCAAACAGTAATAAGTTTTTATTGTATTGTATTAAATGTGAATTGAGCTAGATCATTAGTTCTAGCTTAATATTATTAACAATCTTAACCTACGTATTGGTGAGAATTACGTTATTTATATTGGAAGATAATTGTAATGACCTTGTCCTAGTGATAATAAGATTGGCATTGGTAGTTTGATTTTTTAGTACTATTGATAAAGAGTTAGATTATATTTCTTCACAACTAGATACTCCCTTTCAATTTCTATTACTGCAATTTATGTTTGTTTCTGCAGATTATTCCCAAACGCATCTTTGGAAACCCTACCAACATGGAACAGATTCCAAGATGAATACTGCTGGTAAGGCGAAGTTTTTCTGTTTTGAAAAATAATAATAGCCTAATCTGATATTTTTCATGGTGATTAGTAGATTTAGTTTATGGTTTGTATCAAGATAAGTAATTAAAGAGAATTGAATGACAAATAATGACGCAAGAATATAATCCTTAAAATCAACAAAAGCATGATGAATTGAAATGAAAGTTTTTGCTGTTATTTTTACAGTCCATTGCTACTATCTCCGGATGACCCACTCTTTCAACAAGTTGGAAAACGATTTTTGAATAAGGTGAGACAACTTTAACTGAAACTGTAATCTACAAACTAAAATTCCATCATTATTCTATTCATTACAAAACTATAACTATTGTAGGCCTATTGAATTTCTCATTCGCTCAAAAGAATTAATTGTTTCTCATTTTAAACTACCAAGTAATATTATGAAAATTCTCGATTTATTTGAAGAAATTCCTTTAATCAATCTTCCCTTCATTTTATAGTAGTTTTAATAAAACTGTTTTATCTAAATTTTCACATTGAATAATAAACGAATTGAATGAGAAACATCAATGATCATTTTTTGAAATTGAAAAATATTGTAATGGCATCAATCATGTCATGTTTGGTTTCTCATTTTATTTCAGTACATCAAACGATTTGGTACCGACCACGTGTACAACTGTGATACTTTCAATGAGATGACCCCTCCACGTGGAGATATCGACTATCTTTCTTCAATTGGAAGAGCGACGTACAAAGCAATGACTGTAGCTGATCCAGATGCAATTTGGTAATTATCACCTACTTAAAAATATTGGTTATTGTAGAAAAAAAGATCTTTTTGGGGAAGGTTTATCTCTTTTTCACCGTTTTCTTGATGACGAAAAGAACGATTCTTGAGGTGTGGGTTTTGAAAGTTATTGAAATGCCTTTCAAAATATCTATGTTGTACTATATCTGAGTTTTATTATCTATTGTGCATTACTGTTTATCTATTCTTAGGGTTCATATTCAAATTAGTGTATTTCTCTGTATCTGTATTACTACAGTAATGTATGTAATATAATGTGTATTACTGTATAGTAGGTTTGTATTTAATACTATAGTACAATAGTTATTAGTACTATAAAGTATCATCTGCAGTACAGTAAAAACATACAGTTTGATACAGGAAGTACCGTTTTTTATGAGGTATTTGTTCATATACTGTAGGTAAAAAGAATCCATATCCAGCTCTTTTATAAGTCTAGAAATTCTTCTATCAATTCTAACTATGAATGTCGATCCAATATTTGCTTTCTGCTAGGGTTCTTCAAGGCTGGTTTTTACATAACGATGCATCATTTTGGAATAGACAAAGAGCTAAAGCTTTATTTACTTCGTTGAAGGCCGTGAGTAGCGAGAAAAGCAGTAATGGGATTGTATTTAGAATGAAACAGCAAAGTTTTTATTTTGGAAAGTATACATAGAAGTAGATATCGTCACAAATTGCATGCTGAATAACACCTTAGTCTAAAAAACACATCATTATGACATGTTTATTTTTCACTTATTTGAACATGAATTCACCAAGAAAAGCTATGAAGCTCAAAATTTACGATGCATTTTGAATGCTATTGATTTTTTCGTGTAGCCTAGCTTTTCTCATGTCATATTATTTTTATAAAATTGTCTATACTTCAGGTTACTCCAAGGTTGGTTATTTCACCATGAATTTTTATTTTGGACCAGAAAAAGAGTAGAGGCATTTGTGACATCGGTTCCTATTGTGAGTTGTGATGAAAGTTATTAATAGTTGGGTACTTTTCTAACGGCATGGAACCTGCATTTATCTGGGAGTCTTATTTTGTATTCTACAGGCATACTTCATCATTTTGAGAAACTAACATCAAAAGAATATTACTGATAACAAAATGTAAATTTCATATTCCCAATTTAGTGTTGTACTGGGCAGATATTATTGTAAATATAGAGCTATTGTAGCACATCCGTATATTATTGATTAGAATTAGTAGTGTACATAGAAGTTTTAATTTTTGTACAAGTAATCATGGTTGTTGCATGTCTGGAATCTACTCGATAAGTAGAAATTGAAAGTATGTTTTTGAAGTAAAGAAAAATCTTCAGGCTTTTCCAGATTATTTTAACTACAGTATTCACAAGTGGTTTATTGCAGTATTTTGGTCTCAAAGTATGTAATTTCTGTAGTTAAGAAGCATGAAAATTTTATGGCTGCCATTATTTTGTAGGCCTACTGATTTTTATGTCATTTATTTTATTTATTCAATAAAGTTATGTATCGATTGATTAGATTTGTATCGCTTGATTAGTATGACATCTAATCTATTTCTCCAATTTGTGATAAAAGGAATTCTAGTATTTTATAAAACTAGAAAGCATTTTAGTATGAATCATAATTTGTTGTCATTTGTTAATAATCTTTATTGTACAAAAAAATCAATTAGAAAATTGATTTGATTCCAGTAAAAGTGAAATAAGTAGCTCGCATTTAATTATTCGCCTATTGACTGTATTCACGAGTAAAGATGTATATTCACAATATATTTTCACGTTTTCCCCTTAATTTAAATACATAACTCAGCAGTTCTTTTCTTCGACTTCCTAATTCATTTATAATGACAAATCAACTCAATTGAACTATGATTATTGATTCTTGTTTCAGGGAAAAATGATTGTTCTTGATTTACATGCTGAATTATTTCCACAATATGAGAACTTCGATTCATTCTTTGGTCAGCCATTCATTTGGTGCATGCTTCATAATTTCGGAGGAACATTGGGCCTACAAGGATCAGTCGAGAACCTAAATCAGGTAATTTTGAAAATTGGAATGTAATACTATGAGATTGCAATACGACTTATATAATATCTGCTTTCAAATAGGAACCGTATCCTACTTATAGTAGTGAGTTGTAGTTGCATTGAAAGTTCCATCTTGATACTTGATTGTAACTTACTCAAGCAGGCATCAAAATTGCAAATGACAATAACTATGTATAAATGTATTTGTTCTAGAAGTGTATTATTGTACCTGCTAATAACACCAATTATCTGAATATAACTGTATTATGAAGAAATTGATACGTAGTGAACTAACATAATTAAATGAGGTGGAATTTTTAAGAAGATTGCTTTAATTGAGGTACGGAAAAGATCAAATTGAAAACGGATGTTATGGCTGGATTTCACGATTCCAGTAGACGTTCAGGTTACTGGAGGCAGGTTACCTGCCTCTGCTGTGGTCTGAATAAGCCAGTAACCTGTTCAAGTAAGTTGTCACACGGTTCAGTTTACCTGCTTCAGGTAACCTGCCTCCAGTAACCTGAACGTCTACTAGCTGGAATCGTGAAATCCAGCCATTAAAGATTTATTCTAGTAATCAGGATAGTCGGTTAGTGAGTATTTTATCCACACAATAACAAGTTCTATAGGTGATTAAAACATGATCAAAATGGGAAGTTACCGTATGTAATAAAAAAAAAGTTTAAACTAGTTCTACTGAACACTTTTCAGTTGCCTGATTCCTGAGTAATTATTTATTATTGAAAATTGTATGAAAATGTTTTATATCACTTTCAGGGGCCGTTTAAAGCACGGAAATTTGCAAATTCTTCGATGGTTGGAACAGGTCTCACTCCGGAAGGAATTAATCAAAACTACATAGTTTATGATATAATGAGTGAAGTTGGATATAGACAGAGTCCAGTAGATTTAGATTTATGGTAAATATTTTCCGAACTCATTCTTCATAATCTATACAAATTTAGTATACATTTTTCAAGAAATGATCATGGTTCTTCAAGTAATCCAATTGTAAAAATTTCTATTCTTTCGAATTAAATTCTTATTATGATTTTTGGTTGTATCAATAAATAAAGAATATAGAATTCATATAATTATTTCTGAATGTCGAGCTATGATAGTTTTTAAAAGGGTATTTTTGAATGATCCTCCATTTGATATACTATTTATTTATTTATTCAAGATAGTAGTGTAGGATAAAAACACAATGTCCAAAACGTTTTCTCTTCCTAATTTTGATAAATATATTAAAAATGAAGGTTATTCATTCTTCTTTCACATTAAATTTTCATCTCCGAAGATAAAAAACGATGATTTATCAATTTAGAATTTGCATGGTTGATAAGTTAAAAAAGCACTATCACTTCATTCTAAGTCGGAATTTTTCAGGTTCCAACAATATTCTATAAGACGATATGGAATAGATAATGAATACGCTAAGAGAATGTGGACACTTCTAAAGGTGAGAGAGAGCGAGGCCTTCTAACTTTTTATCAAGGGTGTACAGTACACTAGGACTAGATAAACAAACTAAAAACTGTAAGAAAGGTGAAACTTTTAAATTGATTGTTCTTTTTCTATTATTAACGGATTTATAAAAAGAAAATTACTTCAGAAACTATGGTAAGAGTAAAAATATATTTTGCGTTTATGGCCGTGCTTCCTCGGGACACCTTCCTATGTGAGTAATATTTTCACTCTTCGAGTTACCTTAGTGCCTTATTTGAACAAGTAAAATAAGAAGATGGATCTATAACAATTGAATATAACTTCACTTTAGTATAAAATCGTTCAAATTGTATTGAAACCTTTCTAAGACATTTCAAGTTTTAGTATTTGAAAATTAATTTTTGATTGATTGAAATATTTTTGAAATGTAACTTGGGTTACGCTACCTTCAATACAAGCATATCATCAAAACTAAGATTTGCTTGTTGCAGTGAATCAACTAAGCCTAGCCCTTGATTGTTCTAGTTCTAGTATAATCCAATTCTTGTACAATCCAAGTAGGTAATAGTGGCCTACAGTTCTTAATTTGTGCCTAGAAAGCTGTAGTTTCTGTATTGTTCTTTATCTATTTCAGGGAAGCATCTACTCTTATAATGGACCAGTATCTCTTCATGGAAAGTACATTATTGTACATTCACCAAGTCTGAAACTCTCCAAAACTGTGAGTATTGAGAATAGAATTTATGTTCATTATAAATACAGTACTTTATACTAAATACAGAGTGGCGCAAAAAGAACGCAAGGATTTGAGTTGGATAGTATCAGTGGAATGGAGCTGTCTGTGACCGCCGAGTGACACCATTTTGTAGGTCAAAGTATCCAGTTTTAGTAACAATGACGCAATTGCCCTTGCAACATCGTGTATTTGCTGTTGAACAATATTTCAAATAGAATAAATCTGCAATCGTCGTTCAACGGAGCTTTAGTCGAGCGTATTGGCATGTGATTCTTCTGCACTTGAAATTTAAAGTTTACTGTCGTAAATATCGTTCAATTGAAGATTTGAATACTGCAATACATGAGGAAATTTCTGCTGTATCAAAAGTTATGGACCAATTTTAGGCTTTTAATGAGCATTAACGCATTAAGGGCACCATCTTCCGTTGTAATTTTTAAAAATACTGTTTTGGAATTTTTCATACAAATTCTCAAATTGGGTTATTTGCTTAGTATTTTGGCGTAAGATAAATGTATGATTGAAATAAACTTTCTTATAATACTTTGAAAAATATGCGTTCTTTATGCGCCACTCTGTACTAATAGACTTTGAAATCAGTGGAGACAAACAGGTGTTTCGATATGTTTGCCAACCGTTAAGTAACCAACAAACATGGACATGTTTCTTCCCACTACGTTAGTTTGTTTTAGGCGACATCATAAAAACATTCTACTCTATTAATAACTCTACATAATAATTTAAAAAAATATTTATTATGTCATACATCAGTCTCAAAGTATGACTTTCCTGTTATTGCAAGATAGCTCAATGTTTCTCTTCATTTTTAAAACATGGCCTAAATTTGTAGCTATAAACCACGCAAACGCTTTTCAAAACTCACTCTCATGTTGAATTTAATTAATTGCAGGTTTGGTTTGATATTTGTACTGTTGCCGAAGTATGGGAGAATGCGATTGATGCGTCTGATTCTTGGCCATCAAACACAGCATTCTCAGAGACATTCAAATATGATTTGGTGGATATTACAAGGGAGGCATTACGATTATTAATTGATGAATCATATGAAAGAATTGTCACCTATGTGGATGCTAAAAATGTCGAACTGTTCAAGTGAGTTGTAGACCATAAAGTATTTTATGTACGACAATGTTATAACGCAATCATTACAGTTTCATAATTGAAATCGAAACAGTAGCTTTTTCGAAATGGAATTTGAAACTTGTACTGTAATGATCTCATTACAGTACAGATTGTATATTATATTACGGTCCTAGTTCAATCTGTTCCAGTTTTAAAACACCTGGAACGGAACAAAACACAATCGCAGCTGATAAAAGCACTGTAGTTGCTCATGCGTGTGTGCTTTTAGCAGCTTCCTAACCTATAACTAAACATTGAAATAGAACAATGGTCGTTTGAATCAAGGTTAGTTTAGATTGATAATGTAGATATTATTGTTTTTTGTTGGTCGTAGATAAAATGGTGTATGCAATGGTTGTATTTTAGCCTTTAAACGACTCTTGAGATACCTTAAAATAACTCGCGGTGTTGCCGCTCGTATTTTAACCTCGGTATCTCACTCGTCGTTTAAAGGCTCTCATAATACAACCATTGCATAAACTACTATTAAAGTCCCTGTAACCACTGAAAATTAGCGTTTCATGCGCTATTACCACTCAGCTTACAACAGAAGTTCTTGATTCTTAAATAATGAATGGACATCATTTCGGATATTTTACTTCCATAAATTCATAAATAGAATATCAAATATTGAAATTAAATACACTACTGTTGACATTAATTTCTTGGTAAAATTCTGATAAATTAATTTTTGAAAGTATGTTTTGAGCCTCATAGATTTATGTGTTATTTGATTGATTGTTTCATTCCCAAAGACCTGAAGTAAATTTATAAAATATCTTTGCAGGGATGAGACTGAAACATTCCTGTCCCTGATGCAAAGTCTGATTGACTTGCTGTCTTCTCATGACAAATTCCTATTACAGAATTGGATAAAGGCAGCTAAAGACTCGTCCTCGACAGCTGAGGTAACTGATTTATACTCGGTAATATTTTTTATTAGGACCACAGAGAAGGAAGAACAGAGGTAACTTCCATACGGGACATTGTTGCGCCTAAGTACAGTTGCAATTCATACCGTTAGCCATGATGTTGCTGCAAATGTTGATTTCTGTCTAAACTCTGTTACAACTACAGTAGGCATTCCACAATTCCCTCTCCTTAGCCGAAAAACTAAGAACAGGGGACCCAACGTTCAATGCTGGGGACCCATTTAGCGCAACACTAGATGCGTCCTCTGTTCTTCCTTCTCTGTGTTAGGACCTAATAATTAGGTCCAATAATTGACAATTATTGTCAAGTAGTTGGAGATCTGCCACAAAATTGTACATGCTACAAACAGCAGTAATTGTTAAAATCAGCGAAATTGTTGAATTATTAAAATATCCATTAAGTTACAGTATTCCAAAAAAATACAAAACTTCTTCAACCATAAATTATAACAAAAGTATTAAATTGAAACAATCTGTTTGCTATAACTAGGAAAGAACTAGACAAGTGATTGAAAAACTCGCTTGGAGAAGATTATTTTCATGACCATTCTTGGTCTCCCACATTGTAATAACCTGCATCAAACTGTTCATCTGTGTGAGAGGATGGCCGATATCGTATTAATGCTATTCTAAAACTAAGGTTCTATTATTTTTTATTTTCGCAGGAATCGGCGAATTTTGAAATGAATGCTCGCAATCAGATAACCCTGTGGGGGCCAAATGGAGAGATAAAAGATTACGCAGCAAAACAATGGGCAGGTAAGATTATTTCTTGCTGTAAATTCTTGTAATGTAATTTAATAGTATTATATATTTTGTAAATGTAATTGTATTACAAATCCAGTACCAACTGCTTAATAAATATATTAAAAATAGGATTATTTTCTCTAAGTATTAAGTCTTCAAATTAAATTGTTGCATTGCACTATATAGCTGCTTAACACAATGTTATTCAGCAGTGCTTTGTTCCCATCACTGGGTTGCGAAGACTAGCTTATGGTTGAGATGTCAATGTGCTAACCACACGTTACATCTTTTCTGGTTAATGATCATTCACCTCTGCTGATTCAGTCAAGTGGATGTGAAACTGGCAACCAGCTGGTAGGCCTAAGCCCACATAGGGCTGTTGAGCCATTGACAAACAAACAAACAATTAAGTCTTCAAAAAGCTTTTCATCGAAAAATCAATTTATATTTCCTCTTGATTGCAGGACTAGTCAAGCATTACTACAAACCTCGTTGGGAATTATTTTTCAAACTGCTACTTGAAGCTCTTGACAATCACAAGGGTATCAACGAACACATAATTCGTGAGAAAATATTCAACGCGGTGGAAAAGCCATTTAGTGATTGTAGGACAACAATTAACGAAACTCATACAGGTGAGTTTTCCTTTGAATTCAGTTCTAGTAGCCTACACTATAATAACTCTGGAAAATAAACCAGACCATACGAGAATAAAATTGAATTTATTTGAAAGTCAACATTGCCGCGATTAAACTTGGACGCGTTGTTCAATAAATTACTTGTCAAAAATGAGATGAATAATTTAATGATCTCAAAACATTGAGTTATTTTCATCAAATTCTTCATTTCATTTTTTTTAAACAATAAAGAGAAGTAGATGTCATAGTATCATTAATTTGATTTCAACTTATCAGGAAAATGAAAAATAAAATCAATTCTGAGCTAGTAGCCAGTCCGAGCCTTCAGAGAGTTTGATTGAATAATTGAATTGATATTTATTTATTACTGTATTAGATCGTATCTCTTTGTTCGAGATGGAAAATGATTGCTGATCCATCATGAATCAATGACTGATAAAATAATAATCTATTATATTCAATACCATACAAAACTTTTTTCCAGGTAATCCAATAGAAACAGCGAAGAGAACATTCCAGCAATGGCGGAACAAGTTCAATTGTACCAAGTTACCGCCCTTTGCTACTAGAATAGGTTAATTGTAGAAGGTATTTTGTCCTAGCCTCTTTCAGTCAAATAGAAAATCACTTGCTCTCCAGTTCTAGTCTAGATAAATAATGCTCCAACTAATTTAATTTTAATTTTTGAGTATATAACGCCCATTGGTGTATATTCATTTTTTGTAGCCTACAATGTCCTAATCATATAAAGTTGAAATTTTAGTATCAAGATTTTTTCAATAAGTGATTTTTAAAGATTTATATTGATTTCTTAAAGAAGACATTATTTTCAACTAGTTCTTATTCGTGAACTCAAAAACTGTATTACTATTAAATTATTTATTAGCTATGAACATTCCTGAATGAGCTTAGAATAATCCATTAATTTCATAGATCGAAATCTTGAGTAAATAGAAATTGAAATAAGAATTTTAAAACAATGTTTGCTAGGATTTTTGTTCCAGTATTGTCTGGAATTTCGTCAATGCGAACAGCAAGTTGTAATAGCAAAGCGAAAAAAATGTGGACTGAATATTCTAACCAAACGTTTAAAATAGAAGATTGCGGTATGTCAAAGAAAAATTATGATTGATAGTAGTAGGAAGCACTGTATTGAATTAGCTTGGAAAAATGTGGCTTATGTACCGGTAGCTTGTATATTTAGTAAAATAAATACATATTATACAGCAATAGTAATTAACTGAGTTTCTTCCTGTCATCAACTGATGAATATAATAGTAGTCTTTCAATATTGTGAATGACCATTATTGAATAAAAAATATTCATCAGAAAAGTCATTTGAAAGTCTACATAATTTTGAATATATTACTGCAGGCAATGTTCGCTCTACTGTTGAGACAGATATCAATCGTTTGACAGTATCTTGTCATTCACAAGTTATTGCTAAGGGTGCAGGGTGCCCTTAGGAATATTTGTAAGGGGTGAATATAAAATGAGTAGTGCTTATATTATTGACCGAAACAAAGCACTAGGTACTTTTATAGGATGGTAGAAGTACAAATGAGATAAGTACTTATATATTAAGAGAACAACATTTTATTTTACAAAAATGTACAACTTATTTACATTTTATGATGAAAAAATTTATAAACAATTGAGAAATGACATAATTGAGTCTTAATAGAAATCTTCTCGTATAGATGGATAAAAATATTGCGACGAGATCGAAATAAGATAATACAGCAGCTTTCCCTTTATAATATTTATATGATGATGGAATAATAATTATTGAAGTAGAATGACTCAGGAATACCTAAAACCAGAGAAGCAAAGGCAATCATTCAAGTAATGCAGTAGGTTGAATGTGGTATTTCATACTATCGATTCTTCTCTTGTACAACCGACATGCAATATTATTCTTTTCAAAATATGCAATTGGAATTTTGTTATAACTTATGTTTCAATTCGCATTTAGCTGATTGATACTTACAAAATTAATTTCATCCTAATCCTTGAAAACCCTGATTGCCATTTACATCCTCGAAAGCACTTGTGAATGGCAGTTTTCTGAAAAAAAATATGTTTTACAAATTAGTCTTATGCTTTCAATTATGAGCGTATGACATTTTTTTCACTTTTTCACAAACACTTTCAAATGCAAAGGCAGGTTAGAAGTGTATTACTCGACATAACATTTATGTAAATGTTATTATAATTGGCAAAAATATGGCCGAGCTAACCAATCAAAAGCGTGACAGTCAGTGGCCAAACTGTGATTATACCATCCAACAATTCTGTGATTGTACCAACATTTCTCACGTCCTGTTAATTATAATTTGAGCTAGTGAAGAGAATATAGATATACATCAATCTGTGATTCCTTTCTGTTAAGTGATCTGAAGATCTTACCATAGGTGAAGCCAATCATTAATATACAGGGTGTTTCAGAACTCCCTACCAATACTCTAGGGCATTATTCCTGGGTGAAAACCATATCTAAATATCATATTTAACGGAAGTCCTTAGTTACTCACAGCTGCCATTTGTTTTTTCACTTATTATTTTTATCTCAATAATGGTTAAACACAGGATTGAAACTTTGCACCAACATGACAACCGGACTACTTATGACAATTTTCAAATCCATAAAACAAAATGGCGGCCATTTAAAATTTTGTTTCTTGAATAACTCGGAAACCGTTGATATTACGGAAATTTTACAAGAATAACTTTTTTTAGTAAATTTAATTACAAAACGATTGAAACCTTATTCGTTAAGATTGGACCAATATTGACTGAGATATGGCAGCTTTAGTGATAGGTTACCTATGGAGGTTAGTTGCACTCCTTTCTAATGTCTTTAAAATTCACACCGAATTATCTAAAATCGCTTCAAAATAACAAGCAAAGCAGATGGAGACCTGTTGCATTGTTGTAACGACTTTAGCCGCAAGCCTAGGATGCACTCCAACTAGCCTCCAGTGGTCACTTATCACTAAAGCTGCCATATCTCAGTCAATATTGGTCCAATCTTAACGAATAAGGTTTCAATCGATTTGTAATTAAATTTACTAAAAAAAGTTATTCTTGTAAAATTTCCGTAATATCAACGGTTTCCGAGTTATTCAAGAAACAAAATTTTAAATGGCCGCCATTTTGTTTTATGGATTTGAAAAATTGTCATAATTTTTTTGTAGCTTTGTCTGGTTGTCATAAATGTTGGTGCAAAGTTTCAATCCCATATGTTTCACCATTATTGAGATAAAAAATAATAAGTGAAAAAAACAAAATGGCAGCTGTGTGAGTAACTAAGGACTTCCGGACAATTTAAATATGATATTTGGATATGGTTTTCACCCAGGAACAATGCCCTAGAGTATTGGTAGGGAGTTCTGAAACACCCTGTAATATTCCTATTACATAATATTTATTGATAGGTAATACTCCTAACATTCATCAAGCAAGAACAATACTCTATACTTAGAACCAGTGACGATCATATTATAAATATACATCAATATACCGGGTGTTTGAAAAAGAACTCCCTAGTTTTAATGTGTCATAGAATCTGTAAAAAGTGATATACACTATTCTAGTTTGTGGTGTTTGATTCAGCAACTGTCCCTCTGCAGTTGGCAGACCTGCTTGACCCTGAGACGGCGCCAGGGAACAGTTCCCTACGTTGTGTTCGGGCGTGCAGTGCCGTGCAATGGCTACTCCGCAACAAAAAGCGCAGTGTGTTATTTGGTTAGTGCAAACTGATTCTGTTATAACAGTCCAATGTCTTTCCCCAAATGGAAGATATTGAGGAGGAAAAAGGGCTTGTGTTTTTCCAACAAGATGGTGCCCCTCCTAATTACAGTAACCATGTGCGACACTCGCTTTCCGGGAAGGTGGATAGGGAGAGCTGGCCCAATTGCTTGGCCACCACGAAGCCCGGACTTAACACCTCTGGACTTTTTCTTTTGGGGACACATAAAAAATGTTTTGTACAGTGAAAAAATCCGAGACATAAACCATTTACGGGAAAGAATCGTCACGGCGGTTGGGACAGTTACACCTGATATGTTGGTGAATACATGGCGAGAATTTGAATATCGCCTCGACGTGTGCAGGGCAACAAATGGATCCCATGTTGAAGTGTACTGATGTTAAACAAAACTTGAAGGTTCTCTCTTTCACTGTATGTACTTGTTTATATAGTTTTTCATTAATTTACACATTAAATTTATACCTAAAACTAGGGAGTTCTTTTTCAAACACCCTATATTGTGATTCCTCTAAGTGATCTGAAAGCCTCTTAGAATCAATCCCTATGTCCATACTTGGTCGATTTGTGTGTGCTGCACAGCATGCTGCATGTGCTTAATCATTGGTAGCACGCTGTGCAGCACACCAAATCGACCTCGTGTGGACATAGAGGGAATGTGTACTGACATGGCCGCAAGCGACGCCCGCTGCGGGTGGTGGAGGACGCCTGTGCGGCACTGTTGGATCGCTTTTCGGCCAGTCGCTTGCTGCGTCGCAGCGGCTGTCGCGCGATCGAGTCCAAGTCGCCAGCGTCGCCGTCGCCGCCATCATCCAAGTCGCCGCCACTCTGACACGACGCCTCATAGTCGTGGCTCCAGCATCTGATCGAGTTATCCCACTGCACACAACACAAATCGACTTTCTTATTCAACACGGTTACAGTACGGGTTCATTAGGAAAGCAATGCGTAATTTGCGCATTGTATCGATCATTTTGCGCATGTATCATTGTATCGATTGTATAGGTGAATATTATACTTCAAACTCAAAAAATCATTTACTAATTTTCATTTTCATGAAAAATAACGTTTCCCAATTATTTGGTCATAACCTTAATTTAAACCATTTATTATCCGTTTAAAATAACAAAATAAATGATGAACTTAGTTCAGGCTGCACAAAAGCTGAAAAACATTTCATCTCCGTAAAATGACGTCAAAATAATAACTTCAGCCATGTTTAAAATGGTGACAATACTAACAGAGCTCAATAGGTAAATCGTTGAATTGGTTCCGTTCGTTGGACATCCAAAACAAAATGGGCACAACTAGAAAAGAATGGACTTCGGCAAAAAATAAGAACTTTGCATTACAGATAAAAATTATTTTTGAAACTGTTTTATGAATAGAGAGTGATTTTAAACAAGTTTAAACTTATTATTTGTAGCGAGTGAGTTGTTGATCTAGCAATCTGATAATATGAGTTTTCAACTATTCCATTCCATTTCAATAAAACATAGTTTTTTATTAGGACAATTTAATTGATTGACAAATGCACACATTACAATAGTTGAAAAATACATGATAATAAGAGGGAGAAAGTGCAGTATATGGACTTCTATCAATAAATTGTAATCTTCAATCTAAACACCCGAACTGTTTAACACAGAAGCCCATATACTGAACTCCTAATAGAGTGCAGTATATCGGCTTCTGTCAATAAATTCCAATCTTCAATCTAAACACCTTTATCGACAGAAGCCCATATACTGCACCACAGCTAATAATTGTAATAAATGACAAGGGAAAGAGTGGATTAAAATGTAATTGCAAATGAAACTTGTCCTGAATAATTAGAAAAATCACTAATCTTTGATTAAATTTAAAAATAAAGTAGAATGTTTCATTTTGAGAGAACTGAGAACTCAACAGAATTTAATTGACTTGTTTAGAAACACGGTACAAAGAATTCAGGAATGTAGAATTAGAAGACCTATTAGAGCAATGATTACTCACCGAGGTGGTAACTATTTCAGATCGGTACGGATGCCAGGCCACATCTCTCACACAGCACACGTGTCCATCGTACTCTTTCACTATTTCTCCCGTCAGAGTATCATACACTGCAAAATAAAGAAATTTCAAAACTTTCCTTCAATTTATTCTAAAGCTTTCATGCTACTTGAATTCTTAGTAATATATCCAATTAAATACACGTATCCAGCTTCACTATCAGAGGAGACTGTAAGACATCAGTCCCCAGGAATCATGTGAAACAGGCCCCAGGAACTTCTTCTTCTTTTTCTCTCCTCAGTATGCCATTACAGCGTTGAGGTAGGCTCAGTCCATTTTTTACATTTTTCCCTGTCCATTGCCATTCTCCTCATCTCTGGAACCGTCTTTCCTCTTCTCCTTCCTATCTCCTCAATCCGATCCTCGGGCGTCCCACCGTCTTCTTCCCTGTATTCTAATAGAAATTAGAATATTCTAATATTGCTCCAGGAGCAATTTATGTATAATCAGATTCATTCAATTTGAATCTTCTTCGCTGTATTCTAATAGAAATTGGAATATTCTAATATTGCCCCAGGAGAAATTTATGTATAATCAGATTCATTCAATTTGACGCTTGGCATTAGATAGATTCATAGATAGAGAGGTATTATTTCTTTGCCATCGTACTCTACGGTCATCAGCAACGTCAAGAAATAATATCTATCTTTCTATCTAATGCCAAGCGTCAAATTAAATGAATCTGATTATATTATCAGAAATCCTATTTCAATAGTTCAAGTACTAACCAAGTGCTTGGCCCGTTGCACAACCAGTGATGATAAAGGATTGGCCAGTTGTGAACGCCGGCGAGAAATGACATCGAATCAGGGTTTGAAGTACAAGGTGACCCCTGTATGTCATCAGACTTGTATCTCCTTGCAATTTTGATCTACCGTGTATTACTGAAATCATACAAGCGAACATTATTGAAATTGTTAGTGAACAAGAACAACTGTAGCAATATTATCATAGCAGTGTTGAAAGTTTACTCGATTGAAATTAAATGGAAGTTTTTAAATATTCAATAAATTCTATACAAAGACATAAACTTTAGACCATGTAACCTGTATGCAATATTCAAACAATCAGGTAACAACTCAAGTCTCGGTTATCCGACCTAAACCGGCCACGGCAAGGTCGGATAACACGGAAATCGGTAAAAACGACGTTGAAAATAACCTTAAGTAATTTTATTTACACATAATAATTTTTTTTAATACATTTAGCGTACTAAAACGTAAAAATTCACTTACTGCAAAATACATAATAACACATGTCTTACAGCAGAAAAATAATTTACAATGCAATGAATAGATAAATGACCGACAATGAATTGCCCCGGTAGGTCGGATAACCGAGACTACTGTATTACAATATGAAAACCATTCCAACATCATTTAAAAAACATTTTAAACCCATTCAACATCAAAAGCTTGTAAAAATTTCCAAATAGGAACTCATGATGCTTTGACTGCCACTGCTTTTTCAACTAAGCTCTCAACTTGCCAATAATCACAAACTAACATAATAGCTTACAAATCAATGAGTAGCCTCGATGCAACCAGTTGTCAGAATTGATTCAATCAAATTGATTCTATTGGTTTATTAGTCTATCTTGATTTAGATGACTTGTTTTTCGAAGATTTTAAAATATGACTTGATATCCAGTAATGTAGTTGAAAAAACAGTACTTACATTTGCGAGGTACTTTCTGCCAACGGTAATCCCATTCGAACCTAAACAGTTCCTTGTTGGCTTCAATTTGAGCGTCTTTGGACGAGAACTTTCTAATGTCCCACAGTTTGATGGTTTGATCTTTGCTGTTTGAGATGAAATGCCGGCCGTCGCCTCTCGAATCAATGTACGTGATGCCGTCAACATGTCCAGCCAAAACTCCCACAGGTACAGGCTTTCGTTCATTCAGCGTTCGCCTATCCCAAACCTGCAATCGAGACAATCATCATTTACTCATTCATTCATTTATTAATACACAATCACGGCATACGTACAATGATCCAGAACGGCATTATAAAAATAATAACAATTAAACATCTCAAACATATTAGTATTGTACGTAAATTACACTTCATGCTTTTCTTCACTTCAAACTGTCTTTGCAGTTCCTCCTTCAATAAGCATGAAAATCTTCCACTGTATTTGATACATGCATGCAGGTGATATACTTCACACAAATAATTTCAAATCAACTATCAACTATGCATGAAATAACAGGACGCTAACTTCATGAATAACTTCTTCGAGCATACTTAATGAATAAGTCTCTAATAGAAGTCTCTGATATGTTAATGCTATACAGACAAAACATTACTGTCAAAAAACAACGAAATATGCTATTCATACAAGCATCTGCATTAGACTGAGAAAAATACAAGCATCTGCATGATGAACAATCAACAGAGGTTTGTTTTATAATTTTTTCTCTACTGATTGCTTTAATCAGAGCATTAAACTACTAAAATCATAACATTAAGAAAATAATTATACAAGCAATCAATGAGCAAATTACATTTGATTATTTTTGAAGATCGTAGTGTGTAAATAAAAAACGATTCAATATTTTTCAAAGAAAATTGATTTCAAAAAACGAACTTATTGAAGCTCTTACCTTACAGAATCCGTCATCTCCACCACTGTACAAAATCTGTGATGAACTATCAGCAAACGCAACAGTGTTTACATCAGCACTATGACTATTAATCTGCAAAAAACGCAATCACATTAAAATTATATTCAAATTTATTTAAACACAAGCCAATGATTGTAAAAAATGTGATTTTACTGTTTCTAGACTATTTTTCATCGTGATGATATCATCACCATTCTTGAAAGCGTTCAAGATATTTTCGAATTGTAAAAGCGAATTGTTAGAATTCAGAATGGACTACACAAAATTACTAGTGAGAATAAATTGAAACTTGAGATCAAAGCACCAAAAAGTCAGGTAGGCTAGCTACATTAATATAAAATACTGTACAAGACTCTTCAAATTCCAAGAAATTAAAATGTTGATGAAGTTTATAAATAACAATGGAGAAAATAACTGGTTTCAATTTCTAATAATGTTGAGACTATTAATACTGTACCACCTAATAATATAGCATAAGTATGATAAGTTCGTAATTACTACTCATCATAAATAATACGCATCCAATGCGAGAATGAAGTTCCAATAGTTTCACTGATAAGTTGTAATCCTACTTCAAATTAAAATAAATATAAACAAGATTAATCTATAATACTGAGACATTAAAAATTCAAAATTATTGTTAGTTAATAGTTTTTTGGACTCAGAATTTTAGTAAGATGGATCATCAACCTCTGGACTATATTTCCAAATTTGGCATAGAAACAGTTTTGGCCGAATTTCTGTTGGTTCTTTCCACATTGTAAAATGTGCTTTCAATAAATGAATAATGTAACGAATTCCTGTTGTTTTTTCCATATTGTAAAATGTACTTTCAATAAATGTACTGTAAAAACCTCTTGTTCATAATAATAGTGTAAATACAACCAAGTCCATAGAAGACCAGTTGAGATAGTGTGAGAGATACCTTGAGAGTTCTTCGGTTCAGTGTTCTATCGTAGACATACAAATTGCCATCATTAGCCCCTCCCAGCACCTCATTGCCGTCTGCTGAGAACACCAATGAGAATATACAGAAGCGTCTTTCCTCAGGCAGCAGCTGCAACGTTACTTGTACAGGCTCATTCTGGTCAATCGAATCATTCAGTTTCAGGATGTGTACTGAAAAACAATGACGAAAAACATGGCATATTTGACATACTATGCATTAATCCACAAGTAAATAACAATGAAGGATATACAGAGTGGTCCAAAAAAATGTATCCACTATTCAAAAGTCCATAACTTGCAAACTAATTGATGGAGTTGTCTCATCTTTGGTGAAAGTTTAGCTTAAAGTCCAACTTAAACATATCAATAATACTATTGGAATTTAAATTCAGTAACTTCTAAATCAGTAACGTGAGTGTTTTTTCACTTAGAAGTTACTGTATTTAAATTCCAATAGTATTAATCAGTGAAAAGAAGATGGATAATCAACAACACATATCAATAATAATTTAGGTGTTCGAAATGACCACCATTCACATTTGGTTTGGAACCATTTGGTTCTGAAAAAGACCCAATATTATTTAATTCACATAGTGAATTATGTCACATAAATCAAGATTTATTTCATTGAAAATAAATGAATCAACGTTTGTATCAAACTTCCTGACAAGAATGTTGCATTCGAGTGCAGTGTTATCTAAAACTACTAAAATGATCAAAAACTTTCTCGACAATAGAGGATTAAAGCACGGTTCAACATTTTCAGTATTCAACTAAAAACTTTTAGGAGGGGTTTCAGCAAAGGATAAATAAAGCAGTCGACACGTCAATAAGATGGAATGAGTTGTTTTTGAAGCAATTCTGTACAAACGCATCCACTTTTTCAACAATGTATACAACAGGGCTATGTCACAGTTAGGTATGCATCTTTTGTTAGCATGCTAGATATTTTTTGTTGTGAACAAGTGCTCAAGAAAGTCCAGCATTCATTGTTTTATTCAAACATTACAATAAAAGTAATTGGAATTCATTATAGAAGTAAAGTTTGAAATATCTTACTGTTTTCCGACCAACTGGAATAGGCCACACAATTTCCATCAGGACTGAACGCAGTGTCCAAAATACTCCAGCCGACATCTTTTGCTTTTATCACAGCCGATCTTTTGAAGAAGCCGTTTTTACAGTCGTACAATCTGATTAATCGATCTGGAACAGGGTAGAATTTTATGTTTTCAAGTGCTTTTTCCATAAAGACAGTGATACAATAGCTTCATTATATCTGAAAATTTATGCAAATCTATGTCCAACAAAATAAGAATCTATGAATAAACTAAACCGTAATGAATCATGCTGATTTGCAAAGCGTAAAGCAACCAGAGGTAAAAGAAGAAGGAAAATTGCTATGATATCTATCAATGTCAAGCTAGACTGTTTATTTAATTGAAATTATGATATAGAAGTCCAACAGTCAATTGAGTTTACTGTAATTATTTTCATACTCATTCTGAACCATGCGATCGATTTTGAAGTAATTCTTATCAAGTTTCTTGATTAGGCCTACATTAAATAAGTAAACATAAATTTTGAAAGAAAAGTAGGAGTAAATAATATGAAAGTAATATGGTAGGCTATATTCAAAACCTTTCAAGTGAATTCATTACTTTTTATTGTCCAAATTTCAAAACAATGATATTTTCACGACATCTTAAAAAAGACTAAAATTACATGTAATAAAGCAAACTATACACTAATACTGTAATTTGTATGAAATAGTTAACTAAAAATTGGTTGATTGAGAAATTACCTTGGGCAGCAACAAGAAACCGATCGCCATCTTGAGAATAAACTCCACAAAAAGCTTTGCTGTCGAATGAGTCCAACATCCTCATTCTTTTTGGCAGTCTCTCATTTGAAATACGGCACTTATCTCCCCTGGTGAATGTGGTACTTCCAAACATTCCTTCCTGAGAACAAAATAAATAACCATTATTGCAATCAAACTTGACAAAACTATTATCATAAACTAATAAAATATTGTGTCTTATAATCACAATATCTTATGATATCGTGCCTTACCTGTGCCAACATCTAAGATGGTGTTGAGACAAGTTATCCAATGTTAAAAAATACAGATTGATACTGTATAACGACCTCAATACCTTACTGTCCCAACAATAAATTTGGTAATCTTATGAATATTGCGTGTTTGTTCATTAATTTATGTATTGAAAATATAGTTTAGAATCTGGGAAGAATCAACAGACATTCTCCCTACAACCGAATAAAGACTCAGAAAATTTAAAAAATAATAACGATTTATCATTAAGCTTTAAAAGTAGAATGTTTTATCACCTCAAGAATTGGAAATGTATTGAAGAATAATAATAATATTTTATACTTTTTCAATTTCCCAAAACATAAAATTTGGAAAAACTACTTCATGCCTGACAATTTTCTATTAAAAATAACGTACCGACTTATAGCTTTATAATTTCAATGATGGAGTCGAGTTTCTCATGAGCTTACATATCCAATATCAACGAATAACTAAAAGCTATCAAGAAATTCTAGATATTTAGCTGAAAATAGTGTTTTTATGAACTCACCTGTCTAGCATTAATCATATTGACAACATTTGTTGGCCTTCGTTTTGGTATTGCATGAATGTGTCCACTAGCTTGCTTTGTAGCCAAGCTAATTTCACTGTTCTGTGAAAATGAGAAATACATTATTTAAAACACAATAATAAGATAAATCTGAAAATAATCAAGTTGTCATGATGAAAGCACATTGGAAAATAAAATTAGTAGTGATATATATCCGGAGCCTCAATCGCGGGGAAGAAGATCATTATGATGATCAGACATCAATGATATTCAGTAATTTAGTATCTTTCATCCATGACCGGGATTTTGTCAATTTTATTTTAACAAATGGTAGAAGCTTCCCGGCTGTAGGTACAAATGACTCTCTTTTAAAAAATTCTTGAACAATGTTTCTGATTCCGCACTTGTCAAAATCATCTACAATCACCTTTCTATTGTATGATTTTTTCTTTTTCCTGGAGTTTGTAACATCTTCAACAGAGAACAAACATTTAAGAATGTGAAGAAACATAATATGTATTGGCATGAATATCATTGGCATATTATCATAAATTATTTTTTAAATTTTATATAATATTTTTCAGTTGATTTATTACAAATTTTATCAAGTTGATATCAATCCTTTTTGTAGACAACAGCTGGTTCAAATAAAAATATGAAGAAGGCTCTATTTTTGAACTAACTCATGTTCTATTTTAGAAACCAGGTACTATCTGTGACTGACCAACCAAGCATGAGAAAGCTTATCTGTATGATACTTACATCCAATATAGTGGTGTCTCTCTTCAATTTAGATCGGTCCGGTTTTGTCTTGTAATAATCGTCATCATCCACTCCGTTGGCTGGTGATATCACTTGGAAAAAGTGTCCACTAGAATAAAAATTATGAGATTAAGTTTCAAGTATGATTCAAAGTTCATTAGTTTGAGAGGAGAACCGTTCTGAGTAGTATTCTTCATCATACTAAATTTTGTTTGAGGAAATTAGGGATGACTTAATCAAATATTGGCCTATAGCCTACCTGTGTAGGTTTTTGATGATGTTGTACAATGACATAATATTGTACATTTACATTGTACAAATATATCAAATCGATTGGTTAATCAGAGAACCAAACTAACAATTTTTAAATTACATGTTACTAACTAGCCTACAATAACTTTATGGTCAGGTTGCAGAAGAGCAAACGGGTAAATCTCATTTATTAATATCAACAGAATTAGTTGTTAATGCATTCTTAAATCATTGTTCCAAAATTGATCAATTTTTATATACAAAGTATCTATATTTTCTCATTTTATGATTTTAATCAACAATTAAATTGGGACAATTCTTGCCATGAACTTCCAATCTTTCAAACCAAATCCATGAATTAAAAAGTGCTGTCATTTAGATAAAACAACTTATATGAAATAACTGAAGATTAAATCATTTATTAGAAAACATACCTTGCAACAAGAAACTCCACAACGGCAGTCAAATCGGATTCTTGCTCTGCCTCTGCCTGAGATTCATTTGAAGAAACTGAACTTGAGTCGCTATCCATTCGTCTTGATTGAGAAGTTCCCATAAAGACGAAAAAGTTAAACTTTAAACTACAGTATATCAAACTAGAAGATATACTGAAACGCCCAAAACATAACAGTACGACAAAATAATGTTCTATTTTCGAGTTCGATTTTAGTATAATATTGAGTAACCTAGAATGTTTGCGATCCAAATTTTAGCTGATAGCCTACAAAATACAAACGCAGTTCACAGATGATAGATAAAAGAAAAGCACAGAACAAACAGCACAGTGACAAGCAACTATAGAATAGCCCATGACACGTCACGAAGATGACGCTCGACATGACTCCGAAACGATACGATTGCAACTTCTTGTGATGGTGCGAGAATGCTTTTAATGAAATGAATTTATTTAATAAATATTATTCAAATTATCATGCTCATGGCATTATTTTCCTGTAACCCCACTATTCTGACGGTAGACGTTTATTTTTGCATAATTGTTCATTTTGACGGTAGAAATTTATTTTTGCATAATGATTGTTTATTTTCCGTCAGTCACACGTTGCCAGTCAACATGTTTCAGTCTACTTTTTGATTTCAGAAACGGAAACGCCAATTAAATTTTTTCTGAAAAATGCTACCCTATTTCAAGTACCTAATATTAGAGTATTATTGTATATTAAATTGCATCTATTCTTATAAATAAGTTGATAGGCAAGCTGGCAACCTACTAGAATTTTATGAATTTATAAGAATAAATGCCATTAAATTTATGATACTGTACCATAATACTCTAATGTCTCTTATAATACCATTATTAAGAAAAATTAACATTTCCTTACCTGATTTCTAGAAATTATCCTGAAAACTTGTCGATGAGCAATGTGTGACCATCCACTTGTGCACAAGATTCGGCTCTCTCGTCAGAGAGAAATTTATTAATAGACCCATCTATTCATTGAATGAGTTTGCTGATGAGCCAATATTTTTAAGTTTTTCCTGACACTGTCTGTCTGGTATCCCCAGTCAAGGACGACGACATCAAGTATCATTTAGGAGAAGTAGGACCTCCTAAATACCTGGTAGACAGGAGGTCCTGGTTGAAAACAGATGGCGTAAGGTCAGGTGAAGTCTTTTTGTGCTAAAAACTAAGCATATTGAGTGGTTCAGAGCGACTTTTCAATTGTTCTTGGCGGACCTTGAAGGACATACCATCGAAATATCACTCTCTAGCGATTCATGATCCATTAAGCAAATTTTGAGCTATTACCTCAAGCCGGCATCCAACAAGCGATATTTGAGAACTTTGAACATGTTTTCGGCATATTACATGTGTGAATTAAATGGTTCGTTTTTTTGAAGAATAACAAACATTCTCAATTCATTTCTCAATACGGTAGAAACACAAATGTTAGATGATTATTGAATACAGAATGACTGGAGCCGGCTTTACAAAGCATTGTAACAGAAAATGGAAATAGATTAGTCACTGCTACTGTATTATTTCTGTGGTACGGTATTGCAAAGCTTGTTTCTGATGTTCCCTGGACAATTTCTCTTGTTACCTTGAAACATATTTTTTATCTGTTAAGTATCTTGTTACTTTGTGATACAATAAGTAGTCCAGGTCTGTGCAGATATATTGAATTTATGTTCATATACACATAATATGTTTGTGCATATATATGTTCCAAGTCCACAGATAACTTCGGTATACCATAACGAGTATGGCCGACCTAAATAATTGACATGAACTAACAGGTCCCGATTGAATTGTTTACGGTGGAGGAATGATAAGAGAGGTTCTACTGTACAAGCATTCCTTTTTTGAGCTGTTTTAATTTAAACACCACAGATGGATGGGTATTTTTTACAATTTGATGACATTTTTTGAATATAATAATATAAAGTATTTTACAAGTTATACATATTTTATTCTTACAAAATTTCTTCACTTCGATACTCTATTATTTCACATACAAACTAATTTCTCTACTTATAGCATTAAAATTATTTCTGTCAAAATGTATTTGCAAAGAACTGAAAAACCGTGACAAAAATGTAAAAATATTTTACTGTAGATGACTTACATAGGTACTCCAAGGTGATTGATTAGTAAGGATTATCAAGTAAAAGATAAAAGGGTGTGAAATGATTCAAGAACTTACATGTAATGATTTTTTTAGAAGTTATTATATTGTTTTAGAAGTTTGCAGAGGCATGCTTCTTCAATGTTGAAAAACTGGATAAGTATATCGGCCTGTTACACAAAAACCAATTGGAATCAACCGCTGTAAAATGATGTCATTCAACAGCAAGGTTACTAGAAACAGACTCTAGTAACCTTAATTCAATGCAACGAGAAACAATAATCATTTTGTATTAATTAAAACTAACCAATTTTCGGTTTCATTATTTCAAGAAGGGTATAAAAGTTTTCACGACTCATTATTGTGAAATTTTTGAACAACAATTGTGGTTTTGCTCCACATCATTCAATATTATATTAGTCCTTGTCTCAAAAACTCGCTTGTCCACTTCTTGTATGTTTTTTCATTTTTTTTTTAAATAATAAATTAGCCCAACTAATGCCAGCTAACATCAGTGCGTCGTCGTCCATTTCAGCCAAAATTAACCAGCTTACTGAAGCGTACACAACGTTAAAAGCATTCGTCAATAGCAGGGGCAAAGCGAAAAACGAACAGCAAGACGAAATTGTTGAAACGAGAATCGAACAGATGCGCACATAGTTAATGAACAAATGCAACGTGAATTCAATGAAGCCGCCATTTTACGGTGATAGAATTCAATTGAATTTTGTGCAACCCTCCGTATGTGTAAAGAATCTCATAAATATTGTGTTCAAGCTAGTTTCAAACTGCTTATTGGCAAACAGTACTAAATAGTAGCTACTGACAATCACAAGAGAAAAATCGATGCTTTTCTATAAAAAACAATTTCATACTTCAAGAGCGTTACAATAATACTATCTTCTCTAAAGCAATTGTAAAAAATCAACTTTTACCATTTCACTTTATTTATTTTTCTTGTGTCTCTCATAGTTTCTATCTTTTAATGTCTTTCACTTTGTAAACAAAGGTATATTTTCAATTTCCAAAGCATGTAAAAATTCATAATTGTTGTCAATTTAATAATGCTGTTTTGTACTTGATGAGAAGTGATATATGAACTACAACTCACTGCCAACACACAAGTCTTCTTATGTTGGCAGTGCCAAATAATTGTATTGTTGATAATCTTATATGAAACTTGATTTTTGTTTATTTTCTACTGTATTTATATATTATTATCTATAACGTATTTCATTTTGCACATGTATTTTGGTTTTAGCAATGTTGAGAAATGAGAGGTCACGGAAACAAACTAGAAAAAGTTGTGGGCGTATGAGGATTAGATTGAATACATTTCACCTTGATAAACATAAATATTTCTATTGATTAGTTAAAACTAACAGAACACAAACTTTTTCAACTCGACAAAAATATCTGACAAAACATTTCACTGGAATAATAAATTGATGATTATGCTGAGAAGCTGCTTACAAACGAAAATCAGTATCCACAGTGTCAGTGTAAAAGTAACAAGTTAAAGCACAAAGTTGTGATTTGATGAAAGTTTCTAATCACTGTTTAGAGGAATCAAACCATGTGGAACTGTTGAATTTGTTCGGGGAAGGTGGTAGCATATATGACAGTCTCTGTTTGTCCATTCTGGTCGGCCAACAAGTTACCAGAAATTTGATGTGCATCTGCAATTTTGAAAATAGTCACACGTTATTCATCATCGACTGCTGCTCCACAACACCACTACTGTATTCTCCATTGATTATCAACAAGTAGCTTGTAGATAGATTATCAAAACTCTAAAAACACTGAATGATTCAAAAGGACACATCAGCAGCAGCAGCAGCTTTAGAATAATGTATTTTCAAGGGACACAGCTTCATGAAAAAACATTATACTTACTGTAGATAGCATCCTCTCCTAATTCTTCGTACATTTCGTTAACACCAAGAGGCTTCTCTGCACCTTTCGTAGCCTTGAAAAGTAGAAAATTATTATTGGCTTTGATGTAGATTACCAACTGCTAAATAAGAACACCAACCAAAATAGAAAATCAATATTAATCTCGCTAATATATTTGACAGTTAATTGGAGAACAATTCAATTTGTAATGGTGGATTCTCTTTATCTTCTCAATACCATTTGTCCATCCAAAAGCAAATTATCAGGCTACACATATTTTTCAAAGTAAACTTATTGAACATATTCGGTGACCACATTGGAGCAAAGTGAATATTATTAGACATAATGTATAAGAAAACTTCAAGAATGTTTGATGCTAGAATTTTTATAAAAACAGAGTATTGATTTGCATGAGTTTTCATTGTTTTTGAAATTCAACCATTTTTCATTGATTCTCAACATAAAATACATGGCGGAGAAAGTATTCAAGGAAAGTTGTAGTACCATAGAGAAAGCATACGCTAAGTAGATTACTCATCAGATAGGGAGAACTACTCTTGATTCCTCAGAGATATCGCCACCATCACGTCGCTTTTCCGTAGTTCAACCTTTAACAAATCAATCTACTTGCGTATGCTTTCTCTATGGTAATACTTAGGAACTTTCAAAATCAATGCCCTTGAAAACTTTAAACTAGGCCTACGAACTCACCTCTCGATATTTTTGAAGGTAGAGTTTTAAAGGCTCTATGTAGTTATCAAATCCAAGAGTGGTCATTGCAAACAGAATGTCTTCGCCGTTTATTGTTTTTCTCTTCTCCATGTGGCATCGTTCACTTGCTTCACTAGTGATGAAACTGATAAACTCCGATACACACTCCTGTACACATTCGCGGGCATCTTTTGCAATCTGGAAAAATACGACGAATACAAAATTATGAATACTAGAATTTGATTTCTAATACTTGATTGATTGTTAGCATCATAACATGAGCATGACATACATTTTACTTTTTACGATTACAGAACTCCGAAATCGTATACTTAATCTGTTAAAATTTGAAACTGGGTGAATGACAAAGCTTAGTTGAAATTGTAATGTAATACTTGAAGAATAATAGCCTAAACGAATAAATGAAGTAAATTCAATACTCCACATGGACAATGAATTCTTCTTTTTTATCTTGATAAGTTGTGTAGATTGACTTACTAAAAGTTTTATTCCAATAATATTTATTTTTTCTTAATCACTCCATATAATTTTCCTATTGTATTTTTGAGCATTAAATATATTGACTTTGCCAGCAATGTTTATTCTGGAAGAGGATCTACAGAGTGACGACCACCACACAGCAGCGTTTACAGTGGGATAACTACAAGTATCAAAAGTAACAAGTATAAAGTATCAAAAGAACAAGTGAAATATTAATATTCTTTTCTAATTAATAAAATTTTCCGATCCAGCTCAATTTAATATTGGAAACATAAAGTACAGAAAATCCAATATTATTTTGTAAATGATCATCTCATTGCTGATAAGACAACTCACCTTCCCACTCTCTGGAATAGCTTTCTTCATAATTTTTGCCACATTAGCAATGGGGAGGAATCGGTCTTGTTCTCTAAGCGGGCAATTGGATTTGTCACCGCCGTGGTTTGAGTCATCCGTATTATCTGCAGTTAGCACTTCATCTAAAATTCAAAAACAGTATATTTAATAACAAAACTCATTTTATGACTGAAAAAAGTTTACAGTGATAGTTCATCAATAAAAACGGCCCTGAACAACTGAAGACCTTGAAACTATTTTCATTTTAATGCTACATTATTTGGAAATAAGCAAAATGAATAGGAAATTTGTATACAGTACCTAATTACTCACATAGATTTCACATTTTCGCTACTAAAATTTTGAATTCATTATTCTAATCCATCGTTATGAAGTTTTGTAGTGGCGAAGCGTGGTATACTTCCTATAGGAAATATACCCGGCGATGACCAAATAAGTATACCACGCTTCGCCACGGAAGTTTTGGTAGCAAATTTTTTATGTATATTTTAGAGATAAAATAAGTAAGTTACATGAATCAATTTATTTTTTAATAAAATAATTCACCATCCATATCATCCGCGTGTACCAGGTAGCTTTGGTTGTCCAAAAAAGAGCCACCCATCTCATCACCACTCTCGCTGTTATCCATTGTTTCTAATTGATCCACCTGAAATCAATACACTACTATTCAACAGAAACATCGATAATGTGATTATAATTCATTCATAATTATAGCTCTAGTTTTAGTCAGAGAGCACTCCAAATTATTACATATTATGTCAGAGCTGATACTTGAATTGATCCAGACCCAGACCATCCACATTGACTTAAGCCCGGTCTAGACGCTAGGACTTGTTGTAGGACTTATGTCCCAGGACTTTTGCCATCTACACGCAAGGACTTGTTGTACAACTCAAGTCCTATAATTATCCATCCAAGAAAAAATATAAAGAAATTGATATGCATGACATAAATAGAAGATCCTAGATTCTTAGTAGGTCTATTGAGTTTGAACTTCCAGTACCAGTTTTTGAAATAAAACGGCCGGTAACAGGTAACGGTGTCTACTCAAAGGTTAGTTAAATATTAATTAACATGGATAACCTATGATTCCAACTAGGATTTAATAACTGAATTTTGATTGATACTGATAATTATAAGCTATACAATTAGGTTATGAGCATTGAGCAGTAAACTGTAATAACAACAATCAACAATACATTACCAATTTGAAAATAATACGTTGATGAATCAATGATGATTGATGATATTTCAAAACTGTTTGTCCCCAAAGAACATAGCTTTGAAGAAAATCAAATAAAAAAATTTCAAAGATTTCTGATTTGTAAACAAAAATCCCTGATGTGTGTTTGTGTGTGCTACTGTGCTGCCGTGTGCGTGTGGTGTGAAAAAGTGAAACGAAAATGAAAAATCCAAATCCTGCTTCAGTGTTACCAACATACCACGCTTCGTGATTATCAGGGATTGTGACATTCTGTACCAACGACATTTTGGTCTATTTTCTGGACCCAAATGTCGTTGCATGCAGCCGACATATTGGTCCAACTCAGGAATGTGGTACAGAATGTCGTTCAACACATTGTCGGAAAGTGAAGGAATGGAAGTAACACAACACAGGTTAGCACTAGGCACTCCTGTTCTGCATTCCACCAATAAAATAGCAAATAAGACTTCTCTTGAGCGGTTTTTTTTCAAAAAATCGTAAATGAATTTTTTTCGTCTCTTCATGAAGATATTGAACATGAAAACCTTATTGTTTAGTTTTGGCATACTTCCAATGCAAAATATTTAATCCCAAATTTTGGCAATTCCCTTTCATTAAGTTTGATACTGCCCAGACAGTGGCGATAATCTTAAAACTACTGAAAAGTCCTGCACTAAAAGAAATAAATTTCAAACTTCAAAACACACCACTATTTGCTTTGAGAATAGATCTCAGCAACGAATACTAGTACCGTACTTTTCTTTTCAAGCCAGATAAGTCTTGACATAAATACTTCTTGGTCAAATGAAGCCCAGCTTCAAATCATTATTATGCATAAATAAGTAGGCTCAAATCATCCAGCTTTTAAATTATTTCCTAGACAGCCAGTAGGGCTCTACTTTCTTATTGCAGATGACACCATACACACTGACTGCTAAAGAAGAACCGTGGTCTGCGAAAAAGGCCTGTTTAACAGCAAACATGAAGCTAAATGGAGAGAAAACTAATAACTTTCTGATCTGTTCCATCAAAAGGACTACTGTAGAGAGGCCGAGCCAGTGGCTTGGCTTTTGGGTGGACAACAGGTTGGAGCCACCATATCAGAGGTTTGCAAGAGACTATCCAGGGTGATAATACAGAAGAGGTCAATCAGGACCATCACTTTTTCAGGTCAGAGATTACTGTAAGCCACTCTTCAGGAGAATTAATTCTTGATCTCCTGACACAGTCTGGTATCCCCAGTCAGGGACGACATCAAGTACTTATATCGTGCTATCTTTAATGTAATTCCTATGTCATGTATTGTCATATTAATTTAATTTGGCGGATGGCGAATAGATATATAGGTATTATTTTTTGCCATCGCACTCTACGGTCATCAGCAACGTAGAAAACGTACCTGTCTATCTATTCGCCATCCGCCAAATTAAATGAATATTACTATAGGACATCATTGTCAGCTTCCTTGAAATTACTGAAATTTTTGAGCACGTCCAAATGAAAAACCTAAATACAGTAATTTCAAGCAAGCTGACAAATTACAATGTGTGATGGATATAATGATACCTTATCAGGTTATCTCAACATTTAGTCAACGAAGAATAAGATATGTTCAACTCATTGACCGCCTTGCTCTTTTCTTCTCCTTATGACCTCATATTAGAAGGTACGTTCCTTCAGCATGAATTGTAGGCATACTGAAAATGTGAAAAATGGTTCATTCAGAAGTGACCAGTTCATTCAGCAGTTATGATAATAGAAAAATATAGTTGATTGGTTAGCAGTTGAGTTGGTTTTTCAGGGAGAAAATAGTCTGATTTAATTACTAATTACAGGTACACCTAAATAGCAAATACGGTATATGTCGTTAAATCATAGGTTTCATGGGTTTTGATAAACGATGTTACCATACAGTTTAATATCACACAATCAGGTAATTTGGAGAGAATGAATGACATTCCCTGGAGAACAGCTCAAATTTTCAGTCTTGAAAATTTCTAGATACAGAAAGGTAGGAAGAAAAAGAACTTTGATATTCTCTGGTATAGTTACAGTTTATTCTCATTATAATAGCTCATAGCATAAAAATGAACGTCGAGATGGGTGAATTTGCTTCACCAGTATTATTCATAATAACATGCAATCAATTAGTTCTAAAAATACCACAGATGCTCCAAGAGCACTAAATTAGGAACATTAACAATGATGAAAGTTTACAGTTAAAAGCTAGTTAATATCTAGAATGTGATTCTTTTCTTACACAATAATGAAATTATTCAATTTAAAACTGAAATCAGTCCATATTTAAAGCCAATTGCCAATACGAGTGAGGAAATTTTTAAAAAGTGAATAATATCCTCCAGTTGCGGCTTCTTGCCTATTCGATTCCATTACAGCTCTCTGTGGATTTCCATTATCTGAACAGGTCTGCAATTATAAAATGAAAACGAATATATATTCAAGTAAAACAAATGAAATTCAGAAAAATAAATTACAAAATAAAACAATGAGAAACAAAACAAGATAAAAAGAAGGTGAAAAAAGGATGCATTAAGACTTTGGAAGACAATCTTACATGTAGACTACTTATTAATTTTATTTTTATACAGTATTAGGTTGAGCATTAGACTTTTTTCATTCTTTTGCTGTTTGTTTTACATGTAAATGTAAAAATCTCAAGAAGGATCCATGATACACATTGCTCAATATATTTATTTTCATTTCGTACACAGAAAAGCTCTCAAAAGTCCACTAGAAGCCTCATTGACATTTTTAACATTAACATACCGGTACTGACATTGTCATTTTTAGTACAAAAGAGGAGGAAAACCAAAGAAATAATCCAACGAAATATAGGCTACTACTACTTGCAATACAGAGCTCGTAGATCAAGGCGCCGAGGATGAGCAGCATTGTTCGAAACGCGTCCGCGACTCAACTCTTAAGAAGTGTTCTGTATTGCAAGTAGTAGTATTTTTCTTTATATTATTGACTACAGTCCTAGAAACATGGATAACCACTAACTTACAACCAAAAATAAATACATCGCACTTTTCTAAATCAGATAATTTAATAGTACATTACGTTAATAGTACGGAAAGTTGGTGTTTAACCATACGAATATGATAAGTTTCCGGCCCGAGACGAAGTCGAGGCCGAAATTATCATATGAGTACGGTAAACACCTTCCCGGACTAGTTACGTACGATATTTTTCGTCATAAAACAATTTACGACATTAGAAGAGCCGATTTATGAGGAAAATGGAGGAAAGTTAATCTAGTGAAGATACTTATAAAGTAGAATAGGCACTGTAGATGTTTAAGAGAAAAAGAAGAGGGAAATAAATTACAAAAGAAAATATTTGAACTATTTACCTGCTTTGATGATCCTTTGGAAGAATCAGTCAATCTCAGAAATCGTTTTACATTTGGCAAGCAATTTTCTTGATTCTCCTAAAAATGAAATGATAAGAATTGAGTACTTCTAATGATAAGTACAAAATAAATTTGAATAAAATCAATAAATGAGTATTCATTTTTCAGATTCTTGGCATTAGATAGGAGGATAGATAGAGAGATATTATTTCTTGACGTTGCTGATGACCGTAGAGTATGATGGCAAAGAAATAATATCTCTCTATCTATCTAATGCCAAATTGAACGAATCTGATTATAATTAAACATGTTATTTGGTTTGAATAATTAAAGGCCTTACAAGCGACATTCTACTTGATCTGCAACTGCAAACGACAGAGTATGATTTGAAAGAAAAATAAATTAGGCTATGTACATTGAAATTAATTTTATACGAGAATAATAGACAGGAATGAGGACCAATGAATGGAGAATTTACTTGAATAACACATGCCAACAATGAGGAAGGACAAGGACCATAAAATAAGGAGTCACCAATATTAAAGAACAAGATAAATATTATCAAGAAAGAAATTGCAATATATAATACTGATAACTACATTATCACATCAGCTACATTCACCAACAATAATAAATTGACGTAACACACATTATTATTGAAAATTGAAATAATTCAAACACTTTTCACAAAAATATTATTTAATAATTATTAATTATTGATATTTTAGATGAGCATCAAGTAAGAGACATCCATTCAATGATTAGGCTACGTAAGTTTGTAAGGTTGCACTACGTCTAGAAAATAAGTGCTAAAATGTAGCCTACAATGTATCAAGTATGGTACAAGTTAGTACTCTATATCCGCAAAAGACACCTATAAGTGGAAGATAAAAATATTCTCTGAAATGAGATTGTTTGAAAAAATGTAAGAATGCTCACCAATTTACGTTTTCTGGAGTTATATTCTATTCCAACAAAAGAATCATTTGAAGGTGTGATACAGCTATGTAGGGACGGTCTTGACGATATCTTCTTCTGAAGGGTACTTATTCTTTGTTCGTACTGAAAAAATTAAACCATTAGGTATTGTAATTGAGGAATCAGTTCCGTGGAAATATAATTAATGAGAAATATCATTACTATGAATAAATATTATCAGTTGTGAATTCAATTACCAAGGCATTATCTACACCATCTTAATATAGAAGCACACGCAATAGAAGAATATACCTAAATATAAGATAATAGCCTACAGTAGAAGATGTATTGAAAGATAATAATTATAATAAAATACGGTATATATAAAGTAATATATATTAAGATGAAAAAGAAGATATATCCAGTCTGTGGTAGAAGCTTTGCCTGGAGATTGAAAATAATAATTTCATGGCATACAACCAAGTATAAAAATTGCTTATTTCAATTTGTATATAGACTATATATTTTTATTATAATTTTTCTTTAAATATTGGTAATAATTCAATTATTAAATGAAAATGTAGAGAAAATATGTGATTTACCTCAAGTTTGGCGTGGCAGATAGCATCAACCCACTCTTCAACGACTCGATCATCCTTGGAATAGAGAAGAAGATTGCAGCCGGGACCAGTGAGCGAGAACAGACCTCTTCCCAACACCATTTCAGCGTGGCACTTTCTCAAAGGCATCAGCGCCGAGCAATGCAGACTGCCCGACTTCAGTTTGCAGCACATCAGAGCATCCGACATCAACACAAAATGTCTCGGCTTTCCCTTGTCCTCGTTGTCAGCCACCTTCATCAGTACTCCCTCTTTTATCAGAGTCCTCCCAGGCAGAATAATACTCGGCTTACCGCCCGCCAAACTCATCTGTATTTGCATCAATCGCTGAACATTATCCTGCTGATTGACCTGACTATTAATGAACTCGGTCACTTCTTCGATGCGTCTCAACGCGTGTTCCACTGATTTCCTCTCGTTCGATTCCACCACCGTATGTTCGGCCAGTTCTCTCAGCAGCAGTCTGTAACGGGGCACCCTTTGAACGGGAACAATCAGTAGCGAGTTGATGCGATTGGCCACCTCAGGTCTCGATTCCTGTCGAGACACACAGTCGTCTATTCGCTGATTCTGTCTGCGGACCTCCTGTATTGCGAATATTGTCCGCTTGTAATCGTTCGTGTAGTTCGTGTACAGTTTGAAAAAAGGCGCGAGTTCTATGAATGCCTCAGCAATCTTGTTCGGCGTCAGATCTGTGCTTATTCTTTGGAGGAGTACTTTGTTCAGATTTTTTATTGTTTCAATGTTTTCGAACACTTTACTGGCGGCTGTATTTTTTACTGCATCTTCAAGTGGTGCTCTGAAGAACTGGAATGGAGAATATTAAATGGATTAGTGCAGTCCACATACATATCTTACTATTTTTATAAACTCAAATGTTAGACCTACTGTTGTATCAATACTATAGTCTGCTTACAATTTTAATTTGGATGATGAGGATGGTTTTAAAATGAATTATTGAATAAAACATGATAATGGTCTTTAATATAAATATACTTCCATGATCACCTGTTGCCTAAGAATTTAAAATAGTACATGTAAATAGGGATAAAAATAAAAATTAAACTATTGTACTTCTCATTTGAAGAATATAATGAAATATTTTTTATAAATTCATATTCAAGCATCATAATTATCCATTCATCAATAATTTTAATGAGAATTATTTGAACAATCAATTTTATTTATCTATTCAAGAAATCTTGGATTAAAAAGGTAAGATTGAAAAAGTAAGAATTGAAGCAACCGAGAATAATAGAACAGAGAACAGATTAGCTTCTCTATGATAATAGTTTCTGTAATAACAGCATAAATTTCAAAGACAATTTATTGGAGACAAATTTAATTTATAGTTGTTTTTTCTTTTTCTCCCGAATCAGAACTTCAATTATAGAATATAATTTTTTGTGCTTCTAGTAGTAACTTACCCGCCAGTGTAGTATAGTTCTACTTGTTTTAAAGCTCCTTAGAACCGAAAGTTTTACAGAGAAACTCACCTTTAACAATGTTTCAAGCTGACATAGATATTTTCTTTCCGAGTCCACCAATTCGTTCATAGTTTTCATCTGCAGGTTCAATCTCTTCTCTTCTTTCTCAATCTTGTCTCGTTGTAAGTCATTGATAACTGGAATCGAAACAAAAACACATTTTATTGAATAACAGACACCAGTAATTAATATTGAATAAAAAGACTTGAAGTTGTCAAAAACCACTAATTTATGAAAATAACGAGATACCGCTTTCGGTTGTTACACCTTTTTCAATCCCGGTGCGATGCAACCCGTGCTTTGCACCGGGAAAAAAGGTTAGTGTAGAAGGATTTATATAATTAAACTCGTAATTAAATTTAATACTTCTCTATGAATTCATTTTTTGTAGGCCAAATTCATGTAGGACCAATTTAGTCTGCTACACATTGCTAATAACTGTGGTTTAGTTCAAATGAAATTATCTGCTTCACTCACAATTTTATCGATAAAAAAGTGTATTTTCTACTGAGCTCTTACAACTGAATTTTCAGAAAAGAATTAAAATTAGTGAATGAAAATAGCAGAAAGTGAGATTACGGGTTAGAATTTGCTTAAAAACTCCCGCTCGCCTTGCGCTAGTGCTGTACCCTTCCTTGGTATACAGACAATCTTTATGCAAAATTTCAGCTTTATCAGTCAAGTATTCTAGGCGTAATGGATGTTCAGACAGACAGATACCAAGTCATTTTTATAATAGTATAGATGAATAATTACCACATCACCTTCACTACTACACAGAAAGTGAAAAATAATTAATATCCTTAATAAATAGATATTATACATCATTTTGCATACAGTACTTTAAATAATATCTCAAGATGTCTATTAATCAGTTTTGCACAGTAATAAAGGAAATCTACTTGAAAATGTAAGAGTATTTTCAAAGACCATAAAAATGATGTCTTTAATGTGAGTTGATGATGTTCCACCAGAACAAAACGATCGTCACTAAAATTTAGGTTTGTATTATTATTGATTTCAATATCAGTGTAAAGTGAGGATAAAAACAACTTTAGATATTTAAGACCAATATGAGTATGGAGGGAAAGTTATTTTCATCAATGCTTGCTTGGATTCCTTGGAATCTAGAAACATTCTGAGATATCAAAATTAACAATCAGCTTTATTCTATTAAGAGAGTTTGAGAAAATATTTGATTGTTTGCAGAAAATGATTAATGAGTTCTCAATATCATTAATCCATTTATTGTAGATAAATAGTAAATAATGCGATTTCATGGGTACATACCTTTGTGCTTAGTTTTTGCAGTGAGAATGTTTCTGTTATCGATGAGTTCCTTCAATTCATCACTCAAGGTTCTTTCAGGACTGTTCAACTCTGAATAACTCATTTTCTAAGCCTGAAACAAGGATTAAGATGATTTTTTGCGATATGAATTTTTTTAATTCATCTACTTTAAATATAAGTTTAGAAACTAAAAACTGACAGAACTAGACGCTAAATAATTCTCAACTCAGCTTTAAAGTGTCACTGGTCTGAATTAAAGTGTTTTATAAGTCAACGGTGTTCAAGAAATAAAATAGAATGAATTACCAGACTATTAAGTAGTTCACAGTTGTCGATTGGAAAAAACAGAATTGAAACTAAAAGAATCCAATTTTTAATAAAATTAAGATTTTTGGAACAGGAATATGTTAACTGCAATCTGCAAGGAGTAAAGCATTTTATGAATACAATTAATTAGTAATGCCGTATTATTGAGATAATCTGGCATTGATAACAGAGTTTAATAACTTTGATTTTATAATATTCTCTTACTTACTTTACATAAACACACAAATATTTGTTGATATTTGATAACCACAAATCACTTACCACAATAACATAAGAAATAAACAAATACTTTTTCAAGAAAATGGTCGTTATCGTTTTCAAACTAACAGTATGGCCAACCTAGTAATTTACCTCTTTTGTCGTCGATCCACTTTGGCGCTTTACTATTCACACGACTTATCTCATGAAAATTGAGGATAAGAAGAGCTTTCGAATTCTGAAAATGAAAATGATACTTTGACTGTAGGATATGATTATATAGAACTGAACAATATTAGTATTTAATAATACAATAATATTGGTATTGAAATTCCGTTGGCTACAATGATTGCGTTCCTCCATTTCTTTCCAACCACTTTCCTTGTCATGGTTTGTGTTTGTGATGGCTACATGTTTGTGAATTTAATTCCCGGCCATTTTTAGTGTAAATTGGTTTTATTTACCGGCCTTCTTCTTCATATCTGTAGATTTTAAAACTTCATCATGAAGCTTGTCAAGTAAGTACATTTCTAATAAATGTTCTCATCATTTCCTGTGTTTTTGAATCTTTCAAGCTTTAGATCGTATTGCGAACGATTTCTCAGATGCACTCTAACCTTACTTAAATGGCCATGTGAAGAAAGATTTTATCAACTTTTATTACCGGTAGGCTATAATATTAAATTTATTAAAATTATCATTTACATATCATAGCTATTCAGTATGAACATGTAGGTAGGAAGGGTAGTGAGGGTTAGAAGTTGTTATACTACACTCAGATGAATGTTTTGGAAGAGGCTCTACCTTAATTGTTAGGCTCTTCTTATCTTCTATCTATATATCTATTTTCTATTTTATTTTATTATATAATATAATATTAATATTATTAATATATATATTAATAAAAGAGAGTTGGTGTCTGTACGCTCGCTTATAACTCGAGAACGGCTGAACCGATTTAGATGATTTTGGATTAGTTTGAATTTTTACAGCACTGGTTAACATTATATGTATTAAAATATAAGAAAATCCCTTTATAATTTATAAATAATTAGTAGATTAATGACCTAACCTATCAAACATTTCACAGACTACGTTCAAACTTGCCGGCCGAACGTGTACCTACAACGGAAAGATGATAGCGATTCAAGATCAGATAAATTAGCAAGCATATCCTAAGCCTCCGTGGCTCAGTGCATAGTGTCTCTGCGTGATAACCTAGAGGTTGCGGGTTGAAACCCCGCTCCGGACCGTTTCTTTTTGTTGTAGGTTTTCTACTCTAATTATTTTTTACGCTACAATCATCAATTATTAAGAATGAGTTATCGTTCGTATCATGCATGTTTTATTGTTTCTAATAATAAAATATATCTTCTATTTCTGAAGATATAGCTCAGAACTTCAGTAATGGAAATTTTGAGGAAAACTGGAAACAAATTAAATCTGGTATAACCAAGGCAGCAGAAAGTACAATTGGAAAAACCCAGCCCAAAAACAAAAAAGAATGGATAACAGATTCTCTTATTCAACTAATAGAAAACAGAAGAAGATATAAAAACGCAACAGATGAACAAGACAAGGCTGAATACAGAAGACTGAGGAACTTGGTTAATAGAGAAGCCAGGAAAGCAAAAGAAGGATTTCTGGAAGGAATATGCAAAGAAGTGGAAGACAACATGCAAATTGGAAGAACTGACAAAGCCTACAGAACAGCAAACAAATTTTTCAACAAGCATACAGAAAAGCAAAATCGGGTACAATAGAAGACAAAGAGGAAGGCTGCTATTTGGTGAAGATGTTGGGAAACGATGGAAGGAATACACTGAAGAACTGTACAACGGGGGCACCTCTGCCAGAGGAAACAATTGGAAAAGAAGAAGAAACAAGTGAAGATGACTTGGGAGACTACATTCTACAAGCAGAATTTGAGAAGGCAATCAAGGATCTACCAATCAATAAAGCAATGGGGAGTAGATGACATCTGCAGAATTAACTAAGAATGCTGGTGAGAACATGAAACTGATTCTGCTGAAACTGATTAGATTAATTTATGATACAGGGGGAGCTCCCAACAGATTTCCAGAAATGCATCATGGTTCCCATACCAAAGAGAACATCAGCTACAAAATGCGAACAACACCGGAACCCTAAGCCTAATATCTCATGCTTCCAAAATACTTCTTAAGATTATACAAAGGAGAATTGAAGGAAAAGTGGAAGATATGCTGAGTGAAGATCAAAGTTTGGATTCAGGAAAGGTTCAGGAACAAGAGAAGCAATCTTGGGACTGAGACTTCTTATTGAGAAACAAACTAGGAAGAACAAGCCAACGTATATTGTATTTGTTGACTTAGAAAAAGCATTTGACAGTGTTATATGGCAAGAATGTTCAATGTGCTTAGAAAAGCAGGACTAAAATACAAGGATATGCGTGGTAATATATAGTTTCTATAAAGAGGAGGTAGCTGTGATCAGGAATTGTCATCAGGAGCAGGAAGCAAAAATCAGGAAAGGTGTGAGGCAGGGATGTGCTCTTTCTCCTCTCATATTCAATGCTTACATCCAAGATGCAATAGAAAGAATACGGGAAGCTACCAGGACTGGCATCAGAATTAACGGACAGAAGATAGACATGTTACGATACGCAGATGATATTGCTGTTGTAACAGAGACAAAGAAGAACTGCAGGAATTCTTACCATAATGGAAGATATGTTAGCAGATGACTATGGTATGAAAAATAATCGGAGAAAGACAAAAGTGATGCTCTGCACCTCAGAAGAAGAGGACGAGGATCCAAGAATAAAAATAATTGGAAGTGAACAACTTGGGTTGGTTGAAGAGTTCAACTATCTGGGAAGTAAAATCACAAGAGATGGAAGAAGCAGAAAGGAGATTGTGAGCAGAATCCAGCAAGCCAAGATAGCGTTCAACACTAAGAAACCCCTATTCACCAGCAACAACATCAACTTGGAAATAAGAAAAAGAAAGATGAAAGCCCTTGTTTGGAGCGTAGCACTATATGGGTGTGAAACTTGGACAGTGGGAGCTAACGAGAAAGGAAGGATAGAAGCCTTGGAGATGTGGTGCTATAGGAGGATAATAAGGGTCAGCTGGAGGGATAGAGTATCGAATGAAGAAGTGCTGAGACGAGTGGGAGAAAGAAGAACAATATGGAAACATATTCAGACAAGGCGAGATAAACTCATGGGACACATCTTGAGGCATGAAAACCTTATAAAAATAATAGCTGAAGGATTGATAGAGGAAGAAACCGCCGAGGACGACCAAGGATGTCATACCTGCAACAAATCATGAATGACGTTGGCTGCAGTACCTATCAAGAAATGAAGAGGAAAGCAGAAAGAAGAGAAGAATGGCGCACTGCTGCAAACCAACCTCAGGGTTGAATACCAAAAGAGAGAGAGAATAATAAAATTGAAGAACGGGAATTAAAATAAATTAAAATAAAAAAAATTAAAAAGAAAGAAATGAATATGAAAAAAAATTCTTTTAATTAGAATAGGACTGATAAAAAATTGAAGAACGGAAATAATATTTTAAAAAAATAAAATAAATTAAAATGAAAAAATTAAAAATAAATAAATATGAAAAAAATTCTTTTAATTAGAATAGGACTGATAAAAAATTGAAGAACGGAAATAAAATTAAAAAATATAAATTAAAAAAAATTAGAAAGAAAGAAATAAAGAAATATGAAAAAATAATTGGTGGGAGGAGGGATGGTGGCATTGGGGAGAAGGGGGGGGGGGGAAGAGTGCGATACGAAGTTCGCCGGGACAGCTTGTTTAATAATATTTATAGAACATGATCGTTGTTCTTGAGTAGAACAACAATCTGTTGAAAATTTTGTGAAGTAGAATTTATTTAATGAAAGAAAGTTTTCTTTACTCACCAAATGCTATGTAATGATATTGACAAAATGCCTGGACTCTTTTTTCTTGGCAGAGTGATCCCACATTTTCCTTGATAATCACAAGTAGTGGACGGTATCTTGATCTTAGTGGGCGCAAGCTTTTAGAAGGGAGGGATTAATTTTATGCGAACCCAAAAAATAGAGGAGAGGTTTAAATTTGTCAAGCCTTTTGACTATGAGATCTAGAATTTTTTTAAAATAGTAATTTAAATCAGTAAAATAGTAAACAGCATTTAAATCAGTTTGAGGGTTCTAAAAATTTTCGGCTCAAATCTCTTCTATGCCTCTTTTCTATAAATTTTTATTACTGCCATCAGATATTCTACAGTAATGTTGGTACCGGTACAATAATTAGTTACAGTAGTATGATCTCATTCCGCAAAGATCTCTTACTATACAGGCTAATGTGCATAATGGTATTTATAATACTGATATACTGTACATTATTATTACATTTCTATTTTATTGCCATTAAGATGAAATACTGTAACAAATATTCATTGTTATAAAATATAAATCACTATACAAACAGGTTTATTCAACTATTTATTTATAGACTTGTACTTCAATTCATTTCTTAATACTTTCAGATTTTTGATGAAGTTGAGTCATGAGACTGTTACTATTGAGCTGAAAAACGGTACTCAAGTTCACGGTACCATCACTGGTAAGATTATTTTTCATAATTTTTATTTACCATCAAGATTATAAAATTTTCAATCCAATAGGCTACTATTCAATAATTATTACAGAATATTACTCATATTAATTTATTTATCAAAAAATACAATAAGAAAATAAAAACTATCTTCCATTTTCTCTAAACAGAGTTGTGTCCAGTATTCTTTCCTTAATCCCTAATACTGCAGTTTCACAATGTTATAATAGATCCTGATTAAAATACACAGTAAATGACTAATTAATAATGTATTGTAAAACTTTTGTTCTACCTTTTTTGTATTGGCATCGAAATTGATTTGAGTTGGCTTACTCGATTTGAGTGAAGTAAAAAAAAAAATAATAATAAATTTGTGACATTTTTGCAGGTGTTGATGTTGCCATGAACACGCATTTGAAAGCGGTAAAAATGTCGGTGAAAGGTAGGGAGCCAGTACAGTTGGAAACCCTCACCATTAGAGGCAACAACATACGCTACTACATTCTGCCCGATTCACTGCCATTGGAAACCCTGCTGATTGACGATACTACCAAATCCAGGACAAGGAAGAAGGAGGAAATGAGAGGAGGCAAGTTTTCTCAAATAATTGAATTATCGGCTACCTGTAGATTCAATTCATTCTTCAAAACCAAAACAATCTGTTAATATTCTGGAGGAGTTAATTTGTGTAGTTTTATACACTGCTGTTGCGATTTGGTGTCTTGCAGAAGAACCCCACATCCGTTTAGTAATGATTTAACTTGCTTGAATGAACACATTTTTGCTTATCCAGATGACAATTGATAAACTAATTAGTCTATTTGTAAACATAAAAGCCAACATCAAAGTGTATATCTAGTGAGATATTAGAATCTTAGGTTTCTAGTTAATTAATGAAATCATTTCTAAGCGAATTTAGGATCCTTCTGCAAAAGACCAGCACCGCAAAATTTGTCCCACATAAGTATATATTGTGCATTGAAGTGAACTTGCAATTGTAGAAATCCTTAGTGTAAGTTTCTTCGCAGAACAACCCTGCATTAGAGTGTGTAAATTTCTTTACATAACTTGAATTGAAATACTGTATTCTCCAAAATTAACATAATTACATTTGAAAATACAGTATATTGGAGGCTCTCTTATGGGCACATGCCAGTGAGTTGTATAATAGCGTTATTACCAACTAACTTACAATGTTAATAGCTACAAAATACATTACTAAATAATATAATAAGTTAGTTTTGTTTACATAGTTTATAAGGAGAAGGATAAATAAATGTATAAAATATAAAACAAAACTCAATCTAGAGAGAGGAACATGATAAAATATCCCGAAAAAAAGGAAAAAAGTGAGAAGCAAGGTGAGACCGATGAACATACCCAATGGTTACAGAGTCAAAAACTGAAAAAGCATGCAAACTAGACCCGACTTCAAAAACATTGACTGTCTTGCTGGATGCAGAATGTAATGTCAGCGGTCATGTTTTTCAAGGAGATTGCATTTGTCATCTGGATAAGCTTAAAACTTTTTCATTCAAGCTAGTATGACTTGAGATGAAATTTTCTCGAACAATTATGCGGGGTTATGCAAAAGATCCCAATTGCGTATTTCTCATCAGTTTAATAAGGAAATGTAATCAAGACTATACAGTTAGCATGTCCCATGGTTTTCTTTACCAGAACTATGTTGAGAATATTACATTCGTTAATATTCTGAACGTAAATTGACATTTTTCAAGTATGGAAATAGCGACATCTGTTGGTGAGAACAGGAACTGTATCGAGAGGCACCGCTACTAACGCGTCTCGCTTCTAATGTCGATTTTGCCTTCTTTTCATGCATTCACCGCTTGCACTGTGTACGCGCCCCAACTAGAAAGTGTATTGGGAGATTAGGGTTTTTTGTGAGTGTGATTTATGTTCCTATTTGATGGGATATTTCAATTGCCAGATTTTGTGCATGAATTGAGTTACAGTATGTATTGTATACAAGCTGTCCCGGCGAACTTCGTATCGCACTCTCCCCCCGCCACAAATGTCCTCTCTCTTCTCCCCACAAATGTCCCCCCTTCATGCCACCCCTCAAAAAATGTCATCCCCCAAATGACCCCCGTTCATTCCCCCCCAAATGTCACCCCCACATATCCCTCTTCATGTCAACCCCCTCTTTCCCATCAAATATGTCACTCCCCTCTTCCCACCAATTATTTTTTTTTTTAATTTCTTCTGTTTTGTATTTTTTTTCATTTATTTATTTCTTTTTAATTTTTTTTAATCTCTTCTATTTTTTTTTTCATTCAACTTATTATTTTATTTCTTTTTAATTTAAAAAAAAAAATTATTTTTTATTTTTTTCCGTTCTTCAATTTTATTATTTGAAACAATAAAACATGTATGATACGAACGATAACTCATTCTTAATTGATGATTCTAGCGTAAAAAAATAATTAGAGTAGAAAACCTAGTACAAAAAGAAATGGTTCGGAGCGGGAATTGAACCCTGAACCTCATGGTTTCAACGCAGATGCTCTAGCACTACGCTACCGAAGCCTCGGGTCTGCGAGCATATTTTCCCATCTGAAATACATGATCATCTTTTCGTAGCCGCTTGACCGGCAAGTTTGAACTGTGAAAGTCTGTGAAATGTTTGATAGGTTAGGTCATTGATGTACCAATTATTTATTAATTGTAAAGGGATTTTCTTATATTTCAATACATATTATGTTAACCAGTGCTGTAACAATTCAAACTAATCCAAAATCATCTAAATCGGTTCAGCCGTTCTCGAGTTATAAGCGAGCGTACAGACACCAACTCTCTTTATTTATTAATATAGATATGCCAACAACTTGGCGTGTTGAAAAAGATTGTGATGTATTGTTTGTGCTCGCCAGGACCCTCGCGTGGCAGAGGTAGAGGACGCGGCGCCAGAGGGGGCAGGGGAGGACGCGGAAGAGGCAGGGGACGCCGTTAAATATTTTAAATACAAGGACTCTTTTCTATTCGTATTAATCTACCTGTATTTTTGTATTGAGTTTAAGAAATTTAAGTTAACGTAATCGTGATTTAATTACCTTATCACCTTATCCATGTTTGAAGAATGATGTCAAGTGTGTAAATAATAAAGTGAAAAAAGATTATGCATCATAGTTTCTTCACCAATATGAAGTATGTTGATGTTTTTTTAACTGAGGGTTATGCCAATCTTTAGTTTTGTGCGTAGGTAATAAGAATGGTGATGAGAGTGTGTTTGTGTCTAAGATGAGGTGGACCTACAGCTGTAGGTAGGTGGCTTCCGAACCACCAAGAAGTGGTACCCATAAACTGTATTTAGAGGAGCTGAATTCGTGCAGTCACCCATACAACGGGAATAGCTAATGCACGTCACTTATGATCCAATCTGAGAGATTAGATTTCAGCGCGACCGCTTCAAAATTTCTATTCCGAAACTTCATCTTTTGAGTGGTTTTAGAGTAAATTAGAAATATGTTTATCATACTGAGTGATTACGTACTATTGAATTCAAGAGGGGTCTTCATATAAATTGCTCTGGGGTTTAAATTGTTTTCCTGAACCTAAAACTGTAGTTCCTTGCATCTCTCATCACCTCCATCCTTCCCATCACCCACGCACAAGATAGTTTCCAAAGTATTTTAACTTTTTGATGGTGGACATGCCCAACTAGAATCATATTTGCATTTTTCTTGAAACTTTCGAACCTTTGGAGCAAAAAATTCTACCGCTCCCAAGGTTTTGAGGCAAGCGATCTCACCTGTGAAACGCTAAACTGATCGTATGTTCTTGAAATATCTTTTCTTATTTGTGACAATACGAATGTTAATCCTGGGAATTGACCAATTCGTAAATTATTACAGTTGTATTAGAGTAAAATGCAAGTTTTAGATTAGAATTCTTATTCAGTAAATGAGAATAAAATTTTTCATTTTAATTACAAAGTAGAAAATGAGGTCAAATAATAAAAATCCATTTTGTTTTTCTAGAAAAGTGTAATTAATTACTGGAACGGTTCTCATTCATACTATAAAGTCCAAATAAAAGAAATCCAACGAACATAATAAGCACAGCAATCATAAAACTTTGTCTATTCTTGGAATGTAATCCTTTCAGTTTCTGTTCATTATCTATCACAATTTTCTTCACATCAGCCAGTTCTTTTTCCAGCTTTTCCCTGCAAAAAAAGGAATTTGTAACAAAAACAAAGGATTTCAGTAAAAATAATTGTATTGTAATATCCAAATATTTTTTACATTATTTATAACTACACAATAAACAGCTACTTTCTAATCAGTCATGGAATCAATATCACCAAAACCACATATTGCTAAAAATAAAACGATTGGAGGGAAACTGTTTTGGTTTAATTATGTATATTATCTTCTGATTAATCTTTCAATATCAATTTTTATGAATTTTAGGGTTGATGTTATTTTTATTATAATAATACTACTGTATCTGGCAACTCGAATGCATTCAGATTTTCAGTGACCAATATATTAGAAGTACAGTAATAACCGTAGAAGTATAATTCTATAATTAATGTTGAGATGTAATTTTTTGTGAATTAATTTTCGTAGTAACGTTGATGAATCTCTTGTTACAAGACTGGTTAATATTTTTCAGTTACAAGTTCCAAAGGATAATGCGATTAAAAATTTCAGTACTGTACAGTACCTCCGGTCACAAACACCCAACAATGATTTGTTGATTATGAAAGGTAAAGAAATTTTATTTGTGTAACATTCGAATGAATCAAGAACTTTGAAATTTGTATTTAAAACTTTTCCTCCCAGTTGATTTAGTTTAATTGATTATGTATTATCATTGAGAAAGCATAAATTTATTATAGATACATGATTAATATTTTAGTGTAGTAATAGAGCTTACCTCTCATCATCAACAAGATGTGTCGTTCGTAGTTCTTTCTCAATGCATTCTATTCTCATCAGGACATTTTTTATCAAGTCTTCTGTTTCCTTGATCTGAAATAAAAAACAGTTGAAGCTAGTTATAATTTTGAAAAAATGTACAAATTTAATAATTGAATAAAAATACTGATGTCAAAATATTGTATTCTTTAATAATTAATTGAACGAAATTATTATGATTTAAAAGCAATTGAATAGTTGCAATTTCTTATTTACTTCCATCTTCTATTGTATTTGAAATTTTGATATGAATGCGGTGCCCCAGCTAAGCTGATATTTAACTAATTTTTCCAAACATTGTCTCTGACTGACAATGAAACTCATAGAAAACAAAATGTCATTGCTTTGACAAAATCTTTCCTACACAGAAGCGAAATTCCTGGTCAAAAAAAAAATAATATATTACTATCCTTGCCTTTACTAGAACTGGCGCTCCAGATACGGATACGGTGCAACAAGCGTTTTGCTCCAGTGTGGTAGCAGCCTAGCATGTTGACAGATAGTACGGCTAAAATGGCCGGTTTTCACGATTCTAGTAGACGTTCTGGTTACTGGTTTATAGGTAAGTAGATAGGCTTCTGGTAACCTGCCTGACTGTGAGGTCTACTACACTCATGTTCTATATGGATCCTGCTTTGGGGACATGCAGCAGGTTGCAAGAGTGTGTTAAATCTCTAGAAGAAAGCGCTTTAAGTGGTCACCTCAGCTGGACATTGCGATCACTGTAAACCCATCTTTACACATCTGGGCATCCTCACAGTCTTCAACCAGTATATACTGTTTAGTCTGTTGCATGTCAAGGATGCTGAGGATGGACCTCCATGCATATGGAACAAGGAGGAGACATGATTGACATCCCACACTGCAGAAGAAGGACTCCTTCCACATCTCTGCTCTACATCTGTTGATTGCCTGCCTGAGAGGGTTGGGAATTTACAGGGAAGTGTTTTTAAGAACAAAGTTACTGTCTGGCTGAAGAATAATCCATTCTACTCAATGGATAAATATTTTCATGCACACAAGGAAAATATAGTATGACTTGCCATCTATTCAGTTCACTGGTCATGGATGTAGAAGAAGGAATAAACCATGCCTTAAAAGTAGCAAGGTAAATATTTGCTTCAAAATATTTACTTACGTTCTTACAAACTGAACTATGTGAATCATCGCTCATCTTGTAGGCTTATAACTACATCAGTCTTATAATATGAAGCAAGGAAGTCCACTTTTTCACCTATATACCGTATAGTAAGAAGTTAGTAAAGTACGGTAATACTACCTAAATATAACCGCGTTCAAATAGGTTGATGCTCATGACTACACTAATCACAACACATTATGGACTATTCCCGCAGTCCTACGCTGCTGGCGAAGACTAAAAAAGTAAAGTATGCTGATTCAATTGATATTGTAAGATTAAGACCCAAAATTAACAAGAGATCACTGGAAAATATGACAACATCCAAAGCATGTACTAAAGTAACCTCAAAGCTCAACTCAAGTTGACAACAAAATAATGCACACGTAAACAACAAGTATGAAAAATCAGCTGTTCGTTAACCTATAAAATAAGTCATATGAAAACTGGGAGGCAGGAGGACGCTACGATTGTTTGTTGTACGTTGTAACTTACTTGTCTATAAGTTTTCAGCAGGCGTTTTTTTTATTTGATTTGCTGAAATCAGGTTTTGTAACAAATGATCTCGTTAGGAATGTTCAATTTCGTCAAGGATTGATCTCGCATCAATTTTGTACAGCAATTGAATGATGGGCGTACTATGTGGCGGTTCGTGATTTGTTGTTCAAGAGTTGATTTGCTCGGGAGAGTGCTATTTGCTCAATTTGAATGCTTAATTTAGAATTATTTGCTTTGTATCGTTAAGCCACGCTAACACGTATTCATAATTTTTTATACTTCATGTAAAGCGTCGTACAACTTACAATAGAAAATGTCTGGAGATAGTAGAAAAGTGGCCTTGATAACCGGCATTTCTGGACAGGTGAGTTGCAATTGATGTATATTTATTTAGGTATTATTATTTATTTAATTATGAAATAGGCAAACATGGTTTTTTGTAATCATATCTCCCAACAGTGGTTTCCCAACCGATTTTGTTCGTTCACGTATCATTTGAAAGATCCCATTGAGTAACGGTAGATGTTTGATACGGTAATGTCTTATATTCTGAAAAAGTCATCGTGGACATGAGGAATAAACGATCAAAGTCTCAATTTTTGCCATTGCTTCAATATAGGGGAGCTGAAAATTTTTACATTTCATCATGATTTGATGATCAACTGTTTTGAAACAGAAATTCTATTTTTCATTGTTCATAGCACCGGTAAGGCCATTTTCGCCAAGACAGAATGAGAGAAAGGTAGAGGTTAAGAAAAAGATAATGGGTGATAGAGAGAGAGAGAGTGGATAGGATAAAGATGAAGAGAGAGAGGCAGGATAGGATAAAGATGAAGAGAGACAGACAGTGGAAAAAGGGAGAGAAGATGATGAGAGGGAAGATAGTAAGAGAAGGGCGAGAGAGAAGAGAGGGCAGAAGAAGATGAAGGAGAAAAAGAAGTAGAAGGAGGAGAAGAAGAGGAAGAAATGAAAAAGAAGGAGGAGATGAAGAAAAAGGAATAGATTATGAGAAGGGGGTAGGAGGAGCTTTGAAAAATATTTTATGTAGTCAAAAATAGTCGCAGTTTTGTGCGACCTGGGATGTCCTAGTTATAATTAAAATAATGGATGAAAATATCATGACATTGTGCAATTGGGCAAGGTGGAACCTTGTTTGCTCAGTGACCAATTAAGCTTTTTTGTGTTTGATTTTCAGGACGGCTCCTACTTAGCCGAGTTCCTTATGAACAAAGGCTACCAGGTGCACGGTATTATCAGAAGGGCAAGCACATTCAACACATCAAGAATTCAACATCTCTACTCGAATCCTACTTCACACAAAGAAGGGTTGATGAAACTGCATTATGGTGACATGACAGACAGTAGCTGCTTAGTAAAAATAATCAGTTTGGTTCGTCCCACAGAAATCTATAATCTTGCTGCTCAGAGTCACGTAAAGGTAAGTGATGTAATCCTAGAATCCAGTTTTCTATAGAACGACAGAATTTAAAGAAAATTGCTTTTGTACACAGGTTCAGCTTATGACTAGAAAGGGTGTGTTGGGAGGGTCTCAGGAATAAGCTATAAATTAGACAGTTCATAATTATTTTCACCATTTGAAATTTAATTTGATATCCAGATAAGAAATTAAACTATATTCTTAGACTCTGACTTACACTTTGGGTCTCAGTGGATTAGGCCTAATGTACGGTATGATACCTGAAAGAGAACCAAAGTTATAAAACAAATTATCAACATGTACCATTATATTACTATAGCCATAAACAGTATAACTTATGAAGTAAGACCTGGTGTATGTGTCATGAAATATTAGAATTCCTGTAAAACAGGGAAAAAGCGGACACACACTAGGCATTGATAGCACAGCCTGTTATGAAATAAAATTGAATATCCAGTGTGTGTTAGCCCTTCTCCTGTTTTACAGGACTTTTAAAATGTTATGAAACAGGCCCCGGAATACGATTCTTTATGAGTGGACATGTCTCTCATAGCTAACACTTTTTGTTTATCTGTGTTCGAGAGCAATTATCCGGAGTTCTGATTTTTCAGTTAATCGATTTTGATTTTCTTCTTTTATAAGTTGTTAGCCTATATTACCAAAAATATTCGATTTGATGAAGAAAACTTTCTCATACAAAAATCTTCGCTCTCATAAGGGTTATTGACTCATAAGCGTTGTTCAGTGAATTACTCTGTGTAATACTCATGAAATATTATTGCAGGTCTCATTCGAGTTGAGTGAATACACGGCTGAAGTGGATGCAGTTGGAACTCTCAGGTTATTGGATGCTGTAAGAACTTGTGGCTTGGAAACTACGGTTCGTTTCTACCAGGCATCAACTTCAGAACTGTATGGCAGTGTGCAAGAAACGCCGCAAAAAGAAACAACTCCATTCTATCCGAGATCACCCTATGGTAAGAATGAAAAAATCTAGATTTATAATATACTACCTCATGGCTGCTAATATTTGTTTTCAGATTTTTCAAGTTATTTCTATCAATTCAAATTGTAGACAAACTCAATATTGTACCTACTGTTTGATTTCTGCTACTATTCTAATAGATTAGTTTCCTGTTTTGTAAGTTATTTCTAGCAGTAAAATTATAGATAAATACAACTTGTTTGTCAATTATCATACCACAATAAAAACAATACAAAATTTTTCATAATCAATCAACCTATAACTTATTTAAAATCATTCTCAAAGGAGAATGATTTCTCATTCTCATGAAGAACATTTCAAGGCATTTGAAAAATGTACCAATAAACCAAAATAAATCATTTATTTTCAAAACAAAACAAATGAAAACAGTATCAAAATACAATGCAGTTTGGAAAAATAAATTCATATGCCACCCCTGAGACAATGGGTGATGTGAATAAAATCGAGTAGGCACTCGAGAGTGGGCACTCACATCGAAGCGAGTATTCACTCGTCTAAATAAAACTGATGTGAATAAAGTTGCCAGATTGAGTTGCGACAGCTGACTCGATGATTACTTAGTTAGCGAGTACTCACTCATCTACGGCGCCAGTCAGTCTACAGCTGCTATCAGTCTAGAGAAGTAGTACAGTACGATATACTTCGTACACAAGCGATTTTCTTCATGTATCAGCGAATTATATAATTATAAGCTTGTTAATAGTTGACTTGCAATTGAAAAGAGAGCTTCAGAGGGAGGGCAGAGTTGATCAACCCACAAATATCAATGAAAATTTGATGTTAGCGAGTATGTTTCCAGTATTATTAGTATGATTGTATCTGTATTTTTTATAATAAATTAAATATTTTCAGGGCTTCTTGGAGGCCCATAATCACATGTTCGTGATTGACGGACCATGAATGACGGACCCCACTAGGGTACATGACCACTGGTCCTTCAATGGGGCCCGTGATTACAAACTTGCTACTGGCGACTCACAGGTGCTCTCAGAAGTACTGTAATCTCGGGACTCCTCTTGGCACCCTACTAGATGTTCTTTTTCTTTTCCCTTTTTATCATTGTTTTTCAATCTTTATTTTATTTATAAATCTTAAATATACTTATATTCTATTAACAGTAATTAATTAAAAACTATACTGATTGCTTAAAAGCCCATGAGCTACAACTTGTAATTTTGTTTTTTTGAAAAGTTCTCTTCACGTGATTCTCTGCGAACGTCGTACACTTTACGCATACGAACTGGCATAAACTCGGCCATTACTTATAAAAGTAAATAAACTTAAAGGAAATAAAAAATCACTTATTAAAGGTACAGATCAACGGATGAGATGTTCACGCTACAGTGATGAGTCTACTACTGAGGAGACTCGCATATTCCCGAGTAGTCACTCGATTGACCGAGTGCGCGCTCGATTTTATTCACTTCAAAAAGGGAGTGCCCACTCTCAGTTACATAGTAGCGAGTGAGAACTCGAGACCTGAGTTGAGTCTGTGTGTTTTATTCAACAGATAGTTGAGTGCGCACTCGCAAAAAGCAATAATCGAGTGAGCACTCGCCTACTCGAACTTTTATTCACATCACTCAATGCTGTGCGGGGTATACAATAACATCGTTCATAATATTCTCAAGTCAATTATCATCTCTATAAAGCTATCTGCTTCTTGACAGCCATGCAGCGTACGTTGCAGAATAGAGTGAGATAGTACCAGATATCTCTCTCATATTACTTCACAAATGAACCTACAATAAATAACAAAGAGTGATACGTAGGCTACTCCAGAAAAAAGGCAGTTGATTGGATCAACTAATCAATTTCTCATTGTTCAGGTTTATGAGAATAGAGAGGGATCGAAATTTGAACTGAGAACCGTGTAATGTTATAGGCTACACATGTGGTACGATATTTTGTTTGTATCTTGAAGAAGAACTTTCAAAATATTAATTCTTTTTACACTTACAATGAATAAATGATATTCTGTCAATTATCAAACATCGACATCAATAATTTGATTATCCTACAGAATATGTTGAAAAATATTACAGTATGTTGATAATATATTCGATTCTGTACATTAACATCATAATCACATGAGATTAGTACTATTTTTTTAATTTGGTGGATGGGAATGACTTTCATTTAACGTTTTTATGGTTACGGGTGATGTTATGTTGAACTTTTCCACATAAATACTGTAAGTTATATAACCTGTAAAGAAAACATTTATTTAAAAAAGAAATCAACTGAACAAATGAACTTCCCGATACCATGGAATTGTTAAATGAAAGTCATTTGCCAAATTAAAAAAAAAATACTTCTATAATTATGTTTCATAGATATAAAAATTATGGAGAAAAATTACAATAAATGTAAGAATATATATTTTTATAAAAATATATTATCTTTATGTGTGTTACACATAAATGTGGTATCTATATAATGATGTAGCCTACACATAAATATCGATACTTGAGATTAGGCCTCAGTGATACCTACCTATTATAAATTCTTGAATTTTTGTAGCTTATTCTGAATTCTATGCTTATTGGATTAATTCAGACGCGATAATTACATGGATTATACCCATTTCTGCATACGGTATAGGGTATGCCTAACACTATTCGCCACCTAATAGAAATTCTTAAATGTTTCCAGCTTGTGCAAAACTTTATGCGTACTGGATAGTGGTTAACTATCGAGAAGCGTACAACATGTTCGCATGCAATGGAATCCTTTTCAACCACGAGAGCCCTCGGCGCGGTGAGAACTTTGTCACACGCAAAATCACTCGTTCAGTGGCCAAAATTCTGCTCGGCCATCTTGATTGCATGGAGCTTGGTAACTTGGACTCCTTGCGAGACTGGGGCCATGCCAAGGATTATGTGGAGGTAATTGAATTTGAACAGTAAACATTTATTTCAATATTTTTAGATAATCTCAAACTCGTCATAATGAAATGAGTTACGTTGATTTAGTGACTACTGATCTACTCTTTTTAACTGTGTTTTATTGTTTAGTTTCTTTGTATTGTTGTTTTCAAACTTGAATTATTTCTGTTTTTGTTCTAACTATTGCATGTATATTTTTCTGGACTTTTCTGTAAAATCGTGTATGCCCTTGTATTGTGAATAAATGAATGAATCAGGGTCAGTCTAATGAGGAATTCTCTATTTTTATGTATTTTGTAATATTCTTCATCCTGCAACAAGAGTGTCTCTTTGGAATCTACAATTATCTGGTCTCAAGTGATCGTAAGATCGATTTAAAGTTCATTATGATTCAATGCCTTGTTCAGCCTACATATTGCTATTGGCATATGCCAGTTGATGGTTGTCAGTGCTCAATTTTTAGAATTTTATGAGCGTGAACGCTAATTTCTTCTTATCAATGAAATGAAAATACTCGTCCACTAGTTTAGGACTAGTTTTAAATTGTGATTCAAGTGACATTAGACTATTAAGGTACTGTATTATGAATGTCATTTTTTTCGTATAAATTGTTCATAAATTATTAGAAATCAGATGATTGGAAACTTTTCGTTTGTCAATCAACTTATAGTAATTTACGAACAACTTAAACGAATAGATACCATTTATAATACCATTTAAAAATTAGCTTGACATTTTAGAAATAGCAATGAAAACTAGTCTACTAGGTAGGTCAACTGGCAAGGTATTACTGGCATTGTATATTTTATGTAAATTGAGTTATGTTTTATGATATGTGAATATGTTTTATGCCAGTTGTATGTTATCAGGCAATGTGGCTGATGCTACAGCAACCAACAGCTGAGGACTTTGTGATTGCAACAGGCGAGGCGCACAGCGTCAGAGAGTTTGTTGAAGCTGCTTTCAGTTACATTGACAAAGAAATCGTCTGGGAAGGATCGGGAGTGAATGAGATTGGCAAGGAGAAAGACACGGGCATTGTCAGAGTGCGAGTCAACACTAAGTACTTCCGGCCAACTGAAGTTGTAAGTTGCCTCCCTAATAGTAGACCAATGATTCAACCAGCTGTATTCAAAGGATAATAAGGTCTAATCTGAAGACTGAGTCACACCAAGCTACTTTATAAGCTGGTAGCGAAACAGCTGATACAAAGTAGCAAGCACTGAGCTAAATATCTACAGTGACATTCATATTTAATTTGACGCTTGGCATTAAAGTACAATGGCAAAGAAATAATATCTATCTAATGCCAAGAATCAAATTGAATGAATACACTGTAACTGGAGGTAGAACTTTTAAGATAGGCATTGACTGAATCTGAATCTATAATATTAATAATACTGAGTTCCTTAGTAAATTGTTATAGTTACAGTATACCACTTTTTTTTGTTAAACCTTTGGTCATTAAACTATATTATTATTATTATTAGCATATGGCTGATATTATCGGTGGGAAGACCCGAAGGTAACTCGCCAATGGAAATTATGCTTGTAAATAATTGTTTGCTCGACATTTTCCAGGATATGCTTCTTGGAGACTCTACAAAAGCTAAAGAAAAATTTGGTTGGAAACCAAAAGTCAATTTTCAAGTAAGTAGACCTCTTGCAAAATTTTTATTATAGTTCTAAAATCTTGAATTACTTCCTAAATCAACTAAAGTATGCGACATGTCTCTTCTATTCAAGTTTTGGAATGATTACACCCTCAACTGCTTTTTGGATAGTCATTTATAAACTTATAAATTTATATAATTAGTTTTGTACATTATTAAAGGATTATAATGTTGCTTTCCAAAAAATCTTTAATTCTATAAAATCGCGAATGATTGTGGGCTTTTTTCATCAATTGAAAATTTTTCGTTTATAATTTGTGTTCTGTGCACTTTTACTTTTATTTAGATGTCTTCTCTTATTATTCTATTAATTCTTGATTTGTTTTTGGGTTTTCACCTTTCCAAATTTCCTTCTTGCAGAATAAACAAGTTAAAAATCGCTTTTTACTAGAAAGTAATTGTTTCAGATTTATATTGTTTATTAAATCTTTATAGTTTCAAATCTTTCATTGCTTCCAGGATCTAGTAAAATGCATGATGGAAGCTGACATTCAGTTGATGAAAAAAAATCCCAATTTAAGAGTGTAGAAATTGATAAAATTTTGTTTGTATTATCATGCAATGTGAGTATATACTTCCTTTTCCACTTGTGTTGAACAATTCTTGAATTGAAATTTGAAAGTATCAGTGAATCTAGGGGGAAATATCTTTCATATCTTATTATCAGTATTGGTTAGATCTGTTTGTTAATATTTCTTAATTGTGTTCGAAGTCGATGAGAACATTAAAGGCCTCTTTCATATAAAATCGCAAGTTCTGTAATAAAGGGAAAAGTTGAAAAAGTATTGAAAAATTTAATAAAAATAAACGATTTTATAGATAAAAAATAAATATATATAAACTTAACACTTCTAAGTAATGATAGTATAATAAGACGTTTGTTTGTCAGTCTTCTTCCTTTATTACAGGCTTCTGAATTTATATAAAACACATCCTAGATTAAATAAAAATTAATTACTCATTTTTTCAAGTAGTATTTTATTTCTATGGACATTCTTTCAGGATCTCGTCAAGGATATGATGGAAGCTGATATAAAGTTGATGAAGAGTAATCCAGAGGCATAGATCTTGAAGATGTGTTTTAGTGTTGGTTTTATGCAGTTATTATTGAATCGATATTGACTCCATCATGCACAAGTTTGAAATACGTAGAGCCGACGGAGTGCTGGAAATCGTATGACATTGTAGTTAGCTTGATACCAAGTCACAATCATCTAGGTATAAGACTTTGGAAAGGCATTTTTGAAAATTATATAAATTTGTAATAAGATAATAGATAAACCTTGTTTGACCGGATTATTTGTCTCAACTCAAGTTTAGATTAATCAAGAATGTAATTTTTGGTCACTATAGTATCACCTTGAGTTGGGTTGTTAAGTCGCTGAGAAGAGAAATCGCATAGAAATCATCGTATCAGTTTCAGTACGGTAATTCCTTTTCACAGTTGATGTGCTATGCACTGTGACGTGTGACAAGAATGTGGTATGCGTGTGTAATAGTTATGTATTAAATGTGTGATTGTATGTATTGGTGTCTACTACTTATATCAAGGTATTGGCAATAAAGAGTAAGGTGCATTATTGCATATTTTGAATGAAAATAAAAGTATAAATATCCAATTTTTCTAAAATAAACATTCCAAATTATTTGCATTTGGATTTATAATTCTAGTAGAATATTTCCATTCTATTAGCCTGTGTACTCATTCATTTAAAGGTTATTAATGTAGATATGATTGTATTTGTTCTATTTTGTTTATTGTGTTTTAAAATCTTTATTAAAATAGATATATTTTATCATTGACCGCACAATATTGCTTTTTCCTGACTTATTCCACTTCATTTTATGTTACCCTCCTGAACATTTCAGAAATAATATCAAACGTATTAATTTTACACTCCAGTGTATTTTTTAGGTGATATTCCATAATAAATATATAGTATTATTATTATGATTAAATATCCTCATTGAAAATATTTTGAATCCTATTGATATTTCAATTCTAGAAAAGTAGAGCTAAGTTATCAGTTTGTCGCAAGGCAGGAGTTTGTCGCCGACCCACTCTGACGTCGCCTCATTTTGGATCAATAATAATTTTTATTTTATATTGGAATTATCAATGAGTTTGGTAACAAATAAATTATCAGGGAAGACAATAATGCGTAAACTATTGGCGTTTTCTTCTGCCAATGATATGAATTTTCTTTATAAATTATTATTCGTTCATGAACGACGAAAATGCTAATTTTAATGGCAGTGACTAAAAGTCTGCGGCTGGCAAGAACCAAAAAGGAAAAAAAAGCAGTGGCTGTGGCACTTGATGTGTGATGTGTTGATTGTAGAAAATTGTAGTTCAAATATTCTCGTTTGTCCTCAATTTATTGTGTTAATTGGCTGTAACGAATATTAATGTGCTAATTGTCAAATCTTAATCCAGCCAGTGATCTCCAATCACTGTAATATAAGGTACAGTATGCGTATGCCACTTCAGTAAGGAATAAGGTTAGGTTATTATTGGTTATTGCCTTCAGGTTCTGATAGGGATAGGACCCACAAACTGTATTTTGGTGATGGTAATAATATATTGTCGACTATTTAAAAAGTTATTTCATTTCAAACTCAACCATATATAACAATATGCTACGGTTGATGAAGGCCGTGGACAGCTGTAGTGAGCAAATCTTCTCTTTTTGACATATTTTCATCCCTTTAATCCTATTTGTATTTATTGAAACACAATTTCGCTATGGATAATAGAAAAAGTCTATATTCATCTTTCAAAACTCCGTTCGGGAGACTATGGATGATCAATAATAGTGCTGCAGCTTCTGCTGGAGAATCTTCTGTAATAAAAGGAATAATCGCAGGTGGAATCACGGGAGGCATTGAAATTTGCATCACATACCCGACAGAATTTGTCAAGACACAATTGCAGCTCGATGAGAAATCGTCAGCTGGAGGAACAAAACAATACACAGGAATCGCAGACTGTGTAAAAAAGACTGTCAAAACTAATGGCTTTTTCGGCTTGTATCGTGGTCTGAGCGTACTACTGTTTGGATCTATTCCTAAATCTGCTGTCAGGTTTGGCGCTTTCGAATCGTTCAAAAATTATGCGGTCGACGAGAAAGGAAACCTGAGTCCGCAAATGAGGGTGCTATGTGGTATGGGTGCAGGGGTGTGTGAGGCAATCTTCGCCGTCACTCCCATGGAGACCGTCAAGGTCAAATTCATCAATGACACACGCTCAGCTAACCCGCGCTTCAAGGGATTCTTCCATGGAGTTAGTAGCATCGTCAAGGAACAAGGATTAAAAGGTGTGTACCAAGGTGTGACAGCCACCATTGTAAAGCAGGGTAGTAACCAGGCGATACGGTTCTTTGTGATGGAAACCTGCAAAGATTACTACCGAGGCGGAGATCCTTCAAGGCACGTGCCTAAGTTGGTAGTTGGTGCATTTGGCGTGGTCGCTGGAGCTGCCAGTGTGTTTGGCAACAATCCCATCGATGTTGTCAAAACTCGCATGCAGGGTCTCGAAGCTGCCAAGTACTCCAGCACCCACGACTGCTTCGTCAAGATCTTGAAGAACGAGGGACCAACTGCATTCTACAAAGGAACTGTCCCGAGATTGGGCAGAGTATGCCTTGATGTTTCCATCACTTTCATGATCTATGATTCATTCATGGAGCTCTTCAACAAAGTCTGGCCTTGAGCGCCTCCACCCCGTTTGTTTGGCACTTGATAGACATTTACTAGAAATTGTTAACTCATAGAGTTTATTAAAAAAGGTTTGATACGTTTTAAAAGTGTTTCTCAAAAATATTTACAGGGTTATTATATTTTATAAAGTAACATATCACAAGTTTCAAGTACGCATAGAACGAATTTTGATACAAATTTTTGTCATGCATTCCAATTATTTTTGATTTCTGAATGATGTTGAAATTAAGTTAGGCATACCGGTATTACTGGTCTACCTGAGACTGTTGAAACTTCTCACTTCTGTATCCATTTACTCTTTCTCTGTATATTTATACTAAGTTCTAAGTTTAGAAACATTGTAGGCTAGAACTCGATATAAATATCTCAGAATTCATGTAAATGGATGCAGGGGTGTAGATTATAAACACTCAACCGGCTCGACGGTTGGTTTTCACTAAATGCTCAGAAATATAATCCTTAGGCCTAAATATACAGCTAATACAGTGCGTTCATTAAGTCGCGCACATTCAAATAAAAGAGTCTGTAAAAAGCTTTGTTTCATATTGATTCTTGTAGTCAATAGAACTAAGTCAAGACTTGTACTTGACCAAATTTTCTATCAGTAACCTAATTTAAATATATATATTATCGCATAAGTCTAATCATGTAATTTTTTTTACAATTGTGAGTTGAGCCTCAGTTATTATTATTATGTTGATATTACTGGCTCTCCTGCAAAAGACCCGGTACATGTAGATAACCTTACCTACAAAACATAGGTATATTATCAAATAGGAATACCGATGTTCCCGTTGACAGGATGAATGTTCCCGTTAACAGGAAAGTAGTTCATCATCATCATCATTTATTCTTTAATTACATTTACAATTTTTTCAAATCTTTAGCAACACATCATACATAATAATGATGATAACTATTAGAATGTTAACAATTATTCTTATTTGTAAAATTCATAGTTCTTACTCGTTTGTATTGTAGATAGAGTAGCTGTGTAAGATGTCGGACAATGAAGAGTACGATAGCGGCAGCGAAGCGGGTAGCCGCAGCTACCAGGGCAGCGACGCGGGAAGCGATGCCGGCAGCGAGGTAGGCAGTCCGCGGCAGAGCGATGCGGGCAGTGCGCGAGGCAGCGGCAGCGGACGCGGCAGTGATGCGGGCAGCTATAGGGGAAGCGACTCAGAACCTGAGGTCAGTCCATAAACTCTCCCTTTCACCAGATTACATCCATTTTTAACTGCTTGGACCTGGCTCATACATCTTATTTCACCAACAAACACTCTCTATCACCAGATTCCATGCATTTTTAACTCTGGTGTCTGTTTCATAAATCGCATTTTACTTACAAAGTTTCCCTTTCACTATATTTCATGCATTTTCAACTACTGGGGCCTATTCCATACATCGCATTCCACTCACAAAGGCTCTCTTTCTTTACATCACTGTGGCTTGTTTCTGGGCCTTAATACCATCTGAAAAAGTATGAAAATCGGTACTCCTTAGTTTACTCCTTTGGTTGCTATTTATAAAGCTAGAAATGTGTGGGTGGTCTAAAATTGGAGATAAACATGGCTAGAATTCTTGCTGTAGCTCAAAATTTTATTGTCCAATATCACTTATCAAATTTTTTTTATTGAATGTTGAAATGAGTGAAATTTGCTCCATGTTCATCGACATACTGATATCGAATTATTAAGGTTCAATATTCTACAGATCTTTCTAAAAAAAATTGTTTCATTTTTATGATTCTCATAAAGCAGTTTGAACACTGGGGCTTGAACTCTGATTTTGTCATGAACGAGGCCACGTAGGCCTAATACAAACGAATCATTTCTGGTACTGGGGCTCCTAAAGCTTTCTCCCTACAATAAAAATTTTAGCCATAAATCGCATAAGTTATTAGTCATGATGGTAGTTTGAGGTTTTGGAAAGGGAGAAATAAGGGATCATGAGGGTGGAGGTTGTTAGTGTGGGAGATGGTGGTGATGGGGTAGGGAAGGTTGGTCGGAATAAAAGAAATATATACATTATTATACTAAGATTGAAAAACAGTGTTATGGAAGTATACTAAACATAGCAGACTAAATATATAAGAATATATATGATAATACTAGAAAAAAAGGATAATTATTCTAAAAAGAAATAGATGGTTATACATAATATTATACTAGCCTACAATAATTATTGATGGAAATTGTTGCAAAATATGTTATCTATCAGCAGCATATTTCAAATAGGTCACTCTAGTGCGGCGTCTTTGTTTCATATCTCATAAACAATTTTCACCAGCATTGTTTTTTATCTATGAGGAAAATTCAGAATAAAATTCTGTTAGTAAATTTTACATTATCAACTGCTCTTGATCACAACTAGATTTTTATGAATCTGGCTAGTCTAATGATATCGTTTTTTTATTCACGCACATTACAGGCCGTACACCAGTCAGCATTGACAATAGTCGTACACATATCATTACAAACAATCGATGAAAACTAACGCTATAAATATTCTCATATAAATATTTCTCTTTTAATCATTGATGGTGTGTATCGTTACACAATGTAGGCTAACTTGTATATTTTCAATAAATAATATGATGATATGACTTGCAGAATGGAGATGCGAGAAGTAGGAGTGTTTCGAGGAGTAGAAGTAGGAGCAGGAGTAGAAGCAGGAGCAGGAGTGGCAGTCCCAGAAGAAGCAGGAGTCGCAGCAGAAGCCGCAGTCCCAGTGGCTCGGAAGCTGAGGAGGTCGATGGCAGGTTCGTATTTTAATCATTCCTTCCCCAAGAATTTATTTTTCAAGCCGCAGTCACACCAAGCTACTTTATTAGCTTCTAGCGAAACAGCTGATACAAAGTAGCTAGTGTGACATAAGGCAGTAACTTTCAATGGCAGCTACTACTAGAAGCTATTACCTGAGTCAAACTGAGCTAATTTATTAGTTGCTAGCAAAACAGTAGCTACTAGTCAATAGCTTCTAGTAGTAGCTGCTATTGAAAGGTACTGCCTATGTTACACTTGCTATTTAGTGTCAGCTGTTTCGCTAGCAGCTAATAAAGTAGCTTGGTGTGACTCAGGCTTAATATACAGTATTGTAACACGTATACTACGATAATTTACAGTTTTTATTGTTTGGTTTTACAACATTATTAAACTTTCTTCAAATTGTCTTTCTTCATTGGACTGTCTTCAAATTGCATTAAAAGTTCATATGCCCGGGTTTTTAGTCGCTCAATAGACAGTTTATGGATCCAATAGCACTATTGAATCAATAACCATGTGTTTTCAAATGCAAAAAAAAATATTGATTCAATAAGTTTATTGAACGACTGAAAAACTGGGCAAAAGACTAATAAAACTGATGAAATCAGATCTGACAACCTTACAAGAAAGAATATGGGGACAATTAGTTTGATATAAACCGTTTTCCAAAAAAAAAACATCAGGCAACAAGTTTGAATTGATTAATACCAAAATTCTATTGTAGCATGTGAAACTAAAGTTCATGTTCAATCTAAAATAGTGATATTCTGTCTCTCATTGGGATGTTTGTATAAAATCAATTTGAAGCGAACTCATTCCCATATTTTGATGTATTATATTTTTTGATCTCATCTGTTTATAGCTGAGTGGATCATTTAATTGAAATTTTAATTTCCTATCTAGGGAACGAGAACCATCAGTAAGCGACGAAGAAGAACCTGAAGGGGAAGATCTGAACTCTGAGGATGTAAGTAAGATTTTAAAGATTCAATTCAATGATTAGGCTGATATCAAGTTTTTTCAAGTCTGCAACGTGTCCGTTAGTTAACAAAATGCATGATGATATTGTTTTTCTAATATTCATTTATATATTGTTTGTTTATACTATTGTTTATATATTTTTATAGATTATTGTTTTTCTAATATTCATTTAGTGAAATTTAGTGAAAAAAGCCTCAAAAATTCTGTGGCAACTCCGTATTTGGCCAATTTAGATACGGTTTGTGGCAAAAGAAATTGTGAAATTTTGGTCCTCAATATAGGTTACAGTTACACTTGTATTTTGGGAAAAACTAGTTTAAGGGGTAAGTTAATATACAAATGAGGTATATAATAAGGTAAAAAATCTAAATTGAACTCTTGGCTTGGACCATTTAAATTGACGGAACTGCTTGGACCTGTGTTCTAGATACATACAATATTGAATATGTCGGCGTCAAATTTGAACAAAGTAAGCGGCGCTTTGTGCTGTGGAATTACTCTACTTCTATCACTGAGTAATTGACAGTAATTACCTTTTAAAATTCTCATCACTGATCAATTGACAGGAATTCGACGAAGAGGAAGAAGAAGAGGACGAGGGGCCACGCAGCAAAAAGAAGAAGAAGAACGATCGGTTCGGTGGGTTTATTATCGACGAAGCAGAGGTGGACGACGAGTTTGAAGATGAAGAGGAGTGGGAGGAGGGGGCGCAGGAGATTGGCATCATCGGAAACGAAATGGAGGAGCTGGGTCCGACTGCGCGCGAAATCGAAGGACGCCGACGAGGAACTGCCTTATGGGAGTGAGTGCTACACTTTTTTCCAACAAAATTTGGGTCACTATTTTTGAATCGCATTTGTTTTATTTTCATTCAGAAAAATTTTGGAAATGATTGTAAGCAAACCTCTTGTTTTCGAGATTTATAGAGTTTTCAATATTTCCAAGATAAGCCTACTTTTTGTTGTCAATATTATACAGTTAGTAAGGCCCCGACAGGGCCTTACTGTCATACTCGTGTCCGTGTGTCTGACCTATCGAATAGAAGGCACTATCTTCTATACTTTCTACTTTGAAATTTATTTTCTACTTTTGAAATTTTGAATGTAATATCTTCATAGATCAAGTAAGAAACCTTTGATTTTGAACATTGCGGGTTGAATTTATAAAAAGTTACAAGCAAAAATAGGTATTCTATTCTCAAAATGTGCTATCCTATTAAACACCACCATGTATTGTCCTAGGATACACTCCGTTGGATCGGTTTATTAAAGAACAGTTGGTGATTTTTTAAAAATTTTAAAGAGATAATTTGAACTAGAAATTTTTTATGAGATAATTTGATCTAGAAATTTTTGAAGAGAAATCTATCTATTTATAATCTATCTATCTATATTAATAAAAGAGAGTTGGTGTCTGTACGCTCGCTTATAACTCGAGAACGGCTGAACCGATTTAGATGATTTTGGATTCGTTTGAATTTTTAAAGCACTGGTTAACATAATATCTATTAAAATATAAGAAAATCCTTTTATAATTAATAAATAGTTATTACATTAATGACATAACCTATCAAATATTTCATAGAGCTACGTTCAAACTTGCCGGCACGAACGTGTACCTACAACGGAAAGATGATCGCAATTTAAGATAAGATAGATTAGCAAACATATCCTAAGTCGCCGTGGCTCAGTGCAAGAGTCTCTGCTTGATAACCTGTAGGTAGCGGGTTCAAACCCCGCTCTGGACCGTTTCTTTTTGCTCTAGGTTTTCTACTCTAATTATTTTTTACGCTACAATCATCAATTAAGAATGAGTTATCGTTCGTATCATGCATGTTTTATTGTTTCTAATAATAAAATTGAAGAACGGAAATAAAATTGTAAAATAAATTAAAATAAAATAATTTTATGTCGGGCTATTTCTATTATTTCCAAGTTTCAAAATATTGTAGTTAATAGGAAAGAAAATATTCTATTTTCAGTTCAAAAGAGTGGCTGCGAATACTTTATATTTATATTTATATTTATGAATTAATATGAAACAAAGAATACAGTAACAAATTTAATAACGAACAACAAAATTAATGACGATTTGAAAAAATACTTCCTTTCTCCTAACCTTTCCTTCGAGTACCCAGATTCGTCACAAGGATACAGCACTCTACCAGTCTAGCACACAGCGGGAAGTTTCAAGCAAACTCTGATCGGTAGTAACATCATTGTTGAGTTGAAATAGTTCAGTAGAAAGTTCAATTTATAAGTTTTCTTGATAAAATAATATTGTGAGTGAGGCGTATAGTTTAAATTCATTTGAAATACATTCATCCGTGATTGGAACGAAGATCGTTTTTTTGCTTGGAAACGCTGGTATTCATAGTTTCAGGTAATTATTATTTTCAAGTACAGTAACTAAACCTATACATGTAATATAATTTTGTTATATTATTCAGATTGTATTATCATGCTTGCAAATGTATTTTTTGAATGTGTAGATCTTCGAAAATTTTCTATTATTGAAATATACCTTGGCTCCAAGATTAAATCAACACTAGACACAAACAATACAAGATCAATTAGCTTATATTGGAAATAAAGCTGAACTATCCATTTTTATCAATGTGTAGACAAGTTTTTCTTTGATTGAAAAATATTTATCTTATATTGACTTCTAGATGACAAAACTCTGTACTGTGTATATTCTATTCATCATCCATAATCATTTCTTCATTATCCATAATCATTTCTTCAATTTTGATGTTCACAGATTTGTATTGAATTGTATTATTTTCTTTGAATAATGCCTGAATGAAGAAAATTGAACCAATTACAGCTACTGAGACTTGATTGGAAAATTAGTTGAGTTTCATCCCCATGAAATTGTAAGTGTTGAGACATTTTTATTAATAGACTAATGGCTTTTTATCTGATTTTCATACTTAACTTGCAGTCTAATATAAAAGTTTGATAATTTAGTTTATTTTATTCGAATTAAAGAAAAAAATAGAAGCTCACTTTAGGAAATTGATTACAACGAGAAATATAGTAGGCTATCAGAAAAGAATGCCAAATTTGCTACAACATTGAAATCTTTGTTAGCAAGTTATTTATAATATTTACAGCATTTCTATCTAGAACTTATTTTTCAATCTGAAAGAACATTGTGAATAAAGAACTGTGGGTGAAGAACTATCACCAATCATTTTCAAAATCAATAACAGTAATATAATTATATATATATATATATATATATATATATATATATATATATATATATATATATATATATTTTTTTTTTTTTTTTTTCTTTCAATAATGAGTTAAAAGTTACTTTGTGTTTGAACTACATAATCAATCCATAGTCTATCATAAATAAACAATTTGCTAATGATGGAAATAAAGTTAAGTAGGCTATCTATTTTGAATGTGTAGACCCTCAATGAGTTTCTATGATTAAAATACGGTTGTTGTGGATTAAAATACGTTGGCTCCATGATGTCAAAACTTTGTAGGCCTACTTTATTTTAATTTCATTCTCATAATCCGAAATCCATGATGAATTTTTCAATTTTTTACAGAGTTTTGTCAAGATGCATCATATTATTTCCTTTGAATAATGCATGAATAAAGAAAATCAAACGATTTTCAGATACTGAAACTCAATTGAAAATATGATTTTATTAATTAGTTGAGTTTCATCTCTATAAAATGGTGAGTTGGGAGTTTTTCAATAATGACTAGCTTTTTATTTGAAATTCATAATTGACTTGTAATCTAATAATTACAACCGTTTGCTAATATGTATATCGAGCATACTCTTCATAATCCAAAATCAGTTCTTCAATTTTGTTTTTACAGAGTATTGTAATGATTAATTATTTTCTTTATTATTTATTTTCATATTTTCTTTGTATTATTTCCTTTCAATAATGTCTGAATAAAGAATCTGAAACTAATTCCAGCTACTAAGACATAATTGAAAATGTACCTATTTTTATTAATTATTATTAGATGATTTTCATCTCCATAAACCGGCGAGTTAGGTCTACTTTCTTAACAATGACTTTTTTTGTTTCAACTTCATACTCAGCTTGAAGTCTAATAATAAATTTTGCTAATGATGGAAGTAGAGTTTAACTATCTATCTTTGTCAATGTGTCATCTTAACCCTAGAACGGACGGGCTGGGTGTGTGTTACCCAGGAGTTTGTATTTTTAGTTGTAATCAAAGTCATAAATTTTGCAGACAGCTGCTTTTCGGTGTAGCCTACCTTCCTGAAAGAATCTGCGGATTGTACTGGTGTAGCAATCATTTTAAATGGGAGCCTCAGTAGACTCAAAAACATAAGTTGGAATGCTCTTGGGTCTTTCAGACTCCGCCCGTCCTTTTATGTAACTTTTTTGATATTACCAAAATTGTATATTTATCATTTTGCTCCACTGATTAATTCCAGTTTTTGGCTTTTTGAATGCTTGAATTGTGTTCATCTCACATAAACAGTTCATGAATAGGCTTTATTCTATAAAAAACGTCAAAAAATGATTTCATACAACCTTGCATGTCAGAGCGAGCCAAGCAAAGCAACTTAGCACGAGAGATTCGGCAATTAGCTATCAACCTTTCTTGATAAAAAGGTGAACCTTTCACCATTTACATAATTCTGCCCTTGGAAAATGTGGGAGATCTTCAAATTGTAAAGACAATAAAAAAATTTATTTTTTCAAAAAAAAAAGAAATGAATTTTGAGATGTTTTATTCTCGCTCATTCACTGAGTAGAAAGTATTGTAAAAACTAAAATATTCAACTGAAGAGAAACCCAGTTTTCACATACTTTTATCAATTATAATTATTACCTTAAACCTAGAGCTCTTATATTTTATGAAATTCCATATAAGATCCGAATATGAAATTTTTTTCTGATGTACCGGTATGTGATTATTTATTGGAGAATAAAATTGTGATGAAAAATTAACAATGGAATTTCAATTTACTCATTTGTGAACAATATTTCTCAATCAAACCAGTTCCATACACAGAATAAAACACTCCTAAGCTCGAAAAAAAAACAGTTTTCAATGAATAGAACAATAACAGAACTTAGCATTTTACACATTTTTATGCTGGAAGACACAGCCCATCCATTAACATAACTTTTTTCACCTGTCCATTCTAGGGTTAAAAAGATATATCATTGAAATATAGGCTACTTTATTGGCTTCTTGATTTCAAAACTCTGTATACTGTATATTGAGTATACTCTTCAGTTTTTCAAATATTTTTTTCAGAGTTCTGTCCTGGTTGCAGAGTATTATTATCTTTGATGAAATGATAAAATGCCGAGACGTAGAAGATCGAATCTGTCACAACAGAGTCGCGATGTAGTTAGATTTCGAAACTTTAGGAGCCAGTTATCTGCAGAAGAACGAGACAACGTTCGAGAAGAAACTCTCATTAGAGTCGGCAGGTTTCGGGCTTCTCAAATAGAAGAACTAAGAGAGGCAGAACGTGAAACAGATCGGTCGGCTAGAAGAAATCGTCGATCTAATCAAATCAATCAACATCGAGAACATATTCGTCCAGCGAGAAGAAATGTTCGAATTAATCAAAATTTTGGTTTATGTAGAGCAGCGTTTCAGTACAATTGCGCTATTGATTACAGCTCGCATCCTTTGGTCAAGATTTATGCGATGAATATTGTTTGTGAGCATTGTGGCGCTTTGAAGTTCAAAGGAGAACCGCGTGGATTATGTTGCCTTAATGGAAAAGTGAAATTGCAAGTATTGACTCCGCCACCTGAGCCATTGCATTCATTACTCCAAGGTGAAACACCAGAATCAAGACATTTTCTGGCGAACACCCAACAATACAATGGGTGTTTCAAAATGACTTCATTTGGGGCAAACATTATACAGGAACATGGATTCAATCCAACATTCAAGGTAATATACAGAGTTGGTGAACCGCACATCCATAATATGTCTAACCCTTTAAAAGATATCTCAATGATTAAACAGACATATTTACATTGTTAGAGTAATGAATATGTCTCATTAATAAATGAGATATTTTTAAAAGGGTCTGACATATCGATGTGCGTTTTTGCCATTCATCTTCTCTCGAAATTCTGTATCAAAATCAAGTATAACATCACCACTTTATCATTTAAAGAAAGGAAGTTAAATTCAATATGGCGGACCAGATTTTTGAAGTCACAGTAAAGTAGAATTTTCAATTTAATTATTTTTCCCAATGTCACATACTGTTAAATTACCTTGGTATAAGAAATATTAAGCCATTTCCATAATTTTCACCAACCCTATGTTAGAATAATAATTCTAATTTTTAAATGTTAACATTACAAACATAAAATTAATTGATAATACTAGCTTTACTTTTGCTTTACAGATTCAAGGTCAAATTCACCATCGAATTGGATCATTGCAACCTGTTCAAGATGCTGATCATAAATTCCTACAAATATATTTCATGGGAATATGGATGAACAAGTTGATCGCCGTCAAGAGATCAACAGGACAATGAAAAGAGTCATACTTCATGATCTGCAGCAACTACTTCATGAACAAAATGCATTAGTCCGTCTTTTCAAAACTGCATTGGAACGCATGCCGAATGATGACTACAAAATTGTGATCAGCGCAGATAAACGACCAGCTGGGTCACATGAGCGTACATTTAACGCTCCAACAATAGATGAAGTTGCAATCCTGGTTGTTGGTGAAAACAAGGAATCACGTGATATCGTGCTTTCACGTCGCGATACTGGACAGCTGCAACGAATACATGAAACACATCGTTCATATGATTCTCTGCAATACCCGCTAATGTTTTGTCAAGGCGATGATGGTTATCATTTCAACATGAAAATGATAAATCCATTGAATGGTGATTATAGTTTTTAATATAACATGACAAATATTTAGGTTGATTGATTATACTGTAGTTTGCTATTAATTAAGTATAAGCAATATTTACTATGGCAAAGCATGGTATACTTACCAAATAATACCGTGGTATACCGTGGCAAAGCGTGGTATACTTACCAAATAAGTATACCACGCTTTGCCACTAATTTACCCGATTTGCTTTTTAGAGGCATTAGCTTACCACGTTGTCATGCTGGAAAAAAATGTTTTGTTTAACCTCTCCAAAACATAGGTACATATAGTTAGATGAAATTAATTTTCATTAACATGCATAATTATTTCAAACATAAAATAAGGAAGTATCAGAGAATATAAATGAATGTAACTATTAATTATTATAAAATACTAATTTTAATTATTTATTTCAGGTGAGGAAACTACCAAGAAAGTGAGCTCAATGAATTTTTACGCATACCGTTTGATGATTCGTCAAAATGCTGACAATCATTTGCTGCGATATCGTCGATTGTTTCAGCAGTATTGCGTCGACATGTATGTGAAAATTGAAACAGAGCGTCTAACTTTTATTCGGTTGAATCAAGCAAAACTACGTTCAGAGGAGTATATTCATTTACGTGATGCAATTAGCACTGAAGGAGATGCAGGTAATGTTGGTCGATTGACTATTCTACCAGCGACTTACACAGGTAGCCCACGTCATATGCATGAATATGCACAAGATGCAATGACATATGTTCGTCATTATGGTCGGCCAGATTTATTTATTACTTTCACATGCAACCCAAAATGGGAAGAAATTGTTGAAATGTTGCATCCTGGAGAAACATCAAGTGATCGGCATGACATCACTGCACGTGTCTTTAAGCAAAAACTTCAGTCAATGATGAACTACATTGTTAAGCAATGTGTCTTTGGGGCTACTCGATGTTGGATGTATTCCATAGAGTGGCAAAAAAGAGGTTTGCCGCATGCACACATTCTGCTTTGGTTAGTAGAAAGAATTCAACCAGACCAAGTAGATGATATCATAAGTGCCGAGATTCCTGATCCCATAACTGATCCAGACTTACATGATGTTGTTATTACAAATATGATTCATGGGCCATGTGGTGCCATCAACCCTCACTCACCATGCATGGTGAATGGCAAATGTTCAAAACGTTATCCACGACAACTGACGGTGGAAACTATCACTGGAAATGATGGGTATCCACTATATCGGCGTCGATCAACAGATGAATTCGGTCAAACTATCACAATCAAAGTTAAAGGGAATGATGTTGTAATTGACAACAGTTGGATTGTTCCATATTCGCCACTTCTTTCCAAAACATTCAAAACACATTGCAATGTTGAGTTCTGCCATTCAGTAAAGTCTATCAAATACATCTGCAAATATGTAACTAAAGGCAGTGATATGGCGGTTTTTGGCATCCAAACACCTGATGCCAATGATGAAGTTGGTCGTTTTCAAGTGGGCCGATATGTGAACTGTAATGAGGCAATTTGGCGTATATTCTCATTTCCCATTCACGAACGTTATCCAACTGTTGTACATTTGGCAGTGCATCTGGAGAATGGTCAACGAGTATATTTCACTACGTCAAATGTGGCTCAACGAGCAGAAATACCTCCAGCCACAACATTAACCAGTTTCTTTGAGATTTGTCAAAACGACCAGTTTGCAAGAACATTGCTTTATTCGGAGATGCCAAAATATTACACTTGGAACACTGCAACAAAAAAATTTCAACGTCGGAAGCAAGGCAATGCTGTTTTAGGCTATCAGGGTGTGCGTTCTACTGATGCTCTTGGTCGTATTTATACAGTTCATCCAAAAAATGACGAATGCTTCTATTTGCGGTTGTTACTGGTGAATGTTCAAGGGCCAACATCATTTGAATCACTACGAACTGTTAATGGTGTAGTGTACCCTACATTTCGTGCTGCATGTCAAGAACTGAATTTGCTTGAAAATGATAATCATTGGGATATGACACTCGCTGAAGCATCTATATCTGCATCTCCAAGTCAGATACGCACATTATTTTCTATAATCATTTCAACATGCTTTCCATCAAATCCAAGTGACCTATGGAACAAATACAAGGACAACATGTCAGAAGACATTTTACATCAGATTCGTATCAGTTCAAGAAATCCTGATCTTGAGGCAAGTGAGGAAGTTCATAACCAGGCTTTGCTTATGATTGAAGATTTATGTTATGTCATGTGCGGCAGTATGTTAGTCAGATTAGGAATGCCAGCGCCAGATCGTGGAATCAATGACGCATTTAATCAAGAGTTGGAGCGTGAGCGTGACTATGATCAACATGAACTAAGCCAATTGGTTCAAACAATTTACCTCTGTTGAATGCTCAACAAAGGGAAGTCTATGAAACATTAATGAAGGCAGTTGACGATGGAAATGGTGGCTTATTTTTCCTTGATGCTCCTGGTGGAACTGGGAAGACATTCCTCATGTCATTGATTTTAGCCACTATTCGTGCCAGGTCTGACATTGCGGTAGCAGTTGCTTCTTCTGGCATAGCGGCCACATTGTTAGAAGGTTGCCGTACAGCTCATTCAGCTTTAAAATTACCTTTGAACCTTCAAACTATTGAACAACCAACATGTAACATTGCAAGAAACTCAGCAATGGCTAAAGTTTTAATAGCATCTAAAATTATAATCTGGGACGAATGCACAATGGCGCACAAACGCGCATTGGAAGCATTAGACAGGACATTAAAAGATCTACGCAAAGACACAAGATGTTTTGGAGGTGCAATGATTTTACTATCTGGTGATTTTCGCCAAACGCTGCCAGTCATTCCAAGATCGACTGCTGCCGATGAAATTAACGCTTGCCTTAAATCGTCAAATTTGTGGCACAAAGTGAAGAAACTTCAGTTGATGGCAAACATGAGAGTTACATTGCTGAATGATCCCTCTGCTGAGGATTTCTGCAAGCAATTGCTCGATATCGGTAATGGCCGTATTCCTGTTGACAAATCTAGCGGATTAATTTCATTTCCACCTAACTTTTGCAATTTTGTCTCATCAAAAGAGGATCTCATCAAGAATGTATTCCCAAACATGGGTGTCAACCACAAAAATAAGGAATGGCTGAGTGAGCGAGCTATTTTAGCGGCTACTAATAAGGATGTAGATGACTTGAATTTGACAATTCAGGATGCAATAGTTGGTACTCTGCATTCATTCAAATCTGTTGACTGTGTCACCGACGAAAATGAAGCTACCAACTATCCCACAGAATTTTTAAACTCCTTGATGTGCCTGGCTTACCACCACACAATTTACAACTAAAGGTTGGCTCAGTGGTCATCATGTTGCGTAATTTAAACCAACCAAAATTATGCAATGGAACACGTTTGGTGGTAACAAAATTAATGACCAATGTAATTGAAGGAATGATTCTCAAAGGTAAATTCAAAGGTGAAGAAGTCCTTATTCCAAAAATTCCAATGATTCAATCGGATATGCCGTTTGATTTCAAACGAATTCAATTTCCAATCCGCCTTGCATTTGCGATGACTATAAATAAATCGCAAGGACAATCATTGGAAATATGTGGTTTGAATTTGGAAAATGGCTGCTTTTCACACGGACAACTGTACGTGGCATGTTCACGTGTTGGCAAACCATCTGCCTTATTTGTTTTTGCGCCCGAAAACAAAACCAAAAATGTTGTTTATCAGAAAGTACTTCAATGAAATAATATTAACATAATAAATGTTTTGTAACGTTTGTTACCTTGATTAAAATCATAAATTGAAAGCTATAACTACATTTATAACCTTTTAGGTGATACGAAGTTCGCCGGGTCAGCTAGTTGATTAATAAATCTCAAGTCGTTCAAATAGATTGTTTGATGCATGTTAATTATATAAGGTTCCACGTAATTATGTTGTGAGAAATACTTTTGAAAAAAATATTTATTCCTCTGTAGTTAGAAAACGAACAATAATTTTTATGTAGTTTGAAAATATCATTCTCTCTACTGGCTCATTTCTTAACTAATATCATAAATAATCACTCTCTTCGAAAATTTCTAGTTCAAATTATAGCAGGATCCTTTTAACTTGTGAGAAAACATATGTTTCAATGAGCAATATGACAATACTTAACCTACAAATGCTGAATCTCGTAGATTATTGAAAATGTCTTTTAAAAAGTTATTCTTTGAAAGGTTTTCTTTAAAAAGGTCTTTTGAAGACTTTAAAGGTATTAAAGACTTTGAAGCCTTTTGATTATTGTGTCGAAATCACTGTTTAATTATTACCGAAACAGCTGATTTCTGACAAGTTAAAAGGATCCTGCAATACTCATGAAATTTATTATAACCTCTAATAAAAATGAAATTTCAAAAGTGAATACCAATCAACTCAAACTATTGTAAAAATAAACCACAAAGTAATAATATTACATTTAATTTCTGATATTTCCAGTTCACAAAAAGAGGCCGAAATTGAAGAATACCTGCGTAAGAAGTACGCCGACGAGTCGGTGGCGTCGCGCCACTTCGGAGACGGCGGCGAGGATATGTCGGACGAGATCACGCAGCAGACTCTGTTGCCGGGCGTGAAGGATCCCAACCTGTGGATGGTGAAGTGTCGCATCGGCGAGGAGAAGGCGACCGCGCTGCAGTTGATGCGAAAGTACATCGCCTATCAGGGAACAGAGCCTCTGCAGATCAAGTCGGTGGTGGCGCCCGAAGGCCTCAAAGGTTCGAATTCATATAAGACTAAAGCCCGGTCTAGACGCTACGATAAGTTTGTCAAACTTATCGTTCCAACTATAGCAGGATCCATTTAACTTGTCAGAAAACAGCTGATTGATGTACGCTCGTTTACTAACGTTAAATCAGCTGTTCTCTGACAAGTTAAATGGATACTGCTATAGTTGGAACGATAAGTTTGACAAACTTATCGTAGCGTCTAGACCGGGCTTTATTAACAACATAATAATTATACATATGTACAATAGAACATTATCAGTTTATTTATTCAAGAAAGTACAATTGACTCATAGGATGACACGTCTTCTTTTCATAATTTTGGTAAAAACGGTGAATACTCACCCAGAAAGAAAGAAGTCTGAGTGTGGGGAATGAGTTCATACATACAGATTTAATATGTTGTACAGTATAACCGTTTTCAATAATATAACAATTTAAAATAAAACACTATATGATATTTGTAGAAGTCATTGATGTTGTGGAACTCCATAATGAAATATGGAGTTATGTAACACTCGGCCCCTACGCTCAGGCTGTTGCCTTTGCAGGGACCTTCCTTGTTATTAATACAGTATATTAATACTATTTTATGTTATATCTATTGTATTATTAATTCTATTATTTTTCATTGTACTTTTTAAGTTTGCTGTATTTTGTTTCAAGGATAAATAAATGATTTGATTGAAAAAAAAAACACTACATGATATTGTAAATTCCACAGCTGTATTGTTACAGCACTGGACTGCGGTTTCGTGGCTTCACCAGTCTAAGTAACTAGTACAGTCTCCAGTACTAAGTAATGTAGTACAGTAAAAAGTGGAATTATTGACAATATTGTATAGTGTTTATCATGAAGCTCCACAACATCAACAAGAATTCTACAAATAAGTTGTAAAAATTTACAGATTTCTTTGAATTATCATTATTACTGATATTTTATTTTACTACTGTAACATTTTACACATTGAACAGTATAATAATGAACTTAGAAGTAGACAAAAGCAAAGGAATAGTGAAATTCTCACTGGAAGAATAACTTGATGAAATTAATGACCATAGGAGGATTGAGTCAGTTGCTCTGCAGCGTCCTTACCGATCTCAAATAACCATTTATTCAAATAACAATTTATTCACCCACTCTAGTACATGGGCCTCCATACTATAGTGGGCTAATTTCCATTAATTTTCTTTTTTCTTTATTTCTGTGTATTTTTTTTTTTAATTTTGTAGTCAATATTTTCGGTGCTTTTTTGGGCTTTTATGTCGACCTTTTTAAATTCTAAATTGATAACTCATCGTTTTTTTAACTTCGGAATGGACATTCGTGATTAATAATGTATGTGTATACAACCTTCATTTGAAATATTCACCAAAATTAGGAATATAAGGTTTTGGGCTAGGAAAATAAGGTTTTCATCCTGTGAGTAATTATTACTTTCTTGAATAAATGAATAGTTTAAGCATGTATTTTTAGATTATTTTATTTTCTGAAGGATATAAATTAATTATTGAAATGGAAGTATTTATAAGTAATAATTCCGATGTTTGCCGTGCTTTTTAGGTTACATTTATATAGAGGCGTTCAAGCAACCTCACGTGAAACAAGCCATTGAGAATGTGAGCAACCTGCGTATGGGATTCTGGAAACAGCAGATGGTGCCCATTAAAGAGATGACCGACGTGTTGAGGGTGGTGAAGGTGCAAACGGGGCTGAAGCCGAAGCAGTGGGTGCGCGTGAAGCGAGGCCTCTACAAGGACGACATTGCGCAGGTCGACTATGTCGACTTGGGCCAGAATCAGGTGCATCTGAAGCTGTTGCCGCGTATCGACTACACTAGGCCGCGGGGCGCTCTCAGAACAACACAGGTAACTGAAATGGACATCTCTCTTTGTCCCATTCAATTTCCATTGATAGGCTTTCATCAAGCACATCGAACGAAGAATAGTCATTGTCTTGTAAGTGCTTATGCAATTGTAGCATAGCCAAGACAAAAATAATAACAGGAAATGGAAAAATAGTATCATAAGATAAGGAAAGATAATATCATTGAATAAGGAAAGATAATATCATTGAATAAGGAAAGATAATACCATAGGATAAGGAGAGATAATATTATCATTGACCCTCTTCCACACACAGGCTTTGCCTTTGTGGAGAGATTTCATGAAGCTTCTTAAAAAAATAGTGTTGTATTTTCTGTAACTCTATGATATATTTTAGTTAGATTTAGTTACTATTAATAAACATTATTCAATTGAAACTGTAAGTCTTATATAAATAATAAATAGATAAATAAATTATTTATTTTCCAAAATACCTATATCTATTACAAATACAAATTCAAAAATATTTACAGTTAAGTAATATATAATATTATTTGTTTGCAGAAGATGTAATATTGTTGTATGATTTTAATTTTTGTAATGTGTTATCATGAAAAATAAAAACCAATTTGATTTGATTGGAAAAGGAAGACAAACTATTAATATATACCAATATATTATATCATTATTTAGGGTGTATGTTTATTCATTAAATGATCTATAATTTTGAAATTATTCAAAGTATACAATTTCTTTGCAGTACTTGTATTTTATGTTGTAAATGATTTTTTTGATGAATAAACTTTGAGTTGATTTGAAAGAACACACGACCCTGACCAGATTAGGCCGCCTGACGGCTACAATTCTTTTTCGTGATGCTATTAAAAAAAAAAACTAATTCTCTACTGTGTTGTGTTGTAACATAATTTTCCAGTTGTATAGAGTCTACAATGTTAGGGTACTAAGTTTATTAGTGAACAGGTTTATTGGATAGCTAAAAGGAATTTAAATTTTAGGACAATGATTTGAAAAGAAAGAAGAAACGACGACCGCTGGCCAAACCGTTTGACCCGGAAGCGATCAGGGCGATCGGCGGAGAAGTGACCAGTGACGGAGACTTCCTCATATTCGAAGGCAACCGATTCAGCCGCAAAGGCTTTCTCTACAAGAATTTCATCATGTCAGCAATTCTAGCTGATGGTAAGCTGTTATCCCACTCCTACATGAACCCAAGTAGAATTCGAAATCTTAATATATTATTTCTTAATGATAGTCAAATGACCAATACGAAAGGAAAGTTCTTTCAAATTCGTCATCTTAAAAAGTAATAAAATTCTTGTACTTATCCCAAAAAGTACTTAAAATCCTTTACTTATCCCATAGTAAGTCAATGTTGGAAATGCAAGCGATTGAAACTAGTCAAACGCCACTTATTTCTTATTAAAAATCCCTTCTCTCGATTTTCCATCATTCTGTGGAGCTAGCCTATAGCTTCAGAGAAATTTCGACATAGGTGGAAAACGGAAATCTATTTCACTCAGTTTTTAATCAAGTTATTCCCATCTCAGTTTGCGTTTAAAGTTTTTCAATTGTGGTTTTATTTTAATTTGAACTTTCAAAAACTGCTTTTCATCTCAACTTTTAAACGTTTTTTAAATACTCGAGTAGTTTATACCTTGTTTTTGAATAGTTTGACATTTGCATACTACAGATTAAATAAGAATACTTTTTCTCTTATTTATGTACCTTGTCTTCTGTTCATTTTTTCTCTTCGTGATACATTTATTTTATGTAAATTGAATTTCGAATCAATCAATTTCTTACTAGATTTCTTGTGCTTCAAGTTTGTTTTTTATCTTTGTTAAGCAAGCAAGGTACGTATTTCTAATGGAATTTGTTTTATAAATTTTAGAAGGCCTATAAAACAGGTAAAAGGTGATCACACACCAGACTTGAGCGTTTATTGTGTAGTTAGCCGTGCAATTGATGTCTAGTATTTACTCGCCTTTTCCTATTCTACAGAACCAGTAAGCCTGGTTTTCATTAGTAGAGTTAGTGGTAGAGTTCCCTGGGCGAGTACTAACTATCTTGTGAACTCTCCCAATGAAAACGTTCATAGTAGAGTAGAGTGATGGTAGAGTACTTGTTTTTAAGCACCAAGTAAGTAGAGTAGAGTTAGTACGGTAGAGTTAGTATGCTAGTTATTCTACCACTAACTCTACTAATGAAAACCAGGCTGTAGAGTTTTATGAAACAGGTCCGTGTTCTTATTATATACGTTGGAATTTGAAAATAAACAAAAACTGTACGATCCAATTCTTCAACTCTGTGCATGCTAAAAGCGTTTTAATCGAAGTTTGTTGTCATGCTTCGTTTACAGGTGTGAAACCAACACTGTCGGAGCTAGAGAAGTTTGAAGAAGCACCTGAAGGTGTTGACATTGAACTGTCAGCCACCAGCAAAGAGGACGGGCCCGGCCATTCGTTCAGTGCCGGCGACAATGTTGAAGTGTCTTCAGGTGAATTGATGCATTTGCAAGGCAAAATTTTGGCAATCGATGGCAATATGATTACCATTATGCCAAAGCACGAGGATCTAACGGTGAGTGAAACTGGAATGTTCTATTTTCTCGCACAGAACACTGCATAGTAGACATATAAAAACTAGTGTGGCCATCACCCTCAGCTAATAGAACACTATAGAATCAATAGATTAGATTCATATAGAATATATTAGATATTGAATTAATAGAACACAGTCATATCCAGTGTCCTGCAAGAAATAATATGAGACAAGGAAAGAATATAGGATATTATAATATTATTGTAAATATCAGCTAAACTAAATTATCATTATTTGGATCTATTCGGACTGTTTGATTTATCAGTTCGATAATATTCCAAAATTCTGGGCCTGAATGTATGAATTTAATATCTAGTGTTAGGAGAAAAATTATTTTAAGCTGTTTAAAGAAGCTGTTGAAGCTATTTTAAACAAGGTTCCTATAGTTTTATTCATTTTTTGAAAGTTTTCTGCTAAGATGATTTAGAATCATAAATAATATGATTTAAAATCACAAAAACTCGCCGCAAATGGATTGAATGTCACCAAGCTAGAAGACCACTGAGTATCGTAGCTCCTACCTTGTCACTCAGCTTAGCACTTGTAGTGTGGCCTTAGCCATACCATTGGAAAGCGATTCTCTTTAATTTTCTACTTGTATTGTTTACTGATTTCTTTTTCTCTTGTTTCAGACACCACTTGAGTTCCAGGCAAACGAATTGCGGAAATATTTTTGCATGGGAGATCACGTCAAAGTGTTGAGCGGTCGATACGAAGGCGATACTGGATTGATTATTCGAGTCGAAGATAATAGGGTAAGCAATAATTCATAATTTCATTTAATAAAGGAGCTGTTTTGATCCGAAAACATCCGAACTTAACATCGAATCAAATGGCCAGCTGTTAGACGAAAACGGTTCAAGTGGACTATTTTCCTTGTTGGTAAGAGAATCGGAACAAAAATATCGTTGCTATAGCCAACAAGTTTGCATACGGGCATTCCGCATAGTTTTTCAAATATTGTGTCTCGTAACTCTCTAGTTGAGTTAATAAACTTAATGAATAATTTAAATGTTAACAATTTTTATTTAGTATTGGATGACTAATTATCATTATCAATTCTTCTTAATTTAGTTTTTGAATTAATATTCTACTTCCTGCTAATTTTAGATTCGAATAATTGTACTTTTTTGCAGAGAAATACTTGTTTATTTAATTGTTTCCAGATTGTACTCTTCTCGGATTTGACAATGCACGAGTTGGAAGTTCTACCTCGAGATTTACAGTTGTGTACAGATATGGCTACTGGTGTCGACTCACTTGGACAATTCCAATGGGGCGATATGGTTCAATTAGAGTGAGTTTTATACAGTATAATATGTACGTTAAGAAAGATGAGACATAGTTTTCATAGATCATACCTGAATATTCGTCTCTTCAATAATTAAGGTTTGTTGGCGAAGCCATGTATTTTAGAATACTAAACTCGTTATCATAATATTTCACAATGCTCATTATCGTTGTAATAATAGTCTAATAATTCGAGTACCTATTATTAAACACTTACTGCCAATTATCAAATGAAAAGTCCAATTGAATTTAACCGCCGTAAAATTACGTCATCTTAAGTAATCAATGAATGGATCTTCGAGCAACTGGTAAGTTAGATAGATTATTATTAGAGTGCATTTCAGCAAGAAAATCAAATATAATTATCCTCTTGAATGAAAATCAGAATTTTTGAGTAATGGAAAATAAAACATTTCTATTTGTACTCTTTTATTGTAAGAAATATCTTAGGCTTGCTTCCAAATCAATCAATAAATCTTTCGAAGTTTTTGAAATATTGAGGGAAAACCCATTGGTTTTTTGGCAGGTTCCGATCAATTTTAACTAACAATATTAAAGAAATTCACACAAATGATGTTACTTGCTACAAAAAATATTTTACTTGAAAAAACTTCACTCAATTTATAAAAAATAACTAAATAAGATAAATATTTGTTGAATCAGGGACAGACATTTCATTCTTAAATTGAAAATTCTCCCAATGTAAACTTCTAATGAACGTGCTCTTATAATATTTTGTTCAACAGTTCACAGAATGTCGGAGTTATTGTGAGACTCGAACGAGAAAACTTCCATATTCTGAATATGCAAGGAAAGGTGGTGGAAGCCAAACCGCAGGCTCTGCATAAGAAGAAAGAATTCCGGAACACGGTTGCTCTCGATTATCAACAGGCCACTATTCAGAAAAGAGATATTGTCAAGGTCATTGATGGGCCACACGCTGTAAGTATTAGGCTTTACTATCAATATTAACTACTAAACTACAAAAAATGAATTTATTATGTGAAATGTTGCTCTAACCTGAACAATATGAAAGTAAGAGTAGAGATCTGCTCTAAATACTATACTTTTGCTATCCAGGTCTAAGAGATACTCTCGAAGCCTTCTAAAAAGCACTAGGATTGCTCGAGAGTGATCTGTATAAGGACTGGAACTACGTACAGTTTTTCTGTAGTTATGCCAGTAACCTCTAACTTTTTCACAATCAAGCACCTGAGATTCAACCAATTGCTCTATGGTACTATCATACATAAATTGATACACTATTGTTAACAAATTTGCTTCATCATCTCCATTTCTGGTAGTCTTGAACTGTCTTTCTTTTTCTTCATGTGGAACTACTATATTAACTATTACGGAAATAGGAACAATTTGGACATTCCACTATTCGCAATCTATATGTGATGGTAATTCCCTTATAGCGTTATAGGGATTTCTTGGAAGTACCAAATTTTCATGTGTTTAATCCTGTATGAATGTATTAATTTCTATAGAGTATTTTACATTATTCGATGAATCATTGTATAATTTGTGATGTTCACTATGCTAACAATAAAATCACTTGAGATTGCATTAATGTATATTTCATGTGTATTTTAGTGATTTGATCGGGTAATCACTGCAATTTGTGTATTTTTTGTACGCAGGGTCGCAGTGGTGAAATCAAGCATCTGTATCGCAGTTATGCATTCCTATTTTCAAGACAATACCTCGACAATGGTGGTATATTCGTGTGCAAGACAAGGCATCTTGAACTTCCGACCGAAAAGAGGGTAATTATTGTCTGGCTCCTATTTATTCTGTCTTATCAAGTCTGATGTATTGTTCTATTTTGACCCACAATGAGTGTATGAATTGTGAAAACAATCTTTCATCCTTGAAAGTTCTTATTTCAATCTGCAGCACCTATTTCTTACTCAACAAACTCCAGTTTTTTATACAGTTTCAACATTTGAGTGAAGTGAAATCATATATTATTGAGTCTAATAGGCTCTAATAGGAAAACACTTGAATTGCAAATTATCTAAGAGTATACGCCTGCAATAGTTGGCTATTGTTTCAATCGATGATATCACTTCACTTATATAATTTATATCAAAATATATGTTTTTTCTTTCTTAAATTTATTTGGGTCTTCAGCAACTCCTCTATGCGTACAGGGAAGTTTTCCCTAGCATGAGAGTATTTATTGTCAACTGCCTACATCTAATATACTATTAGTGATATTATTGAATTTAATTCAATCAATCAATTACAATTTGCCAATTAAATCATTTATTGCCAAAAAGAAAACAATACAAAATTAAATCGGTTAACAATAGAATTAAAATACAAAATAAATAATGGTAAATTAGCATTAGTGATATTATGTTAATAATCAAACTCATTGGTCAAATATCATCTATAATTTTTTCTAAGCATTGTTTTTAGCAATAAAATAATTTATTATTATTTATTTGGTTGAAGCAGCCGTATAAGATAAGGATAGAAATTGTTCAATGATTTAAATTAATTAGTATTCAGTGAAACAAGATAACAACATTAAATGTGTGTTACGATTTCAGAACAACAACAACATGAACAACATTAACGCCGGCTTTATGTCGCCACGTATCTCGTCGCCGTACCACCCGAGTGGTGGGGGTGGTGGCAGAGGAGGCGGGGGAGGGGGCCGTGGCCGGGGAGGTGGAGGTGGCGTGCGCAGGGATCGTGATCTCATCGGACAGACTATCAAAATCACTGGCGGATCTTACAAAGGTACGTGTAAGATGATCTTACAAATTTCGGGTCTCGAATGTTGGCGATTGCAATCGAGAGGCTTCTGAAATTGAAATTTATTGCCAAAGAAATTCTTATAAACAGTACATAGGTAATATAAGTTCAGACAGTAGGCCTACAAAACAAATTGAAATTTTACCAATGGATAACTGAATTTTACTCTTTATGAATAGCTCTTACTATTGTACCAATGGATAACAAGTTTGACTTTAGTTCAGTTGTGCTCCCATTACTCAAATTCATGGAATAAGTATTTATTCAATTCAATGTCATTGTTTTTGTTTCACAGGTAATGTTGGTATGGTTAAGGATGCTACAATGACAACGGCACGTGTCGAATTGCATTCGTCTTGTCAGACTATATCCGTGGACAGATCCCATATTGCAAGTGTCGGAGCTCCTACAAAGGTAATATTTCGCAATTTTCGTTCATTACAGAAGAATAATCAAATTTTTCAAATAATTCATTTTGCTCAACTTATCAAACAATAAATTATTATGGCTGGAACTCACGATTCCAGTAGACGTTCAGGTTACTGGAGGCAGAGGCAGGTTACCTGCCTGGCAGCCTGCCTCTGCTCTGGTCTCATAACCTGTTCAAGTAAGTGGTCTCACGGTTCAGTTTACCTGCTTCAGGTAACCTGCCTCCAGTAACCTGAACGTCTACTGGAATCGTGAGTTCCAGCCATTAAAGAATAATTACTAAAGAAATACTAGAAAGTCGTCTCTCGTTTAACTTATTGAGCTTCTTGAGCTCGACTTGTTGCCAAATCAAAAAAATAAATCAATAATGTTTCTTCACCCGGTGTATTTGATTAAGATATTGTCGTCTTTCGTTATCCACCTGTTTTTACGATCCAATTTGATGTTTTACCCATAGGATATTCCTTGTATTAACCGAGTTGTGTGATTTATCAACCTGCTGACTCATCTTATTTATAATAATTTTGTTTTTTAATATTGCAGGACGGAGGTTTTACTACTTACATCCGTACACCTTCTGGTGGCTCGGCCACCCCTGCCTACCAACAAGGCAGCAAGACTCCTCTACACGGGTCTCAAACACCACTCTACGAAGGTAAATTAACATTTTTATCATATCTTATACATTTATCTATAGGAGTTGTTACTATCTTCAGTTGATGGTGCTATGAAAATCGAAACTTAAGTCTTGTAAAAATGAAACTTTAGTAGAAATAGACAAAATACATTTGTATAATTATACAATAAGTATTTTGTTTCTATTTCATTATTGAATAATTATATAACATTTAAATTATTTTAATTATTGTTACAATAAATTATTTGTAAAATATAATATGTATTGAATGGGCGCATGCCGAAAAACCTACGGGTTTGGCATGACACGAAATTGTAATTATTATCTATTCAATAAAATTGATTGAATTGAAAAAATGATTGAAACATTTTTGATAACAGTGCCGTATTAAATTTTCTCTCTCCTCTTCAGCTGATCGGATGATGTTACTGGGGATCAAGAGATCAATATTCCCTATCTTTTACATGTTAAATTTAACAACTAATCATGTCTTTTCTCAATATTACATTCTTCTCAAGCCACCGAGTCCTCTCGTACAGTTTATTGTTGTATATTCATCTTCTATTCTATGTAGTTTCAATACCATCAGGGGCCCGTTTCACGAAAGTCACCACCGAAACATGTTCAACCTTGTAAATAAAAGATATTGTCGCTACAAATCTAGTCATGTAAGTTTTAGGGCTTGTGCAATTAGGTTTTACAATCAGTTACCACTAAACATAAGAGATTTATCCGTAAGAGATTTCAAACTTGAAATTAAGGATCCTTATTTGGAGCATTTGCTAAAAATAGCAGGATTATGCTCAAAATTGTATGAATAAACTATGTTATTGAAATGAGCTGTAACAGTAAACGAGCGTACATCAATCAGCTGTTTTGTGACAATTTAAAAGGATTCTTTATTAAGTAACTGGTTTTAAAATAAAGCAGGATTCTTTTAACTTGTCAGAAAACAGCTGATTTAACGTTAGTAAACGAGCGTACATCAATCAGCTGTTTTCTGACAATTTAAAAGAATCCTGCTATAACAATGAGTGTTTTAGTTTTAATATGGAGAATTTTTAAGATGTGATGAAATGTGATAGTTAACTTGTGATTGATACGCTACATTTTTTGACGGCATAAATACTTGTGTCATGCTTGTCTTTGGCAATAAATGGATTTTGAAATTAAGGATCCTTTGTAACTGTTTCTGAATAACAATGAGATTTTAGTTTTTATGGAGAATTAGTAATATCAGTGCCACTCGGTTAACAATACTGTTGATGGTTTAAAAACATTTATTCTCAAGGTAATTATTATTAGTATGTTATGCTAATGTCTGTATAAAAGCTTTGCCATTGTTAAAAAAATATTATTGTTGAATTTTTAAGATGTGATGAAATGTGATTGATAATTTTGATTGATTGATTGATTGATTGATTGATTTGAATGATGATGAATTAATGTGTAAAATGATTGTTGTGTTGCAGCCGGATCACGTACGCCGTACGGCGGCGCGACCCCGTTGCACGACGGCTCGCGCACGCCGGGCGCCTGGGACCCGACCATCACCAACACGCCGGCCCGCTCCGACATGGACACGTTCTCGCTGGACGAGACCAGTCCCTACGGCCAGGCGGCGTCCGCCGGCGGCCCGTACACGCCCCACACCCCCGGCACGCCCGGCATGTACGGCTCCGATCCGTCCTACTCGCCCTATCCCACCTCCCCGTCGCCTACCGGATATCACAGTCAGTATTCGACAAAATGCACAACAGTACCCTAGCAAATAAATAAGTTATTTCAAAGCAGTATAACACGTTTTTTCTCAATTTTTGTCAAGTTTTATTAACACACAATTTCCAAAAACAATACAATAATACTACATACACTACTAGGTGACCTCATTGAAATCGTGTTGAGGCACCATACAGTAAAATGCACAACAGTAGCAAATAAATAAGTTATTTCGCCAAAATACAAAGCAATATAACACGTTTTTTCTCAATTTTTGTCAAGTTTTCTTCACTACTTATTGGAAAATTGATAGTTCTTTGTTCATGTTAGGCTAGGCGTACACCGGATAGTCAAGACAAGACAATACGAGATTTGAACTTTCAAAATAGGAAAGAACTACAACACAATTTCCCATCGAGGAACATTGAGTTATTTGCCGGTGGAACTTCCTTATGGGACTACACCAGTTATGGCAGTCAAGACAAGACAATACGAGATTAGTCACGTTTAGTCACAGTAATTCACATAGTTGCTTATGAAGCATGACACACTGATGCAATGACTAATCAGTGTGTGTTACTTCATAAGCAACTATGTAAAGTACTGTGACTAAACGTGACTAATCTCGTCTTGTCTTGTCTTGACTAACCGGTGTACGCCTAGCCGTAATCTTATAATAGTTTTACACGAAATATTGTGAAGGTATCTCATGATTTTATATTATTGAAACAATCTTTCTCAATTTTCAAGGAATTTATCGTCTTTTTCAGTTTTTTTAGATAATTCATAGTTCTTGTTCATCTCACAATAGATTTTCACTTATTGTGAAGTTATCTTATGATTTTATATGAATAAAGTTTCCCCTAATTTTTTCAAGTTTCCTCCACTGCTTGATATAAAATTAGTTCTATATTCATAGTAATCTAACAATAGTTTTCATAAATTATTGTGAAGCTTTATCTTTATTTCATATTATGATTTAATAAAGTTTTTCATAGAAAAAATACTTTGCAAAAATACAGAACAATATTAAATCAAATTTCATTTTTTCTAATCATATTCATACTTATAATTAACATATTAAATATGAATTAGGCTACTATAAAAGTAAAAAATATATCAATATGTGATTGATCACATATTATTGATTTGATCCTTTTTTAAGCTGCTGAGTATTGGAGTATTGCATTGTTGTGTGATTTTTATTTTTAAAAGATTGTAGTATGTTTTATAAAAATTCAAATCACGTTTCATTTTAATAAGTTTTAATCAGGCTCCTTCATAATTTAATTAGAAAGAAGATTCATTTGATTGTATTGAATCTAACAGCATAACTTGTTTTTTGCAGGTGGCAGTTCAGCGTACGTGGAAACGCCTAGTCCAAGTAGTGGTGTTCCTCCCTATGGCACTCCATCACCTGTCAATTACAGTCCTTTAGCTGATGGAGGAGTTCAATCACCTTACAATCCACAGACCCCCAGTTCTGGTCAGTTAACACTAAATTAATCAAGTATGAAATCCAAAAGATTGAAAAAATAATTAATCAGTGTGCATTAAATGAATACAGTAGAAGATTTAATATATTGTTACGTTATTGTTTCAAATCAAAATGGTATGGATATTGATGATTTAAACAAGTTAAAATGTAGTGATATTACATGTGGAAGATTTAGTATTTTTTGATATTAGTCGATTGTCTAATTGAACATCTCTGAACTTCTTGAGTGGAAAACTTTAATAGCTTTGTAATGATGTATAACAGAACGTTCTATTATGTTTCTTTCGTTAAATACACATTTTCAAAGTTGTGGTATTCTTTTTGATTCACTCTGTATTTTGAATGATAACCTAGTAATTACAAGAGTGTATTATGCATATTACATGTGAATTCAGTAAGAGATTTAATACATTTTGCGTGAAACTTGTATTAAGTAATGTTACTAGTGAATTTAGTATAAGATTTAATATTTTTTCTATGATATCCTTGTAATTACAACTGTAATTTTCTGTTTATGTATTCAATAGTATTCTAATAATGTTCAATATTTAATTGCAGGCATGGAAAGTCCAATGCAAGAATGGCATACGGTTGATATTGAGGTGCGAGTGAGAGACTCGCAGAATGATGCTGGACTTGCCAGACAAACGGGAATCATCAAGGGTATAAACGTAAGTGCAGCTTACAGTACAACTCAAATTATCTGTATCAACCTTGTGTAAGAAATCAAAACACCAATTGTTTCTTAGTACGTTCCACACTACAAAAAATACAATCAATTTACTTTGATATTGCGTAAAAACGAAATTTTTCATGAATGCAATAAACGTTTTGTATAAATTTATAATAATAAATTTAGTAATAAATGTATTTTGTTGTGTTAAGGTGCGTTTAGACTATGTAACTTTGTTATAAAACATTTGTTATGTAACAAGTTTTCTGTAACTTTTGTTATATAACAACAGCTGACACTACACAAAAGTATTCATTTTGTTATGTAACATTTGTAACATTGTTGTGAAACTTGTTATATAACAAATGTTTTATAACAAAGTTACATAGTCTAAACGCACCTTTAAACTGCAAAAACAATTCAAATAGATTTCCATTCAATTAGTATATCCTAGAACATCTGGTAATCAGGCATGATGAGAATCATGCCTAAAAATGGTATTATATGTGAGAAAAGTAATAAATGGTATTATAAATGACATTCTTTGTCAAAATTTTATTCATATAATCCTTATAAAATGTCTAGTTGTTTACTATAAATAAGTCTACTATTTGGTTCCCAGTCGAACTTATTTATTATAATTAAATGAATAATTTAATGAGAATAAATTCCATTTATAATACCAATAAACGCCATTGTCACATATAATACAATTTTTAAGAAAAAAATAGCGTTTCCATATAAGAAATTTTAGAAATAACCCTGTAACAGTTGACTAGCAACTTATATGATAGCACCATAGTAGTTACACGGAGCATAGTACAGCAACACAAGGATCATAAATATGATCGTCTACTCTAAACAAACAAATAGTCCAATGCACACTGAAACAGCTGCTTTAGGTGTGCATTGGACTATCTGTTTGTATAGAGTAGACGATCATATGATCCTTGTGTTGCTTGTTGCCTATTGCTTATTGCTCCGGTGTACGAGCTGCCTAAAAGCCATTGTCACATATAATACCATTTTTAAGAAAAAATAGCGTTTCCATATAAGAAATTTTAGAAATAACCCTGTAACAGTTGACTAGCAACTTATATGATAGCACCATTAAGTGGGCTCGTACACCGGAGCAATAAGCAATAGGCAACAAGCAACACAAGGATCATTATGATCGTCTATTCTAAACAAACAAATAGTCCAATGCACACTGAAACAGCTGCTTTAGGTGTGCATTGGACTATCTGTAGAGTAGACGATCATATGATCCTTGTGTTGCTTGTTGCCTATTGGTTATTGCTCCAGTGTACGAGCTGCCTAAAAGCCATTGTCACATATAATACCATTTTTAAGAAAAAAAAAATAGCGTTTCCATATAAGAAATTTTAGAAATAACCCTGTAACAGTTGACTAGCAACTTATATGATAATAGCACAATTAAACTGCATAATTAACATACTAAAAGTACAATCAACTGAAGTTTTTAATAATGATTGACTTTATTCGTATTTGTTGAGTGTTTGATGTTTGTTGGCGCAGGGCCTGATGTGCACGGTATTTTTGCCTGACGAGGACCGCACGGTGAGCATCAGCTGTGAGCACCTGGAGCCGGTGGTGCCAATGCACGGCGACCAGGTCAAGGTCATAATGGGCGAGGAGCGCGAAATGATCGGCTCACTCATTTCCATCGACAACGCCGAAGGTGTCGTCAAACTCCGCTCGGACAAGTTCAGCGAACATGTCGAGGTGAAAATGCTGCCGTTGCGATCGCTTTGTCGCTACAAGCCCACTGGTTAAGGCCGTGTCTGTACAACTGGCTAGTGTTTATTTTTTGATAACTCAATACTCTGGACTGTTCATCAATTCGCTTTAAAGTAGGGTGACCTAATTTCTAACTGGAGACACCACTGATTGAACAAACTAGGTTTCACCTAAATTTTTTTTTGTATAGCATGCTGTTCTTGAAAAAAATTCAATCATTATGGGCTACCTATTTCATCTTATTGTAAACCTACTGGTTAAGGCCGTGTCTGTATGACTGGCTAGTGTTTATTTTTTGATAACTCAATACTCTGGACTGTTCATCAATTCGCTTTAAAGTAGGGTGGCCTAATTTCTAACTGGAGACACTACTGATTGAACAAACTAGGTTCCACCTAATTTTTTTTGTATAGCATACTGTTCTTGAAAAAAATTTAATCATTATGTACAATCAATATCTCATTATGTACTATTACAATAAGATGAAATAGATTTCCTTAGTAAATAAATTCATAGTTAGAAGGAAATCTATTTCATCTTATTGTAAACCTAACGAAATTAGACAGAACACTGGACTTGTGTAGCAACCCTAGCTACTGCTATCTCCAGTTGGATATTTAGCTGAATGACCTAATCATTCTCAGAGAAAACCGCGACACCTCCCATCTTCACCCCCCTCCCCCATACCTTGGTACCCTGGAAACCAATTGCTCTTATACAATATTTGAGTTTGAACTCCTCGCCTGCTATAGATCAATCAATCTTTTTTTTATTATTACATCTTGGAGACTCCAGTTATGGAGTATAAAACAAGTCAGGTCAGTAGGCTAAAACAGTACAATAAACACACACTATCAGTCAGGCTTAATTTATATTAGGTCTGTAAAGACCTCTTGTACACACTATAATAAGCTTTTTTTCAATCGTTTACAAAGGAGAGTATAACAGGCTTATGGCCGAAACTGTTTCTCTTGCAATTTATACAAACAGTCCAAATTCAGATTATGTCATATCTTATTAAATCACCAATTTACTCTTCAAAAACAAAAGCAGGACTAAAGATTTGGCTTCAGGTTGTGTAGAAGTTGCTCCATTGCTCCAATAAATTCATTATAGCATCATTGTGCCATCTTCAGTGTACTATGAAACTAAAAGTTTCTAGGTTATGGAGGATGATCAAGATTGGAAAGTTAATAAGTTGAGTTCTTATCTTACTAAACGTTCTTGCTAAGCAAGAACCATGACGACATCAAATTCACTTCAGGGCGTCCCGAGAATTTTCTTCGGGACATCGGGTATTTTAGTAAAATACCGGGACGTTTGATCACCCTACTTCAAAGAGAACATGTTGGTTCTGATGTTGCGTAAAATATGGTAATATTTATTATTTTTTGTATTTGAAGAATTAATTTTTTAATACTCCTATTTTCTGGATTGTGGACGATCGATATAAAATCAACGCATTAAAGTAAAAATGTTATCCTATAAAGTAGTAAAAAATATGAGGCTGATTGCACGAAATCCAATTGAATTTAATCGCCCAATAGAGAGTTTTTTGCTTTGGTCCCGTTAAATTGAAACGCTGTAAGATGACGTCAATAGGAGCTCAATAGGTATTGGTTCCATTAAATGTCGTAATTTTACAGCGGTTAAATTCAATTGGATTTTCGTACAGCTGCCCGACAGTTCATTATTATTTTTTGTTAGAAGAATATGATAAAAATCGTAAATAGATTTTACTTTAATAAATTGAAATTGTTGGAAACTATTAGAAAAAAATTAAAAGGACGTCTTGCGTATTACTAAATAGAAATTGAGATTTCTAATGATTATTCAAAATGATATTTCAAAAACGTATTTCCAAACTGTTGACATGACATTTTAAAAAAATATTTAGAATACATATCAACTATATCTCAGTACTGGGTGCTGGGATATTTCTAACTATGGGTATTCCCATAAAAATTTAGAGACGAAGTTCAAAATCTACTTTTAAATGTACAGTAATTCTCTACCAGACTCCAGAGTACATTATGGAATGACGCATGTAATATTGTTCCACTAATAATATTCGTATAGCTTTTATTAGTGGGGAGACCCTACTGGTAGTACCACCTTGCCGTTTGAACCATATTATGGGGAACATGATGATCCTAGTATTCCAGGTGGGTTCCGAACCACTAGGTAAGTGGTAATGAATATTCAAGACTGCTCTAGGATGGGACCGGCGGAAAATCATTTATCTGATTTACTATCGCAAGAAAATTATGAAAAAATGGATTATCACGTTTTATGAGGGTTTCCCCAACAATAAAAGCCATACTACTGTAATATAATATAGCGTTATTATTCATAATGACTCATATCATTTTATGTAATCATCGACTTGACTATTTTCAATTTATTTTAAGAACATAGTTTATTATTTCGCGGTCCAAATGAGATACTATACCTTGAAGGCAAACTGTCTTACATTATAATCATCCTACACAATGTATTCAATGTTTTATTGTAACTTTATGTTGATTTATTTATTTTTGGTGTATCAAAGAAATACTTCATTTGTATGAATGCTTTATTTTGAACACAATAAAGATGATATTAAATAAGAAATATTGTGACTTTTTCTCATAATTACAATTCCATTCATATAGCAGTACGATAATACGTTGTTTTTATTACTATAAACGATCTCTTAAAAGGCTAAATGTTAACGTTTGTCAACGAATTAATCACATTTCCCTACACCAGACAGATATGTAACTTGACGTGCCAGACAAAAAGTATTATTCAATGTAACTCGTCTATGTGAATAACATAAAATAATAAAGATGTCTATCACGTTTCATGTCTGGATGGTGTTGGAACAAGTGACAAGGCTTTATGGCAGTAATCAGTAATTTTAATTAGTTACCACCAACTTGGAAAATAGATTCCAACTGAATTTCAAAACGTTTCTTCAGCTGATTTGTTGGCATAGGACATCATTTTGTCCATGAATCTTTTCACTTTATCTTCGGAGACCATGTTTTCCCACCTAAAATTAATTGGAAAAATTGATAAAATTCTAGTTTACAAAATATACGCATTATAGTATTAATAGTAGCGGCCACGAAATAAGGTGGCTGAGACATTTTGGGCCGTATTTATGAACGTTCCTTGAGGGTTCCTTTCCGAAAGGGACTCTTGAAAAGCGTTTCATGAATGAAATCAGCTGATTTTTCATTTATGAAACGCTTTCCAAGGCGCCCTTTCGGAAAGGAAGGTTCATAAATACGACCCTTTGAAGAGTTGCTGAATACTGAAGCTTGCAGATAATCACTGCACGTAATAACTGACGCTCAACACTGGAAGCTCAACGTGCCAATTTGTGATTGGGAGCAAGCAATTTTCGACTTTCCCTCGCTTTACCGGTTCCATATCTGACTGCGCAAATTCTCTCAGCCACCTAACTTCGTGGCCGCTACTATAGCAGCGAAATGATAAACTACGTTTCCAAATTCACACACTATATCGATATTCTCAATCGATGTCTATAGACTGACAGAAGTGGATATACGATGCATAGTATGCTATGGTATGTATGCATCATGCACTCAAGAATGACAAAATGGCGCAAACTGTAGCTGTACCAATTAGATAACTTACCTATCATCCTTTTTGAAATGTGTCCCAACTATCACTCCATCAGCTTTTCCAATAAACGAGCCTACATTCTCAGTGGTCACACCTGAACCAACTAGAACAGGAATTTTTACGCTCCTCTTGACATCTAAGAAATGAATGATAGCATTTAAAAAGATTACTTTAAACCGTTGATATTAAAAACATTTACCAGAAATAATATTAAAATGCAGGGAATACTATGAAGGGTTGATATAAAAAACATAATGTCATAATAGAATTCAGAAATATAACTGTGAAACTTTTAAATAAAAACCGTTTTGTATGTATAACAGCATTCATTTAATTTCGCGAATGGCATTAGATAGATAGAGAGATATTATTTCTTTGCCATCGGACTCTACGGTCATCAGCAACGTAAAGAAATAATATCTCTCTATCTAATACCATCAGCCAAATGAAATGAATGCTACTATACTCATTAATTGCACATTTTCACTCTGCAGGACCCAGTATATACCAGTTCGTAATTATCCACTTCATTAGATAAACTACTCATAATAAATGTAGAAACACAGAGCTTCTACTATTTAAATCAGTTTGTGGTAATTTCGTTTTACACTGTTGAAATGACTGAAGAGCGAATTAGGCTAGGCGTACACCGGTTAGTCAAGACAAGACAAGACGAGATTAGTCACGTTTAGTCACAGTATTTCACATAGTTGCTTATGAAGCAACACACGCCGATAGTGAATTACTGTGACTAATCTTGTCTAGCTTGAAAAATTAACCGTTTTATGACTGAACGGCCAAAAACAATTTTTTTCTTGTTGAATCACAGTTGATTTCAGTGTTTAATGAGTACGGTAGGCTACCATGCAACTTAATTTTATTGTTTATTTTCAAGTTTGTTTTTGCACTATTTCAAAAAACACTTTTAAGTAGGAAAAACTTGACTTCACTTACATAGTGACGATCGTTTCGTCCTGGTGTTGGACATCATCAGACTCAAGACTTGTTTTTGCTTTGATGACTACATAATAAGCTTTTGGCTTGTGCATGAGCAGTTGATGAGATATGAATGAAATTTATGCAAAAATATTTAAAAGTTTTAATTGATCAGAATTAGAGATTAATATTAGTAGGCTATTATAACATTATTATTGTAGTGGATGTAATACCTGAAACTTCTTTAACGCTGGCAGCATGTCCAGTAGCCATTCCTGTGACAATGACACCATCGCTCAAGAAAAACTCGGCTGCCTTAGCTGTCTCTTCTATGCTTATGTCTGATGTAATAGCATGTGAACTGAAAATCAAATGAGAAATTTTTCAAGCTATATTATTGTGATAATCATGACTGAATGCCTGATGTCTACTTGGGGGAGAATCTCCTGGCGAGAGATTAGATTATTCAAATTATTCAGGTAGATTATTCGAGGTTCAATGGTAGAAAGGACTTTCTAGTCGTAACTCCGCTTGATAAAGAATATTTTTATTTCATTTCATCAATGTAGATTACAAATATATCGGCTTAAATTCTATATTGTAATAGTGAAATATAGGCTACAACGTAAATTATTATTCGAAAAATTCACTTGAAAGCTATAATAAATTATTCAATGTGAAGCAAACTTATAGCGATGGTTGTGATTTATCAACATGAAACGGCGAAGTTTGAACATAATATCCTATTATATTAAGCGAGCAATTTCTGTATCCTATTATATTAAGCGAGCAATTTCTGTATGTTTATATGTTTATATGTTTATATGTTTATATATATGTTTGTATGTCCAACCGATCTCGAAAACGGCTCTAACGATTTGACGAAATTTGGAATATAGGAGGTTTGTGATACAAAAATTAGTTTGCGCTGGGTCTCATCCCTAGGATAACTCGCTAAAGGACCTAAAAAGGAGAAATTGATCCTTTAAGAATCAGCTGGACAGAAGAAAGAAATTTCCGTCGGCTGTAAATGATGAGAAAGAGGAGAGCGAGTGAGTGTGTGAGTGAGACAAGATTATTATTTCAGCTGCTGAGACAGTGACAGAGAATCAGCTGACAGGAAGAAACAATTTTCCGTCGGTTCTTGATGTTGTTGGTAAAACCAGCGGTTCCATTACTAATAATAATAATAATACTAATTACTAATAATAATTACTAGAATTGAGAAAAATATCGAAACACATAAGCTGCTCCTATTCCCCTTTTTTTCTGATTTTAATTTATCTATAGAAAATTAAAAGGAATTTGAAATTTTGAAAGTATTCCATATTGTATTGTTATTTTAAAATTTGAGGCAAGAAGTTAGCCATGTGATCTGTTTTTATTTATTTGAAAAAAAAATCGTCAAGAGTTCATCCAAACAGCTGACCTAAAAATAGTTTTCAACCCATATTATTATTTCTATATGAAGCATATAGAAATAATAATAGTGGTAAAATATTTTTTAATGAAAATAATGAAGTATTATTACTACTACTACTATATGAAGCAAAATTTTACCACATGTGCGATTTTTCAAATGATATGCATTCAAACTCGATTATTCATAATATTTCGAAAGCTCAGATTACTTTTTTTATAGTGCAATGATGAATCAGTGCATAAGACTGATGGCTGTACTTTAAAAATTGTTCAATTTCATTCCTTTTATTCCTTTGAAATTTCGCATTCCTGTGCCTTTGTAGGCCTACCGAGCAGAGCTCAGTACCCCCTGATATTGTTTATATTTATTTATGTATTTATGTATTTATGTATGTATGTCCAACGGATCTCGAAAACGGCTCTAACGATTTGACGAAATTTGGAATATACATACGAGGTTTGTGATACAAAAATTAGTTTGCGCCGGGTCTCATCCCTGGGATAACTCGCTAAAGGACCTAAAAAAGGAGAAATTGATCCTTTAAGAATCAGCTGACAGAAGAAAGAAATTTCCGTCGGCTGTAAATGATGAGAAAGAGTGAGAGCGAGTGAGTGTGTGAGTGAGACAAGATTATTATTTCAGCTGCTGAGACAGTGACAGAGAATCAGCTGACAGGAAGAAACAATTTTTCGTCGGTCCTTGATGTTGTTGGTAAAACCCAAGGTGTGTATAGCAGGATCCAATTCAACTTGTCAGAAATCAGCTGTTTCAAAGAGCAATATCACAATAATTAACCTACAAATGCTGAATCTCGCAGATTATTGAAAAGGTCTTTTAAAAAGTTATTCTTTGAAAGGTCTTCTTTAAAAAGGTCTTTTAAAGACTTTAAAGGTCTTTAAGACTTTCAAGCCTTTTGATTATTGTGTCGAAATCACTGTTTAATTATTACTGGATCAGCTGATTTATGACAAGTTAATTGCATCCTGCTATAGGTCTCTACTAACCTTGGGTAAAACCAGCGGTTCCATTACTAGAATTGAGAAAAATATCAAAACACATAAGCTGCTCCTATTCCCCTTTTTTTCTGATTTTAATTTATCTATAGAAAATTAAAAGGAATTTGAAATTTTGAAAATATTCCATATTGTATTGTTATTTTAAAATTTGAGGCATGAAGTTAGCCATGTGATATGTTTTTATTTATTTGAAAAAAAAAATCGTCAAGAGTTCATCTAAACAGCTGACCTAAAAATAATTATCAACCCATATTATTATTTCTATAATTATGAAGCATATAGCAGGAGCCAATTAACTTGTCATAAATCAGCTGATCCAGTAATAATTGAACAGTGATTTCGACACAATAATCAAAAGACTTAAAAGTCTCAAAGCCCTTTAAAGTCTTTGAAAGACCTTTTTAAAGAACACCTTTCAAAGAATAACTTTTTAAAAGACCTTTTCAATAATCTGCGAGATTCAGCATTTGTAGGTTAAGTATTGTGATATTGCTCTTTGAAACAGCTGATTTCTGACAAGTTGAAAGGATCCTGCTATAATTATAGAAATAATAATAGTGGTAAAATATTTTTTAATGAAAATAATGAAGTATTATTACTACTACTACTATATGAAGCAAAATTTTACCACATGTGCGATTTTTCAAATGATATGCATTCAAACTCGATTACTCATAATATTTCGAAAGCTCAGATTACTTTTTTTATAGTGCAATGATGAATCAGTGCATAAGACTGATGGCTGTACTTTAAAAAATTGTTCAATTTCATTCCTTTTTTTCCTTTAAAATTTCCATTCCTGTGCCTTTGTAGGCCTACCCCCGAGCAGAGCTCGGTACCCCGATATTAAATATCTAATCTTGGAAATAAAGGATGTGCAATATGATATCTTCCATTAACACTTGATCGTGAGATCAGAGAATGATGGCTGGAGCGTAAGCAGAAGAAAGGGGGCGCGCTTATATTATCGTCAGAATTTCAAAATCTTCAGATTTACTGCATCAAAGTTGAAAAAAATAGTTTTCCCATTACCATGATACAAACATGGGACTGGTGTCAATCTCTTCTTTATTACTGAATGAAATATTTTTATTGAATTGAGAATTAATTCATTTTTTTAAAGCCTATGTCTTGACGACTTTGAACAAAATCTTCCCACCTAAATTTTTACCAGCTATTTTGTGCGTTTGTAGCGCACAACAAAAATTATTTTGTGACTGATCAAAAAATCTATTAAAAGTGTATATAAATGTTTGAATATTATTCAAGTAAAACCACAAACCTGTGCTTCTTTTTTATGTCAGTGAAGATCAATATGTTTTCAGCCTCGATATTTCTCCGATACCTCAACAAGTCGCCAGCACAAGCATTTGTGTATCCTTCATCTGCAACATGTCCAAAAACAAATCCTTCCGCCCTTATGAAATCCAAGTTTGCTGCTTGGGCCACTGCTAGTGCTTCCTTGTTTGCACTGGCTAAAATCTTGAACAAAAAGTTGCTTTCTATCAGTATAAATTTGAAAAAAGATTGTATCGATAACCATATTACACAATTTAGATATCAGTATCATATCAACTCATTTATTATTTATTGTTCATTGTCACATTACATCATTTCCGAGTCTCACCCACTTAACTGATGACTTGTCAGACATCAAATCTAGTCAAGATGTTATTTCTAAATTAATAATTATTATGCAACGAAATTATAAGAGCAAATACAACTTGGTATAAGCAATGAAAAATACACAAGTCTTTATATTAAGTCTATTACACAATACTTGTGTATTCATTGGTATAAGTCAATAGATTAATACTCAAGCCTTAAAAATAATAATTTGTTCAGTTTTACTCATTGCACGGCACTAGTAACTAACATATCAATTAGATACTAAATTTATTAATAATCTAATATATCTATGTTAGAACAGGCTTAAACCCCGAATTGCTCTTCAATGTTGATTAAAGCATGCCTGTTATTAATATTAATACATTTTTTACGGTAATTGAATTCTTTAATCAAGTATGTGGGTTTCTCAATTAATATTTTTCTAGCTGCCCGTTTGAATGAATTGAAGGTCTGGCAATGATGTTCATAGAAAAGACCTGAATACTTACATTTATTATTCCGATATCCTACCAAGTTGTACAATCAGAACATGAAATCCACCAAAATCACTGGTGAATGGGAAAAGCCTATCTATATATTAAGCATTTAAGGAAAGGCTGATGATAATAATTGAGTCACTGAATAAAAAGAAATGATTTGATACCTGTACTCCACATTTAATGCTCTTCGGTAGTGATTGCCTTACAGCAGAACAAACTCTCGTCATCACTGCAGTGGTTTCTGGTGTAATTTTCGAATAATGGATGTAGGGTATATCGTGCATATTTTCCACAATTACTGCATCCTAATAAAAAAAAGATTCAGTATTTATTATTAAAGTTCTTAAGATGTCGAAAATTGATTATGTTATTACTGTTGTTATAGGATGAATAGAGTTCACAATAAATTTAGGTATTTTTTAAATCCCGTCAACAGTCACCCCCGGGATTGGCGATGAATAATCCTGGGATTTCCAGGTACGGTATCAAAAATTCACCAAGATATCCCGGGATTGACATCCCTATAGTTGTATGCTAGAAAAAATTTGCTCATTAGTCTTTAGACTAGATAGGAAGTTCCTGTGATAACATATTTGAATTACTAGGTAATTAATAAGCGAAATGATCTAGGTAGATCTAGGTAAATGATCTGTGAATAAAGTACATCTGTGAAGATAGTATAGTAACTTACGATCGAACATTTTTTGAAAATTTCTGCTTCCAAACATGCAGTTTCTATCAAGCTTCCAATTGATCCTTTATACTTTGGCGTACCTGTAAAATAAGTGGGAATCACTCAATTGGATGAAGTTTCAAAATGTTTACCCAATTTTTCTCTCAGTTGAGGGTGATGCTGAAGACTGTACATATGAGTAATGAGAAATAATATGCTGATGATGGTTGATGAATGGACCTAAAGGTGCGTTTAGACTAACTTTGTTATAAAACATTTGTTATATAACAAGTTTTCTGTAACTTTTTTTATATAACAATAGCTGACACTAAACAAAAGTATTCATTTTGTTATAGGCTATAACATTTGTAACATTTTTGTGAAACTTATTATACAACTAATGTTTTATAACAATGAACGGTTTCTCTTTTCTCAGTTGTGCAGTAAATAAATTTCAGGTTCAGTATATTTCTAAAAATTTCGTAGACATAGAAAATTTACAGGACCAGTGAACTAATAAGAGTCTTCAGAATTTCAATCAGCAAAAAAATTCTTGTATAAATAAAATTTCAAACAAAATATTGTCTGAAATTATGCTACCAATAATTCATGCTAGAAGCGATACAGATTAAACTTATTATTTTGTGTACATTTAATTAAAATAAAATGTTTGTGTTTACACATCATTGTTCAAACGTACAGTACCAAGTTTGCGAGTTTTTGAAAAAAACGTTTGAATAGAGCTTGGTTGGCGCGCATACTATTGTTGCGCTCTGATTGGTCGATTGATTACGGGACAGTCATCAGATCAAATTTGAGGCTAGAATTTTGAAGGCTAGTACAATATGGAAAACAGAACGGTACCACGTGTTGTAAAGTGAATCCATCAAGTGTCAAAGTGTAGTTGAATGCTTTGGAGTGCTTCTTATGATTTATAAAGTATTAGAATGTGTGAAGAATAAACGTAAGTAATTTAAAAAATTCATTTGCAGTTATTTATTTACCTGGCAATGGTCCAACGTGAATCATGCCGAAAGTGACACACCTTTTGAGTGGAAACAGTTGTTTGAACCTTTGCATTTCACTTTGAGAATCTTTCTCTTATCAGGGTATGATTAAATACTTTTACCGTCAACCTATAATGATTTTCTAAAGTTTCAAAAAAAAATCGTTGAACTAGACATTTAAGCTTCGAGCCCACGTGTTATCAAACTCCTGGGCAATGGCGCTGTCGACGGTTATAGATTACAAACATGACAACTCAACAACATACGGTATTGTTGTGGTTAGAATCGGAATACTTCGGAGTTTAGTTTTGAATAAAATAAAACTTGTCAGAATTGAACCCATAATGTGCTGCCTAATAAGCTGCTCAATTCATTTTAATGATTATTGTACTGTCGTTTTCTGATCAAAAATAGCTTGTAGCTTACCCGACCCCTACAGCATTTATTCGTTAGAAGTAAGGTTATGATTTTATGATTAAACATCAAAAATCACATTAATATAAGAACGTCTTTTGTAATCGTTTAAAGTTGTGTTGAATGAAATTCATTCATTACTTATATTACAATGTTTAATGTTTTCAAAGCTAGCGGTAATTTGGCGAACTTGGTAATTTGGGACGGTTGGTTTACAGATTTAAGAGGTTTCCGAACCATCGCGTGTGGTTTAGAAGCTCTTATCTATCAGGCTATGGAGCTGTCCTCAAGCGATCACCCTCCCACGGGAGTACCGTGGCTAGTCACTAGTCATGTCCATTGGAAAAATCATCTAAGTAATATACTGTAGTATGCTGATGGTCTACAGCGAAAGGCAAAGATAGAGCAGCTAGAAACATAGGCAAACTGAATCAGTGTCTGATGAAATGGATTATTTTTAACCAGCTGCTTTATGTTTGCCTATGTTTCTAGCTGCTCTATCTTTGCCTTCTAAACTTACTTAGAAATTCAAGCTCTAAGCTTGTGCGTGGGTAATGGTAGGTTGATGATGAGAGATGAAAGAACCTACAGCTTTTAGGTGGGTTCCGAACCACCGGGAAGCGATTTTGAAGCTCATAAATGTTTGTATTCAGAGGCGCCGGTCACCGTTACAACAGGAGTGGTAGGCGCATCTCATCGATCTCATCAAATCTCACTGATTACACTCGCCTCTGCCACTGGGAAACCGCTTCCCTGACTAAAACTATGGAGTGGTGCTGTCATCACTCTTCAAAATTCAAGATATTTCAATATTCCAAACTTCATATTCATTATATGATTTTACCTTGATTGATGGAAGTAGGTGATTTAAGTGGTCACCCTTTCCACCAACCAAGAACCTAGCGCTCCAACACTTTGTAAAATATTTGGCTCCTGACTACCCAAAATGAAATAATTGCTGGGAGAATTGACTTGCCTCTGAAACAGCAATGTTGATTCATCTCACGTCGCATAAAAAGTCAGCTTCCGAAGAATGAACATTATTATTTCAGTTCTAATTCATGCAAAGACTTCTATCGAATATGAAGTGAATCCTTGTGTAACATGTAGATGGTTCCCATCAAATCGGGAGCCACATAAATTATTTTGGTAATACAGTAATAGAAAAGAGAGGGGATTTTGTAGAAAAAAACTCAAATTCCATAAATAACCAACTTTTTATTCTTTAATTTGATTTTTAATACTTTTTAATATTTTTTTCTGGTTATGGTAATATAGTGAACATTTCACACACAGAAACTGTAAAGTTTGGAAAGACCATTCCACTGGTAATATTAACATTTCAAATGTATTTAGTACGGTAGTACACAGCTTATTGAATATAATCATAATTATTATGATAACAATAGTTCATCATCCTGTTGACAATCAAGGTAAGTATTTGGAAATTTTAATGGTCATTACTTCCTCTTGATTCCATCAGAATAAACAACTTCCAGTTGGTATAAAAATTATAGAAATCAATCTACTTAGAACATCAATCACTTGCAGTTGTCACATCAGTTTACATTCAAACATTCTCTCATAAATATTCAATTTGTACTTTGGTGTTTATGCATTTATAAAATGTAAATTTGAGACCAATACTATCGTATGTACAGGAAAATCCATACTTATTTTCACTCTAGCAACAAAGTATGCCCAATAGAAATGAGATTTATTAACTAATTTATAATATTTTGAATATATTACCATAATCATTTATAATCAACTAAATCTAAACAACATTCATGTACATTGTATTTTTCAAATATATATCAATTAATTATTTATTATATAGCGTACGCTCCTCCTAACAATATATTGAACGAACAATGATGTGTTGTGCACACTTATATAGATAATGCTATTGACACACAACACACAAACATACACACAATCGTACATAGATTTCACATAAGTGAAAAGTAAATTTAATATTGTGAATGAATTTTCTTATAGTAGAGTAAGTTTTTTATTAATTAGTTATCAATCAGAAACAATGTTGCTTTCAACCATTATTGATGAACTATCGAATAGAATAAAACATTAAACTGACGAAAATTAATTGTACTCTTCAAATTGAAGTTTCTTTCTATAATTTATCTTTAATGCTAGTTAATTGCTAGTCATGAAAAGTTCTGCAGCATTGTACATTCTAATGTCCAATTATTAGAATTATAAAATGTTGAAATACTTGGTAAAGCATGATATTAGCTTTTTTATTTAAGTTATATTGATTAATTATATGATGTAACAATAATGGTTGAACTTTGTTTACAAGCAATGCTCTTGAAAGTGCATTTCCCTACTAGAAAACATCTATGCAAATGATCTTCAAGTATTATCACAGAGGCTGAACTTTCATAATATTACTTATCAATAAGTCATCTACATTGTTGCCATACATCAATTATTGACTCTTCTAATGATTAAATTCCAGCTTGGATCTCGAAAAAGATTCACTTGCTTACTTTACTGAGAGGCGTACCGTAAATTCAATGCAACACCAACACTACTCTATGGAAAGATTTAACACTTACTGTAATTAGCTTGACAATTTGTTCCTAATTATTATATATTTATTGTTACAATTTCAATATCTGTAGTTTTCAATACTATTTTACTCGAAACAATAATATAAAATATTCTAGTAATACCCATTAATGGAATAAAATTGATGCGCTGTTTGTGTGGTCATGATATTTTTCTTGTTTCAATCTGGACGAAGTAAATTTTCAGGTAGAACTGATAAAGTATACTATTTAAAATATATACTACATTATGCTGATAATTTATAACAGGATAAGATTTTTCTGACGAGTCCTATGGCTAAAGCTTCACATTGTGAATAATAGCATTATTTTCAAAAATTAACTCTCAGGCATGGTTTTATAATAAATATTTTTTTAAATTTATTGTCATAACATATATGCAGATTACAGTAGTAAAGCAAGTAAGGTTCTATTCTATATGAAGCGGAAGTCATTTACAACAAATCCAAATTCATTTCTGAATCGTAATAATTGACCAACATACTAAATCACAATAAAGCATTGAACGAGGTGAATCGTCAAAGAAGAAGCTTTAATTAACGATTTCACAAGTTTAGAAGTGTCAATAGTTTAAACTAGTTATATTGGCATAATCTCACATACAAAAATAACAAAATAAACCAATGGCATTTGCAGTCAAATAATAAAGAAATTCTTTCTCACAATCAGAATCAGCTTAATAAATAACTAGCATTGCTTCTTAGTTGAACACTTTTATATCAAACCATATTATTACTCTGAATATTTAGGCAATTTCGCGATTCTCTTATTATAATTAGAATAACATTTATCGGTTCTGAGTGCAAACAATACTCAATTACTAAATAATTATCATAGTATATTTCAAAAAATATATACATTAAATAAAATCAATAAAAATCAACATTTTTTTTCATTTGAACTCAAATATTCGCAACTTAACTAAAGACGTTAGAACTAGAATATTTCAAATTATTAATAGATATTAGAAATAGAATTAATACACAATTCTAACATTAACGCCCGAGACTATCATTAGATTTTATTGAAGAAATGAAGTTCGAAACTTATCTATGAATATAAATATTTACTTAATATATAATCGAGTTTATGTAATTCATTTAGCACTTGTGTTGCTGGACAGCTATTATTAGTTCAGGTTAATAATAAATAACGAATAAAAAATATTTTTTCTTCAGCATTTCCACCCTCTCAATTACAATGTAACAAAGCGTTTTATTTTCACATTTATTCTGTTTTATCAACTAAGTTCAAGTTTGAGCCTATTATAGAATTAATATAAAGAAAATTGCACTGCTATTAAAGTCAAATGAACCCAATGTATATATGAAATAGCAACATCACCATTTTTATCAATTGAGTCCAATAATTTTGTAACGTTTTATGCATTCATGAGGTTAATTTTGTAAGTTCCAGATCAGTATGAACAAGTGCCCCCCTCACATGTTCATAAAGTCAGCTTAGTTAGGAACCGGGTTCTTGATAGATACGGTATTCTGAAAGTATCATTGCGATTTGTGATAGTTACAATTAGTACCAATATTTATTCAATGAAATGCAGAAAATAGGAAAAAATAGTCTTATTTCTAATGAACACAAGTTTTTATACAAATAGGATTGTCTGAGATTACTTAAAGTCTAACTCCAAACTCTTTTGGGATTTTATTTCTTGAATTTTAATAGTTTGTATTTGATAGTTACTTTTCACTATTAGATACGGTTACAAGCCGTCTTTAATTTTAGAAAAATAGTGATGAATTGTTTCCTAAAATTTGTTAGATTTCCTATTAGACTCAATAAAGCATACTTTTCAATGGATGACGAATACATACATAGAATTGCAAAATAATATTTCATTTCTTATTTTGAAAATCGTCTTGGTGTTCTGTTTCAACCTTACAGCGAAAATCGCTTATGAAATCAACTTGAGGATTGAAATTATTAGTTGGGATATGACCTTGGAATATCATACAATTTGATCTACAACATTTCACTTGTATTGAAATAAAATTGTTGTAGTTTTTAGTAGTGAAAGTCCATTAACAAATGTCTGAATTTAATAGCAGTGCAAATTAGAACAAACTACGTATCAGCAGTGTCACTAGATCTCTTGTAAAACTAGTATTACAGTATCACTATAATCATTATTTTTAAAAAAACTGCTTTTGATATCTGGGGCCTGTTTTATAAAACTTGTATGTCACATAAAAGAGGAGAATCTCCTCTAATACAGGAGAATCTGTTTTATAAAGTATTATAATTTATCAGTCAATCAGCTAACTGCTATCTCAACATGTGTAACATTTTCAATCTTTTGAGAGCTTTTTAAACTGACAAAAAAATTCTCAGTCAACGCTGAGTACAGATGACTGCAAATTGCCTTAGCGTTGTCGCGGCTGTACGGTCGCTGCAACTGTTGCTTACAAGTTTCATGAAACAGACCTCTGATCATTAGTTATTTAATGGGCAAACTGAAACTTAGGAGACTCTTTCTTGAACTGGATTCCTCATGTACGCAAATAATGAATTACTTTTCCATCTTCAACTTATCTTGCGTGTGTTTTATTGAAATAGAGTTGTTAATACAAATATTAATCAATCAGCTCTGCTGAAATGAGTTATACATCTATTATTAAGTTCTCTCCTATCTTCAGAATAAATAGCACAGCAACATGCTGAAAAGTGGAATAATCAAATTCTGTTACTTGTCGAAAGTTATTGAAATTTTAGTTTTTATATAACTACTTCCACCCATCCCTACCACTATAACATTTTCTCAATTTTATTCCATTACTTTCATTAAAGAACATAAATCACTTAATTCCTTCAGAAAGCAATAGTTTGTATCAAATAAAAATTTGTAGTTTATCGTAAGTCATTCTAACAATATTTTTTACTATTGTCAAACTCAAAACTAGTTTAAAATTATTACGGTCCACTAAATTGTTATATATTATTAAGAAGATAAAACCTATTGATCTACTTATATCAAGGATTAAAACATGAAACATCAATGCCTCCAATACATAGCAATCAATAATTAAGTTCACAATAATAATATAATAAGTTATTTGTTTACTTAGACAACCATTTAAACGTGCAGCTAGTCAAACCTGTGCCAAGTTAATAGATTGTTAGCTAACAATTAATAATATACGACTCAAATTGAATTATAATTATAAGTTTCTTGTTTTTTTTTATTTATATATTTTACGATTTTTTTATTTTTTCATCATTTTCTATCCAGGGATGATAACTGGATATATCTTCATTGGAGAGCTTTTCAAAGGTCATTCAGAGTCATTTGATGATAGTGTTTTAATTTGAAGGATTATTCTTGGAAAGTATAATTCAGACAGATTTTAGTGTTCTAGACACCATATGAATTAAATTCCCTGACTGACAGATATGTTTCAACTGGAGCTCGATTAAATTTAGAATTTCTGATAAGATACCGCTCGGTGTGAATTATTTGAGTTAGCAGAGTTACAAAAGCGGTTGCAGCAGTTTGCCTAGTTCCTCAAAATGCAGTTTTTCAGTTTGCAAGAGTTGTAAAAGTTTGCCTAGTTAGAAGTCTCAGGCTATCAAAGACTAGCCTACCCTTCTAGCCTACTTGAACATTGCAATTTTTGAGAGTTGGCATAGTTTCAATAACAGTTTACCTAGGTTCCCAAAAGTTGCAATTTTTGAAAGAATTGGCGGAGTTTTAGCAGTTAGCTTAGGTACTTAGAATTTGCAATTTTCAAAAGAGTTGGCAGAGCTGCAGCCCTGGTACTCAGAAGTTCTAATATTTTAAAGAGTTGACAGAGTTTTAACAGTTTACCTTGCTCTCAGAATTTGCAATTTTTCAAACAGTTGAGAGAGTTGCAGTTTGCCTAGGTACTCAGAAGTTGCAACTTTTTAAAGAGTTGACAGAGTTGCAAAAGTTTACCTAGGTATTCAAAAACTACAATTTTTTCAAGAGTTGGCAGAGCTTCAGCCCTGGTTTGCCTTGGTACTCAGAATTTGCAATTTTCTAAAGAGTTGCAGCAGTTTGCCTAGTTCCTCAAAAGTTGCATTTTGTTTTAGATAGTTTGCCAAGTTGAGTTTGGACCGAGCCTGTTTGTATACTTTTGGAATCCAGTTTTGTGAAAGAGAGGGAGAGGGAAGGTGGGTGGGAGGGGGGGGGGGTGTTGGTGAGACTAGCACGATTTGCGGTTGTTGTTGGCTCCCGAGTGATTGGCCTGGCGGTCGGCGCGACGCTGCTGCTTGTTGCGCGAGCTGAACTCGCGAACCTTGTTGGTGCGCTCCAGCTGGCCCCGCTTCAGCTGTTGGCCGCTTTTGCGCTGCTGCTGCTAGAAAACAAATCAAACATTATTCAATCATCCATTACACTCTGAACTACATCATCACAATCCGCCTCACGCCTCCATTTTATTGAAATACACCAATTTTCGAATACCACATTAATCAGGACATTAACCTAATTTCAGTTAGGTGCTCACAATAAGCTTCGGTTGACGTGTGAGGATCTTTGGATATTTGAATCCGTCCCTTCAGAAACATAAAACATAGGTGCCCCAATAAAGCCTATTCTTCATAGAATTTCCTCTTATTTGTTCTGTTGTTTGCTTGTTTGTTGTCTGTTGTTCTTTGGATTTTCTTTTCACTAATATTATCAATTATTTTAGTTTGATTACTAATCTACAAGCATTATTCATTACCAGGATTTCAATTCTATCGAACCAGTAGAACATTACAAAATAGAAATATTCATTTGTGAGCCTTTCACCATTTTTCCCAATCTTTGAGGATTATTGGATAATTCGGAGGGGTGAAACACCCGAGAGGGTCTCGCCACCAAACAAAAAACCATAAGCATAATGATGAATTGTGAGGCTCTTGTAAAATCTAACTTACATGAAATTTTGCTTAAATTGTACATGAACTTTTATGCGATTATGCATATGCCATAAGTCTAGTTCTATAGTCGGTTCAAACCTTGGATTGCATTAAAGAGTCATATTATGACAAAGCTATTACATACTACGAAAATATGATCGCACTGTTGCCAAGTTCCTGTTTAAAACGTAATTGGACAAAAATATCACTTTTGTCCAAATAGCAATAAGATATCAGTTTTATATGGTTTGTGTAAACTTTGGACTATCGAGTGAATGAATCTTTTATCTCTATGACCAGTGTGATTAGTTCTTATAACAAATGAAATATTATCAGACTGACTGGTATTCGATCGATAAATAGATATTATTTTTTTGCCATCGGACTCTACGGTCATCAACAACGTTAAGTTGTATCAACTATTATCTGAGTATATTTAATTCTGTATTGCCCGGTTTTTTAGTCGCTCAATAGACAGTTTATGGATCCAATAGCACTATTGAATCAATAACCATGTGTTTTCGAATGCAAAAAAAAAGTTATCGATTCAATAAGTTTATTGAACGACTGAAAAACCGGGCATATATCCTTTAACGTACTATACACCTTATATCTTGAGAATGGTGTAATACTACAGTACTTTGTGACTATAACGACCACCTGCAGTAGGCACTCAATATGCTAGCCAACTGACCTTCTGAGCAGACTTGAGATGGACTATGAGATCAGTGGAATTGTGGTAGACGGCGGCGGCGGCGGGGGGCTGCTGCCGGGGGCGGTTGGCGGCGACCGGCTGCAGCGGCTGCCGCGGGGTGGGGGAGGCGGACCGTGACCGCGGCCTCAGCTGGGAGGCGGCGGAGGCGGGTTGGCCGTGGTAGACCGACATGCTCGGATGCTCGATCAGCAGATTCTCGAGCGGCGACGTCTCGAGCGGCGTCAGAGGCCCGGCCGACGTGAAGCAGGGCGGAGGCGTCACGAACCACGACTCCTCCATTCCCGCCCCCGCCCCCGGCCCCGCCGACGAGGACCGCCTCTCTACCGTACGCCCCCGCACCACCGGCTCCTCGTTCTCGTCTTGCACTTCTGTAACAGAACATAATCATGCACTTTAACGCATGGCATTCTCAAAAAACAATAATTCATGCAATAGGACCTACTCAATATTTTTTTTGCTGATGACGTAACAAATATAAAAGTTTCATAAACCAACTGAAATAATTTATGTCAGCTATTATTGATTTTTAAATTATTCATCTATGTATTCTTGTAATAAATTTTCTCTATTTAGAAAAATATGACCTATTTTGAAATCTGATGAACTAATATTTAAATGCGAATTCTATTCAAACCTGGCAATAGGTCTGGCACTTAGAACTGAAAACCAGTGTCCCCTCAATTACAAGGCCATTATATTAGGTAATCTGTAATTATCACAGATATAATGTAGGCCTAGTAAATAGGCTAGTCTAAATGTCTAAATAATATATACATTAAAAATTCATGAGAATTATTCTCATCAGAGAACCTTTAATTTATTCAACTAAATACGAATAACTTATGGGAGTGTGCGGAGTGATAATTCAGACACAGAGTCCAATACAGATACAGAGTGCCAAGAATTACTTGATTATCTAATATTGAATACGATTTCTCTTTCTAATTTCCATACATAATTCAAATGAATGAAATAATTTATACATTCATTACATATTTCCACTCCTAACTGTTCAAGCCATAAACCGTAGACTGAAAATCAGTCTACAAAAAGGATAATTATTTATGACTGTAATAATAATATAAATTCTCATCATAGAATAAATTACTGTCCATAATCAATCAATCATAACATTATGGGCATTGCCCTTATCAGTTCAATAACTGACATGTCCCATGTGAGGAGCCTGCTTCAAATTTTTCGTGTATTTTTGTTGTACACTTTAAACGAAGAAAAAGAAATATTATAAATATAATTTCGACTCCTTCACTCACCATTCTTATCAACTATAAGCCAGTCGTCCTCTTCGACCTCATGCAGTCTTTGCTCGGCGACCTGCGCACGCGCAGGCGAGGGGTGTTGTTGGGGGGTGGAGGGGTGCGGCGAGCTTGGCGGTGTGTTGGTCTCATCATTGTCATTGGAAGTGGTGGTGGTAGTAGTAGTACTGCCTCCCAAAAAGTAGCTAGCAAGGTGTGTGAACATCCTGCAACAAAAATCAATAAAATTGACTTTTAATAATGATGTAGTTGAAAAAAATTCAATTCAAAAAGTTGAAAATCTATTTCAAAAAACAGAAAAATGGTCGGAGGGGGCTGAGGGCGTCTCAACTGCACCCTCGAAGGAATAAAGTAATTCACACAGTTTTCCATACTTATATAATATTTCGTATAAGAAATAGATTGGTATGAGTAGGATCTTTCATACCAATATATTGCTGACGCTTTTTGCGTGCAGCATCTCTTTTTCCATTATTTTGCAGTATTAAAATAAAAAATATATTTTAAAAACACTACAATGGTTTGCCATCTATTTGCAATCCTCATGTATTAAAAGACTCTTCTATAAAACCACTTAGTGCCATCTCTCGGCTTTTGACGGGACTGCTTGGAGTCTTGAACTGCCAGTGAATAAGGATAAGGTGGCAGCATATTAAAAAAAAAGCAATTGGCGCTGTGGGGTTAAGCTAGTTAAAATTATTATATTTAATTATTGAAAAATATTTCTCTTGCACAATAATTATATAGGCCTATTATACAGTGCACAAAAATTGCAATCAATCAACATTATTGAGTCATTATTTTACTCCTTCACTACACATTAAAACCTTGTTAGTTCTTTTAATAAAAAGTACAACCATTAGCTACTTCTAATATTTTGGCTTGTTATCTGTCTAAATTGTTATGAAGAGTTGAAATGTATAGCTCAATTATTAGCCAATGAGCCTATATCCAATAAAATGGTAGCCTCAGTTTGGGTTCAATTCAAGCTACTATAACTATTATAATATTGTCTTAGTATATTTTTATAAGTAACACATTATTTATTTTACTGTTACAGATGAGACGAAAAGACACAGATAAGATATTTGGTTAGTCTTTGGTAGTATACAGTAGTTCAAAAACGACTTTCCTGGATTACATTTTTACATCACTGTTGTTCAATTGTCAAAAGTCATATTCTACCCATTAGTTAGTGTACATTTTTTCATCATTTTGTGTTCCTTTTATTGTTGAGCACCAAATAAAAAGAAAGTTGAGTCTGTAGACGATAAAGAAGATGCTTTGGACTCTCTACCAAGGTCGTTTGAGGGTGGATGCCCTCCACGGCGTTAGAAGGGGCAAGTTGGGAGGAATTTCTACCTTTTCTTCGTCTTCTTCTTGCTCTTCTTCCGAGCCTACCCACTCAGTTTCATTCCGTCACGGGGCATCTTTTTTCTCCCTAGCTCAATAATACGCATAGACTTGTACAGTACTCACAATTTTCAAGCTGGTTTGTCTTATTGACTATTAAACAGCTAATTACCCCCCAACCAAGACTGTACATCTCTGTGTACCGTACCAGACTTGGTTTCAAAGCGCTGATATTATTTACAAAATATTATAGTTTAAAAGATTGGTGGTATTGGAATTTAGAATCAATTTATAAATATTTTCGAGAGAATAGTTTTTTTTTGTTTGCACCTCACTATATAGAAAAAACTAATTTATATTTATATGCTATAACAAATTCTCCTTCAATAGGGCTGGTACGGTATTTTTCAATTGAAAAAATGTTTCGAATATTTATGTCTGCTGTTTTTTAATATTTAAATATCATCTATTGTAATTTTATTAGGTTGAGCTTATTTATATTTTGAAACTATAGAGAATGAAGCAGTTACTTGAAGTGCAAAATCAATAGGAAATGCTATGGAAATTGAGATAGCTTATCTATTATTGAGACTGAAATTTCCGTTCTCGAATTGAAAATTACCAGCAAAATTTTCGTATTAATTTGTCAGTCGAATTAATTTCCTAGAAAGAACTTAGTTTGTCTTATAATACTGTAGTTCAATCTTCGGTGCGTTAATTTCGTAAAAAAATATAAATATTTTTGGGCAATAAACACAGTTTCTAATATTTTGTTCTTCTTGTTTCCAGGTTTCCAATCGCCAATGGTAACTATCTCAATTCTTCAGGTAGTAAGTAGTTTTAACTTTAACGTTATTTTCAAATGTATTGCTCTCACAATCGCATTACATTTCATTATAAAATATAGATAATATACAAAAAGGAAACAGTAGCTAGGTAATCTCATTGAAAAATCGTGTTGAGGCAGCATTAACTAAGGCATTAATGAGGCATCTATTTGATGACTCAAACTTTGATTCGTGTTTTAAATGTGATATTTTTCTAAAAATCCCCAAAATTTACAATTATGCACTCCCGGAAATCACTTTGTGACGCAGTTTAAACTTCTAATCTTGACCCCAATTTGTGTATTAGGCTATCATTAGTTTTATTTTATAACTGTGGATGTTATAACCTGTGGAGAGTCGTTTTATTTATTAAGTATAGTATAGCTCAGTAAAACTACTAAGTCCTATTCTTTCAAAGCCAGTCCACATTGACCAAGTTGCTAGTCGACTTTGAAAAAGTACTTGAACTTGAACACTTAGCTGCAACAACAGTTTCAATACAAGCTATAGCAGGATGCAATTAACTTGTCATAAGTCAGCTGATCGACGAGCATATGATCACAATACTTAACCTACAAATGCTGAATCTCGCAGATTATTGAAAAGGTCTTTTAAAAAGTTATTCTATGAAAGGTCTTTTAAAGACTTTAAATGCCTTTAAGACTTTCAAGCCTTTTGATTATTGTGTCGAAATCACTGTTTAATTATTACTGGATCAGCTGACTTATGACAAGTTAATTGAATCCTGCTGTACCTTCCAGCTAAGCTAAGCTGTCATTTGTAGAGCTTTTAATAGGTAGACAGTGACGTCATAGCAACAGGCTTATTTAATAGCGCGGGGGTTGGATAAGTTCCGCCTATTGGAAACTGGATCAGCTGTGTGGAGCTAGAGCCCTTTTATAATAAATTCTGAGCAGGTACAAACTCAAAACATCAATATATCGAAACTTATCGATATTTCGATGTATCGAGCAGTAAACCGTGATGATTTCAACTAAAAGTATTGATGAATTGGTCTCAAAATCTTGAAATCCCTAAAATCTAATAAATAGAACATCGATGTTTTTGTCTAGAACGTTGGCGGTGAAAAGACATTGCTCTTGAACATTTATGTTGGAAAATCGATGTTTTTTGTTATCGTTTTATTCGATTCAGGACCAGTTCCAGTTGGTGGCTCCTGCCCTATCCTACCTCTCGCTCTGCTTGCATCAAGGTCGAATCAATTACCTCTACACGATCTGTACGTCATCGAGAGTAACAGAGACAAACATTCACAACATAGCCAATGCGAGCATAAGACAGAAAATCGGTTTATTGAGTTGAAAATAAGGATTTCTAAAGTGTACAAATTCTGCACAGGATGTGTCCAGTTCCCTGGGAGCACTGACCGAGCTGTTGAACTTTCAACTGGTTACAGTCTACAGTGATTTGCTTTGAAAAATATGTGCCGTACTGTAATTTATAAGAATTGAGAATTGGAAATGATAAGGGGTTAAGCCTCTGAAGATCAGAGTGCTATTGCAGCTGTTTGGAATCATTGGAGCTGTTCTTCGATAGGGAAAACACTTCCCCTGAATGGAGAATGGGTATCATAGAATTGAGTATTATTTTTTCTGAGTCACTTCCACACTGACAATTATTTTAGTTTCAGGACCGTATTCATGAACGTTCCTTTCATAAGATTAAATTTCATAAAATGGCGATCTCACGCTAAACAGACAGATCAGCTGTAGTAACTCATTGTGGTAATTTGTCTAGTTTTATTCAATATTTTTGAATACTTCCAATTGTTTATTGTTAATATTCATTAATACTGTATTAATATTTGTGAATATTTTGAAGTTAATATTCACTATAGGCCTAAATCTTGAAAACTTTTGATGAAAAAATCCATGAGATCGCAAATTTGTGAAATTTTATCTTACAAAAGAAACGTACATAAATACGGCCCTTAATCTCCCACTTCTTATTGAAACAAAGACAATCCTACTACTTAGATTAGTATACTATCGAGTATACTCTTAGTATCTACTTAGATAACTTACTATATAGATCAAATTGTATTAATTGTTGAAACTAAGTAAATCTATTACAGGAAGAGGGACTGAAAGCAAAAAGGCTTGGGTGAAAATCTGTGCAAGATTTTTAGGACTTGAATGGATGTATAAAATTGAAGTGTTAAATACACTAATGATGAGAGGGTGGTTATTTGGAGGGAGGAGTACAGAAAATGATAGTTGTCAAGTGAGTATTGAGTAGAGCGTAGGTGTTAGCCCTGAGGGAGTTCAGCACTGGCACAGTTCAAGTAACTAGCAAAAGGTTTCGAAGGTCAATGGCTAGTTGGTTGCGTTGTGTGCGCCCAATTTCCACCACAACTTGAGCTCATCTACTGCTACTTCCAGTTTGTCAGTAGTTGTAAAAAGGAAAGAAGCAAAGTGTACAAGGTGAACAAGGGCTTGGCAAAACGATCGGAAACAACGTTTTCACGCGCAGTTACCGGCACGTTCCGACATGAAGACGTTCACTGGAAAAAGGAAAAGGTTGACAGAGAAACTAAACTAGCCTGCCCTTAATTCATTCACGCATGACTATCTCATAAAACTTGATTAGATTTCACACTTTTTTATTTAATAAGTTAGTTAATTAACTTTAAATTTTGTAGATTAAAGATAACTTATTGGCCCAGAGGTTGCCACCTAAACTAATGTAGGCCCAATTTAATGCAAGTTGGGCTGATAAACTGTGGTTTCCTACACGACTTCATTAAACAGAGACTAATATTTATTTTGCCGGATCTCATTGTTTGTTTGTCTCCAAAAAATATATGCACACCAAAATGCATTGTTTTGATTTAATGCACATTTTATCTTCTGTATTGAAAGGTGCGCTCATTATGTAGGTATTGCATTATTATTTTCATTAAATTCTATAAGTTGCCTGTGCAGAACTATAAAATACATATGATGGCATTGAAAAAATCATAATAATTATTTGAACCAACTTTGAAAGTTGTTTATTTATATATGCCAGGTCACTCCTGAAAGCAACAAAACAAAGCACTGAGATTGCAGATAGTGATAGCATCTACCATTTGTGCACACAGATAAGAAGTGCATTGACCGTTAATTCTTTGTGAATGCAGTTTTTTAAAAGGCATTGATTACAATAATAATGGCAGGTGAATTGTGCGATCATCACGATTGAGATTGGTAGCCTTGCTTCGTGCTATGGCCTTTTATTTCAAACAGGTTTAGAAGGGATGGCAGCTGTGTAACCTCAGCTCTGCTGCTAATAATCTATAGAGAATAGTAGGCTATGCAGCTTCTGCGTCATCCAGTATAATGTACAAAAAGAACCAATGATAATAATGCCTTATGCATTCTGTATTGAAGGCACAAAAAAGCAATGATACTAATGCCTGATGTAATTTGAGCAGATTTTTCCACTGAAATCTTAGATGATGATAATTGTTCAATCCAAGAGCCAAGAGCTGATAATTATTGTGCAAAAGTTGACAAAAACCCATGAACAATTACAATAAATTTCAAGAAACCAGTTTCAGGGTAAACTGAATGTCAAGTGAGAAAAGAATGCAATTAGAGCTACAGGTTTCTATAGCTCTGCTCTCACAATTTTTTATTGAAATTACTTTTGACTTTTGATTCTAAATTGTTCCTGAATTGAATAGGTAATGTACAGTATTGAATAATTGATCCTAAATTGAATATTTTGATTTGATTAACAATATTTTTTATCAAATATTTCTATAAAAAATTATTTACTGAGACTAGTTGTAGCATAAGCATAGCATTCATGTTTTTTATGGTTACATGATTTTTTCATGTTTTATATGGAAATGTTCAATTAGTAGTTTTTTTATTCCTTTTTGATTCATTGCATCATTTTGATTTGAACAATTTCTTTATTTTACCAGAACAATTTTGTAACCTTTGAGGTTATTTTCCAAAATAACCAGTAGAGTGTAGATTATTTATTTATTCCAAAAATCAAGGAAGACTACAGGCATACAATAATTGTTAATACATATTTTAATAATTTTAATTTTATTAGAATACATATTTTTACCAAATAATTCAAATTCCTTATTTTAAGTCATAATGATTGAACGAATATTTTTATTGTATTCTTTCTAAATAAATTATATAGCAATATTATCGAAAATTATGTAATATTGATGGCGTTTCTCAAGCATTACATAATAATATTGAAATCAGTTGAGATTAACACTAATATTATTGAAGTTTATATTTAGTTTTGAAACGTGAATCGCACTACCAACTATTGTGAAAGATAGTCATAACTATAATGACTTCTCGGAAACTATTGTTTTATCTTTGAGTTCAGCCTTATAGACTGATAAACTAATGAGAACCATTTAACAAAGAACTCCGCAAGATAGGAAGTTGTGACACATCAAATTATATTATTGGTCAAATTCAGACTCAGAAAAAATTGTATTTTGTATTTTATTGAATAAATAAATGGATTCATGGAATTCATATTTAATTAATACAGTAGTTAGATGACCAACAACGACTATGAAAATAATAGTTTTTCAGCTCCATTGTTGTAAGTTGTAAGGGTTCAATTTTCTGTCAATTCAAAAGTCGCAATCATTTTTAAATTTCCGGACAAAAAATAATCAACTATAAACTCATGGGAGTATTTTACAAGCATATTTTATAGGAATATTGAGATGGCAGTCAGAAATATAAGAGATCTAGAAAACATTATTATAAAAACAGAATAATTTTCATTTTGATTCTGAAACAGAATCAAACTATTCTTTTTATTCCCTCTACATATGAATTCAATTTGCGATAAATTAATCTATCCACTAAAAGTAATTTGAAAACTATAAATTTATTCTTAGTTTCTGGATTTTCTTAATATTAATCAATATTCACACATCAGAATATCATAAATGTTACAAAAAAAGTATCTTGAAAAAATAATCAGAAAATGTACCGTATTACGCTAGGTTCATTAATCACTTGATTTGTTTGGCTACAAAACGCATTGTTTTTGAAAGCTTTATTAACCGGTCATTGAACTCTATAGATAGACTGGTGCAATATTTCGAGATCGAAAATACTGTACTTGATAGCACGAGAAAAATATGATAATGAACTTTCACCACTGTTTGTTGACAAATGCTAATCACGTGACTTGAAAAAACTATACGCATCGCAACCTGTTTTGGAAAAGGAAGTGGCGAAAACATGTTTATCGGGACACTGGTGAATTAGTGTGATATTTACGCATTTTTGCAAAAATATTTACGACAAAATATCCTCCGAAAAATCTATCTGTCTCTCACAGCATACCGTACGCAATTATTTTTTTCTTTTTAAGGGAACTTGTTTACATGTGGGGGATAGATTGCTTGATATTGTTTTGGCTTTCATCGTCATCTATTCATTATTATGTCTCAACGCTCAACCCATTGTCAAAGCAGACGAACTCTGATGTAATGATTCATAATTGAATCAATCGCAATAATTCTCAAGTGCGTAGTCATTTCATGCTCGTAAGTAAATTGTACTTGAATATTGATTGAGTGTGGTCTTTTTTGGCGTTTGAAAAGGAGTAGGCTGAGTCAAAGCACAATAATTTTACAATTTTCTTTGCTACTTATTGAACATTCTTAATTTTTATTTATTTATTATCTTCCATCTTGATTTTAATTTTATTTTACTCCCAATATTTCCTGTACTTAAATTCTCAAATTAGTTGGAACTGAAAATACTACTACGCAATAGTTTTTGTAAAAAAACAAACTGAACTTTTTTAGTTCAGCAACTCAGTATGTGGCCAACGCCAACCCTCCCTCAGTCGCAATCTCGAATACAGGACAGGAATGGGTCAAGTGGGCAGAGAACTTGGTGCCGTTCTGAGTGCAAGTAGAGTACTGTACAAGACAGCCCACTGGGACGTGCTTTTAAAAAGCATCACTACATTGTTAGAGAAAACATCGATGTTTCAAAGCAATACTTTCAACAACGATTTCAAAGTCAAACATTGATGTTGTATTCTTTGAGCTTTTTTTCATGGATTTTCACTTTTTCAAGAAGATGTTTTCATCCATGTTTCATTTCAATATTAGACATAGTTACTTTTTGTAAAAATCATCAACTTTCGACGTCTATGTTTTAGTTAGGGCCAATGTTTACTGTTCAATTTCGATACATCGAAGTGTTGAACATCGATATTTTTTCAGTACACTGTCGTATTCTCCGGACTTTTTTCCATGGATTTTAATTTTTTCAAGATGATTTCTATATTGATGTTTCAAGATTAAATATTGTTGCTTTTAGTAAAAATCATCAACTTTCGACGTTTTAGTTAGGGCCAATGTTTTCTGTTTAATTTCGATACATCGATGTATTGAAACGTCGATATTTTACACTGTTGCTCTGTTGGTAACAACCAAACCAACTCAACAGACCGCGAGCAGGGTCAGTGTCCGATAAGGGCACGTGCCTGGCCTGTATGGCACCACACACTGCTCCGCGTTGTTTTCATTTTGCGCCCACGCACGCGCACTGTCGCTAGTCCTCGCTAACACGCTAAAATGGTTGCATTAATTCCGCGCTATGAAGACCTAGCTCATGTCCTACCAACAGGCTTCACATCTGATGAAGAGACGGTTGAGTAAGGGGAGGGAGAGCTGTGAGTGGTGAATGCAATAACAGAAACCCTATCTTACCAAGATCCGCTACATTGCTATAATAATAGCAATATTATTATGTATACTATACATTATTTATAGTATACATTATTATACTATAAATAATGTATAGCAGGAATAATTTAATTTGTCGGAAAACAGCTGATTTTGTTTCAAGTATCACAATACTTAATCTACAAATGCTGAATCTCGCAGATTATTGAAAAGGTCTTTTCCTATTGAAAAGGGGGGGGGGTCACTAATCAAAATTGGGATAATATGAGCCGGAAAGCATACTACAAAACGGTACTCTTATATATAATTGGTCTACTCAATAAAATGCTCAAAAATAATTTTGTGTTGGCCTAAACAGAAACAATTTGAGTAGATTTGGGAGAAACCAGTAAATTGGTGACAAGGGAGAAATCCGTTGCCATCCGATGAATAAATATAGTACTGTAAATAGATATTTCATCAATAAGTTAACATTATTTTTATACACTATAGGCCTACTTTGATTAAAACTGCTTTAGTACCAGCCTAGAGGGGGTAAGCCGAGCGGATCTCAATCCTAAAGCAGTTTTAATAAGAGTATAATCCTCATTAACCACGAATAACCACGATTGCATAAATAGTGAATAGCATTATTCATGCTCAACATTAGCGCACATAATCGTCATCTTATTATTATATCGATTGAATTGACCAAAGACAATGGTTGATGTATATTGGTGGTTGACGTAACTGACCACTCTCACTGGTCCCGGACAAAGAACCCCAGCCTTCTTTGTGACTGTCATCAACCTTCGTCAACTCTACATAAACTTCTGGCTTATCTGAAATATTTTTAAAAGGGGTTCCTCATCCAACCACACCATCTGTCCTTTGATATCTCTATTACAGCACTTCTTGAAAACACAGTAAACCTAGTTTCAAGTCGAATTGAAAAAAATAATAATAAAAATGGAAAGCTGTTATCAGCAAGCTAGTCACCCTTACAAGCCTTTTACTGTTGCGTGACTTCATTTTATCATGATCACATGAACTTCCAGCTCATGCAAGACCTATCACTTTTCTTCAAATGAATAATTTTCAATACATCAATGTTTAAATACACGGCTGACAATGATAACCACAAATCATGATCGAATAGCTAAAACCAAACACTCACGACTAAAAGGAAGATGAGTAAGAATGATGAAGATTTTCAACTTAACTTGCTGTTGATAAAGTAACGCTTTATTTTTGTATACCTTTTCCTCAAGTATAAATTGTACATGTCATGACGCATAAATAAAAAGCATCTAATGTAACCGAATGGTAGCTCATATTTTCAAGAAGTATGACGGACTTTGAAAGTTATGAATGTTTTTTAGTACCTACAGCAAATTTAATATGAAACTATGTGACTTTTTGTGAAGGGGATATTGCGGTAGTTATCCATATCGAATGTAAAGACTACTGTGACAAATTCATGCCCTTTTTTGTGGGAGCTTGTATTATGAAGTGATTCAAGTTTCCACAAACTCAATATAAGAATGTAGCCTGTTTTCAAAATTATGGTTCAATTTTTGCTTGAATAGGAATTGATTAATTTTAAATTTTAATTCATTTCCTGGAATAGGATATTTTCGATCAATAAATGCTTGCCAATTTCCTCCACACATCATGTTGGAATATCGTTATCATTATTTTTAATTGACTGTAATAGTGAAAGCATTGTTGCATCAAATATTTGTTCGAAGATAAACAATGGAAAATGAGACAGCTTGGCTTTGTTTCAAGTGCAAACTAATGTACAGTACTGAGTATAAATCTTGAAAGCATTTCTAGATAGTTGATTGCTGTAAAAGTAACTATTTCAGCGTGTTGAAATTTCACTTTGAAGTAGGTGCAATCAATTTGTGATGAATGATTCTGTTTCATAGCTACTCATTAAAATCATCCATTTCATTACCTGATAATGAAAATGTTGAAAGCAACCATTGTTCTATCTTTCATTACTTTCTTGTGTATGTAATTGGAAATTGCAAAACGTATTCTGATATGACATTTCAATGACCTTGTAAGTTATTTAGAAATTATCCTACTATTAACTTATAGTCGGGTTTAAATTATCAATAGGATCACATATTTATTGCCATGGTTTAGAATCGTCATTGTTAATGTTAAAGAAATGATTTGAACGTTTTCAATTTTCTTATTCTTTTTTTTTATTAGGAATATAACATGGAGGATCATCATAATATAACTTCTATGATAGAAGCTTGTAAAATAAATATTAGACATTAGGGCGTTTCAAGGAATCATTGCAATTTAAAATTGAGCCTGAAATGTCCACTAATCTTATCCAACTGTTGGAAACGTACTTAGGAGTAGTAATATTCAATTTTTATTGAAAAACTTTAACAATAAAAAATTATTTTTATTTCAGATTATGCAGTCTACGTTCATCACCGATTGTAGATGACAGCAATAACGGTATAAATCTACATATTATAATCCAATGGCAGATCGACTGGAATGACTTCAGGTGAATAATTTCCAGGTAATCTTTTCATTTCAGATTAATTAGAATAACTATTTCCACAGAATACAGATTCGCGGTGAGATAATTATGTAGTTACATGTGAATAATATATGTATCGATAAATGAGAAAATGTTATCAAATTTTGAAATTTTATGAGGGGTTGTATTGAATTGCATTGAATCAGAGAAGATGATTTTATTAAACACAAGAACAAATCATGCGATAATTTCTTTCAATTCACAAAGAACAAATCAAGAGTATTGGAAGTTACATTACAGAAGAGATTAGTACATTACATGTCACATTATGTTTTTTTATAGTACAGTACTGATTCATTCTAGAGTAAATGGGAAATAAATTTACATTCAAAATTCATAATGATAAAAAACCTGTCAGGTAACTAGAATAATTTTTCATTTTGGGAATTTGATAAACAATAATAGGTACTGAATTGAAAATCACAATTATTCTCAAAAATTTTGCAATGGAAGAAACTAATCTCGTACTTTTTTCAATTCTTTGATTGTTGAAACCTACTTCAACGACACAAATAATTATCAACTAAACATTCATTTTGTATGTTTCCGAACACGATACTTATTGTTAAAAACAGCAAATTATCATCGGTTTAATTTGTGTATCGTCAATTTTCCCCAGATAAAAGAAGTAGCGAAAGTTCATGCATGATATTAGTCTATAGGAAACGTGTGGCTAATTTATTGCTACTAGTTTTAATGACCAGGCCTGTCACAAAGTACACAAACCTTATGTCCGGTCGAAAAACATTGGCACTCAATAATAATCTGCGTCGTTTTCCTTCTATCTAAAGGTCCGCGACGTAGAAATTTGAGTTTTTCAACTTTTCTTTAGGCGAAGTGGGCGAAGTAGGACAACAAACTTAGCCTACAAGGCCATCAGAAAACAAGCTTGAATCAGAGAGAAAAGTTGAACGCGTTTATATCTCTCCAATCTAGGATATGGGTCAAGTTCATTTATAAAACGTAGTTTGCAAATACATTCAAAGAACACATGTGACCTATGTATGAAGATCCATTATATAGCATACATAAACTGTCTAAATTTTCTTCTAAGACACATTCTCTAAAAAAAAAATTGATTCGATTTTAAAATAAATGAATAGGTTGAATTATTATAAATAAATATTTCATTCAGAATAAATAAGTGAACTATATTCGATATTAATATAATTCCTATAAATTGTAGTTGATTTGATTATCTGGTAATATAGTTTGTTCATACTGTAATTTCCCTAAATAAAAATTTGACTGAGGCGTACAGAAAATATGGCACGTTTTAGAGCAGGTTTTCGTCCCACACAAGGTGGATAAGCGATGTTTCAGTACTCCAATCCGGTTTCTTATTGCAATGAATAAATTATTTTTTCTTTTAAATAATATGTATCCAAAAATAGTTCTGTAAATTTAATCCAGAAATTTCAGAATTCATAGTTATTTTTAAAAAGTACATTTCCTTCTTATCTCCTTGAAGTAATTGAAACCGTTAAATACATAGAGTTGGGGAAATGTACCGTGTAGAATACATCTAACAAGTTTTTGTTGAAAATTTTTATCATATCAGTAAGATGATGATTCATTATTTAGAAACACTCATTCGCCAAAGAATGATTCCATAAATTGGTCTATCCTTTGTTAGGAAAAATTCTTATCTTTTCTTTGTTGGATGGCTACTGCATAGTGACATGAATTGAACAAAGAACATTCTTACAAATTCCGTATAAACTAGAGATAATACTATTCTACTAAAAAACTAATAAAATATTGTGACATGCATTTATTTCTCTTTTTTAAAGAATAGAATGAATACAATGAAAGGCTAATAATAGAGTGTATGATGGTATGATGATAATGTATTCTGGAAAAGACTTGAGCACAGAATAAAAAAATGGGTACATTGACGTGAAGTATTTTTTCATTCACGTTTTCTGTTTTTAGTTTACCGACTTGCATTCATTATTCCTATAGAGGTGTTGCAATATTATATCATTCCCTCATTTTCAAGTCACATTATTCCATAAAAATATTTTACATACTCTTTTATGCTCTAGGTTGGAAGGTGACAAATGAAAGTAACTAGATGGAAAGAAAGGATTAGAAATAATGTTGAATGTTGAAGAGAAAATGAGTAGTTTTTGACCTGAGGAAAAGCCTATCACTCAGTCCCTATTTTTCTAATAATAGTATTTTTTCAATCTATCTCCACTCTATAAATCCATAGAGATATTGAGATAACTTCAACACGAAAAAATAGAAATTGAAAACATGTCTGACCTGAATAATATTCAATTGAAGGAGTAAATAACAATTTTCACAGACTAATTGACCAGGATATATCAGTGTTATTGCCGCTTCCAACTGCATAGAACTGCATTGATATCAGTTGATTTTTATTCAATCTAATTAATCCACCATAGTGTTGGGAGTGATGAAAAGAGTAATATCGATTACTAGGTCACCAGTCTTGAATGAACCAATCCATTGTCAACATTAATAAACACATTAAAGATAGTACAGTAGTTGAAACTTGAATCATTTATATAATTATCAATTTTCGACGATGATCTACCACCCCAGGCAATGCAATTAAATGAACTATGATCAAACATTTTTGCAAATTGTGGAACAATTTTCAAGATAATAATCGTTTGTTAAATGACCTAGTGATCTCGGTTGCTGTTATCTAAATAATTACATAATTATTTCAGGAAAGAAATTCGTTAAATCTTGGAAAAATTTCGAAATTCAAAAAAGCTTGGGTGACTGTTGATAAGTTGGATACCTTATTAAAAAAAGTTTGAGGATTTTTATTATGCTTACTGGGAGCCTTTAATATCACTTATCCTAATAATACTTTCATTATTCTGAATAATATTTATTTTTAATATAAAATTGAAAACTCTTTAGGCCTATATTGTTAACAATATTCGGATAATGTATAAGTACTTACTGAAATCAGTAGGCTCCCTCTGAGTACTAACTTTTTGACTACTTTCAAGCTAATTTTATAGTCAAAATAATACTTTGTGTGTACAATTGAATTGAAATAGATTAAATTCATAGACAAAGAAAAATACACAATTGTTTAGTTTCATTGATACTTTTATCTTCTCAACTAGAAAGATAAATTTTGTTGATTTATTTCACTGCGCATTTATCACCAACTGATTGGCTGGGATGAATACTTGATTTTTTATAACAATATTTACATTCTTCCAAAATAAACAATTCAGTCGAGTGTAGAGGAGATGGTGCTTATCATATCTGTAAATGGACAATGGAGCCATGTGGTGGTGTGAGCTCGACAGTTTTGTTGATAAACAATCGACTTTACTAGAGCTAAATTAATCGTTCTCAAATACTGATAGGGAGACAGACTTTTGTTCCTTAATATGAAGTTCATCACTGACAATGGAAAGTCCCAATACTATCAAACATTGTTTACCAATAATTTATAATTATTTTTAATTCATGATTCAGTTTTTTATTGCACGGTTGATCCTAGATCAGAAAAGTAGATTGGATTGATTACTGTATCTATAGAAAATTTACTAGGAAAGAATCTAATTGGAATTTGAAACTAGAAAAGTTTTAAAAGCCTCAATTTAAAAATTCTATCATGGTAATTAACAAACAATGAAAAATATTTTTCTCTACTTGAATGAAAAAAATAGGGCATTATAGAATCAAACTAAGTATATACTGTATTTATAATAAATTAGTAAAATTATATTGATTGGGTGAGGGGTTTAGTTTACAGTTGACCCTTTTATAATGACAAAATACAGAAATCCACAATTCATTTGCGAATAACTTCAAAAGATTTTGTACTTTTTTATAGATTTTTTGAAAATTTCTAAAATATAATTTTTTACATTTAATTCATTGAACGATACTCAAAATAGTTTTTAGGTATAAATAATTTGCAATCCTTCAATTTATCATTGATATGGTACCGTTGTTCGACCCCTATGAATTTTTTTGAGGCACTAACTTAGGCCTATATCTATATGGTAATTTTAAAATAATTATTTCTCAATATTTAGAAAAATAGAAATCAAGTTTCATTCAAATGAATTGATTTAGTTAAGTTGTCTTAAGTTGAATTTAGTTAAGAAATTAAAATAATCAAGTAATTCTTACCTCTTGCTGACAATGACGTCGAATTCAAATAACTATTATGGCTACAGGAACTGTTATCCTTTTTTTCTATTCACAAAATTATCCAATAATATAATATAAAATAATGGTTGACTTCAATGTGATAAATAGTTGAATCAGTCTTTTCACAATTACAAATCAACAATAGGCCATGATCACTAGCGTTCTAAATATTCTAGCTTATTGTTGTTTTGAGGTTGAAATTGGTTCTTTTCTCACTGTTGAGTGCTCACTGTGTGGGACGTAGAATCGCACTGATCGTCAGCTTGTGTTTTGTTGTTGTTGGTGGTGTGCGCGCGCATTCGCGTCGGTGTGTGATCGTCAGCTGCAAAATGCATGCCAGTCAGCTGGTCGCCTTTGTTTCCCCCTCCAATGGCAGTGCGGCACGTCAACACCGTTTGTTTACAGTCATTGCACAGAATTGCTCTAGTGATACAGATTGTTGACATGCTTGCAACGCAAGTACTGCTCTGTTGCCAGCTGTGATACAGATTGTTGGCACCCTTGCAACGCAATCATGCTAGACCAGTAAGGATTGAGAAAAGGGGAATTGCATCTATTCACCATTTCACCCCTCCACAAGGGGTTGGTTTTGAAAGTGATGTGTAGGTCTAATCAAGAATAATTATTGATTAGTTATAGATTTTGTTTCATTGAGGCTAAAATAAACTACCATTACAATATAGAAAAAATAATTCAGCATTATTGTAAACCCCTTTCAAGATGCAATGTTTTTGACTGTATTCGTTGTGTTTTCTGTGATCTATTTGATTGAGGTTCTTATACTGTCTGAAGTGAAAATTTCTTAATTTTTTTAATTATAATATTTTTGTATTTTCAGCATTTGATTGTGATTTGGCCGCTAATGCTAATCAAGAGCAATGACCTCCAGAATAGACTAGTGAGTATGATATTTTACGTTTTTCTAAAGAAAATGAAAACAAAAACAGGCAATAAACCAGAATAACTGATAATAATAGTCTCCACACTATTCTACAAGTTTATTTATATTAATGAAGGAATTCTTGAAGAACTGAAATCCACCTTGCTCCCATCTTGTGATGTAAATGTAAATGGCTAAATGCATTCCACAAATAGTCTGGAATATACATGAAATGCATTGTTAAATCACATGAGTTTCTCCTAAAAGACCCTGAATTATATCTTCCAGTCCTATTTAAATGTATTTCTTTTTCGTTGAGGTTAATTCCCTGTATGGATGTGATATGGTATAAAAATTCTACATTATTGAATCTTCCATACATAAATTTTTCTTCTAATAATCTACTCAGTCGTATACATAGAGAAAGTTGTTCAAATCCTGAGCTTAAAGTACCTATATAATAGCCTCGTCATAAAACTATAGTGGTTAAATTATTGCGTCCAACTATGGTGGTACATAATTGTTACATTGCATCTAACAACAACTAATTTCAACACGAACGAAACCATGTATTATACTCGTTTCTACTTATGAAATTATGTTTTTATCTTGCATCCATAAAACAACTGCATTAAATTCTCAAATTAAGTATATTTCTTCTAATAGAATGCATTTCAAACAGAAATGCAAAAAGTTCAGATGAAAGTGTTCAAAATGGAGAAGTAATAGAAAATGTTTCCCTGGCTCATCCCACTTTACTTAGACAATATTCCTTGCACTCCAATAAATTTTTGTCTATTTTCAAAAATAACAGTTGAGGTTTTTAATAAGGGTTCAAAATTTGTGGTGAATTTTTTAAAAGCATTTTAGCTCATGATTTTCCCATTAACCTACATGAGTTGACAGTAATTATTTCTGTATTATCCTCAGCATCCTAAATTTCTTTTCTATTGCTACAACAAAGTGAACTGAGAAAGTTGACTATTGTCATGCTTTCATGATACAAAAAATATCTTCCCTATGAATAGAAGCAACTGAATATATCAGCAGCGTGGTTTCATAGCCTCTCTCTCACTCACCCAATCACTCTTTCTCTCTCTGTCATGAAACACAAAATTCATGCTTCCTCTCTTTTCAATTTTTCCATATTCTCTCACCATAGACATTTTTCCTTCCTTGTCTTATAGTTGATTATAGTCGATGTACGTGAATTGGAATCTAAATAAATATCTGGCGTATCTGTTGTAAACTTGGCAAATGCAGACATGCACTTCTGTTCAGTATAAATCGCATCTGTATCTCAACACACCCTTTGTTGAATCGCGATTTCGCTGCTACAATAATAATAATGTGAGGTGATAATCAAGACATTGGATATTAATAATTTTAGAGAAATGAATTTTCGACATAATCCAACAATTTTAAAATAAATAAAATTACCAAAACTTTTGCCAAATAATTTTGCCCCAGATTCTTTAAGGCGCAAAAAGCTTGTACAATACTTTTATTTCACGGGAATGCTAAAAATCTTTATAACGCTTCTGCTCCTCAAAGCCGTTATTATCAGAAGGAACTGAGAATGAAGTTGATATTTGAAGTGTAAAACAATTGTTGCTATTCTTGGTTATTGATTATAATTTTAGCAGTTAGAATATTAATCTTACAATTAGATTGATGAAAAATACCTAATATTTCATCTTTACTATTCTAAGTTGAGACCTGCAACTTCTGGGGTAATAATGTTGAAATTTTTATTATGATGTGCAGATATTTTTTCTCGTACTATTCAGATTATGTTCAGTTGGATCTAATCAAATATATCATATTATTTATATAGCTGTGAACCAATTTTATGAGAATAACATTTCTTTTCGCTTGTATTCACATCAGAAAAAATACATTACCGCACGACCTCAAGAGTAGTGACTGATTTTAAACAAATCTTCCGTTGTGCAATAGTGTATACCGTTATTGGTTTACCGCACTCAGCGGTTCACTACATCTTTTGTTAATGGTGGAATAAGATAGGGGACATCCTGGTCAAGTACCTAACAAAACTGTTAATGTAAATTTGTTGTTTTATTGCAAATGCATTGGCGTTCTGATAATAAAAAGGTCATGATATTCAATTACCTAATGTATGTGTGTGTATGTTGAATATTACAAAATCAATTTTTCTAGTTGAAAATGAAAACATTGAAATTAAAATCTTGAAGAAAGTTCTCTCATTAGCCTGCATTTCTGATAAAAGAACTAAAACTTACAACAGAAACTAATAGCGTTCTTTAATGTTTAATTTGAAATTTCATAATAAATTGAAGAATCTAGTAAATTTTGAAATTCGAATGTAGAAGGTTTTATCACGCTGTCTTGAATGAAGTTCAGGCATACTTGACACACGTCATATATTTTTGTATATACGATCTTTATAAACGTTTTATAGCAATGCTTTCGATCTGATTTTTACCTTTTTTATTTCATTCAAACCTGAATCGGTATATTAATGCCACAATCGGATATGAATGAAATCGGATACCAACAAAGATGCGGTTTCAGTTAAATCAACTAATTTTACAGTCGATATCCTTGAAGCGGTTGTGGATATTTCTCACATTTTAATTAATTAAAAACCTGTTGTTACCTTTTAATCGCATCAAGTAACTTCTTTCTAGATTCTCTTATTAGCCTATACTGTATTTTCTCTATTAATTGAGAAAATTTACATTAAATAAAATGAAATAAATGAATAGCGATGGACTTCATATCACAAATCCAAATTCATTGGAATCTGTGTTATTCTCTACTGATGCATTGTAACTGTACTTCAAATTTCAAATTAAGGCATGTTGTATTTGATTATAGGATCGTTTGAATGTGTCAATTCATATTTCAAATCAAGCTTTACTGCTTTAGGTCAAATTGGAGATTTTTGGAAGGAATTATTAGACATTGCAGTTGATCAACTGCTTTCAAATAGGCTACTTAATAATTGATTAAACGGAAATCTAAATAATTCTATACAGAATTCTGAAGACCTATGCAACAGAGTAAATAGCTAGAGGAGATTCAATGAATGCTACTGCACAAAGGTTTTTCTTTATAGCATTATTTGGATTTTCGTCCAACTAGTTAATTACTAAAGATTTTCATTCGTTTCTTGTGTTGTCTCTGTTTGTTGATATGATCATCTTCCTTTTTGATAGATCTTTTCCCGTTTTTCTTCCTTACGATTGTCTTCTTCCTTTTCCTGCCCCTCCCTTTATGTTCACGCATCACCCGCACATCATATGTAGGTGAGGGCGTACTAATATGTATAAATCATGAGCATGAAACAAAAGCATAGATAAGAATTATTATTGTCGCTTTATGGCCATGGTAATCATTATTATTCAGGACAAAGACTATGTACAACGGCCTAAAACTGTATGACCTACTATGAAATCGTACGTTGCGGTAGTCTCTTTAGGAGGAGTTAAATTTAAAAGGAAGTGGGGTGCCCTCTTCTGTTTCTCTCTTCAAACTCTTCCTCTCTCATTGCTCTCTACTCTTCTCTCCATGACCAAAAACTCTCTCTCTCTCATCCTGTTTTTTCCTCGTTTTATACGTTCTCTTAAAATCTAGGACTCAACGCATCTCGAGTTATTGAGTTTTAGCTGACAGTTTATTGACCCTTTCAGGACATTACTCTTGCCTTCTTCATGATCATCTGAAACAATCATCTGAGAATCATTCGAATTCACCTAAAAACCTGACCCAGAAAAGCGGTTCGTTAGATTATTGTGGTAATTGTGATCAGCTCTCGACTATAACTGTCTAGTTGACCCAACTTCTATTTCGATCCTTATTTTCATGTAGTAAGTCCACTAGTTTCTAATCGAACACTACTAAGGTCGTGAAACCTTCACAGTTCTAGCAAAGACAATATTTTAAGTAAGTAGTTAAATTGTCTTTGGTTCTAGTTAGATGGCTTTTAAAAATTTTCTTCTACAGAATAGAGTAGGCTATATTCTACTGAATTTAGAATAGGAAAGAGAATATTGGAAAAAATAGGAGAAAACTATCATTGTAATCTTGAAACAAAGAAAATGTTCAAGTGGAATCAGATGAAAAGCTTTGTTTTTGTTGCTTAAGAAAACCTTTGGGGAATCAATTTTTCTGTATTGTAAAACCTATAGCATATTATGAAATGTATATTGTAACATAAAACACATATTGTAAACATTTGTAAAAATTTAAAATAATTTTAAATTAATTATTGATGTTATGTTTTAGGCAAAAACGTACATTAGTTGGGGAAAACTGCTCTTCATCAATTTAAGTCATATTAATCAGTCATTATGCAAGTTCCGTCGTTTTATTCTTATTGTATTGATACAAGTTTTTACTGTTGGACTTGTTAGTTATAAAATATGGTTAAAACTTATTTGATTATTAATTATCTGTCCTATTCCACAGTGCGAATTATACATTATTAAAGGAAGTTGAAAATTAGTTCATGCAATGAAAATATGATTTATATTTCTTCGACACACTGTCAGAATAATATAATACATCCATCCAATTTACGGTAAATGACAAAAATATAATGCTTCGTGTTTCTATAAGATCTGATCATTGTCACCCAACCCTTTAACTTTGAATAGGTACTCTTGCTGCCATGTTCAGATGCTGGTTATTGTTATAACAAAAAATGCTTAGCTTACACAGTAGGCTTTCACCCCTATTAAAACCCAAAACACCCTTTTTCACCCCCCCACACCTTTCATATAGATGTACGAGTCATTCATAGACGGCCTTTGAAGTGAGCTCAAGTTATGCTCGACATTACATCCTGTGCCTGTCCCACCCCTCACTCACATGCATTCTAGATTGGGGGTTTCTAAAATGACTGGAAAAATGGAAGTACTCTTTAGGCTAGGCGTACAGCACAGTTAGAAAGACAAGATAGTCACGTTTAGTCACAATACTCATGGTTGTTATGAAGCAGGCACACACCGATGCAATAACTAATCGGTGTGTGTTGCTTTATAAGCAATTATGTGAAGTACTGTGACTAAACGTGACTAATCTTGTCTTGTCTTGACTAACCGGTGTACGCCTAGCCTAATTCAGTGTAGGCTACTCTTATTCCGGATTTTTCCAGATTTGGATACTCCAGGTCAAAACAGTTGAGAACTTGAATAATCAATAACTTTTAGATAACGTTAATATTCTAATAAAAAGTTTTTGTAGCCTATATAGCACGCTGTGCTTAGAGCTATTCATGGCAATTGTGTGAGTGTGTCCGCCTGATCTACAGAACATCTAAACTTTTTATTTAACAGGCCCCTGGTGTTGATCATACTCTCCTAAACACAGTTTTTTTAATTTACAAAGCAATCAATTGTCTTTTGCTCTTGTTCATTAAAAACGCAAGTCATGCTCCTCATGTGCGAAATTCAGCTGGATAATTGAGTGGCTGCAATTAATACTGGAATACTGAAATGTTTCCCAATTTCTGACGATTGATTGAGGCGAATTATTGAAATGCAAATGAAAGCTAGTTGCATCATAAACTTACTATGCTATGGGTGACCTCAGCCTCTTCTCTAATCTCAATAGTGGACAACCTATTACACGCTTCTCTGCTCAATAACCTTCACAATTTCCTACTAGGCATTCAATTGCAATAGACAACTATTACTATGTTTGCAGTATAGACTGTATACCTATACAATAGACTATATACTATAGAATATATATTGTATACCTATAGACTGCTTACACATAGTGAGGCATTGCTAGTAGGCCTAAACTTGTCTTGTACTAATACTACTACTACATACAATACTACTAAAAGAGCATTGAGTTAATCAACAAGGTCATCCTCCACTGCATACTAGTGAGATAGGCAATATAAAAATGCATTGCACTTCAGAGCACTTTGAGCCATTAGTTAACCAAGACTTCGCACATTGCTGCTAATTATTGAATTACTATAAAGTAATTTCTGTATTTGGGAGCTTTAAAATTGATTATTAAAAATATGCTCTTTTCACTGTGCTTAAAATATTCAGTATTTATAGATATTAATCTTCAAATAAGTCTTAAATATTAAGACTTGAAATAAATAAATAAACATCTATTTATTATCATTTAAATAGACAGTTATTGATTATCATGTATTATGTTAATTGACATTGGTGATCCAGAACTAATTTCACTATTGGTTTAGTCAGACTGTGTCTAGTTTTCTACTTTGGAATAAAAATGGATAAGTTATTGTAAATAACTTAGTATAGTTGAGTTATTGATGGTAAATGATAGTATAATTGTTGAGGAAATGAAAGTTGTCTGTATTTCACAGTGCTCATCTCAATATTGACTATTGAGTGACTTTATGCTCACTAACTTCATACTCACTGAAAGTGAGTATCCTAGGTATAGTTGTATGAAGCTGTAGGAACCTATTATAGTACAATTTTCCTGTCTTATAACAGTATCTTGAATATCTTGAGTTCACTTAGTTTAGTCCTAATTTCCAATTATTTTGTATTGTTTTTAAAGAATGATTTCTGTGGCCACCACTAAAAGTTTATTGGGATGAATTTAGTAGATACTCTTTATTCTTATTGTAACGCATTTGTTACACTTCCTCTTTTTCTCATTTCTATTTTTGTTGTTCAGGGCCAGACTTTTACGAGTGTCACAACCTTGAATAAATAATGCTCAACTGCATACAAAACCAAAAAAGCTAAAAAATAGGAGAAAATTGATTGTTACATCTGTAATTAGAATCTATAGCAGTGGATTGGTTTACTCCTTTGTGATATCTAATTAACTGTTAGCAAACTTTAAACTGATGTTTGCTTCACGAAAAATGGTTTACAGTAATTTTGTAAAATGGCTTGATTTATTGTCTTTGCTTTGTACATTTTGTGGAACATACTATTTCACTGCAAAAACATAGTTTTCAATAGACCAGCAGAGGAAAACTCAATTTTTTATAACTGATGACGCTAATGTAAATCGAGGAATTTTGCGTGGGTTATGGGGTGAGGGATGATACAATAATTTCCAGATGGAATAGGAATCGAACCCATGACCTAATGAGCGATAGCAGCTAATTGCGACGCTTTGGTCCATGATTTGATATTTGAATCACCAACCATATTCATGACTACTTTTATGATCATCACTAGAATGAATCCTTTAGTTGTCAGTTCTTCGTAGTTGGTTTAGCATCAAAATGCTATTATTGAATTAGTATTGTGGCAGACTCCTTACTAAGTAGCATGTGATATGTCAACCATTGGATTTTTGACGCAGTTGTATTTCTAAGTTGGCTAGGCTTTACATTTGACGATTAGTCAAATTGACGTTTGGAGACAGGTTATTTTCAATGGTACTGTGCACTGTCCAGTGTTGTCTACAAGCTGACTGCATTTGCCAAATTGACTGGCAATATTGAATGAGCAATATTTGTTTTCAATCTGTCAATCGATTCATAAATTGTCTACCATTCTTTTCTCACTGGTTAGCTTCTTATTGTTTGGTTAACTAAGAACAATTGGCAAGGGAGAATACAATTCAATTATTTCTGATAATTTTTTTCAACTGATTCCTTTAATTCACTTCCTTAACTGAACCCTTCTACCTACTACTTTTTCAATACCCTTCTGATATTTGCACTGAAGTTGAGCAGCATATTTAAATTATTTAAAAATAATAATTTAATACTGTATTGAATTGCTGCCTTCATTTTTCTTTGGAGGGCGCAGCCGGCCTCCTTTTACACTCAACCGTCCTATACATTTCTAAGTTACTAGTTTTGAAATTACTTTACATAAAAATTGAAATATTTTTTCAGCACAGAATCTCATAAATTATAACAAGTTACATTGAATTAAAACTTAATTGTCGCATCATCAATTGGATACAATGATCTGTTGCTTACATTGAATTTTTATATTTGTCATGAAATTTTTCCTGCTAAGCTATGCATCTTCATAATTCAGTCAAAGATGTTGGTAGTTTCGATTGTTTTCTAAAGAAACCCCAGGTATTTGATGTAATAGGAAACAATTTTAAATTTCTAGGCTGTAATTAGTTTTTCACAATAATCTTATCAATTAATAAATAACACAATTAATATTTGTTGAGCCAAAAGTGCATAAAGTTCATTCAACCGGTTTACTTGAATTTCTTGTGTATCCAAACTTTACTTTGAGAAGTACTGAAGTAAGAGGTTGAAAATGAGAAGCAATCAATTAACGGAGAGGTCAGGCTTTTTAATTTACAAGATTAACGATGTGAAGAGGTGGGACCAAAAGTTAGCCAATTCTTATTATGCAGGCGCATTTTATGCTATTGTCAACTGCATGTTTTTTGTAACATCATTAATAATAAGCTTGAAAATAGACGAATTGTTTATCTTCTTTGCCAGTTGAAGATGATTTTCGAGCAGTGCTAGCCAGGAATGCGCGCGGCCTTTCAAATTTTGGCATTGAAACGCTCTTTTTCGCCCAATAACTTTAACCATCCATTCTGGTTCTCTTCCAGATCACTTCTTCTTTTTTTAGAAATTTATTAATAAACGTTAGTTCAGGGTTTTGTCTGCTCAAGAGATTCATCTTCCCGCAGTCTTTGTTTATTATTTTTTCTCTCCTTTCACTGATATAAGGTTTAAAAATAATTGCATGAGAAGTCGAATAGAGTATTGTATTTATAGGTTTCCCAGCCATTTTTCTCAATTGAGCATTAATTTTCCCAATAATTTCTTTCATTTTCAAGTTAGTTGGTTGGTAACAGGAGAATAATTACTGCCAACAAAATAATACTGGATAATCTTGTATTAAAGTGTCTTTTCTTTATTATCAATGATTTTTCCCTGATTTTCATAAATGATTCCTAAGTTTCCAATGTTTCATATGGATGATTTCATTTATGTAAAATTATCATTCCATGTGTATTTAAAAGACCAACTGTAATCCGTATTAGACAACAGGACCAACTTTACACTTTTTAAGTTATTATGACTAACTTGAATAAAATAGGAAATTCTTGATCCTAGAAGTAGTGTAAGGGGTAAATTGATGAGTTTAGCCAATCATCACTGGAAGGACGACCTATTCATTCATAATAAATAATAGATCAATAGTACACCAGAAAACTTCATGTGTACTTACATATCTATATAGCCTCTTTAAAATCGTTGATTACCTTATTCATCTATTTATAACGTCTATTCCATTGAAGAATACATCCCTGATAGAGTCCTTCCGTTGAATATTAATTCATTTGAAAAGAATTGAATTTCTAATGAGTTGAGTTGAATACCAAGTGTGTCAGGGAGGGAGCATTGACAAATAGCTATGCTAATCAGAATAATTGAAATGCAATCCCGACGCATATACATTTCATTCGTGGATGATTTACGACTTAGATATCATGTTTAGCCTAAGTTCATTGATTGTGGTGATAATGTTAACGATAATGTTGAGACATCTCCATGTAATTTTCTATTTACTTCGTATCATTTGATTCGAAAAAATTATGAGAGGCGTTGCATGAGGATTGTCGACATTAATAACTGCGAAATAGAAAGTGGGTCAGAGGTTAAATTTTTCAAAGTGGATTCTCCTCCTCACCACTAGTTATTGAACAGCTTCTATAGTCAGTGTTGTGAAACAGAAAACACGCTAGAACCCGCCTAGAGATAAGTGCTATTAGCGAACTAAAAATTACTACATTCTCTCGGTGTGTCTGAATATTTATGGAATAGACAGATTCCCACTTATGCGTTTGATCGCCACTAGCTAGCTAGGCTTCCTAGAAGACTGTTCTGCTATGCATCCAGCATGCATGGATATCATCCAATTGTTCTGTTATTTGTCCAAATCTGATACAGTGTAGTGGGCTTCGTAACTGACCTGGATTGTAGTAGTCTACATTATCGGCTCTAATCTAATTTGAAGCGAAGGTGAAATAAATTGGATTCTGGCATTATGAAGGGTTGGAAGATTGATTTGCTTGAATCGAAATAGTTGCAGTGTTCAATGTTTCATATAGAATTTTACGCTTTTCAACTGACAGAAATTTAAAATACCTAACCGAAAACTTTTTAATGTTTTAAATTAGGAATTTCGTTCAATTAATTATTATTTTTAATATTAGTTGGACTGTTGAAACTCTTTACATTTTCAGCTAATTTTTGACATATATTCTATTTCAATTTTTCCAATTTATTAAAACAACAAAAGAAGTAAATTACAAAATAAAATGAAATTATTCTCAAACATTGAAACAAAACTTTATCGTCAAAATATTAATACTGTCATGTGTTTGTCAAGTTTCCAATTGATTTTGATTAATGTAATAAAATGATAGCCTACTTGAACTCTTCTTGCCCCCTCACTGGCAAAATCATTATTTATCGCACCTTGCTGTCTTTAATCAATGAATTCAGTTTACTAATTATTACTAAACTATGAACCATTGAGTTCAGTTTCAGGTTGTAGGCTGTACTGATACTCCAAATAAAGATGACAAAATATGTTACCCTACAATGAATCATTAAAATTGAGCTCAGTTTAAAGTTGTAAACATAGTTAAATATTGTTACAAAAATGCAGTTTAATATACTTGCCAGTGATTATTATGAAACATACAGTGAGACATAAACATACTATGAAACATGAAAACATTTGGATAATTTTTGTTAAATTTACAGTTCAACCATCATAAAGGTCATGAGAAGAATATAAATACTGTACTGTTTTCCCAGTGTTGTGAATGATGCCAGAATGATTTGCTTTTTTTTAAGAAAAGCTCTTCGCCAATAAGCTTTCGTTCGCGCTGGTTAGTTGAACAACGTTTTTGAGTGCGAGCCAGAAAATGTCACTTTCCTCTAATCTTTTTGAACGTGTTGTGTAACAAAAATCGAATTCTTCTCTGGCACGAGCCACTTTTTGGGGCGAATTGACTAAAAATATTCTCGACCGAGTGTCTGAAAATTGCAAGATGACGCTACTGGACGCATATAGTTAACGATTTTCCACGTCAGAGCACATTTGCTTACTATTATCATATCATCTTGTATATTCTAAACATAGATACGCGCGCTTATCATCCCCACCTTCTTCACATAGATTTGCGCGCATATAACCCCATTGAAATCAACTACTAAGAAAATAGATCCAAGTTTCAAACTCAAAGTTACCGCAGATCCGTATCAAAATTGAAGGGTTTATTAATTATAGTGTGTCTAGATTTTTATTCAATATTTTTAGAGTCTAGATTTTCCCCAAAGTCAATTTTCCCAGTGTTCTAAAGGTGCGAATACACGTTGCATAGTAGGTACATGTAACGAGTGCAAGAACGTTAGTTTTGAAAGAACAAATCCAAAATACAACGTTGTAAACTTGATCTCAAGCATGATTAAAAAAAGTGCAATCCCTGTAAAGATAATCCTGCAACTTTCACTTTTAAATAGACAAACTTCTAGTAGAACGGGGCATGACGTCTTGTTCTAAAAAAAGGAAATGGCTGATTTGATGATGAGCCACCGAGTTGTTTTTTCTTCTGGGATATTTGGCATTCGTGCGAACAAGTTGTTGGGGAATAGTGATTGGATCACGGCAGTCGCGCACTGAAAATAATCTTCAAAGGACATCAGTTCGCGTGTGAGAACTGGAAAAGTTAACAATGATAGCAGGTTGTTGAAAAGCAATACTTGGAAAGAAAACATAGAACAAGAATGCAAGAAGGCTGGTTTTGTGATCAGAATTATAAAAGGTGTTCAGACCTAGTCCGACATTATTTTAGTGCACAACTAATCAGGCAATGCAATTTTGCAATTATGACTCATTCTACTAATACAAATTGCATTCGCCACACATTTAGCGTGTGGATTTCTTGAGGCACTATTGGGGAGTCCCAAGTTGGCTACCTGCAGTCATAGAGTAACTATTAAGTAAAATATAACTATCTATCCCTATTCTGTGCTGCTGTACATTGTACAGAACTTTATGCAGTTGCATTGAACAACTTCTGAAGATCTCTTTGATTTCATAATAAGTGGCATGATATTTCCTTTCATTTTTTAACTATAACTTGACCTTCGACAAACCTGATATAATAGTTACTGACAGTATAAACTGCTACTGTACTACTATAAGCGTTGCAAAACAATCCATAATTGTTTCAACCATCTGCCAAGAAGATTGTAGGTAGATCTTGATTACTTTAAAATTTAATTTCCTCTGTGGATGGAAGTGCATCGTAAACTGTTGAATGTTGCATTATTTTCGTACAAAGCTTCATACCTAATTTGGGATTCTGGCTGAAAAACATGTTTCAATGGAAATTTTTAAAAAGGACTTACAGTATTTTATCTGTTCTCAGAAAATAATTATGAAAATCCTCAGAAAAAGAGAAAAACTGTAAGAGGAAATATATTGATCTACAATAAGTTAGTTAATATTTCTTAATTACTATAATCCCCATCAATTAATTCAATCTAATCCAACCCCTCACATAGCGGCGAATACCATCATTTGGTACTTATTCTAATGAAACCAGGTATAACACCCCTTACTAATTTCAGTTATTAAAGTATATTATAATCCTTACAACTACTATTCTTATGGGCCAACGCCCACACCTAACAAAATTATTGTGGTTCTTTGTCTTTTAATGTTAGATTGGAATCGACCTAAGTACTGCATGTTTGCTGCATAATGGAGTTTTACATCTTCTAACAAAGACTAACTTATTCTAACAAAACGTGAACAAAAGAAATTTTAATTTTATCAGATTCAATTCCTACTGTTAACTTATTCTGACTAAAGAAAAACCAATTACTTCTTAATGTAAAATATATCGCTATTCGCTATTCTCATGTGATGAATGCTCTCCAAAAGTTAGCAAGAATAGTGTGTGTATCCAATTTACGAATCCAACTCATGAATTGACGATCAGTTTATGAGCTATTAAATTCAGGCCGTAACGATATAAACGTGAGTTGACTGTCATAACAAAGTAGCACCTATTCTGGAGTTGATTCAAAGATTGAAACATAAACAGTGTGTCCATTTATTATTGCCAGTGTGGTCAGCTAATGCAAAGCTTATTTCCCGTGTACTTTCCGGAAACTATGCCATGGTCAGTTGAGTAGGCCTACTGTCCTGTCTCTAGCCTGTACTATAGCATGTTAGCAGTTGATGCCATAGCATGTCAGTTTTCGACTGGTTTATACTGTGGGGGTCTCAGTCCACTCCACTATCAGCCAACATGTTTGCCAGAATAAAAAAAAAACACTTAACTTCTTTGTTTTTATCCACCTGCAGCCATCATTAACCTAATTAGCATGAGGACTATGTAATGTTTCACGGTAAATTGATATCTAGGCTTAGCACTGCAATTTTGACAATTGCTACTGCGTATTATGCTATGCTATTTGTGCCACAAAAACGCATCTTTCGTGCAAGAAAGCTTCAAATAACCGTATTTTTTTAGGATAGAAACACTTTCTGTTGAAGAAAATTACTGAACATTGACTTACTTTCCTTCAATTGTTTAACTTGGTGGAAATGAGCAGATTCTTATCTTTGATACGGTATGACTATAATAATATTATCAACATTTGGTTTTTGTTAGTTGAATAAATTTATATTAATCTGATAGGCCTAATATAAATCAAAATTTCTAATAGAGCATATTTTCACTATAAAAGATTGTAATATCAAATGCTATGTACCGTAAGGAACATGAAATCTTCTGAAAACATTGAATATACTGTAGATCAGAACATGAAAGAGAAAAAGATAATGATCAGAGATTACATAGCAACGTACAGCAACATAGCAATTCTTTAATTTTTTAGTAGAATCGACCTAGTTCAAATTATGCAAAAAAGAAGTGATAATATTATTGCCAGTTTCTAAAAAAATTATTCTGTACGTGATTCTATAATTCAACTATCAAATTCAATTATTGAATAAAAACGATTCTATTTTAGTTCATAAAAAGCACAGCGCTTATCTACTGAATATGGCTAAATCTCTGCTGACTGTTTGCTCAGTTCGAAGTGAATTTAAAGAGCTTTCAATTGTCAAATGCAAGTCACCGCAGGTATTATTAGGCATTATGTCATGCGTCAGAACGAGAATGAATGGGATAAGCATCTGACTTAGCAGAATTTACGTTGGTCACCCACCCTATTCTACAATCAAATGCCAGCATTCAAAACGTTCACTGAGCATATCTCACTTCTCACATTTCCACTTTTCAAACACCTGTCAATAATAAATACTTCATATATATTTTACATCTACCGGGCTCAAATTTCAGTAATAAATACCGACGATTCATCGGTGACACGAGAAAAAAGATTTTTCAGCGTTTGATCTATTGTAATTTCTCCAATTCAGTACAGTATTTGATGAAAACAAAGAAAGTTTGAATGCAATATTATTTATATGCTATTTTTTATAAGCAAAATCAATAGGTTTATCAAGTATCTCATACTACATCAATTGTTACAAATGGAACAAATAAATTTACTTATTGACATCACCTACCATAATAATCTATATTTTTAACAGCTCATTTGGGTAAGTTCTATCTTTTTACAAGTTCAATGGGAAGGTAAAAATAATTTTAGGTATGATAAATATTTCTTTTAAGTAGAATTTTTGTAGTGGATTTTGAAGACTTTCTAGATGAATACAGTATTATTTATCAAATAAATTTCAACACTATCCATTGGCATAACTTTATTGATCACTTCCTTGCTAGTAGCTAGTATTGCATCATAGGAAAAATAATTTCCATTTTTCTTTTCAACTCCTGTTTTTTCTTTTCATTTTAAGAAATGAAATAATAAAATACATGAAATGTTGGACTAAATTTAGAAGCTTTCTCAAGCATTTTGAAGCACAAATTAAGCAAGATAAAGGGAGCGAATTTTTTGAAATTGGTAGCTTTCCTTACACTTGGTGACAATGAAATATGTAAAAACCCATTCAGAATATTGGAAAATTGTTTTCTGAATGAAACCCTGACATTTTGCTTCATTTACAGAAATGCTGAGATGACCATTTCTCTTTGGTGTTACTTTCGAGTAAGAGAGACAATTGACCAATCAATTCCACGACTCAAGTTGAAACAATGTTGAAGAGTTGACTACCCTTTACGAAAAAATCATTTTTAAAGATGGTCAAGAGAATTTTTTTTTTCAAAAATTCATTTTGAACTTGTTAACAAAAAATCACTTTTTTAAATGCTTAAGAATGAAGTCCAATTAAATATAATTTCTTAAACTTATGTTGTTTAGTTGAGTTGAGTGTTTGAGCGACCTTGGCTCTCAAAAGTTGCCAAATCTATTTCGAGATTGGTCTATTCAGGTGGTGTAGGTGAACTTTGGTAGGGTGCCCGGCCGGTTCAAGATCAGTTATTAGACCCAACTGACATTAACAGTGGGTTAATTGTTGTTTTAGTTTCAAATAATTATATTCGCGCTTCATTTAGGATTGCATAATCTTTTAACGAATCTCTGTGCTTGAATCATGAATTTGGTAAACTGTAGTGTATATAAATGTAGAATAATAATTGTATAGAACCAACAAATAGTGTATGAATCACAACAGAAATAAGCCATGAAGTTGGTAGAGAGTAGTTAATAAGAATTCATGCTAACCCTATCAAAATATCAATGAACATTATTCCTTTAAATTGAACAAATCATACAAAAATTTCACTTGAAAATACAATTTATGATTCTCAATATCGCTTCCCGGTGGTTCGGAACCCACCTAAAGCTGTAGGTCCATTCATGTCTCATCATCATCCTTCCCATTACCCACGCACAAGCCTAGAGCTTATGTGGGCTTCATCCTCAGCAGAAAAAAAATTATCAAGGCATCCAAAGACAAAATCACAAGAAATCTGCATAGGATTGAACCCCGCTTTTGCCGACACAAAGTAAAATCTGATCAGGATTCAATTTTATCTTGCAACCAGTATTGTATTCGCTTCTATTCATAGCGATTTTCTTGTAAATAATGGAGAAGGAGGCGAATGAACTGAACGAAGTTTCGTACAAAACTAGAAAGAAGTTTACTGTTTGTATCTTATTTACGATGCGTGAAATGAAGAAACAACTCTTCTGCGTCTGCTTAACCTGACCGTGTCCTGATGTTTATCCAGATTACAAATGAGGAGATGAAAAAAGAAGGAAGATGGAAAAAAGAAACAGGAGACAGTAGCGAAAACTAAAGAAACCATTTCTATCCTTTCCATCTCGCGGCTTGTTACGGATTACTGCGCTCATTTTTTTCGACAATTCTGGCCTATTCTTCAAAGTTGAGAGCTGCTTCAAAACGCCCTAATCCAGAGTCGAATAAATTATGTGGTGTTGATAAATTTGTGTCGTTGATAACACCTATTCTGTCTTGATGAGAAAACAAATTTGTAGCTGTTGGATGAAGCGTCGCAGAAAAAGTGTAGAAAGCTAAACTCTATAGAATAATTGGATTACTTTTTCCTCACGATTTTAGTTTCAGTCATGAATGAACAAAGTTGATGAATATTGACGCAAAGTATCAAAAATTTGTTTTTTGGATGTGCTAAGGCATCCTATCCTAATGAAGAGAAAGGAACAATAATTATTCCCATTATTTGGATATATTATTATGTATACGATAACTTATACCCTATCTCAAATTATATTCGCCTATTATTACTATTGTTTTCATTTATATTATACAGTATTTAAAAAATTAAGATAGTACATTTGAAAGTTCGTTCTCATTAATTTTTCTGGTTTTCACCAGGGATATTAACGTATAATTTCATCAACATTTAAAATTGAAACTATTTATATACAATGAATATGTAATAATTTTTGCAAATTTATTTTCAATTGAAGAATTTTCAATCTATTATTTTTATAGTAAATCGTTTGATACTCTTGTTAAAAAAAACCCCCAGTTTACTGTATATAATTTGAGTATAAAATTTTGTACTATTAGATTGATAAAATATTACACCTAGAATTGCATAAATTAATCTAAAAAGAAGATGATTTGACTACTGTACATCAATGCTTTAGAAAAAGGTTCTAAAGTTTTTTTGTACATAAAAAAAAAATTAATGTACATATTCCCGAATAAACTAAATTAACTCATTTACTTTTTGTTTTTACTTCGCTCATCGAAGTTCTTGGTCCTTACAACTGTATATTGAAATATATTCTAAACAGCTCTATCATGTAACAGTGATGAGAATAATTTTTAGGAATAAAAGTAATCACAGATTAATTGAATAATAAAAAAAGGGTTTGAGTAGCCTAAAAGTTAATCAAGAAAGGAGAATAAAGTTGATCTATAACAAAATTCCACAAAGCTCAATTGAATAATTAAAAAAAGAAATTAAAGTAAAAGTTAAACAATAGAGAATAAAGTTGATCAATAACATAACTCCAAATTTCTGGAGTTTCTCATTTGAAATAAATAAAAAATATATCTACAGTTCTTCAGTATTCTGATTGTTTATTTTTATAAGAAGCTCAATAATTCAATTTGACCATAATTCAAGTTAGGAATTATAAAAGAATAATGACAATGCAGTACACTTTTTAGAGTTTCAAGCTTAACTTACATGGAGTGTGTAATTTACCTATGTAGGTATTTTACAAGCCTACTCTAATGTAAATGAAACTCATGATAGATTTTAATTTAAAATCGAATCATCCTGAATCAAGTTTTTTCTATTATAGTTAAGTAGTCCTTGAAAGAGATTATTAAAGCCCCACTTTTGTTCGTTGACAGCTCATTAAATGCCAAGAATATCATTTCAAACAAAGAAGTCCTTGACAATCAGCTGATACTGTCTAAATTGACGTTTGAGTGCAATGAAATTATTGGATAGTTTCTATTAATTATTGTTGATATACATGCAACAGTTCAGGAGCTCAACTTACTTTTATTCACGGGTAAATTGTTGGCTTGAATTTCTTGGAAAATGAACACTTAACTCCCCCTGAACAACTGACAGCTCAACCCCTTTATTTGCAGCCAGCCAGCTAGCTAGAGCTACAGAGATTGTACCAGCTGATTTTTGTTTTGTTGCTGTCAAACTGTAAAATCTCTTGCGATTGGCCGAATTCAGCCAATGGCTGCGCGGCTTACTTTTATTAGTTATGATTCTGTACACCAGGGGAGTAGCTGCTCAAGTTCTTGGAATACAAACCCCAATTTTGTTGTCTGTATTCGTGTCGTCTGCGTGTTCAGTGGTTAGGATTTGGTTATTGATTCCTTAGCAATTTCAAATGTCCTGTTAATTTATGTGAATCATTTTAAATCTATACAGGGATGAGTCCATGAAATAAATGTCATTTTATTTTTCAAGGTAGGTTGGAATTCATAGATTCCAAACAACAATATTCATCCAATTTGTTGATCACGTTTCTTTGTAGGTTAGCACTTGTGAATCTTGTTGGAAATAACGAGTTAGGCTATTCAAACATTGAGAATATTCATTTGATTTAATAGAATTTGTTCAGTTGAGTATGTATGTCTTCAGAGTCCCATATACTTATTTCCAGTTGAACAATTCAACTGGTTGTTGAATGATAACTACTATGATGACCAATGTCATTTTTATGAAGTAGAAATTCTGTGACTGATACCAGTAAACCTTGGCCAAACTAGTTTTATTACTTACTATTGTATTAAGTTCGAATAAATAGGTTGTTAGACACATTGGTGGAAACAATTAAAATTTCCCAAGGGTCGCCTAGTTTTGATAGTTGATAACTTACTTGAATTGGAAATTTCAATTTTAAAAGGCAATTTTCATTTGCAGCATGGGATGTTTCCGTGTGGTGCATAGGCAGTTCAGCTCGTTCAGTCGCTCTAGTGAAGTGACTAAACAGTCTCCAAGATCATGGAGGAAATTAGCAGCATCTGTGGCAGTTATTGGTTGCGCATCAGCAGGCTACTACCACACACTCACCAATCACGAGAAACGTGTGCTGAAAGTGACCGCAGGCGGTGTTATCAGATTCATTAGGTAAGAGCTAAATACATTCATGATTTTGGATTTCTAAATTGGTAGTCTGAAATATTTGTTTTCATTATTCAATACCACCATCTCGCTCATACATTGACTGTCTTCAAAGTTTTGGAATGCGCACAAGAGGAACCAACCAAGTTGCTCAGACAAAAATAGTCATTTCAACAGCGAGCAAAGTGTGTACACACTATTCATGCCTTGTTATAATGTACCAAACCATGATATATGTGTCTTTTTAGGCTAGGCGTACACCGGTTAGTCAAGACAAGACAAGATTAGTCACGTTTAGTCACAGTACTTCACATAGTTGCTTATGAAGCAACACACACCGATTAGTCATTGCATCAGTGTGTGCTGCTTCATGAGCAACTATGTGAATTACTGTGACTAATCTCGTCTTGTCTTGACTAACCGGTGTACGCCTAGCCTTAGCTGATTCATTTTATACATACCCTACTGGGACATGTTTCAAGAGATTTTAGTAGTCCTATAAAATAGGGAAGAGGCGGACACAAACTAGTTGATATGACAATCACAGCCTTCTATCAGATGAACTTGAATAGTACTTCATGCAATGGTTGTATTATGAGAGCCTTTAAACGACGAGTGAGATACCAAGTTATTTCAAGGTATCTCAAGAGTCGTTTAAAGGCTAAAATTCAACCATTGCATACACAATTTTATCTACGACCAACAAAAAACAATATCCAACTACATTATCAATCTAAGCTAACCTTCATTCAAACAACCATTGTTCTATTTCAATGTTTCGTTTTAGGTTACGAAGATGCTAAAAGCACACAAGCATGAGCAACAACAGTGCTTTTATCAGCTGCGATTGTGTTTTGTTCCGTTCTAGGTGTTTTAAGACTGGAACAGATTGGACTAGGACCATGTTATAATATACAATCTATACTGTAATGACCTGACACAGTACAAGTTTCAAATTCCATTTAGGAAAATCTACTGTTTCGATTTCAATTATGAAACTGTAATGATTGCTTTATAACACGGTCGTAGATAAAGTCTATTGTGTGTTTACTTCTTTCATTTTCTACAGGACCTCTAAAATATTATGAAACCGACTATGAATTATCTCATTACAGTTTTTCAAAGTGTTCAAAGTATCCAATAGTCAATCAGCTGGCTCAGAGATTTGAATAGACAGAGAGGCGCGTGAACACCTTGTATTCTAATTACCACGTTACCTAGCATGAAATAATTGAAGCAGGTCTTCGTGTGTAGGTGTGGCGATATCGGCTGACTATTGGTGGTCGCTGCGAGGCCTGGACGAGGGCTGTGTTGAGTACGACACTGCGATTGATGGAGTGCATCAGCGGTCTGCAGATAGAATGCTGACTGGTTGTCTAGCCAATGGCGGGCTCTACATCAAGCTAGGCCAGGGCATTGTATCAATGGACCACATTCTACCCAAACAGTACACCACCACGCTCAAGGTAATTATGATCTCTGTGTTGGAAGTGAAAACATACCTAATTTTTTACTACATTTCTGGAAATTTTTGTGTTGGAAAAATGTGAAAAATAACCTTATGTTTTATTACATAGCTGGTACGCTGGTAGTTTCTGTGTTGGAATGATGTGAACCATAAACTAGTTTTCACTACTTGAGGTCAATTCCCACTTGAAGCACGATCCATTTAACTTGTCAGAAATCAGCTGTTGTGGTAATAATTAAACAGTGACTTCGACACAATAATCAAAAGGATTAAAAGTCTTGAAGACCTTTAAAGTCTTTAAAAGACCTTTTTAAAGAAGACCTTTCAAAGAATAACTTTTTAAAAGACCTTTTCAATAATCTGCTAGATTCAGCATTTGTAGGTTAAGTATTGTACTGGTGGCCGAGTAAAACATATGTTTTCTGACAAGTTAAAAGGATCCTGCTATACGCTGGTAGTTTCTGTGTTGGAATGATGTGAACCATAAACTTAGTTTTCACTACTTGAGGTCAATACCCACTTATCAGTTGGGCGAAGATTTGTCTGCATTCTCGCCACGTGTCCTGCCCACTTCCACTTACTGATATGTGTTTCTTTCTGCAGATATTTCACTCTTATCCTTTCCAAAATTGTTGTATTCTTCACCCTGTGAATCAACTATTTATTTATATAATTCATATTGAGTAATTCTAATCCTGTTTTCCAGGCCTTACAGGACAGGTGCCTTACTCGAGAGAAAGGAGAGGTGGAACAACTGTTTGCTGAGGATTTCGGAAAGTCAACGAGTGACGTGTTCTCAGAATTCGAAGAGACACCAATAGCCGCGGCGAGCTTAGCTCAGGTACTTTCTTTGGGTATCAAATATATATAAAAAAATAATTGAATTCTTACTTGAAGTTCTGCATAAGAATTATTAATATCAAGTAGGCTTTTCATTTATCGAACTTGATTCTGGTTTTTGAAGCAGTTTTGATTGTCTAGTTTACTAATTAGTTTACTATCATTAATCATCTGCTAGATAGCTGTAAAGATTTAATTTTTGAACATAGAATCAATTTTCCTCATTTTTCAACTAGCCTACTCATCTAAATTCCATAACATTTAAATATGATTTTGAACATAATGAATAGTAAAAAGTCTTTAAAAACTCTTAATAATAAAAAATTAGGAAGTTTGTATCCACAACAGTTTCAAATTCTTCTGCAGAATGTTATAATTCTATTAATTTTGTTGAATAGTCGTTCTATCAACTCTAATTCTTTAATCCTTTTGTTGATTTTTTGATTCATAGACCACCTGAATTGTTTTAATCATCACTTTTTTGTTAACAGTTTCCTTATACTTATTAAGTTACTACCTAATTTGAATTGATTGCATGTGACTTTTATTGCTTTGTTGTATGTTAGTTATTAGATCACTTCGCTTGTAAACAGAAGTGAAGACTGACGTGGGCGTAATGAGTTTAGTCTTTCTTGTCTTTATTGAATAAATAAATGAATAAGTAATTTTGCTTGTGAAATTTGTGTAATTGAATTAAATTTATTTTGTTCCAATGAAGGTGTACAAGGCCAAAACGAAAGAAGGGAAGAGTGTAGCCGTAAAAGTGCAATACATTGACTTGCAAGACAGGTTTACTGGAGACATCAGAACATGCCAGCTGTTATTGAGATTGGCTGGAAAAGTGTTTCCAAAATTCGACTTTGAATGGGTTCTAATGGTAAGTGAAACTATACTTCCTCGATTCAAAAAACGATCAATTATAATATGTTTCAAGCTAATTTACTCTCCCAAATTTACTTGCTCAATTTACAAAAATTAGTTACACCCTCCAAATTAGTCACACATGTTAGAAGCAAGTCTGAAAAAGTGATAAAAAGGTCTCTGGATGTCTTTTGAATACAGTTGAAAATAATTCTTGTAATGAGTGAATCTTTCGAAGTAAGTCTCTATCGGCGAGGAAAGCAATCTCGTGATAAGGCATTTTAATCATAACCTATATCTTTCTGTTTGAGTGTCCATAGTTATAGTTGACGTTTTAATGCATTTAATGTTCTCATTTGTTGGTTTAATTGAATATTTATTTATCAAGTGTATCCAGTAGAATGAATATGTTTTTAGAAGTCACCTATTGATTGAAATTATTGATTGGACTCAAAATTATGGAATATGTATACTCACACGAGGCTCGTCTTTTTACAACCAACTTTAAGCCATTGAAAGGCATTGGAATAATTTTCTTCTGCAATAGAATTTTTTCAAATACTTATGTTTACTATGTAGACATAGTATGTGATACTTATATGTAGGCTATAATTTGTATCAAATTTTGTGATAATTTCATAACTCTTTTTTGCAGGAACTGAAGGATACATTAGAACAGGAACTAGATTTTCTCAATGAGGGAAAAAATTCTGAACGTTGCGCCAAAGATTTGAAGCATTTCAATTTTGTCTATGTGCCTACTGTTTTCTGGGACTTGTCCACCAAGGTAAATTTATGAATTACTGGTTAAATAAGTAAAAGTTCAAGTATTGAACATTCTATACTCTAAATGCAGTGGATTAAATTTAAGCCTTTTTGGCATAGATTCTTTGGAGTAAATTCTATCTCAATTCTCCCATTGAAAAACTTTCTTTCTATTTTCAGAGAGTATTAACAACAGAATTCATTGATGCTGTAAAAATAAATGACAAAGAAGGACTCTTGCAGATGGGTTTATCATTAGCTGATGTGGATAGGAAACTATTTAGGACTTTTGCCGAACAAATTTTCCACACGGGATTCGTTCACGCTGATCCTCATCCAGGAAATGGTAAGATTTAAAGAAATTTCTCTATCTTTGTAAGGTATTATAAAATATATTCCTATTCAATACTAAGTTGGGTGTGACGCTTGTAAACTGTAGTAAATTCATCATTCTCGCTTCATGTTCCTTGTTCAGTTCAATTGAAACTTGATCCTGCAATTCTATAACATGGTCAACAAAATTGAAGTGTTATTTTGTGGCATATTCTCTTTTTTCTCGGTAATCAGAAGTATACTCTGTTTAGTATTTATCTCCCTGAAGATACAAATATTCTCATTGAAAAATCTGAAGATTCAGATTGTTTTGTTTCGCTTCTATGATTCAATAGTTTGGTTGACAAACAATTCTCTTATCTACATTTTTCTTGAAAGGGTATTAGCGTCTTGAAATAATTATCCGAGGAAAACAAATTTTTCTAGAAGACAAACGATTCTTTCCGCTGCTGTTTCTCTTGTAGTCTTGTTATTTCATTTTTGAAACCCAGCACCTTACTCCACTTCATTTACTAATTTTCACGATAAATCCAATTTTAGCCTAACTATTTCATTTGCGTTACTGATGTGATCAATAATTGTTTCAGTTCTTGTCCGTAAGGGAAAAGACAAGAAAGCAGAACTGGTGCTACTGGATCATGGCCTGTATGAGGACGTGCCAAGCTCAGTTCGCAAATCACTGTGTAGCTTATGGAAGTCGATTATTCTCAATGACCATAAATCAATGAAAAAGTACTCATTGGAACTGGGAGTCGAAGGTATGCAAATGTTAACTTTGTGGATTGAATTAGTCTTGAATTTTACTAGCTAAAATAAATTGCCATTCTATCAAATGGACGTCATTTCACGCCCTAAAAACCCATTATACATTTTAAATATCAGAACCATTTGCACTCCTCAAATGAATTTAACCAATGTTAGATGACGTCATTTTTCCTATGTTTCTTAACAGTTTCTATAGACCACTCTAGATACAGTTCTACGTTAGTTGTGTGAGACTCCAGGATTTACTCTTAGATAAATGTATAGTATTTCTACTATTTTACTGTATTATTAATGTTGATAAGATTGTCCAATTTTACAGATTACTTCATCAGAATAACGATTTGATAGTTTGATATTAATTCATAGTTAACTCTGGATTTATTTCGTATTGAAATACTACTTGATAATATTATTAATTTCTACTCGATAATATAGTTTTGTAAACTTCAATTTCAAGATGTTTTCAACTATGCTCAAACTACTGGCATATCTAGCTTTATAAACCTATGATAGATTCTTGTAAATATTAGGGCCAATTTTACAAAAATTCAATTATTAAATTCAACCGCTGTAAGATGACATCATTTTACGGCGGTTCAATTCAGTAGGCTTCTCCGCAATTGCAACTGACCGCAATAGTTATACAAAAGCTTTTTGCTCATTGTGGCCTGTGAATATCAAGTTTAAGAGTCTTTTCTACTAAGCTATTGTGACCATGTTTCTTAAGTTGAGTTCCTTCGTTCTGGAAATGCAATTTACTGATTTAACTGTTGCTAGGCATCCGAGTAAGTATGAAGCTTTCGCAAAAACCTATTTTTCTGCGATAAATTATTTCCGCTTCCCGTGTGCATTTTAAAAATAATATACAATTTGTTATATAATATCGGTCTACGCTTTCGCTTCAATCTGGACTGTTGAGGTTTATAACAAAAACTACGGCCTCTTTCACACCAGTGGGTCTGGATGAATGTTTTGACTGATGAATCTTATGGGTATATTCAGACGCGTTAGTGTGAATACACCCATTAAGATACATCAATCATCTGGACCGCACTGGTGTGAAAGAGGCCTAAAGAACATGGATTTGTAACGGTGGCATTCTGTGTTGCAGAATGCGACTACCGTCTGTTCTGTGTTGCTCTCGTTCAACGGTACATACCAGATCCGAACGAGCAGGGCAAAGACATTTTCAAGTTGGTATTCAAGCATCGCGGCGGCGCAGGCCTATTTCGCGGCCGATCCGAAGCCGAGAAAGAAAGCATACGTCAGCAAATAATGGACATGCACGATCGCATGCTGGTCGTGTTCCGTGCCATGCCCAGCAAACTCATGCTAGTTACTAGGTACCTGAAAAATTCATCTATCATAAAAAACAATTTGAAATGCCCGATACAAATGCCTGATTCATCTTTCATAAACAAACAATTAATTGTAATTCCTGATATAAATGCTTGATTCATCTAATGAACAATTTTTAATTCCTGATTCATCTTTCATGAACGAACGATACGACATGCCTAATCTAAGTGCTCATCACCGTTGCCTATTACAGTTAGATTATTGTTACTAACCATCAGAATCCCGGTTGTCATTTTTTTATTCACCCACTCATTTCATGCCATTTGCACAAAACCCATTCATCTACTATGTTATAATTGGAAGTCATAGTTACACCATAGAGAAAGCATTTTACAATGAAACATTACACAATGCTTTTTCAATGGTTACGCGTATAAATATATAATTTATTTATTGAAAATGTTGAGAGATCAAAGTTTTGCGTGGACTATAAATGTCTCAGATTGTTAAACTATAAAAGACTATATAGATGTCTATATGTATAGATTGTTAAATTGATAAGACTATAAAAGATTGATAAATTTCATGAAGAATTCTCAAAATCTTGAACAATGAGAATTCTGTTGTGTTTGAATTGAAGTTGTGGTGATTCTCCTTAATGGATGGAGGATATTTTCAAACCACTATTCTTTAATTTACAAATTGGTAGGATACAGCTGAAGATGTAGCCGTTTGTCTGTAATATATTCAATTCAAAATTAATTTTAATTCACAACTATTTATTAATAAATAGTGGCTTGACAATACATATAGACATTTTATATAAGTTTTTCCTCCACTAAGGGCCAAAATGTACGAGGTGGCATTAAAAATTTGTGTCGAAGCCGCCTCATATATTTTGGCCTTTAGAAGGTATTGATTCTATTGGCTTTTTCAAGGAGTAGCTTTGTGAAATTGATTTGAAAATCAATCGTTGAATGCAGCTATCGTGAGTTCGTATATTTCTTGGTTCTATCTGTAATTTGTCAAGTGATTAAAATACGTACATCAAATAGAGATCAAAAGATTATTTGCGTAATGAATAATATTCACATTAAGTTTAAAATGTATAAATCGAAATGTTCTACAGTAGCGAAATTGATTGTAGTGAGGAAAATCCAACTCTCAATTTTGGTGAGTTTTCAATTTATTCGGAAGTGTGAGTTTGAAATGAAGAGTGGGCAAATGTGTGCGCAGATTACATGATGTTTGCTGAGATGTTGACCCAGTGTCCGCTGAGAAGCAATCGATGGCGATTGTCGCTCACTCTGAACCAGGATGAGCTCAAGTATTTGGGAAAAGCTGCACAGAATCACTTTGATCAAGTTACAGCTGTGCTTAAAGTCATGCCCAAACGTCTCATACTTGTTATTCGGTATGTCTGCCAGTCGCTCACCGAATCATTCTACATTTTTAATCGGGTTCATTTTCTTACTAAAAATGGTATGGAACTTCTCTTACTGACTTCTACTTTCTCACTTCTGTACAGAACTAAATATTCTAAATTATTAAAAATCCACATACCTGCATCTTCAAAAAAATGTTGGTGTTGGTGCATCGATTCTTTGATTTCGTTCACAGATGTTATTGTTCTTAATTTATCAATAATCTTGATATTTTATGCTTCTTTCACACCAGTGCGGAACGGGCCCGGATAGGACCTGGTGAAAATGTTATGACTGATGAATCGAATGGGTCAATCAGATGATAATAGTATGACATCAGTCATCCCGTCCGGTCCGGGCCCGCAACGCACTGGTGTAAAAAAGCCTAACAGGTTGCATATTCAAAATCATTTCGTGAATCGAATACCCCGTAATTGAGCTCAATAAATAACTAAAATATCAAAAACCGGTATTTAAAAGTGGTGCTAAAACCCTTTATGATATTCTGCCATTGATTCAGCATGTCATCTAATCTTTGAATGAGAAGCATGTTGATCTCAAGCAATCTCTTTACCCTGTATAATTCTCCTACAAAAGAACATTCTGTTAAACTGTAACACTAATATTCATTCCAATCAATATCCTTCTTGTTATTATTATAAATATACAAATCTATATAAATTTCAATAGAAATAAGTTGAAATATTGTAGCAACCATTGTGATTTTAAACATTAGAATATAGTCAAAGTTTCAACGCCATTTTGAATCCATAGAAGAGCGGTAAATGCATGTTTTCTAATGTTTGATCTGCCCTGGTTTCTACTGATTAATTTTTACTCAAATATGTATGTTACTCAATATTGCAAGTCTTTGGTATGTCTTTCAGATAAAGTAATAGTCCTTTCTCATCATCACCTTTCCCATTAGCCTAGAGCTCATGCGGGCACCACCTTCACAAATAAGAAGATAATATCAACTCACAGTATGCTGAAGTAATTGTGAGTCACAATATTGTTTTGTCTTAGAGGAGGGCTTCTTCAGACATGGACTTGTAAATACATCTTGATATCTCAACATTAAATTCTTGTAATTATATGGAAAAGTAATTGTAATTCAATAAATAACTCAAGGTGAAAGTGTTCCAAGTTGTTTAATAGATTATTTTCTATTTTTCGCAGGAATATCAATACAATTCGTTCTATAGCGAGAGGTCACGGGGACCCAGTGGACCGATACATGGTGATGGCGCGGAGTGCCACTGAAGGAGTTTTCATCACTCAGGGAGAAAGTCGATTTGCCCTCAGGCCTTACCTGGCGCGTGCACAATTCGAAATGATACTTTGGTAATTTGTTTCGCATCTCATTGGATTCAAATATTTGCAAGGTTTTTACTGTAGTCCACTAAAATATATCTCTTAGGCTAGGCGTACACTGGTTAGTCAAGACAAGACAAGACGAGATTAGTCACGTTTAGTCACAGTACTTTACATAGCTGCTTATGAAGCAACACACACCGATTAGTCATTGCATCGGTGCCATGACTAATCGATGTGTGCTGCTTCATAAGCAAGTATGTGAATTATTGTGACTAAACGTGACTAATCTCGTCTTGTCTTGACTAACCGGTGTACGCCTAGCCTAATAGTTTAAGCACGTACCCAACACAAGTTCTCATACATCTTTCCAAATAAAAATGAAGTTTTCTAAATTATATAATATTATAAAAATTTGGAGAGTGTACCTTTTAGATTGCAGGAGCTCTCTGAGAATAGGCTACCATGTAGCCGTAGCTGCAATCACTTGTAGCTTACTGATCAAAAAGCTTGAGTTTGACAATCATAGACAAGTGTATAGAAATGAATAGAATTAATGTATGAATAGAATAGAATGTTATCTTGCAATCATCAAATGTTTGGTGAGCCCTTTTGCATATACTGGGACAGGACAGTCACAGGCTCTCTATGCTTTATCTCTCTATTCTCCGGTCCTAAGCTTTTTCCTAACAACTAACCTTGCTAGAAGGTAGGCATAGAGAGCCTGTGCACCCTCCCGTCCCAGGATATGAAAAAGCTATAACCCAGATGTTAGACTGTTGTGCTCAATGCTCGAAGATTATTTCATGCTTTGCACTTTGAAGATAATTCAAAATAAAGGTTAGCTTTAACTATTGCCTTATTGGTTGCAGGTGGAGTTACTTCAGAACCAAGTTCTATGTTTTTGTCTTGGACGCCATTTCTTTAGTATCAAGGAAGGATTTTGGGAAAATCAGATCACAACTGTTGTAGTCGCCGGGCTGCAATTATTGAAAGGTTTCAATCTTGTTGAACATGTAGTACTATATTGTTAAAAATAATTTTTCTATTTTTTTCTACAGAGATATACAGTATTAGTTAAAAACAGTGACTACTACCAAATAGATATTTATTTTATTAAAAACAATGTTGAAAATTGAATGTGTTTTTTATTCTGATCACTCTCTCATTTATCAATGACATTAGCAGAAGGTTGTCAAACAAAGAACAAATTTACAAAAATATAACATTTATTTCTACATAAGAAATTAAGGCATATGACAATCATGAAGTATGACAACAATTACAAGAAAAGAAAACTCCGTCAGCTAGAAGAGTTTCTTGAAAGTTGGAAAATTGTCTGAGAATAAAGAAAATAATAAAGGCTTTCCAATTAAAAACACAAATGAACCATTAAAACTTTCATAATGTTTTCGTAAAATAAAAATAATAAAATCAACAATCGCAATAATTATTCAACAGTAATAATTATTTTATTCACAGAATAAATTATCTAGAGGTTGTAAGATCTGCTTGACGAATTCTACCAAGTCAGTATCCAAAGTACATTCCTTGAGGCTAGTGAACCGTTTAATATAAATTTAAACAAGAAGTATAAAATTTATATGATATCGTGATCAACACAATATTATATAACTGATGTTATTGTTATAAAAATATTCAATTTTTTATTTGAAATGCATGATATGCATCTGTAGTATTTCATGATCCTGCATCATTGCTTTCCAATTGAAATGAAAAATAATTAAAAAAAAAAACAAACAATTCACAGTCAACGGATTGTTCGAAATGTAATATTTTTCGTTCAACATAACTTCAATAATTAAAATCTAATTCTTACAAATTACACGTCTAGAATAGGCCTAGTACATAAAGACGATGGGATAGACTATTTATATGTATATAAAACCATTTGATGAAAATTTAGTCATCTGAAAACATTCTATTTTCAATGAGAAAAGTTGATGTGCATAGAACGACATAAAACGTATTAAAACTAAATTTGACTAATTTAAAAAAATAATGTACTGGAGATTGTCAGGCTTAGATTGTGGAGGGTTTATGTATTTCGGCAAACACCATTAGCGTCAAAAAGTACACAGTATAAATAATTATAATCAATAATTAGGTGATAATGTATCTTTCCCTGAATTAATTCAAATTTCTAATGATCATGTTGTAGTAACTTTAATTAATGTTGTAAGATTTCAATAAAAATGTTAATAGACTAGTTATGAATCTGCTACAAAATTTTCTTGAGAACAAAAGAATTGAAGGTAATAATAATTCAAATGAATATTATGTAGCCTATACCAAATAAGTACCATAACAATCGATTTGCAAATCAAAATCTTCTGATTGGGCGTCTAAAATGAAATCCATCTAATTGTAAAATAATGTTTCCAGTATAAGGCACATTTTGAAAATGTTTTCATTAGTTTCAAAATCTGAACATCGAACGCATCTGTAATTATGAGAAATTCTAGGTATTTAAAATTTGAGAATAATATATTTTCTTTTCATCAATCTAACGTAATATAAATATACGATTTTGAGGACTGTACAACTATACTGAAATAATTGAATGACATTTAGAACCAACTCTGTTGAGTATTCTAAATTGGAGTAGCCATCACTGCTGGAGAAGACCATTGACATCACATTGAGCATCCATGATATTTATTGATGGAAAATTGACCAGCTCAGGGAGGAAGTATAATCTAATCTTCTTTTTTGGACAGGCAACAGCTCTGTATTGAGATAAATTAATATTCAAGAACACTTTTTATAATTATTTTGAAAAGTAGTGTTCATTACGAAAAGTAGCGATTCTCCGCACTTTTTCAGAAACTGCAAAATTTCCGCTTATCAGAGAACCCATGATAATTATTACCAAAACATTTCAACAATTACAGTATTCTTTATGTATAGTTTTCAAGGAGTTTAAAGTCATTATTTACACTGAGATTAAACTTATTTCATCAACAATAAGTGGACCTTCATTTTTCGAAAATACCGCCATTAAAAAGTCGGTTTTATTCCGTGCAATGGATTATTATCTATCAAATAAGAACCTGTAAACGAATGAATGTACACAATCAATTTACATATTTGTCAGTCGAGACTAGTTGAGATTAATGATGAGGCGGTGCAAGTATTTATTCAAGAGCGTAAAATCAAAACGTTGTTGCACCTGGAATTCTAGAAAGTAATTCTTTCCTAATAGGATTGGAAATACATTCCAAAGCAAAGTTATAAGTTCTGGTAAACTACCATTCAGCAGCCTGTATGTAGTTCAAATGATAAATACAGTTGATCTAATTTAAGTTATTCTACTTATTAAATGAGACACTCAGTTTATCTAAATTTCGATATTCAACTCGCTTACCAGCACATACAGTACTAGGCCGTTACCCCAAAGTACTTTTGGATAGGCCTTCAAACTGACCTATGATATCGTACACTATTAAATAATGATAAAATTCACTGTTTAAGCATATCTTATCGAACTAGTACACCTATAACTTTAGCGTAATTAAAATTAATAGATTTTGCTCTTCACTGTTTTGAAACGATAAGAATACTGAGCAAGCACATTGACAAAGACAAATATCTTATCGCTCATTACGATTCACAGTCTTCGAAATATACAGATACATATTTTGCTGCACTACAAACATAATAATCTAATATGGAACATTGGAGAAGAGATACGAGACTGACTCTCCGTTGTGGGTTCTGCGAACGGCCTCGGCAAACATCATCGACACATCGATACACTGCAAACAATACATCAACTAAATAATACTACATACAATAGTAATAGAGTTATAATACTATGGGTTATTGCATATTATGTCGCTTGGCACTAGCAGTTACTAAAATAAATAAATAAATTTATTTCCTTCAAAACTAAAACCTAAGAATACATTAATAAAATATTGACTACAAAAATGTAAAAAACCATATAACATCAAGAAAAGAAAATTTATGGAAATTAACCCACTCAACTATGGACATCCATGTACTAGAGTGGGTGATAGTTACTCTAAGTAGAGTTACTTTATAGTTACTCTATATTCAATTTGACAATTATTGGGAATAATAACACAATAATTTACAATAATAAAACAATAATTTCATAAGTTTTTGTTGCATTTAATTCTAAAAAGTACGGTCGGCAACATTGAAGGACAAAATAATTTTATAAAAATTTGGATTAATCGAAAGGCGATGTACACTTGAATTGCCTGCTTGTTCACAAGCCTGTCACTTTTCAATTTTCAGAATTTTGAGCAACGAAGAAAAAAGTCAGTGAAGGATTTAAATCATCAAACTTGTAATTAAATTTAAATATTAAACTTGAACTCACCCTAACTTTGGGGCAGTCTTTCATGTGTTCTTCTTGTGGAATAGTGTTTGTTACGACGACGGCTTCAAAGCAAGCATTGTTGATCCTAGATATGGCTGGACCGGAAAAGATGCCATGCGTCAGAATGGCATACACACGGGTCGCACCAGCCTCCATTACTCTGACAAACAAACAAACAAACACAGTCAGCAAGTTGCACTCTAGTCAATGACAACAGTCTACAAAGATGGACAGAATTCGATTGTAAAAAGGTCAATGTAACAAACGATAACGAAAGACATAGATCATTCTAAGAAGATCTTATCGAGTCGAAAGATTTACTTACTAAGAGATTCATTCATTTATTAATACATGACAAAACAATAAATTCTATAATCATGACAATACGATTCGATAAAAAACAACAGGCTTAGCACGAAACTGTTTCTCTCCCCAATTTTGTCAACTACAAAGTAGTCTGAAATTAGGTACTCTTCTCTTCACTTCAACACAGAAAATCTCAATTAACAGATATTAGACTATTAACTAAGAGATTACTAAGACAACTTCAACTGCTCAATCGAAAGAATCGAAAAGGTCGCACGACTAACTAGTTGTGAAAACTAATCCGAAAGGATAATGATAATATTGAGATATTTGGATACTGTTCTCAATAACTTACTGTAAAATTATTGTTATAAATACTTTTACTTGACTGCAGAATTAGCCGTTGATAAGATTACGGTGTTGCCAGACAGAGTCTATCAACGAACACCAACTGATGGACCATCGTGCAACAGAAATAAACCCATTACACTTTACCCCGGCCTCATCTTGTAAAGGTGCGGATACACGCTGCATAGTCTGCATGTAAACTGTAAATGGTGTGGAGCGAAATTTCCTCATTGAATTGAATGGGAAATGTCGGTCCAAACGATGTACAGTAAGCATGCACACTATGCAACGTGTATCCGCGTCTCAATTTTTAGTAGCACAATTTTGTTCTCAAAATCGAACCCATATGCATCTATAGTGCGATTCACGTTAAGAAGTCAGCATTGTTTATATGAGGAGCATTGATGCCAAGTTTCATCGAGAGAGAAAGAGAAAACTGCACCAAACGTGTTTGTTGGGACTGTGTGCAACAACAATGCACGGTGCGAATAGGATAGAGACATCAGCAACTGCCTTGTGCTGAACAAGGATAGCAAACTCCCATCTAAGCAATACTGACTTCTTGACGTGAATCGCACTATAAAAGATTTGTCGGTTTTGAACACATTGTTTTGAAAACAATCAAACAAGAAGCAATGTGTTCTATTTTCACATGCGACTTGAAATCGCAAGAGGCTAATCCCTATGTCCCCATTTGTTCGATTTTTGTGTTGTGCATATGCTCAAGCTTAAGCATTGGTAGCACGCTGTGCAGCATACAAAATCGACCAAGTGTGGACATCAATTGGACCTTAATTGATTGGAAATCGGACTTACTTTTCGGCGGCGTGACAAATGGTTCCACAGGTGTCAGCCATATCATCGACCAAGATCGCCACTCTGTCCTTGACGTCTCCCACCAGCACCATTGAAGCCACCTCGTTCGCCTTCTTCCTCTCCTTGTGGATCAGCGCAAACTCCACGTTCAGTCTGTCCGCTATTGATGTCACTCTGCACGAGAAACAACAACCACAATAAGTAACAGAGAGGGCTACAAGTAAATAGAAATTATATTCGAGAATGAAGTTTACAGTGTTGAAATTCTCAAAATGAAAATGATTCAAGATTTGTTCTTGTTTGGCCTCCCAGTACCGCTCCTAACCAGCAGTGGATTTCAACTGCGATAAATTTGATAGTGTATTGAATTGATCTGCTCCATTAATAAATTAAAATACTGTATTCTAAACATTCTGAAGAAATTTAACTCATATGGAAACGTATATGATTAATTTTCAACTATGTTATGTAGTTCTAGAGATAGTGTAGCTGTAGATGAATATTTGAAAATAAATTTACTGGCATCTCTAAGCAGATATTGAAATAATGCATTAGACAATCCCACTTTTATTCTGCTCTCACTAAATTGGTGCACCAAAGAATGAAGTATTCATTTTAATCTTTCCATCGGCGATATTTTAGCCATAATTCGCAATAATTGGGCAAGGCTTTATTACAATCAAACTGCACAAACTCTTCAATTGAATTCATTGCAAATGCCTTCTATACAACAGAAGAGTTCATGGATGATAATTGTGCATTGTTGCACAGACTGTTTTGTAATCAAAACCCGATGGAAAGGATATCTATGGACATATTGTGATAACTACTACCGTTGATGAAATAATAGGAATATATTTCGTATAGGAAATATACCCGGCGATGACCAAATAAGTATACCACGCTTCGCCACTAACTGTATTATATTTGACATCTATCTATTCTAAATGCCTTCCTATCTAACAACCCACCCACCTATCTATTTATCTATCCTATATATCTCATCTTCAACATCTATCTTTTCTAAATATCTTTATCTTCCTATCCATCATCCAAACAGGCCTATCTATCTATTCTGCCAACCCACCATACATCTGTTCTCTACACATCATCTTCCTAACTACCAACCCCCACCTCTAGCACGATCCATTTAACTTGTCAGAAATCAGCTGTTTCCGTAATAATTAAACAGTGATTTCGACACAATAATCAAAAGGCTTAAAAGTCTTAAAGACCTTTAAAGTCTTTAAAAGACCCTTAAAGTCTTTAAAAGACCTTTTTAAAGAACACCTTTCAAAGAATAACTTTTTAAAAGACCTTTTCAATAATCTGCGAGATTCAGCATTTATAGTAGTGTCTAGCAGCTCGTACTTGGAGAATAACACAGGCAAGAGTAACATCAAGCAACATTAAATGTTGAAATCCCCAAATTTTGATCATAGATCGTTCCAAAAGGAAAATTTAGGTCCAATGCACACCCAAAGCAGCTGTTTCTTAAAAGGTGTGCATTGAACTATTAGTTTGTATAGAGTAGACCATCATATTATGATCTATATGTTGCTAGTTGCCTATTGCCTATTGCTCCGGTGTACGAGCTGCCTAAGTATTGTGATATTGCTTGTTGAAACATATGTTTTCTGACAAGTTAAAAGGATCCTGCTATACTTTTCTTACTATCTACCAACCCACCATACATCTGTTCTCTACACCTCATCTTCCTATCTACCAAGTACCTACCTCTTGGCACCGCCGGCATCAGGCGACACAATGATGCTGTTGCGCCACTCGGCAATGTTCTCCTTGATCCACTTGAGCACGGCCGGCTCGGCGTACAGGTTGTCGACGGGGATGTCGAAGAAGCCCTGGATCTGCGACGCGTGCAGGTCCATCGTGATGATGTGGTCCGCCCCGGCCACCGACAGCATGTTCGCCACTAGCTTGGCCGAGATCGGCGCCCGACTCTGCACAGCCTCAAAACATGTCACTCAATCAAATTTTACAATGCGCTTCGCCACTCACCCAACGCCAACACTCATACACTCTCACTCATCGCTAACTCACTGCCACAAGTAACTTACTATATCATTAGATTTTTCAATTAATCTTCTCTGCACAAAATATAAATTAATTTCATCAAACATTTTGATTGGATTTAAATGTAATTCTGCTACATTTATACCCGGTTTTTCAGTCGCTCAATAGACAGTTTATGGATCCAATAGCACTATATTATTGAATCAATAACCATGTGTTTTCAAATGCAAAAAAAGGTATTGATTCAATAAGTTTATTGAACGACTAAAAAACCGGGCATTAGGCCCGTATTAGACGATCATATGTTTTATAATAAATCTTTGACGAACATCTTTGATAGTCTTTTAGGGCATCTTTTTATAAAATATTTATTTATAAAACATAATGATCGTCTAATACGGGCCTTTGATATTAATGAGTTTGTTTTATCAACGATTTTGATTTGATACTTCTAAGGGCCGGTTTCTCCATCGACAGTTTAGTTTAAACTTAGGTTTAATGATGCTAACATTGAATCAAATGGTCAACTGTTCGAACATCAAACTTTCTGACAAAAAAGTTTCTAGTGAGTGGTAAAACTCAAGTTTAAACTAAAAATTGGTTTAACTGACGTTGGAGAAACCGGCCCTAAATATGAGTAGACAGTAATATGGATGAATTCTATTCAAGATTTCAATTTTAATTGATGTCTTAGTTTTGATTTGCAAGCACAACCAGGTTTTGTTGCTGTGATATGAATGAATTTTATCAAAGATTTAGATTTCGTATATTAATTGTTTAGTAGGCTACATATAGGCTGTAGACTGTAATATAGGCTAAATTAATTTCATCAATAATTTTTATTTATTTATGCAACTCAAATTTATGCGGATTTGGGGTAAAAAAAGAGAAATTGTTCTCGTCTGTTCACGTTCGCAAATCAGCATGATCTTGATTGAGAATAATGATAAATTTATTATTATTATTTTTATAATGAAGTAATAATATTATAATTCCCCATTTCCTAACTTGAAAACCATAGCTTTGAGGATGATCCTGCAATGGTAACCTCTTAACTCTGCAATTACATGGATCATGTTGCATTGTGCAATGATGAATAAAGAAACATTTTATTTGATTTTATAAAATAAATTATCTTGATTACTGCAGGTATAAAGGTGTGTCTAGAAATTCTCATTTACTTCAAAAATGCAAAGCTCCAGTCATCTAGGGGTTCGCAACCCCTAGTTGATTTGGAGATCTTGTTGTGACTTGGATAAAAATATTAATGAAAGGACATACCGGTACTCGTTTTTCAAATGAGCTGAATTGAAAGCTTACGTCTCAAACAACGCAGAGTATTAAGCTTAGAAGGCGGTTGATATTTGCAGTTTAAATGAGTGGAAGGTTCATTGAATATCCATCATCCGTATACCGAATTCATATTCAAAGACAAATTAATAATTTTGACTGTTTACTTCACTTTTTAACCAGAGATTCTCAACTATCCCTCAATGTAGAAATATTCTATAACATAATATTGTCCAAATTAAATCCACAGTAGCCTAACTTTGTGTATTAATATCCCAATGCTTATTAGTTGATGTTTCTTGAATTAATATATCCAGAATAGAAATTTTCAAACGTTAATGAGTTCCAATTACATAGAAATGTGTATTCTTAGTTACTTGATCCATCATTCACATAATCAAACAAAAATACCAGAGAAGTGACACACTAATCCAATAATAATTGGAACATGGACTATCAACATTCAACAAACCGGACAACTAATTCATTATAATGTAATTGAATTCAACATCTTCCGAGCTCACTATAGAAACATTCCTTCAGGCAATAACTCTTATGAGTAGGTAATTCGTTAGTTGTACCAATGAACATGAATTACACCAAAGTTATTGTAGTTTAAGATTAACATTTCCTGTACCTTACATATTGAAAAGCAAATCCAAGTTTGTAAAATTTATCACTGAAAGGATTTTTTGTATCACACAATTTAGTTGTAAAAATAGTTTTTCCCATGTTCCAAGTACCCAATTCAAACAGGATATAACATATTCAATGTAAAAAACGTAACATGCACTATTTTCAAAAATTTTAAACCCACTGTTGTGATAATTTATTTCAAGTTCATATCTAGGCTAGGTTTGCATTTTCATAAATAACTTATCTATGCTAGAAAAGGCATTCACTAGTTCAAAACGAAGCTAGTTTCATGTATCAATAAAATTTGAAAAATGATTGAGAAGTTATTGTGAAAAAAATGTAGAAATCATAACACCTCACTGATTCGAAATTTGAGAGATAATCAGAATTAACTTTTAATTACTTATACATGTTTTTCGAAAGATTACAAACTTCAAATTGATCATTATTTTTTTAAAACTACAATACGCTGAAAAATTTCGTCATACATTGAAACTTTTGTTTAAAAAATATGAATAATGTAATAGTCAAGATCATAAAGTTATCAATCGTTATTTCGTAATCAGTGAGGTTAAAAACGTCTTTCATTTATAGTCCTCTCGAAAGAATTGAGGAAATAATTTAATGAAATGGGAATGTGTCATGCATTATGATTTCATGAACTATGAAGTAGTGAGAGGTTGATTCGGTATCAACTGGCACAATGTATAAAGGAATAATTAAGCAAAGGAAATGGTAGCCATACAATAATTAATATTTCCATCAGGATTCATCCAGGAATTATATTCAACTGGTTCTAGTAAAACAAAATAAAATACGGTATTTCATAAATACTATGCACAATGCACTATGTACCAGGAATATTAAAAGAATGTTACATACATTAATTTTGCAATGAGATTTCCATCGATAACAGGAGTAACAAATAACGAAATATTTTTGATGGAAATTCCGAATAACTTACTCAATAAAGTTTTTTCTTGATTCTACATTATAGAAAATCGACAGTTTCCTGGCGTCATTGAAAGCTTGCCTATCAAATAATAATCAAATTCAACATAAAAACATTTCAATAATTGTTTAGTTTTTCTTCTCCATTTCACTATTTAATACCAATAACTCAAAAATTTAGAAAATGAACTCCCATTGTTCAATTGAAAATTGGAGGTTCATGTGTAATGGAAATTTTGGCATGAAATGAGCGTTCCAACTATTTTTAACTAAAACAAATCACTAAGAAATTTCCATTCTCATAAAGAAGGTATGACCCTAGTTTATCTAATCTATAAAAAATGCTGAATGCTTAGTAAAACAAGAAAATTGATGATAAATAATAGAGTATTTCCCAATTTCTACACAGTGATTGTGCATAATATTCAATCTTTTACACAATAATTATCAAACAGCCAGCCAAGGTACATTTGCAACATACAACAATAGATAATTTAGCAACGTGTTAGAAATTAACATAATATCCAAGTACCGGTAAGAAGTTTACGAGTGAATACGATGTTCTCTTTAATAAAAATTTAAGATAATGTCGAACAACAAAAGGAAAAGAAGAGATAAGAAAATAGGTACTACAAAATATGGTAAAAGAATTTCAAAAATATCTTATTTGCAGTTTCAGGATGCACCCTTCCAATAGAATAGAGGATTATCCATCTAGAGAACTCAACAAATATCACACAAATTATTCTGAATGGTACGCTAAGCAAATATCTAATGGACACAGCAAGTAATTATAGAGGTGCGTCAATGGAGCAGCTATTCAAAAAGTTATGAGGAGCTAGGTAAAAATCATGTTCATTTTGAAAATTATTTAATGTTATTTTATAGAAAAAATAATTTGCAAGTAACTTCAAAACTGTTTAAAACATGAGGATGAAACGTGTGTTTCAAAGTTGAACTCTATTTGTCAGAATCAGTGAGTAAAGGTTTTTAGATGAGTTGACTAAAGTTGAGCAAATTAAATTTTGTACTCTGTTCTGTGCAGCAATTGTTGCTAAAACATGCAGACTAATACATTTGATTATGAAAAAAATATTAAAAACAAAACATCAAACCCTAAGTGGTTCTGAGTAAAAAGCGAGTGATTAAATCAGAAAAAATATTAAAAAACATTTGTAAGAAAAATCATACAAGGCAAGAGGAGTGGAAAAGCGGATAGCACATTCAACACTTGAGAGTGCAGAAAAAATGCCTAATGAAGAAAATTTAAAAAATAGATTTTTTTTTAAAAATCATGCTCAATTAATTATTTATCGTTAAGAGAGACCAAATTAAAATGAACAGGTTAGAAATCAAGAGCTTGTCATATCTGAAAGTGGTTATTCAAGTGATAAAAATACATTTTTCCAACGTCGAAATAGAACAATTTGTAAAATTGTATTCCTTCAATTGCCTAGTTTCAGAAAGATACTCGACTATTGTCCATTTGAAGTGGGAGCTTATGAAAGAGACATTACAGTCGATACTTTGAATTTAGACAGAGAAATCATATTTATGTCTCACTTCATTACAGAAGCTTAGCTTTCAATGGGAATTGAAAATATCAGATTAGTTGTAAATATTTCGTCAGCAATTAGGTAACTGATACAGTTATGAAAAATAACCATGAATTGAAATGATAATGAAGATATGAATCCGAAATTATTCTGTTCAAAGTTCCTCAACAAATAAAATACAACATTGAAAATTTCATTCAATTGAAGATGACCGTTAATGTTTGAATATGAGAAAACTTCGACAGACTGAAAATTTTCTGATGCTTCTAAATTAATAAAACGGGATGTTGCAAATGTACCTCAAGTGCATTGAAATACGCTCAATAGTACCAGTAGGTACTGGATAAGATTTAATTATAAACTAATATTCTACTAACATTTCTTAACATAATTATTTCATCAAAATTTGTACAAAGATAATTCTATTATAAAGACTAAAACAATTTGCAGCAATAATACCAACTCAAAACATTTCATTATTAATAGTTGTTAGTTGATAGAGCAAACAATTCTGTTATAAACAAGACAAAAAGTTAGGCAGGATTCGGAAACAAAAAATAACAACACTATAAAAGCAAAAGTAATCAACTAAATAATAGTTTAGGTGTTAATAAAAACGTCCAAAGTTTCAAAGCATATTAAATATACATGCTAAACCCCTATTTTATAGTTTGATACTAGATTTGGATAAAAAACATGTTTTTAGAAGTTGGCTGTTGGCTAATAATGTAAGAGTTACTATTTTTCGTGCAAAATTAAATTTTATTAGACTTTTTAACGATATTTGTATTTTTTAGGTCCAATAACTAGTACAAAATAGTCAATCGTATTATCCTAAGCAATATTGAAGATTCGATCACAAGCCAGATTCATTTGAACACTTCATGGTACAATTAATGTGACATAAAGGCGATGACTCATTTATCCAGATAAAATTCTGTGGACAATGCTAATTTGAGACACATTCATATTGACTTGGGGATAACAGAATAATATTTATGCTATCCCTCCAAGTTACCTAGAATGTTGTCTCTCATTCAGTTTAGAAACCCATTAAATGCTTCATATAATAATTCAGCAGTGATTGATTGTATTAGTCAAGCTCAAAATCGTTCAGAAAATCGAAGAACAGAAGCACGATAAAGGATGCGATTGAAAACAGTTCTGTCTCATTCCAGACGATAAGTAATCAGAAATAATGCTTTCATCTAGAAATAAGTAGGCCTAGTTAGGATTGTTTCTGGACATTTTAGGTGCAACTGGTAACGTGCAGTAGAGGTCAAATAATCATTAATCAAAGTCAGGGCGGTGATAACCTGAATTCAGAGAAGCTTTCGGGAATTTCATTTTGAATATGTTGTAGGTGAGTGAAATGTTATCCTATAAAAGAACACAAACGATGAATAGAGCTCCAATCATGAAATATTATATATTCACCTGAAATCAGGACTGAAAAACTTCTTAATGAATTATTTTTCCAAGAGATTGATAAGACCATATGAGAACAATCATGTCTCACTTGTTCATAGAAGTTCTAATTGTGAATTAAACCTGAACAGATTTATCATCAATGGGATGAATAAAGAAAACTTGAAGTTCTGCATTTTGGGATCCATAACGAGCTGCGAAGTTAACACTATTGATTCAACATTAGAAATCACGACATGCAGTCAATATTTACTGTGAATAACATTATAATATTAACTGGACTGGAGCGCTTTCGAGTTGCTTTGAACTCTTTTTCAACATCCAGTGAGTAATAATTATGTTATTCACGGTAAATATTGACTGCATGTCGTGAATTCTAAAGTTGAATAAATAGAAAACTTGAAATGAGAAAATTATTCCTGACAATCATTCCATAACACTGTTGAAGATGAACATGAAATGTTATTTTAATTACATAGGTTTATAAAACAAACATTTTCGCCAGTATTACTCTCAAGTAAACCTGTACTGCAGCTAATAGTGTACAAACATAATAAGTCTAGTTCTATAAGTTTGTTTTGCAAATATGTTGCCAAGTAGTAATAGATTTAGCATGGAATTTTCAGCAATCAGAAGTGAATTGACAAGTGCTAATTACAATATTGATAACATGTATTAGTAGATAAAACACAAAATCGACTAATATTTATTAAATAATGAATATTGTGTGAGTTCAGCTAACTGCAAACCGAAAATGAAAACTGCAAGTTTGCAAACAACCTGGCTGACTGTTGTATAGGAATAATACTTACAGCACATAACACAGAAACGAAATCCTGTAAAAATAAATTCTTCTGCTATAAGTCATAAAAATAATGTGTGCAATAATACTGAACTTGGTGTGAAACGGAAATAACTGCAATGTAAAGGCAATCAATTAATCAACAACCAACACTGTTTTTGATCATTGACTGTAATGGAAGATAATCAATGCAGAGTAATGCTAATCGGTTTATCTGTCAAGGAACTAAATTGGGGAGTACAGGTTCTAACACATTATACAGGTTTATTGATAACCAGGAGTACAGGTTCTATTACACATTACTGTTTTAGAACTCAACGCCACATGAAATTCAGAGTTGGAAAAATAGCAACAATATTTCTTTTTTTAAATATTGTTTGTCGAAGATCTATTAAGGTATTGTAAAAGTGATATAATTCCATTGCGAAACATGATACAACCTTTATACACTGTCGAGATTCGATGCAATAATATACTTTCAGTAAGTACTTTCAATCAGATACTCTTAAACATAAATTATTTGTATGTGTTGCCTATCCTGACAACGTTTGTATTGTAATATATTTCGAAGAATTCACACTGATTAAAAATTTTTTTAAATCTGTATTATAGCATTTATAGAAATGCTTTTGACCGGTAAGGCCTTGTCCTACAGAGATAAGGCATGATACAGTTATAAAGTACCTAACACTTGTATTTAATTTATTCAATATTTTAAGAACAATCTATTTCTGGCAAGAATTCCAGCCATTGTTTATTGCCAATAAAATATAAGCCAATATATTTTTATCATAGCTAATTTTTGTTACCTTTATTTTTCAATAAAACGTAAATTCTTCAATTGAATGTCTGCAACTGATAATGACGATAAAGATAAATATTTCGGAGTTTGCCCTCTTTGCAGTCTCAATGATAGTATGTGCAGAAACTTCAATTAGAAAAAATAACTACAATGTTGTCTCCTATCTTCAACAAAAAATTATCGTAATTTTATTGCTTTTCATGGTTTTTACGTTAGATTTTTTCTAACAGACACATTTTATCTATCATTTTAGGGAGCTAATGAACGCGAGGGCGATAAAAATGAATTTTATACTTGAAAACGTCTGAAAAATTGATCTAATCTAAATATTCTACTATCAAGAGCGATTACACAACTGCCTAATAAATCCGAATAGAAAATTATGTTTTCTTAATGAAACGTGGCAGTTGATAAAAGTACAGTATTTCCAAGTTATTATTCCGCACTTTGGTAATCTTCTCAATTAAAGCATTGACCCTTCACAAATTTTTGATAGTAACATGATAACAGAGGGTCAATTTCCGAAATTTACTTCAGCCCGTTATTAAAGATATCAATATCTTGAGTTTCTATAAAACAATGATGATGCACTCCTAACGAGCAAATAATTTTAATAAGACTTAATAGAATTTGAAGGGAGATTATTAATTTCAATAGACTTCACTGACGGAAGATAAATTATATTTGTGTCACATGGAAAATGTAGTAGTTATTTAAGAATATTTGGATCTGAATCAAAAATAAAAACTTGTAGTAAAAAACGACCTTTTCAAAACGGCGAACCTTGAATTTTTTAATTGGACTAATTTGTACGTCATTTAGAAAATAGAATAGAATCGACTGACGACATTTCACTTGGATTTGATGAAGAAAATATTTATGACATTGATAAGAGAATAATTTCTTTCAATGACTATGTAATAACTATTTTCATGAAAAAATGTAATCTTGAATGCAGTGTAAATGAAGTCTAGCTAATCCGACTATGCAAGCCAAGGAATTATTCCCTTTAACTAAAAAAAATTAATTCTAGAAGGTATGATTTTCAATCAAACTGGATTGGAATAATAAAATCGTCCCAAAATTCTTATATGCGATTGGATATGCGAACAGAAGATTAAACAAATAAAAATACTTTAATTTAATTTTTAAACCTTTCCGATCTAACCATTTATCCGCTAAAACTAGCAGTATGTAGAACATCCTCAAAGTTGTATAAAATGAGATAAAGTTGATAAGAGTTGTATAAATGAGTCTTGAAAGTTTCAACTGCTCCCATAATAATTATCTACTTACTCGCTAGACCTTCCTCAAGTGCAAAAATAAATAAACAGACACTCACAGCCTGAAAAAGTAGCCAGACACTCTAAGCTTAAATTAACACATAAGCTTACCTAATTCAAACTAGATTACAATTTACAATTGGAAGACGTGTTCAGAAAGTAATAATTTTCAATTTAAAGGCTCTAATTGTACTTAAAAATTTAATAAAGAAAGACTTAATAAAGAAAATTTAGTAAAGAAAGACTTGTGGAGAAAAAAATTGACAAATGCGAGATTCTTAATTATTACACATGTATAAAATACTTTAAAAATGTGATAAAATATGCACTAATAACACAATAATTATTACATCATGTGACCTAATTTTTAAAACGTTCTTTCTGAATGCGTCTTATATTCAACCTTTAAAAAAGATAGAATAGCTGCAACATGCAAGCAACATAGCGGTCTCAAAATAAGCGAAAATTTTCAAAACAACTGGTGAAACCCCCAATTTTCAATGCTCGACGTTTCCAATACCAAACCATAAATTTTCCAGTCATATCGTTCATTCAAGACTTTAGAAATAATACTTGTTTTGAAATGTAGAATACATTAATTTTATTACAAAAATTGAGAGCTTTCAACTGTTTTGTTCAATGGACAAAATCAGGGAGCCAATGTGAAAAATAGATGCACATTTCTCTGCATATTACTTGAATAAATTCAGTCTGATGAGGCAATTATACGGAATAAATAAAGTTGATTCGATGTCAGGAAGTTCATTTGAGAACTATCTCATATTGAGACAATTTTTAAAATGCTCAACGAGACTTTTGATAGTAGCGATATGAGGAGTCTAGAGTACTTGGGTTCAAGTGCCTATCTTCATAAGATGGACGGCGAAATATCATTCATTTTTGGTAGGAAACCCCCGTTGAAATTCTAAAGAAACTATCTGCTCATTAGTGGATAACACAACAATAGTGTCCACCACAACTCTATCCAAACCTGAGTCTTTTAGAAACGCTGTCACTTGAACCCATTGTTCTCTAGACCTCCCACACAGACCTGCAACACATTTCAACATTCCAGGCATTCTCAAATTCCATTCCACCCAACGGAGCACCCCTGTCCTAAGCCCAGGACGACACAACACAGATAAAAGTAGAGAAAGCGATATATACCCGGAATTTCCATTCATTGTTTTTCATGACGATTTTCGACGCTCCAGCATTGCCGTCTTTGCCCTGAGCTTGCATAAAGATCTGAATAATAGAAGATAAGAGACTGTTCAGACTTTGGCAAACATTATTTACTGAAATTCATTCATGACTGATAAAAAATGAAAATAATAATATGAAGTCGATTATTCCTGGTTTGATTGCGAAAATTGTTTGAATGAGATGTTTGGTGCTTTTGAAATGAAACGAGTTTGTTAGCGATGCAGTTGACCGGTGTCTTTTTAAGCCTACTTAAAAATTAAATACTAGACTTCTAGATTACACTAAAAAAATCTAGTCTAAGCTCAACATTCAATCAACTCGTAAGAATTCAATATTAGTTAAAGCAATATGTAATTAACAATAAAATTAAATGCTACTCTTGAATTGGAGATACAGAAAATGTATTCACGATAGTGATTAGCCTATAATGTTTTCCAACAATTCAACAACATATTACAAATAATTGGTCATTAACTTGATTCAACCCATGAAAAATACGTTATCAAGAAGAAATATTCCAAGTAGAAAAACAAGATACATTTCATTTATTAAACTGATCAAATGTTTTAATGGTTGAAATATTTGCCGTCATTTCTAACAAACTTATTTATTGCTATTTACAACTATTAGAAGACAGGAGAGCTCATTTTCTCAACTATTCATTCAGAAGTCATGCATTTCTTTCAGGAATATGTACTCGTCTGAATGAATTAGATCTCTAGATAAATTTACAAACTCTTAATATAAAAGAAAAGTGCAGAATAAGTGAAGAATTTGAGCTGATTTAAAAGAACGAAGCATTTTTACAACTATAATAAAAATTGCATGGTATTCAATCATGAGAGAGACTTACTAAATGAATAAACATATCAATAATCTCTTGCACATTATGAAAATTGCAGTAGATAGCAACAATTACTTTCTGAACAGCTTCAATGTTAGGAACAATTTTAATCAAACGTTCAACGTCTGTTTTATCAAGATGGAAAAATAGCAACTATGATTACAAAAACTAAACCCTACGAAACGTCCAATTAGAATGTAACTGACTGGCAAAGCCCACAAGTTGAAATAACTATTCAAAATTAACTACTTTACAATAGTTGTCAAAGTGACAAAAATAAATAACCTGACAGTTAACTAGAGCGATCAAATTCTCAATTGATATTTCAACTAAAAGTTAATAAAACAGCAAGAAAATAATTATTGAATAAAAAATCAGTGGTGACTACTAGAACAGATAAACGCGTTCAAAAAGCATTGTACTGAAATATTCATTAACCGGTGACTAAGAAGCTGAATTACATCTAAATAGCTAATATTAAAAAATTGGCACTATTATAATCCTGTATGGTTCGAGCAAATTTCCATCGAAACACCAACTTCAAATGCCTAGCCCCTAGATGAATCTTTATAAAAAACTTTTATAAAAATAACTTATGCATGTAAATGGAATACTAAATTCATAAAACAACAAATCCCAATAAACAGGATGTTTTCTATCAAATGCATAGAGTTTGTTAATGTGATTAGGATTTTATACTCGCAAAATTTAACCTTCAGTAACTTGAATAGAACATTACAATAATTGATCATACTACTCAACTAAATCGATTTTTTCTTTGAAGTTGAATGCTACTGAAGATTTTCATTACTGAGAAACTATACGTCTATTAGGAGTAAATGGATGCAAAGCTATTAGGACTAAATAATGCAAAAGTCAATTGGAGGTTGAGTGCCTAAAATAATTCTATTATTATGGAAAACAGTTCACTAATACACTGCAACAATGATTCTCCAACACCAAGCGTTTTACTTGACCTAATAGCTGTAATCCACACTAGTAGAGTTTCATTTGAATAAGTTGCAAAGGCGATTCGAAATATCTCACACTTTAAACAAAATATCAACCTGTTACACAGAAAATAATACCATTCTAAATAATATTGTCATCGGCAGGAAAATAGAAAACGTACTAAAACAGAAGGACTGTACAATTACTCGAAATTTATTACATCGTACACTTTTTCTACATAATTTTCGTTTCTGAGGTGGTCTTCAAGTCGCTACATAAAGTAAACTAGTCTTTCCTAAGCTACATAAAGTAAACTAGTATCTTTTATTAAATTTTTAATTAAACCAAGTAAATGATTCCAGTAAATTCTGTAAAATCCTTCAACATTTCAACTGGCAAACAATAAATGCCAATTAAATAGAATGCATTAATCTTATATATTATCATGTGGGTAGAAGTTCGATTTTTTTCTCAAAACTTGCGGTCATCGACTTATACTCTTGAATCTGACAGTTGATCTCTGAATTGTTTTTATTGCTAGTATAAAAAACTAGATACCGACAAATGCGGTTGACCCTGAAAGTCTGTTCTAACTCAAGGTGAGCTGAATTAATCTTCCCTCTAAAATATTGTGTAAGTGGTAATGGAGAAATCCATGATACAATAGAATAGGAACACCAAAACTGTTATAAACAGAAAATAATTTTGAACTATTTCCTCTGCTGAAAATAATTGAGTCAGAGTAATGAATTACCCTGTTTGATGGGAACGCATATATTTTGTGATAAGTTAATATGAAGTAGATTAGATGCAATAAATTAAAATAGGTACTCCGAGGATTATTGAAATACGCTACATAAAGATCTGTAATCATTAGAAAACGTTCCAAAATACGTTGGGTTATTGAAGTTACTGAAGTAAAATTTCATCATAATATTACTTAATGATAACACTTTGATGTAAATGTCACAACATCTCACCAGAAACTGTGTCAGAAATTAAATTACTTAATTTAATTTTATGAAGGACTTCCTACTTAACCTACTGTCGTCATTGAACATTATCAGTTATCTATGATCTATCATAAACTTAATGTAAATCTTATCTGAAAGCACAAACTCGTTATCTGAAATAATACTTTACGAAAATGACTCATCTTAGTACAAACTGTGACTAGGAACTGTGAAAAGTTAACTAATTTACAGTAATAATAGACTATAATACTGTATTAACATTTTAAGTTGAATAAACGACTGCATTGAATTAAATTAATTTGAATAAATTACTGATATCAATTTTAAAATTGTTTCAATAAAAAATTAAAACATCAAGTTAAAATAACCGTACGATTATTTTGAGTTAGCTCAAGATACAACAGTTGATTTATTAAAGTAAATTACGTACATGGTTAGCCTACATTGGAAGTCTCTCTGACATAAAGTTTAACTCTGGTAGCTTCGCTCGTTATATGCCATGTTAGAACATATTACTGCCACTTACTACTTTGAACATTTGTATTCTCCGTGTTAGAAATGAACCGTGATCATCAATGCAATGATTTGATTAATGTGATTCATTGTATTAAATAATATAGTATTATATTACAAATCAATGATAGGTTATTTGAGTTATCACCTATTATGTATATCAACTAATATTACATTTCATGGGCGTTTTATTCTAATCAACAAATAGTAATTGCTATTTTAGAGGGTTTAAATAATATATAGGTTGCTAAATTAATGAAATAATACTGAAAAGGAAGGGATGATTTGCGGTCCAGGTCCAGATAATGGAGATGAGGAATTTGATGATTTTCAGTTGCTCATGATGATGATGATGATGATGCATGAGTGATGGATGGAAGATGAGCTTGAATGGTTTACAAGTGCTCTGATGCATTTAAGCTGCCACCAAGTAAGTGGTCACAGATAATCAATCAATTTCTTCCTACCTTGTCTTTCTTGTCCTGGCGTGCATATGGGAAGCATGGTATCACGGCTGTGACCCGCGATGCGGATGCTATTTTACAGGCATTGATCATGATCAGCAGCTCCATGAGATTGTCGTTGATTTCTCCACTTCCGCTCTGTACTATGTAGACATCTTCTCCACGAACTGACTCTCCTATTTCGACACTGTACACGAAAAAGTCATGTTTTAGATTGATAAACAATATTATTTGTCAAAATAAAACTGGCGTTTTTGGTCAATGATTCTCAATAACTTATACTTCTTTGTGAAAAATTACTTTTTGACTCATTATTTGAAAGTATTATTTGGTGTTTAAAGTGTTTAGTATGTTTGGTGTAAAAACTGGTGTTTTGGTCAATGACTCTTGAAAACTTATAGGACTACATGTTTGTGAAAAATTACTTTTTGTCGGAGGATTATAAATACTTCACCACTAAGGAGGTGAGGTTTTCTTTTGTGAACATATTACTCACATGACATCAAGACCTAAGTTGCTCACTACACATCCATGTCACCCTACCTTGGGTACATTCGATGATGAATCTAAAGATTTAGACGTAAATAATGCGTAGTTGATGGGGTGAATATATATTAATCTATTTTTAGATTATTAAGTGGTTTTTAAACCAATGGATTTTGTTTCAAGCACATAATTGTTAGTGATGCTGGCTGCCCTACAAGAAGTAATATATTCTACGACAGAACAAAGAGCTTTCCACTCAACAAAATTACATATAAAAATTGTTTTGAAAAAGAACTGAAAATTTAGTATTGAGAGAATGGATTCGAGTATCATTTTATTGCAATTCAATGGTAGGCTAACTAACCAATTCATTTTTGGTTGCTTTTTATGTTTGAGTGTTGGTTGCAAACATGATTGCCTCATAGGCCTAATTGAGTGATCTCAACTTGAGAATTGTACAAAGGTTAACTATTAAATATAGTAATTAGGTTGAAACGAATTAATTCAAGGAAAATATCAAAGGCCTGTTTCATAGAATTTAGAAGTCCTTGCAAAACAGACAGTCACCTACATACTAGACTATCAAATTATTGATAATGCATGCATTATTTAAAAAAATATTTTTTCAACATGAATTGTTATGGCGCCTTCTTGGTGACGGCGCCCAAGGCGTTCACTTTGTGCAGATTGAAAGGTAATTTTGTTATTGTTTTACAAAGATGTGTAGTCTAATCCTCAAGAACTGAAATGAGGACTTCTAATGTTTTTTATCAAACAGAAACCGATTATAGTAAAAGTCATCAACTGTAATCACGTGGTTCAGTAACATTACAACTCCAGAATGAATCACCAGTCAATGAATGATGAGTTTAAATATTCAGGAATGAGACACTACTGTTATAATTACTTCTTATGGAATTTAAAAAAGAACTGAAGAAGTAACTCATGGATCAAAGTGATTGTTTTGGTTACATAACCTGATGTGGCATTGTGGAATAGGCTAAAGTGCAGTATATCAGCAAATTATCAAAATTTTCTGCATCAAATTGTACATAAAATAAATTGTACAAATATTCATGTTATATTCTATTCGAATTATAACATTGATAACAAACGCCTCGACAGGTAAGCGAATTATAACCGCGAACCACAGTCCGGTATCAGAGTTATAATTTGAATAAAATATTATAACAGAGGATGATAATTCATGACACAAAAGCTCAACTACGAGAAATACCAAATAACAAAATTTGTACTTCCTAAGTTATGTATATGATAATCAAATATTTGACAAGATACCAAATCATATATTGCAATGCTAACTTATGCAGAAGAAAATATTTTGGAAAAATCAATGTGAAAAGATCAAAAAGAATTTAGGTAGATGATGGAAATTCAGATACGAAATACCAAAAAGTAATAAACGCAATAAATTAAAGTAATAATTTTGAAGGCATGCTTGAGAATTAAAGCAGACAGAAGATGCTTGCAAACGCATGCAAAATAGCAGAAATAAAAGATATCATGACCTTACCATGTTTCCAAGTTGCTGAATTTCTTGGTGACAACCTTTCCCAAATCAATTCCTAGACGATCAACAATTCTTTGTGCCAAATCTGGATGGCTGCTGCCACTGAAAACCTTTATGTTAGGCATTCTTTTCTCTAAATGCGGCTTCGGAGTCTCTGAATTCGTTCGAAGTAAACTCTTGGCACGGACTGACTCTGATGATAAGCTGGGCATTACTGAAAAAACAAAGCCGTAGCCAATCGACTATTTCCTTCCAAAATGATGGATTACAATTTTATTTTCAACTCATTATTATCTAAGTAATATGTTAACATCAAATAATTAAAAGGATTTGAAGAAAAATAAGATTTAGGAGATTTCAACTGACATGTTCATTCACGACATTCTCTTTTCATATCTAGGGCATGTTTCTATTCCGAAGTTCTTATCGTAGATTCTTCTCCTGTCCCAACTGATAAATTTTTTTAAATAGGAATAAATAGAATTATTAAAAAATATTCCTTGAAAAATTTACTGAAGAACCAGGACGAATGAAAGACATGTTGGTTTTTGTAGGTTGGTTGCAGTGCTTGCTCGCACAATCAGCTCAATCAGCTGTGCTGTACAACAATAACATCAACTGAATTTTTGGTTTCGGAATGACTATAAATTTTAATAGAGGTCAAAATTATTGATTTAAGTATTACAAAAACCACAAACTGTTATTTTATTACAATTTCATAAGTAATTATTTAAAATCCAGACATGCTAGAGTGACCTAAAACAACCTGGTTCACGGGTATCGATCTTTTAAAAACATGGCCAATAATATTGCAGCACAAAGGATCCAGCGAGAATTTAAAGAGGTTATAAAAAGTGATGAGGTATGATTACTAATTTTCTTCTCAATAAACTCAATGAAGCCTAAATTAATTTTAGAAAGTCATCTAGTCTACGTTTTGATACAGTATGTTAGCATTGTGGCGATCTAGACAGTCATCTAGACCAACTTGAAGTTCACAATTAATTATGAACCTACGAAAACGTGCTCCAACAAGACCTAACAAGATATGATTTTTTGTTACTTGATCTTGAACAATTCTATGTGATTACAACTTTCCAACATTTCCTATCCACATTGACAGGTTTATTTATTAGAATGTATTTTTCTGTTATTTTAGTATGACTGTAATTCGTCAACGTGAATCTTCATTCAATATATTATTCGATGCATAGCATACTAGGCCTATAAGTTACTATGTTCGATACTTAATCATGAGTTTAAAAAAAATCAAGCTGCATTCTAGATACTACTCATGGATTTAAAAGAACGAAATAGTATAGTGCAAGTAACTTAACATCATGATAAAATTATAAACACGGACAGTTGATTTCAATAGCTGCTCTGTTTATCAGCAACTACCAAAGTGTATTTTTTCCAAGATGAGTTAACTTGAGAAGATGGATTTCAGGAATTATTAATGAAGTATCTTACCAGATTATTCTGTCAAATCTCATAAGTTCAAATTGATCAGTAGGCTACTGCATGTACATTCAGTACACTACTGAATGTACATCTACTTCAGTACATTTGGATTTCAAGTGTATCATGTAAAAAATATTTCACTACTATTTTTTGACAGTGTACATGAATGTTATGCTCTTGCACTTTATACTAAATTTTTAATGACTTCAACCCCTCATAAGTCATAGTTGATCTCAGCAGCTTCAAAACTAAAACTTTCATTTTTGAGCCAAAAAAATCAATTTATTTTTGCAATCACTGACCTTTGTCACAATGGATTATTTTATATACTCTCATATTCTTTTATGTGTGATTGGATGAAAGATTGACAAAAGAGGTCCCTTATCATCCAAACTGCATGTCTTTAAAACTTCAGAAAGTATGTTAATAGGTCAGAGTATAAATTTTCTTGTTTATTGATATTATAGCATGGTTCCCTCCTGTAAAAATTGTATATCCGATACTGATTATTTGTGCAGTGTATTGATTCCTGTAAACTAGGTAGTACTTTCATTACCAATTAGTTTACCCCGTGCAGCGCAAAGCGACGCTTGCTTGCTCAGTAGTGTATCGTTTGGAAATACAGTATCATTGCAACAGACTTGTATCAGTGTGAGTTTCCTTGAGATTTCACACCAAATCTCGTAAGGTGGAAGCACTGTAGAAAGGAATGCGCCAAAATTTTTTAATAGATTTTAAAGATTCGTATCCTTGCTGCATTGCAAAGCAGAATGTTGCGCTGTGGTGTTTGGACAACATACGGAACATACAGCTGCATTAGCAAATCATTTTACTACATTAAATTATAATTGCTACCAAGAACAACAAATCTTTATAATAAATTTTTGTTCAAAGTAGTAAGGTGCCCAATCGTATTTTAAAACTTTGAAAACAAAAAGTACCTAATATTAAGATCGAAGAATTTATCATATAGAAACGAGTAGGATGAAATATAATGTTTGCAATCAATTATGAATACTCACATGAAGAATTACACTCACTAACAACTAGCTCTCATAATAAGTACTTATTATTTATACTAGAGATATATCACGGTACTGCTTTGTAATGTACCTCACAACTTATAGTAATGAGTGCTCAGAAAATATCACTTCAACTTGATGAATAACAAAATTGAAAGAAATGTTGGAAACCCCTATTTATATCATAATTTTATTATATGAGTTTAAATATTTTGTTTTCGTCATAATTTATAACATGCTATGCATACATTATGACGCGTGCAAGTCTGTTATCTGGCTATTTAGTCTTGATTATTTTTCAAACGTATTCAAAGTTCATGAAGTTGAAAACCCACAGATAATTTTCAAATATATTCAAGCATAGAATTTATGTCATATTCACTGACGTGTAAATAGAAATTTATTGTTAGCTGAGAAATTGATTCTATTTTTAGCTTGGTTGTTTTACCTACTTTAATATCCAGATTGTATTTCGTAAAATAATTGTTTTTCGATTACTAGTTATCTTTATGACGTGAATTAATGTCTATCAAGACTTTTTTATTCAATCTCAATTTCACTCGATAAGAAATTTTGGTTTTGAAGGCTATATTTCTATTATCAATTCTTGTATCTTATATGCCAAGTGTTCCTCTTAGTAGATGAATTTCAATAAAATTAAAAGACAATACACTGTAAATACTACAAATATATTAGATTTTTCCAAACATATCTATGACGAACTAAAATATCAGGAAATTTTTCAATTTTTTTAGTTGACGAAATTAATGAAATATAACTTAATTTTCCATTTTATTTATCTTCTTATTTCACGATTCATTTAGGTATCTAATTATTCAGCCATGACTAGGTAACTATTTATAGATTGAGCACTTTGATATCCAATCAATCCTGATTAATGTTGATTTAAGTACTTTCTTAGTAGACAATATTTTACTGGCTGCTCTCAGCAAAATGATTATTGTTATGATTATTAAAAATTCTATTATTATTCAAAATGATTATTATTCATGAACAATAATTGAATTTATATAAAGTATGATTTTACATACAGTAAAGTATGATTTTATAAACAGTTATTTTATATACGTTCTTACTCATAGTATTCTATTGTATAGGTGCATGAAAGATTGAAATTATGAAAAAAAACTGTGCATTACTAGTCATTGAATAAAGTAAAATTTATCAATTTGTTTCAGGTGGCCAAATGTGCGATAAGGGTTGAACTAGTCAATGATAACTACACAGAGCTGAAAGGAGAAATAGCAGGTCCGCCAGACACGCCTTATGAAGGTGGCAACTTCGTACTTGAAATCAAAGTTCCCGAAACATATCCCTTCAATCCGCCAAAAGTGAGTTTTTACACGCATCATACCTGCCTCATCTCTAGATTGTAAATGTTGAATAATAATGTAATAATAATTAATCATTTATTCAAACATTCAAAAAGGAGAGTTCAACAGGTTTTTGCCCAAAACTGTTCCTCTTCCAATTTGTACAAACAGTCCAAATTCAGGAACGAATACAAAAGCCGTAGCCACTAAGAGTTTATTAATAAATTATCGATGAATATAACTGTACTCTATTGTTGAGACTATAACTTGACAATCTATGGCGCATGATAATCAACTCATGAAACTGTTCATGTTTCATATTTAAAAAAATGAAATAATTACAATCTGTATATTCTCAACTATCACAGGAAGGGATGAGCAAACTTTTTCTACCTCAAATGAAATTAAGTGGAAGTGATTCAGTATTTCCATCAATATAATTCTTTTTCTACTTGTATTTTTAAATAGAACATTACCAAAGAGCTTGTGCTGAATAATTTATGGTATTTTGTAACAAAATCTGAAGTGTATCCAATAAGTGTATAATATGAAAGTAGAAAAAGAGTGTATAAAAAAATAAGTGTTTCAAAAAAACTAGAACTAGATCCAAATACCATTAGTCTATAATGTTTATTTCATGTACTTGTAATATTTTTTTCCAGAATAAAGAATTATTTGATTTGATTAAATGGTGATTACAATCTTTTAATCTCATACACATTTTTCGTGTTTCATTCTCGAAATCGTTATTTTAAAACTGAGGAGATAGTAGCAAAAATGGTGATGCTTATCTTTTTTACTATCCATTTACAGGTACGATTCATAACAAAAATATGGCATCCAAATATATCATCAGTAACTGGTGCGATTTGTTTAGATATTCTCAGAGATCAATGGTGAGTGGGTAATACACAATTGATTATAATTCGTCTTCTTATGTATTTAATCACAATCATATGCATTATGATCTTTGCATAATAATTTTCGACAAACTCACCAACGACAACTTACTTCTGGATTGTTTGTTAGCTGTCTTTGTGTACTCTTATTGTCCAGCCCTGATCAACAAAACTTCCAAGGAACTAGAATGTGTATCAACTTTGTTTCCATTTTAGGAAACATCAAAACTAATCTTTTCAAATTATATTCGATGATTTGAAATCTATGTTCATATAAAAGGATGTTGGTTTGCTTTATATTAGTAGTTAATGTACTCTGATCTTTAAGCTGTTTCCATGAAGCTTGGTTTATTAAAATTTATGGAGAAGTTTATCAGCCATTCATTCTGTCTTAACTCTATTGGGTTCCTTCACAGAGGCCCAAAGGAATACCATATTAACTTTATGGAAGGGAACTTCTACTTCTAAAAAGGATGTTTATTATGTGGTGTGTCCGTGTGTCAAATTACCATTCATTAAAGGAGCTTCCTAGTCCATCAAATTTGATACAAGACGATTAAATTATGATGCAATACGATACAAAACGTTTCACGAATGAAAAGATGGGAAAATATCTTTCAGCTGATTCGAGAACCGGCATAAACTTACGGTGAATTTGAGGTCAACTATTAAAGAAAATTGATAATTGAATAACGAAATTTTTATATTTCTCTTGCGATTGTTGGAAAACAGAATTTCATAAAGGGATAAAAATATAGTAATATAATGATGTAGCCTACTACCAACGCTTGATTGTTTGGTTAGAATGTCGAGAAAAGGTGCTTACAAGAAACTACACTTTTCTCATAATATACAACAATTTTCTCATGCCCCTCAAAAATAAACTCTTTACTAATATGTCAATTGATTGTAGTTGTGAACGGGGTTTACATGCTACAGATAGAAAATAATATCTAAAAATACAAATTTAACGAAAAATGATAAGTTCGCGCTCTGTCTCTGTGTTGATTTCGGACAATCCCATTAGAATGTTAGAATAGAATGACTGCCTTTATTTTATCCTAGGAGGGCCAAGTTAGGGCGCAGTGGTAAGGTTAAGTGTAACCCCGGTCGTACACCGGAGCAATAAGCAATAGGCAACTAGCAACATATGGATCATATGATTGTCTACTCTATATAGCAGGATTCAATTAACTTGTCATAAATCAGCTGATCGACGAGCATAATGATCACAATTATACTTAACCAACAAATGCTAAATCTCGCAGATTATTGAAAAGATCTTTTAAAAAGTTATTCTTTGAAAGGTCTTCTTTAAAAAGGTCTTTTAAATACTTTAAAGGTCTTTATGACTTTCAAGCCTTTTGATTATTGTGTCAAAATCACTGTTTAATTATTACTGGATCAGCTGATTAATGACAAGTTAATTGAATCCTGCTATACAAACCAATAGTTTAATGCACTGAAACGCTGCTTTAGGGTGTGCATTGGACTATTGAGCCTACTATAAGTAGACGATCCCTTATGATCCAAATATTTGCTCATTGCTATTGCTCCTGTGTACGAGAGCTGCCTTCAGAATCTGTTCTATTAGTCGATTGTTTTATCAATGGTAATAATTCTGCATGAAATCTCTTTCAATTCTTTATGTATCTTGTTGACACGTCTTGTATCGTTTGATGCAATTAAACCAAGTATCTTATTGAATGGTATAGCAGGATCCAATTAACTTGTCATAAATCAGCTGTTCTGACAGCCAATTAAACAGTGATTTTAAACTTCAATAATCAAAAGGCAGTCTTGAAGACCTTTGAAGTCTTTGAAGACCTTTTTCAAAGAAAGACCTTTCCAAGAATACCTTTTAAGACCTTTTCAATAATCTGCGAGATTCAGCATTTGTATATTAGAAGTATTGTGATATTTGCTCTTTGAAACAGCTGATTTCTGACAAGTTGAATTGGATCCTGCTATACTCTACCACAAACCAACAGATTCCAATGCACACTGAAAAAGGAGAGCTGTTTTAAGGTGTGCATTGGACTGTGTTCTATAAATGAACGATCATATGATCCAAATATTTGCTCATTGCCTATTCTTATTCCTCCAGGTATACGAGCTGCATAAATCCAGGCGGAGATAAATTTTTGGGGCCTTACGCCTGCGCCTAACAGGTGAAATGGGCGTCGGTGTTCTATTAGTCGATTATTGACATCAGTAGGCGACCAATTCTGCATCAAATCTCTTTCAATTCTTTCAATATCTTATTGACACGTCTTGTATCGTTTGATGCAATTAAACCAAGTATCTTATTGAATGGTAATTTGATCGTGGACGGACACAATGAGTAATGAGATTATATCAATTTGATGCAATTAAACCAAGTATCTTATTGAATGGTAATTTGATGAATGAGTAATGAGAGTGTTGGGCGACAGGGCAGCGGCGATGACGCTGCGCACGGTGCTGCTGTCGCTGCAGGCGCTGATGGCGGCCGCCGAGCCAGATGACCCGCAGGACGCCGTTGTCGCCAAGCAGTACAAGGACGACCAGGAGATGTTCCGGCTCACCGCCAAGCACTGGACCGCCAAGTATGCTGGAGGTCAGTGGAGGTCACCTATCTCAAAACATTATCTTACACAAGTTCCTATTCGCTGTGTGCACGTAGGTGGTGGGGATAATAAAATCGACACCTGCGCTTACGCGGGATTTTAGTGAACGAAAGATTTCGGTTAACACTTGAAGAAGGAAAGGATGAGAATGACATTTCAATGCATTTAAAAACCATGTATTCTTGTGTAAATACACATTCCTGACTAATAATTGAAAACATTTTGCTTCCATATTTCCAAACGCTAAAGTGATTCAACAAAGAAATCGGATCTCAGTTTCGAATTTAATCGAACGAAAAGTCGGTTCAAAAGCATATGAAGTTGATTTTAGTCTCGCGCACAGCACATTTGAAGCCAGTAACCGATAGGCTGAACTCAGCTGTAGATGGCTTCATCAATCTGCTCCATGAGCTTCGAAAAGGAAAAATAACTGAGCTATGCTGCACATGGTAGCGTCACCGCTGGTGCGACACTTATGATCAAAATCTGCGGTTACAGAGCATTTGCCCGCGGCGTCCCCACCTCTAGTTTGCTGGTAGAGTTGAAGAGTAGCATGTATTGTGGCTTGTGTATCGGCAGATAAGCAGAAACGAGGCAACTTTTGGGTTCACCCTATTTTGACCGACCAATTCGCATGGTGCTTTGTGACACGCCACCCTAACTGGAAATACAGACAGTTGCCCAGCTTCTTTGAAGATATAAACTTTTACTAACTATAAAACAGTTCTGTTGATAAGGCTGTTATTTCCTTGTGCGCACTGAACAGGGGTTGTAACAAATCACTACACAAAACCAGTGGACTAGATTCAAAACTCAGGCTGCTCATGCACACAGGTCGCTGACTTCCCAGCAGTGTGTACTGGGAGGAACTGCGCTGTGTCATGTACTTGGTTTGGGTTGAAAATCTGGGCGGCGCAGTGCGCAGCGCAGTGGGTGGTGAGTGGTGCATGTGGACGCTGCCGTAGGCTCCCATTGCTGTATGCACGCAGTCGGACCTTTTGTCTCAGCCACACGCGGTGCGACACTTCCTATAATATTTATGAGTTTAGTTGAAAACTTGAATTGAAGATTATAATAATGTTTATATGATATGTTAATTTTATTATTTTAATCTAGTTTCTGATGTAAGTGAAAAATAAGGTTCAATTATGAAATTTTTGTGCAAAATACATCTTGCCAATCCTCTGATTCATGCGATTATCCGCCAGGCAGTGATGCAGCGAATACTGTACGTTACCACTACTCTGGCTTTGGAACTTCATGACGATGCAGCAGTTGTCCGCCTCTGGCCTCTAGTTGCAGTTGCCCATTCTCTTCTTCTCCGATATTTTATAATGTTTAAATTTGCCAACATCTCGATATTTATAAGTTGAAGTGACCAAAATGATGAAATACTTTTAATAAAATAATCTGCTGGTTGATGTGGTTGGGAATATCACCCATAGGGGTAACTATACTTATCTGTGATATCTGGAACCTGGAAGTTTCCAGGTGTGAGTAGTGCCTTAAACACGCATCTTCTTGTCCTGTATTCTATTTACTTTGGTTGATTCAGACTTACTACTTTTAATTTAATTTATTTATTTATCGTATGGCATAACTGAATGTACAGAAAAAGTTGGTAAAAGAATTAAAAGAAAAAGTCAGGGGATCAGAGAGGTTTTCTCTCTTTTTCAAGGCTAAAAGTACGAGTATTGTCTATAGGGTCACATCCAGAGCTTCAATCCACACACTACTTTTAATAAAATAGTGATAATTTCAAATGATAAGCAATTGTTTTGTTTTCAAGGCCCGGGAGGTAATCCGGATTTCGAGATGAAGATCCGCCGCCTGACAGACATGGGAGTGGAGGAGGATCAAGCGCGGGTGGCTCTGTCTTCTTACAATTGGGATCTAGAGAGGGCGACCGAGCAGCTGTTCAGTTAGTCGAATTTCGAATGGGTGATCCAAAATGAAAGATAACAGAATAGTTATGTTCAGAGAAAAACATTTTTATAAAAGATGGTAACTTTTAAATAATGTGATTTTAATAATTTTTTTCTCTACGAAATAAGAAACTGTTAAGTCTAACGGAAAGCAGTCAACATTAATGGTGGACAACATATTCATGTGCAGTCGACTTGAACGCTTCTCTATCTCATCTTGTACCTCTATTCATCACCTTTACTAGCATTACTGGAAAATACTTATAACGCAAAATTAAATTTGTAATCTACTCTTTATAATTTATAAGTTATTGTGTTTATTCTGTTAAATATCAAAAATGATTTTTCACATTTTTGTATCATTTTTTATTTCCATTCAATTTGTCGCAGAGTGGATGATGACAACATTTTGTTGTGATACTTGATGAAGTATTTAAAATCCTCTAAAAACGTTGGTTATATTGAGTATTATTACTCGAAGTAAGGAGGTAAGGTAAATAGAAGCTTCCAGCTCACGTTGAAATTAATTTCTCAAAAATATTGTAAAAAATCATGCAATTATGTCAACGATTTTTTTGCAATATACTATGTGAATAACTTGTTATGCGTGGACATCGTCTATATATTTTTGAATTGAGTGGCTATCAGCTAATGAAGAGGAATGAAATTACAAAATGATCAGAGAATTAATATTACTTCATCTTGTACACAAATGAGAAATTATCTTGAACATAAGTTCACATGAGACTTCAGGTATTTTATTGTTTTGCATTTAAGACTGTTGTTTAGAAATAGTGCTTCCATTTCTTCTAAACAAACAGTCGTTATATATAATTACAATTATGTTTGTAGGCTTTTTTATGGGCCAGGAGACTCTTACGGGTAGTTTCAATTTCGCCTTAAACAGTCGTTATTAATAATTTGAAGAATCATTTTATGTTAATTTCTATCTATATAGAAAACAATTGAATTCTCTGAGTAATTTAATTATTTTTCTCTTGATTGTGCTTGCATTTCTATACAATTTCAACTCAACACAATCATTTCAATATAGAAGCAATTTGAATAGCATTTATTTAGAACCTAATTTCCCATTCATTGTCTTCTATGATTCATCACAGAATGTGTCCCCATTCAGCCATTTAGGACCATAGTATACTCTATTAATCACTGATGGATTAAATCCGTGTTGCTCTGCAACCATGTATTTAAAAATACTATTTATTTACAATTCTTACAACGACTAGAGTTGAAAACTACAATTATAATATTCTTGTGTGTTTTATTGATGAGGGAACCCCTCAATTTCAACATTGCAATCAATGAATAAAGGAAAGAAATTTAACTCATTAGGAATCGATCGCGGAGTGACTAAAATATAAATAAATAAAAACGAATAATTTGCAACCACTCTGAAAATTTTCAACTTCAATTAACATTTATAACGATATTTCGAATAGTCAACCAATGATGTACCGTTGTATTCTGTAACGTTATGCATTCATTTGTTGCATTTTAATGTATTGTCTCGTTCGTTGATAATTTATTTTTCTAATGTCCTTGATTTGAAAATAAATGTTAATTGAATAGTTATGCTTTCTTAATTCCTTTATTTTATTATGAAAACTATAAATCCGATAGTTGTCCATTAAATTCTGTTGGTTCAATCAACAACATCAGCCAGTACTGTCTGAATAAGTTGAAAATCTTGTATTATCATCGACTATATGAAGGGAATGAAATCCTACGAACAAAAATAGTCATCAAGAAAGAAAAATCTATTCCATGGCTGTATTAATTCAGATTCATGAGAATATTGGGGTAGTCCTTGGCCATCCCTTTTCGTATTTCCTACAAAACTCTCTTGCACTCTTTAAAAAATAACATCATTCGCATTATTAAAAGACGGCTTGAAAATGTTTCCTTTAGTTTTAGTGAAGGTGAAGTAATGAATGTTGAAATTAAAAATGGGTTTTAACAAGAACCACAATTAATTTTAGTGAAGGTGAAGTAATGGATATTGAAATTAAAAATGTGTTGCAACAAAAACCACAATTATTTGTGAAAGGTTTTCTAGCATAAGTTAGTTATTATTCTGCCTACAATCTCTATTTTAGATTTGCCACTTAGTTTCAAGCTAATATTATTGAGCTGTCTAATCAAATTATTTTTTCATGAAAACTATAAATCCGATAGTTTTGAATGAATAGTTACTATTAAAAAAATGCAAAGATGGCTGCAAAGGAAAACAATACATTATACAATGACAAGTAAACTGAATTTATATGATAATGCACGAGTAAATAAACTAATTTATAAATTTTTAATCTTTAATTTTTCAAAGTAATTCTAGTTGAAAATATAAATGAACTCATGTATTTTAATAACTAAAATCAAGTAATTCAAGAAAAGGTTTTCGCTCAAATCAAAAAATTATTGAATTTTTCTACGATTCAATCGAAAACTGGGATTTTCTTCTCAAGATGAACTTAGGAGTAAAATTCAACTAAATCCACACCTACTCGGATAAGAAATCATTATTTAATCTCATCATGACTTCCTTGCATGTTATTATAGAGAGAGGTTTGGATTGGAATAATATTAATCTATTTTTAATTTACAGAAAGAATATGAACACTGTTGAAAATAATTTTTTATAATAGACAGCCTAAATACTAATGGTGTACTTGTAATGTCGTGATGTATTTCATTTTATAATAATTTTGCAAGTTTAATTATCGCATTTTTCCAACACTGCCAATGCATCAGAATTATATTCTGACGGTTCAATTCTCATTTTCTTTTCAAAGCCCTCATTAAAACATATTTATATTATCTTCATGCTATCAAGTAAAATCTTGCACCCTAAATAATATTCAAATACTGTTAAGTATTAGAATATGTTTATTGGATCAAATTTCTTATCCCTATGAATCTCACCACAATTCCATGTCAACCTTTCTTGCAAATTATTTCATCAAATGAGAAATTCAACAACATTTTACCAGTATTAGGCTGATAATACTGGCTTTGTTATTTTATTACAATGAAAAGATCAGTTGAACCATTGCCTGAATTTCTATATCACAGTTATTCATTGTTCTATTAAAACTACTTCAATTATTGTGACTTATTACCTTGAATTCTATTCCTTCTCCTTTTTGAACTTCTCTACTTTTTACCTTGAACTTTATTCCTCCTCCTTTTCAAATTTTTCTCCTGGTATTCACTCACTTTTCCCCCAAGAACTACCGCAACTATCATCATAGTTTTCAAATAAATTTATTTTTAGTATTTTTTTTTCAATTCCATATCTTCCTTTTAGTTTGTGGCAGCAAGTTTTAATTATTTTTCAATAATCAACTTGCTGGGTTGAACCAACCGAGATCAACTATTTTGAAGAAGCTGCATTTGAATTTGAATACATAGATGGGCCAAAATTTCTTGGCACTTGGCAGCTCGCTGCTACTAACCGCATTAAAAACATTGCACGCTGCTTTAGCCCGGTCGCACACCGGAGCAATAAGCAACTAGCAACACATGGATCATATGATCGTCTACTCTATACAAACAAATAGTCCAATGCACACCTAAATCAGCTGTTTCAGTGTGCATTGGGCTATTTGTTTGTATAGAGAAGACGATCATATGATCCATGTGTTGCTAGTTGCTTATTGCTCCGGTGTGCGACCGGGATTAAATCTTCAAATCCAACCTAAAGTGAGTAAAGAGAATATTGGGCTGGCTTGGTGCAACCCAGAAAAGGATCCAAATTATTATATGTTTGTAGCTCTTGTGCTGATAGGATACAACGAAGCAATAAACAAACGATAAAGTTTTCAACAGAACATATTTTGTTTTCTACCTTTAATTTCTATGACGAACCAAACCAATCAGCAGTAACTGATCCAAAAAATGAGGTGGCAGCATTGGTGAGAGTGGTTTTTGCTGATACGTCGGATTCTGCGCTGGCCCCAACTGGTATGCTCGAGCCACCTGCTTTTCCAGCCTATTATAGAACAAAACAAGAACAATGATTGTTTAGGCCAGTGGAAACAAGATTCAGAACATAGGAAAACAATATTGATAAGTTGTAGAAATAGAGCTAATTATTAGCTTCAATATAATATAATAATCATATTGGAGCTTGAACATACGATTTACAACTTAATGAATCTCCAATATACAACTTACATACCAGAAAATTTTAGTTTATTAATTTGCATAATCTTTTAAAATTTTATTAAGGATAACAGTGATTTCTACACAATAATCAAAATGCTTAATTACCTGCAGCGTTTATCAACTCACATTTTAACAAAAATTTCTTAATATTTCTGAGATACCAGGTTCGGTTGTGTCAGCACTATATCAATTTCTGATCTTAACGTTTCTTTTAGTTTAACAGAGATTGATAATGGTGTAACATCCGGAACCGGTATCTTGATATATGATAAATATTGATACTATTCATTATAAATAGATATTGATGAATATGTTAAGGCTTTTCATTCAATATTTAAAACTACAATATCACAACATCACCTTCTTCACAAAAACTTAAATGGTCGATTAATTAAGGTTGAGTGGTAGAAAGGACTTTCTAGTCCTAACTCCAACTAATAAAGAACATTTTCATTTCAAAGATTGAGCATCTACTCACCTTTTTCGGTAGATTGATGGCTCTGGTGCCGGATGGAGCGGTTACGGGCAGCAGTCTAAACCAGACACTGGGCCCGGTCTGACTCAACGCCAGAATGCTCGGGTCCTCATTGGCCGTGCTTGCGCCTGCGCTCTGCGTCGGTGGTGCAGTTTGCATACGCGGTCGACACAGCACACCGAACATCAACTGTGAATCAAAAATTGTCACTAGTTTACCAAAAACCCATGAGACAGTGAATTGAAATCCTTAATTCAGTTGAATGAATCGTTCAATCGTGTAGACGACATTTGCAATTCAAATGCATGGGAAATATCCACACGATGCATGCATACTAGACACTGTGCTCTAAGAAATGTTGATGAACTTTCCCATTAATAAAGCGTTCTACATTTTTTCGGGATAAAATAATGGGGAGAAAGATAAAAGGTCTATTCTACTATTTGAAGATTATAATTTATTGTAACTATAACTATATTGTATACTCCCGTACAAATTTTCAACGCTTCAATAATTTCAATCATTTTTCAAGTTTCATATCTATTGGTATATTATATCTGTTTCAACCCTTACAAGCATTATTGAATTCCAACCAAGGATATGCAATGTTGAAAATATAAGTTGTAAAATTTGAGAAAAACAGAACTGGCGCCAACAAGTAGTCATAGTTGAAAAAATTATTAGTGTTACAACGATAGATTTATAGTTTATGTTCTTATATTAGTTATACAACTATTAGAGCCGGTTGCACATGAGAGGATTAAAATCAATCTTTGATTACGCAAAATAATGAACTTGTTAATTGGAGATTGAGATTCATAGAACCTTATGCAACTGGGTGGGACTCAGTGATCTTTCGTCATCAACCACGCACAAACCTTGTTTATGTGAGCACCACCCTCAACGAGAAACTAATTTATAATTTCACAATTTCAACGAAAAAAGGCTATTCTTACCTGGGTTTCTCTGAGCGACTTCTTCACATTTTCCTGGATGTAAGGAGCGAACACGTCGAGGTCGAATGGATCAATTGATCTCTCGACTTTCTCAATAGATTCTCTGCAAACTGTCTGCAGAGATTTGTTTTCAGGCGACACCATCAGTGCAGAAATGTACTTCAGGTCAAAAAGATGTTGCCAAGCATGGGCTTGACAGAGTATTTCGCACTGTTCATAAAGTTGCATCATTTCTTGGACCACTGCTTTTATAACGAGCTCAGTAGCATACCTGGAGTACAAAGAAAATAATTATGTTAATCGAGAACAAAAATTCTGAAAAGAAATGTTAATGGAGCTTAATTTTGTACTTTAGGCTTATGTACAGCTGTTTATTTTGCCAAGGCACCTGGATTAACAATGAATTACCACATGAAAACGTTCCACATTCAAATGTTCTGAGAATTGATCCACTATAAGACAGCCATGTCAATATTGTTTGGTGGATGAAATCTTATAAATGATGTAATTCATTGGCAATCCAGGTGCCTTGGAAAATGAAATTTGTGTTTAAGAAGGGGGAAGATGGAAGACCTCGTTATCAAAGCGATTTTAAATTTGTATTGCTCATATTCATTCTAAATTAATACTTCATCCATTATTTCTACAATAATAGAAACTACATGATCTACATTCAGTATTTATTAAGCTCCAAAAACAATAAGTTCAATTTTATGATGTACAAATACACGGATTATTTCCCTTGTAAAACTTTATAAGCATTCTATTAAAATGAGTACTCACAAAGGAATGAACGCTCTACTTAAAGTTGTGTTGATCTGTGTTAGAACCTGAAGTAATGGAAGTGATGGAGAAGATGGTACATTTAGTTGTGACTTTATTTTTTGCTGACTCTCACCAATTTCTTCAACCTCAACTACATTCCATTGCTGAAAAATTGAAAAAAAAAATTACAATGCAATACTGATAGGATTTACTTCCATAAGGCTAAGGCCACACTACTAAGAGCTATGCTTGGTGCTAAGAGCCAAGTGACTCGCATAGTGACTGATCCTAGTGAACAAACGCATTGCGTACTATTGCAGATGGCCACACTACGAGCGACGTGCTAAGGTAGGATCATTCACTATGCGAGTCACTTGGCTCTTAGCACCAAGCATAGCTCTTAGTAGTGTGGCCTTAGCCTATATAATTGAATAGTACGAGCTATCAGTTATCACTGAAACTAAAATAGTTTAGACTAATGCAACTATTGTGATTGTACAATAGCTCAACAGGTGAGAACGATTGGTTTTATGAAAAATGTCAGCTTAAAATAAAACTCCACAAATAAAGCTTAAAATAAATTCCCGTAACAGGGAATCTTATTTGAAACCATTTCAAGTTTGATAATAATAGGCTAAACAATAACTGTATTCACTTCTTTACAGCTTCAGAATAACAAATCATTCAAAACTTTCTAACATCAACTCGGGTTTTCAGTTTTATTTAACACGTATTTTTATTTTATTTTTTCAGCTTTCATGTCTGACTCGGTATATTTTAGAGATATACAGTAACAAAAATTAAATAACTCTCCATAAAGATGAATAACAACATACCAAGTTGTATTAAACTTGGTATGACATATCTACTTTTTTTTTAAAGTACGAGATGACCTACAATAGAACTTATATTGAGGAAATCATTAATGATTACAAAAAATATGACCTTTGAGCTCTGGTATTTTGATTTTTGTGATACTGGATATTGATATTGTGGATACTGGACAACTTACAGGTATCATGTAGAGCAAATCGCTGAGTTGTGATGGAGGCACAAGAGCAGAATGAATGACAGGTTTCAACTTCGACATGACTCGCTCTTGCCAAATTGTCCAAGCGAATTCCGTGTTTTCATTCAGCATAGAGCATACAAGCTGCCACGAATCTGTCTGCAAATTCATAACAGAATAATTAATCAACAATTATGGAAGGTACATTCTAATAACTTACTTGAAAAGTTTGTCTAATAATATATTGAAATATAGGTGTATTGGGCCTGTTTCATAGAAATCTAGAAAAAGGTATAATCAGATTCATTTAATTTGACGCTTGGCATTAGATAAATAGAGAGATATTATTTCTTTGCTATCGTACTCTACGGTCATCAGCAACGCCAAGAAATAATATCTCTCCATCTATCTATATATCTGACTAATGCCAAGCGTCAAATGAAATGAATCAGATTATACTGTAATAGAGGATAAAAGTAAAAAGATAAATGTAATAATATGAAAGACGGATTTCAGGGGCCTATTTCATAGAAATCTAGAGCTATTGTAATATTGGATAGAAGTAAAAAGATAAATTTATACGTAATAATAATATGAAAGGCGGACTCACACTAGACTTATGAATTTATTACATGCTATTCATGCCAAGTTTGTGAAACCCCTGTATTACAGGACTTCTACATTTTTATGAAAAAGCCCCAGATTGGTTTCTACTATGTTTAAGATTGACATAGAAATCTAAAAATGTGACATCTAAATCAAATTATGACCTATTGTTAAGTATTTAACTAACAGACATAGTATTCACAACAAAATGTTCAATAAAAGAATTTCATTACAAATTTATACGACTAAACTGAAAAAAGGGAGTTCGACTTATATTAAAGCAAATAGGTTGAAGAAATCAATGTCGATAACATTCACCCAGCATAGGTCATGAATAGTGAGTTCGCAATACTTATTGAGTAACAGTTTGCAGAATAGATGTGTCTTACCTTGAAATCCAAGCTAGTCAGACATTTCTGTAACGACGGACAAAGTTTGGCAATTATCTGTAGGTAGCGAGCATAGAGAGAAGGTATCGCTTCATTTTCGCTTCTATTTATTTCATCACGCACAAATTCTGTCAAACTGCAATAGGATAGAGACAAAGTAGAACAAAGTCAATAGAATAAAAATAAAACTAACATAGAAGTTATCATATACCTAGCTCTATAGCTATACCAGCTATAACGTGAAATGAAGTTGGACAATTTAAATAAAGTCTACTTTTACTTTAATTCAACACACAAAATGAAATAAAAAGGAAAAATAAAATATAAATGAAAAATATATAAGAAAAATCTCACAAAAATATAATGAAATAAATACGGTTCTCAATCCTGACAAAACTAATAACGAATTCATTTAATTATTCACTGATATAAACATGATACTTAATGGAAAGTCCAACAGGCTCACACCAAAACTGTCCCTTTTCTCATTTTAAAATTATCAATCTTCTGTAATATGAAAGTGATAAAAGTTTTTAAACTTATTTAAGAATAAAGTAGTGGAATTGACAACATCGTGTAATGTTTTCTTTCAATTTTGTAAACGTTCTTAAAATGCCTAATTTGTTGCAATACAATAATAGAGCGAAAAAGTAGCATTTTACGTACTGAAATCAGTGCAGGAACAGCCAATTTTCTAGGTAATGGCTGGTTTTTACTAGTTTTGGTTGATTCTAGTAGACTTTCTACTTACTGGAGGCAGGTACCTATAAACTTACTATACCTATAACCTGGTTTATAGGTTACTTACCTATAAACCAGTAACCTGGTTTTCTACTTACTGGAGGCAGGTTAGTTATGGCTGGAGGCCAGTTATGGCTGGCTTTCACGATTCTAGTAGACTTTCTACTTACTGGAGGCAGGTTAAGCCTATCTACTTACCTATAAACCAGTAACCTGCCTCCAGTAAGTAGAAAGTCTACTAGAATCGTGAAACCCAGCCATAACTGTGAGAGAAATATTTTTGGTCATAAAATGAAATTATAATAGAGTAGCTACGATGATATAACCTCAAACCTCTTGAATTCAGGAGAACTGTCAAGTTTTGTGAGAATATTTGAACATTGTTGCACTCACTTGGAGACAAAGTCGAGACAGACTTTGTGCTGATGGCTGCGCAGTGCGTTGTGGTCGGTGAGCACGGCGGCGTCAATCTCCTCGTCGGGACACAGAGCGGCCAGGTCGCCAGTCAACAGCTGCAGTCTGTCGTCCAGCACTCGACACATGTTGGCCACGCGAGGCGAAATGCCCTGCGACTTCAGCCACCAAACTGCAACAACAAACAAACATTTAGTAGAATCTTTCTACGGTGACGAGATCGAATCTTATGACGATATCCGCTACAACGATAGGCTGCAATAACTCTGACAAACTGCAAGTACCACGGATACTAGAATACATCGTGGGGGTTTTGCGCACATTCGAACCTAGATTCAGAGAAGTGAGACGTGAAGAAGAAGAAGAAGAAGAAGAAGAAGAAGAAGAAGAAGAAGAAGAAGAAGAAGAAGAAGAAGAAGAAGAAGAAGAAGAAGAAGAAGAAGAAGAAGAAGAAGAAGAAGAAGAAGAAGAAGAAGAAGAAGAAGAGAAGAAGAAGAAGAAGAAGAAGAAGAAGAAGAAGAGGAGGAGAAGAAGAAGAAGGAGGAGAAGAAGGAAGGAAGGAGGAGAGAGGAGGAGGAGGAGGAGGAGAAGAGGAGGAGGAGAGGAGGAGAGGAGAGGAGAAGGAGGAGAGGAGGAGGAGGAGGAGAGGAGGAGAAGAGGAGAAGAGGAGGAGGAGGAAGGAAGAAGAAGAAGAAGAAGAAGAAGAAGAAGAAGGAAGAAGAAGAAGAAGAAGAAGAAGGAAGAAGAAGAAGAAGAAGAGGAGAAGAAGAAGAAGAAGAAGAAGAAGAAGAAGAAGAAGAAGAAGAAGAAGAGAAGAATAAGAAGAAGAAGAAGAAGAAGAAGAAGAAGAAGAAGAAGAAGATGAAGAAGATGAAGAAGAAGATGAAGAAGAAGAGATGAAGATGAAGAAGATGAAGATGAAGATGAAGATGAAGAAGAAGAAGAAGAAGAAGATGAAGAAGAAGAAGAAGAAGATGAAGATGAAGATGAAGATGAAGAAGAAGAAGAAGAAGAAGAAGAAGAAGAAGAATTCCATGGTAACCGGTTAACAACTACGGCATAATTTCAGCAGACTTCTAGACTTCTGCGCATGCTACTCATGATCCTGCAGTGTATTCTAGTATCCGTGGAAAGTACGATGATCAAATTAGGGCCGCATTATATGAGGCAGCATAGACGCGGCATCAATTTTTCTGTGCATGCCGGACCTTCACAGGCGTCTCGTATAATGAGGCCTTAAATTCATCAATTTAAAAAGATCTTGAATAGAACAGTGATTTACCAAGGCCAAGGCCACACTACTAAAGAGCTATGCTTGGTGCTAAGAACCAAGTGACTCGCATAGTGAATGATCCTAGTAAACGAACGCATTGCGTACTATTGCAAATGGCCACACTACGAGCGACGTGCTAAGGTAGTAGCTTCGTTAAGGATCATTCACTATGCGAGTCACTTGGCTCTTAGCACCAAGCATAGCTCTTAGTAGTGTGGCCTTAGCCTAAGTTACCTACACACTAGACACTCATATCATGGTTTGCTGCACGGTAATTAGAATACAAGGTACTGTTTACGTGCATCTAAGTCTATTCGAAGCTCTGAGCCAGCTGATAGTGTAGCATCGGTTTTCTCTATATTTTACATGTTAATTGAGCAACTTTCCATGTCTTTTGGCTTTCTTTCAAAAAGTAAATCCCCTGATACCTCTTCTACGGTTCATGGTGTATTTATCTCCAAATATTTGTAGTTTCAATATCACTAATTCTTTATGTTGAGTTGCACCAACCGGGATCAACTATTTTTAATCAGTTAATCCCACTTGATCAGCAGTTCCACTGATCCTGGATCAAACTGAGCTTGCTTGGTGCAACCCAACATTATTTGAGCACTATATTCATATTAATTTATTCGATCGAAATACAATATTGATGGAAGGAAAAAACAGGCTATTGGAGTTTATATGATACTTTCAATATGAATTGAATGCCACCAAATAATAAAATTCTCAATCAAACAATTTTATTGAGAAATAATGACAATAAATTTATGAACCTGCTGAACCTGTAGGTTTTTTATAGCTAGTTTTCTGATAGTATTAAAATAAAATCCTGAGGTATTAGCGGTCGCTGAGTGATTATGACGTTAAGTAACGCACATTCAAGATTGCTCTTGGATGGGTGACTGACACAAAAAAGGCGAGGTGGAACCTACCAGTTAGAGTCTCCACTGATAAAAACCCATACGAACACATTATATTGAAATTGAAAAGATTGAGATGAATTGAATACCGTTATTTTTGTCATTCTTCTGAGACGCCGGATCCAGTCTGGGCTCCTCTTTCCACACATGCCAGCGCAGGTCGGTCTCAGGACACTTGCTGTCGTCAGCTGATTTGACAAACTGGATGGTTTCGGTCTTGATGTGCTCGAGACCCATGCTCCAGTGCAGTGAGATGAGCGCCTTGGCCCTCTCGACTATCAGCGGACAGTAGAGGCTCAGCCACAGGTCGACGCTTGCGGGCTGCATCAGTCGCTGCAGCGCTAGGCTCCATTCTACAGCCGGAGTCTGTGATCAAACAATAAACAATTATTGAATTGAAAATTACGTTGAATGTACAAGTGCACTTGAAAAGTGGATACTGAACTGCAGAGTTTTACTCTAGCTGTTGAGCTCCAAACGGATTTACTCAACAATGTGCTGTCCAAAAAATTAACTATAACTATTTTTTTTTATAAAATAAGATGCATCTATTCATCTATGGGAACCATATTCATTTAAATGAAAGGTTGACACAGCCTCCTATTGTATGTTGCGAGAACAAAAACCAAAAAACTTTTACCTTCAGACCTACTCACGCAAAATCGTTTATTAATTGAAATTGATGTAAAAGACTTTCTACAGTGATTTTTTCTCCCACAGACTATTTTCCTATGCTGTTGGAAGATAGTGATTTAAAGATAGGCAGAAAATTAAAAGGTCGAATTCTTGGGGATCTTGCGAATTTCATTGATAAATCTGATTAAATTAGAGTTCTTTACAGTGCTCGTGAAATATTTGATAATTCCTATGCAATTCAATTAAATTACCATTTATAGAAATTGTACAATACAAAATTTTCAATATGAACTTTATGCATATTGGTAACATTTATGCATATCTATAGGTAAATTAGAATAATTAAAAAAAAATTAAGAATAAAATTTCTAACTTTCTGTGTAGTAGTGAAGGTGATGTTGTGGTAGTTATCCATACTGAATAAGAAGACTTGATGTTGTCAAAACCACATATTTAATAAAACCACGAGATACTTCAGTTTCGGTTGTTTCACCATCATCAATCTTTGGTAAACTATGGTATCTCAGTTTACCAGAGATTGATAATGGTGTAACAACCGAAACTGCAGTATCTCGTGGTTTTATTAAATATGTGGTCCTGACAACATCAAGTCTTCTTATTCAGTATAAAATTTCTAGTTCGTAATAACATTAATGGAATTGCTAGCATAGAAAAATGTCTGACCGCTAGCGATGAGTTGGGAATCAAAAGATTGAATCAATTATATTTTATTGATGTTGATGAAAATAACGTTGTTGAATACCTGACACGCCTTTCGCAGTCCTTGGAGTGATCTCAAAGTATTCAACTTTTCCAGTACATCGTGCCCAGACTGCTCCACAAAATCACGTACTTGGGACAACCATCCTTCAAAAGCGGCAGCCATTTCACCCGGTGGAACTGGATCTAATGTTAGGTCTGGCAAAATCCTGCAAAAATGTTGTTATTTAGAGGGAGAAAAAAAAAACAACAACAATGAGTAGAGAAACGAATGATTAGTTTATTATCCAATTGATAATATTACATGAAAGTAAAGATGAATAATAATGATTTTTGTATCTTACCTATGAACTGTCACCGCCGCTACTAAGTCTGATTGAATTTCAGGAAGTAGTGAAATTATTGGCTTTGCATCTCTGCCAGTTATATCTCTAGCGTTCTGATACAACAAACCCTCATGATTGTTCATGTCACTTTCAATGAAACACGCACACAGAACAAGAGCAGTTGACACAATAAGCGAATGACTTGCCACAAATCTCTTTTTGATAGCAGCAGCATCTTCAAATGAATCTCCTACACTTAGAAGTTGATGTAATGCAGCAGATCTTAACTCTAGAAATCTGGCAACTAATCCTTTTGATTCAAGATTTTCAAGCATCATAATAGCAAGGAAACAATTGCAAGCTGATTCAGATGAAAGGGTCTGTTGCTTCAACATTTCTTTGGTAGCACTCAATATATTTTCTTTGAATTGAGCGATGACTTCCCATTGATGATCTAGTAATAAACAGTGAAAGTTTTGCACCTCTAGTCCTGTTTTGAAATGTCTAGCCAATAGATACAGTTGTGAAGCCTTGGCATATTCTTCATTGTCAATAAACGTCCATATCTGTTCAGGTAAACTTATCAGCACTTTCATTTGTACAGCTATCTGATCCAATTTATTGGTATTAATACTTTCGAAAGATGACTTTTTAAACCTCCTGCCATCTTGTCTTATAATATACTTTTGATGCATATCTTCGGTAGACGCACTGACTTTGTTGATATCTTCGATCACGTTTAGAGAAATGTCTTTCATTTCTGCTATGGTATCGGCCGCTTCTATCAAGTCTCTGTATCGTTCCCCAACCATAGTGCGAAGTTCTTCCCTTTTCCTTTCGATTTCATGTTGAATTGAAACTTGAACTTTTTGAATCTCCTCAATACTAGATGTCTCAAATAGTTTATCCGGATCTATTTCGAATAGATTTGAGGTTATCATCATGTAAATTTACTCGCATTTGATTCAGATAATACAATAAACAGAACCTAGATAATTCTGGGAGTTGTCTAATCAATTTCTTAAATAATACAAGTTTCAAATTAAAGAGAACTGTTTCTAAGCACAAAATGATTCACAACACAACCTAATCACAACAAACTGAACAGAAATCGTTTTGTTTTTGTCGTCGTCAACAGCGGCTGTCACTCGGTAACTGTGTGTCAGCTGATGGCAGAGTGAGCAAGTATCGACTAGGGGTGTATATCGATACATCGATGTTTAATTTTCGATGTATCAATCAATCAAACCCAGTGGCGGTAAAAACCAAACCCATAGATGCGCTGCGCAACAGAATAATAATGTGCATACGAGGACGATATGTGTATAATCAGATTCATTTAATTTGACACTTGGCATTAGATAGATACAGATTACCAATGAGGTCACCTAACCACTTTTTCCAATTTTGTTTGTATTATTATTGTATTGTTTTTGGAAATTGTGCGTAAATAAATGGAATGAGATATTATTTCTTGACGTTGCTGATGACCGTAGAGTACGTTGGCAAAGAAATAATACCTCTTTATCTATCTACTATATATTTAATGCCAAGAGTCAAATTCATTGAATCTGATTATAACCTTCGAGGATTTAAGGCTTGTGAGCCACGGGAATAGCACACACCCTATCTATATGACACGGCTCCACAGATCACCTCTCTCCCGCTACCCAAATACAGTCGATTGAATGTTTATGTATGTAATGAAAACACTAGGATGTTGTCGAATATAATTATATTTAAAATAACAACATCTTACCCATGACACTGTGTGTCAGAGGTTTATGTATGTCTTGAACAAAGGAATCGATTGATCATAGTTTTTAAATATTTACCATAAATATACTATTAATAAAGAAGACAAAGTGAGACTACCAAGGCTATTAGTAGATCACTCTATCTAACAGCCTCAGGGAGCCCTCAGCTTTGCCATAGTGTGTTAGGCCGCAGTCACTGTATGGTAACCCACCGTCCGGGGACATATCAAAACTTGATATTTAGTCAGGAAATGTCACCAAACCGAGGGCACCCATGACGAACGTTGCCCGGCCCACACGCGGCAAGGTACCAACAAAGTTAATACAGAAAAATTTTGTCTTCAATTTCTGTTTTACCTTGCCGGACGATCACCATTCGAGGACGTAAGGCTTGTGGGCCACGGGAATACTGTTAATGCTACACACCCTGCTATGACAGCACGGAGGGAGGTAGTGTTGGAGTTGAGAGACAATCCATGTGGTACCTACACAGATCACCTCTCTCCTGCCAACCAACAGTAGACCCAATTTGGAATAAGAAATTTTGAAAAAATTGTCATCACTTCCTCCAGGTCTTCTGCAGTGCAAGTAGGGTGAAGAATCCTTCTGGTAAATGAGTTTAAATGAGATTTACAAAAATTCAATCCAATCATGCTCACACCTGCTGGGTGAGTTCGAGCCTACAGCAACCAACCTCAGTTTGTGGGCTATTTGAGTTTTTATAAAATTTGAATAAAATTGTAACGGAGAGGTCAGCAAAAGGCATGGATGCGTCAATAACCGATTTAATGCTTTGGTGATACAACAATTTTGATGTATCAGCAACAATAATGCAAAAACGTGTCTGGTGCTTGATGAGAATATGCTTGGCAGGATGCACATCCGTCTCGCCATCACTATTGCTTTGGCTGTGGCCAGCTCTGGGAACAAATTGATCACAAGGACACAAACCTGGTTCAATATTCTAACTGGAAATTCTAATTTGAAAATGATGAAGAACATTTTCTACTCAATTTAGTTCTATACTAATTTTTCTACTTTAACTACCTATTATATACTATTTATATACTTGGTTCACGTAAGGATATTTGGAAATGCGAAAGTTGTAAAAGTGAGACTTCAGGTGAGAAGAGCTCTGATTGTGATCAGATAATTTCGCTTCTATTATTGGAACGATGATCGCATCTGTTGAACGACACCACGAAATTATCCCTAAGCATCCAGAAAAAACTGAACAATTGAAAATTCCCACTAAAAACCTTGTTTTACTAAAATCTCGAGTGAGTTTTACTTGCTGAGTAGAATTTTACTAATTTAACTCAAGCTAAATTTTGTATAATCTTTGCATCAAAAAGGCTACCGTTGTCAACGCTAGGCTACGGTTGCAACAAGCAAGTTCAATTTTGATCCAGGATCAGTACAATTCTAATCGAATGGGATAGCCAATTGATCCCGGATGGACAACTCAACCAGGAGGAGAAGCAAAACCCCACTTTGAGAGCTTGCTAAATGAGATGAGCCTAATAAGATAACAATGAATTTCCAAAACTCTTATGATACTTCTTCTAGTCTCCCAAAAATTAATCAGATATGAAGGACTTTTTGGTGATGAAATATTATATTGGAAATGAAATTTGTTATTTTGAGTTCCTCTCTTTGCCATTAGTATCAAGGTCTACAGTAGCCTATAAGCTATAAAAAAACAACTATTCACTAAAAAAGAGAAATGTATTCTATAAGAATTAAAATTGTTCAAAATTTCACTTGTCAATCCTTCCAGACTTCAAAAACCGATCAGATATAATATGTAGTACTAGCACTTTTTAGTGTTTTGGTTGTGGTTTGGAGGGATTTCAAATTTCGACATGGATAGAATTCCCAAATTTCTCTTGTTCTAGCCTCCAAAAACCAATCAGATATACGTGTGTAGCACTAGCACTTTTTTGTGTGATTTGGTTGTGGTTTGGGTGTGGAGGGGGGTGGGGGAGGGTTTCGGTGAACAACAGTTAACTCCCCCCTTGTTTCCGGGTGAAGTCAGTCATGTGTGCCATCATTCAATTGACTGCTGGCAGTTGTCGTGATCGTAGTGAACAGCAATTGCTCTGTACACTACCGCCGTAGGCTACCGTACTAGCACTTGTTGTTGCGTCTAGTCACGCTTCCATATTATCAAAGACAATTCAATCTATAGTAGAATTCAATATAAATATAGTAAAATAGCACAATTCAATCTAAGTAGTAGAATTGTATTTGATATTATCAAACAGTGTTCGTCTGATCCTGAGAACAGCAGTAGTTAGTGGTGATCGAGTTTAAACGCGTGTTCCATGCAAATCGCCGCGGAATTCTGTGTATGATCGATCATTTCAGGATTCAGGAATTTACAAGTTGGATGCAAAAGCAGGTGAGTTTATAGAAAACAATTTTTTCTCCAGGGGTACGAAAAAAGAGGAAATTCATAAATGAAATTCAACAAGTTGTCAAACAACTTGACAAGTTGTGGGACAGGGGTATGTGGGTTGAAACATTGTCAAGTGTGAGATTCATGATAAAAGGATGACATTATGTGAGGCTAAAAGAATTGTTCGAATATTTTTTATAGTTGGAATATTAGATTATATATTATTTTTCTTCTTGTTTTTGATTCTTTCTATTCTTCTATTGAATTTGATTAATATAATTGAGCGATTGATTTCATTGTATTGTCATAATCAGTCTATTTGATGGATTTTGATTTATATTATTTAGAAGCAAACAATTTCATGCAATTATAATAATTGAGCGATTGACTTCATTGTATTGTGATAATCAGTCTATTTGATGGATTTTGATTTTTATTATTTAGAAGAAAACAATTTCATGCAATTATACATCAGTCTCTATACATAGAGACTGATATATAATTGCTCTCAGTCTCATCGTGATGCATTTTTGTTCAATAAATAAGATTTGAAGACTCATTTAAATTATTATCATTGTCGATATACATATTTTAGAAAACATAGTATAATCAATACATGAATCAATAAAATTTATAACGTTAAACTCACTTGAAAACAACATAAAAGTTGAGTTCACTAAGATTGTTTAGTAAAAAATTATACATGACTTAATCCACGAATTGAATTCGCATTCATACAACAGATAATATTTGTATGATTGTTTCAATATTGGTGATTCAACTTGGAATATACTTAATTTTCTCGAACATGTTCAAAGGTTAGACAAATTTTAAAATATTAAACTTTTCAAGCAATGAGTTCGAGCTGAGAATTTGATTCTACTCAATTCTGAGTATTGAATAGATGATTTTTTGGGAGATTTTGAAGAAGTATTGACAAGAATACGACAGGAAGATGAAGGAATTAACTATTTTATTTGAAAAACAATGATATTATCTTTATTGGATCATCAAACGAATACAAATAGAAAAGAAACACAGGCAGTCGTCCAAAACTTGGGCCTACACAACCATGCGTCTATGGTGATCTCTGCTATACCTATGAGAACTGAAATGTATCAAAGAAATGTATTTCTTTCAATACAGCCGAATTTCAGGGTATGATTATTAAAAATGTTCACATTAACATTGAAAATTATATCTTGTACTTTTTCATTTCTATTTACCATCAAATCCAGTAGCCTAATGATTTAACTAGTGTCCAGTACCAAAAATGGTAGATGTTAAGGACTAACAAGATACGAGAACGAACCAGTGTTGAAATGGTAGGAATCGTGTTAGTGAGAGTATTTTGTAACAGACGGGACGTTGTTTTGAATAGGAGAATGATTCATTTAAAACCCCCAGCTTTCTTATGATACCCAAAGTCAAAGACGATACCATCTACGATACACATAGTAGAAAATAAATATCACTTTTGATTACTAGGTACTCAAGCTGAAGTAAGTTTATTGAAAGAACGTGATAAAGAATATTTTAGTGGAGGAGAAGAACAAAGTGACCACAAGGCATGCGTATTGCTTTGGAGGGTGTAAAAGGGGTAAATGATGGAAAAGTGGGGGTTGAACAAAATGTAGAAAAAGAAGGAGAAATGATGGATTATATGGATGTGGAGAATTTCCCTCCAGCTGTCTTGCTTGTTTTCCAAGGCATGCATGGCTGAATAAAGAGTGTTCCGTATCACCTTTTTAATTTTCTTCTTCTTCTTCTTCTTCTTCTTCTTCTTCTTCTTCTTCTTCCTCTTCTCCTTCTTCTTCCTCCTTCTTCTTCTTCTTCTTCCTTCTTCCTTCTTCTTCCTCTCCTCCTTCTCTCCTCCTCCTCCTCCTCCTCCTCCTCCTCTCCTTCCTCCTCCTCCTCCTCTTCTTCTTCTTTTCCATTTTCCTTCTCCTCCTCCTCCTTCTTCTTTCGTCTTCTTATTCTTCTCCTCCTTCTTATTTCTTCTTCTTCTTCTTCTTCTTCTTCTTCTTCTTCTTCTTCATCTCTTTTCTTTTTCCTCATCAAACTCAGTCCGGTAAACGTTTTCTCTCTCCAGTTTCTCATATTTCCTTTTCTCTTCTTGTACATTCGTTCCTCACCCTTCACCCTATTTCTTATCAAACTTACTTAGCTCTCCATCCTATTCTATCTTTCGCAATATTATTGTTTCTAATTACATTTATATCCTTCTTATCAAACTTAATTAGTTACATTATTATCTCTCTCCCATTTTCCCACATTTTCTTTTCTTTCCTTGGACATTCTTTCTCCCTCCTCTATACTTTATCAAACCCACTCTTTCTTTTTCAATATTATTGTTTCCAAACACCTCTATATCCTTCTTATCAAACTCAGTTTTATATTATTCTCTCTCTCTCTCTCCCAATCCATTTTCCCCATATTTTCTTGGACATTCTTTCTCCCACCCCTATTCCTTATCAAACTCACTTCTTTTCCCGCTTACTCTTTCATTTTCAGTATTCTCTGTTTCTAACCACATTTCGCGATCCTCCTTATCAAACTCATTCAGTTTTACTTTCTCTCTTCCCCAATCCAGTTTCTCATATTTTCTGTCCTCTTCTTAGACCTTCGTTCAACCCTCTCCCCACCCCTCATGGCCGCCAATTCCTTACCCGCTATTTTCCCTCGTAAAAGTGTGATAGGAATCTTTAGCATGACCGGTCTTTCTTAACAGTCGTCTGCTGACCTCACCCTTTCCCCCCCCCCAAATATCCCTTCAGGGTGGCATATTCACCTCACCCCCACCCACCAACCAGCACCCTCCTCCACTTCTCCTAAGGTCATTTGCACCAAAGTACGTAAGCTGTCGCCTTAGTTTGCAATAGCAGCCCGTTCAAGTGGTGGCGCGCGGCCAAACAACCCTTCCAGTTGAAAAAACGCGGCTATACGTGTTACACGAATTTGTTTGAATTTCTTTGTGAGACGGTGAGTTTTCGAAAATTTCGAATTGATTTCTTATGTATCACTTCTATCCTAGTTCATTTATTTAGATAGTAGAATGTATCATATTCATTGAATTGATGTTTGATATTCATATGTTCCTCTCCCCATTGATGTAGACATAGATAATAGCTGTCATTAAATAGGTTAAATAGATTAGATAGTGTCATTTCAACAATTTCTTGTGAATAGAGGTAAATTTATTGTGATGTGGAACCATTCTTCTTGTGTCAAATCACATTATTTGTGACGTTTAAAATAGTAAGTGTAAGAATATATTAATTTAATATTATTTTTGATGCAAGATCTGTTTATTCTCTACCATTGTAATACAGAAAGGTTGATGAGCCGCTCTATTGCATGAAAAAAGCCTAAGCATAAGCATAAGATGAGAACTTACTATCTTCTCTTCTCAAGAAACAATGATCACATGGATTTTCAAGTAAATAAAGAAGGCAAAGATGAAAAACTTATCGCAAGTTTCAATCAATTCTTCATGAGCTGAGCAAGTACAAAATTCACATGAATCGTTATTGATATTTTTATACTTTGCAATAGAATCGAAAAGTTTACTTCATGCTCTCATGAAACTTTTTTATTATTAATTTCTTCTTCTCATAGTACGGAATGCGTATTCAGCTTATTAGTGTGTCATGAAACTAACTGTGCAGAGATTTTTGAAGCAATCTTCTTTATGTTCAGTACTCTCACATACCTTTTATTTCCTCTCAGCTTTCGAGTATGATGGAATTATTGAACAATCTTGATCCTTTTTGTAATTCAACTGCCAATACGAGCAAAACAATTTGGGTCATAATTCTTAAATAAGATAAGAAAGTGAAATGTGCGAAATGCAGGATAATGTTTCTTGGAGTACCTCTATTCATCGCTTTGACAGATCTTGATCACAATGCACTACAGTCATAAACGGATAAAATAATAATAATAATAATAATAATAATATCTCTCTATATATCTAATGCCAAGCGCCAAATCAAATTAATCTGACTATACTAGTGTAAAGGAACGCAATAAACAATAATTTCCCGATACTTCATGATGTGGTCAAGTTCGACATATTAAGAATAATCAATTCGTCACGAGTTTTCCGAAAACCACCCTTCATTTGCCCAACTATCTAGTGCCACTTACCGTGAGGGTGTCTTGTCAGTCTGTTTGCTTTGTTTATATTTTATGAATGGATTGGAAACATATGGAGATGGAATCGGGGATCGGTGCATACATACATGAAAGGGGAACTCTCAGTTCTTTGTGCGTGTGTATGCGTAGGTGCTCGTGTTTTGTAGTTGCATCATGGGGTCACGAAAAGTTCGGCAAGCAGACAAACGATCGAACTTGTAACCAGTCATACAGTCAGTGACTATTGATAAGAATCACACTTGTCAGTGTCGAAGGGGCATCGGATAACACGGGCAGCCCTTTCAAGTTCAGAGCATTCACCTTACCTTTCAGGACTAGCAGACCGATTGATAACAAGGGGAGGTAGAGAATACTATTCAAATGTACCAGTGAGAGTCGGAACACTTTGTCTATTTTTTATTGTCAAATTTTAGTGCCGATCATATTTCTATGATCCATTTTGCACTACTGATGTGAATTGGATTTGGGTTTCGTGACACTCAGCAGTGTATTTCAATGATTGTGACACTCATGAGTTTATTATTTCGTAATTGTTTAGTTGGTGAAGCGGTCTATGGTTGCTTGTTTGGTGATAGCAAAGACGATAGGAAACTATTAAGTATTGTAATAAGTAATAAGTATTCTAATTGTCTTTGGTGATAGGTAATCGATTCAATGGTTTGCCCCCTATCTGTTTACACAATTTTTGGAGGCTTCATATTCCACAGTTAATAAAATAGTAATAAGATAATAAAACAATTCATTCGATGTTTACAAACATGAGGACAACAATTTTCAATAAAAGGTTGCAGATAAATTCAAAATCAATGAGTTTGTAACTTCGTGCAAACGAGATTTCGGTTCGAACGATGTTTGGTTTGGATTTTAATTGAATAATATGAAGTTTGATGAGGAGGAGATCAGTAAAGAGAGATACGATGATTATGCATATTTTATCTCATAGTATTTGAGAGTTGAGACAATTATTTTTTCAACATACTACGTAATGCACTGTAGGTACGTTCTGTAATATTAAAAGGAATGGAATTGCATATCTCCTTCCTTTAGTTCCAAAAATATAATCTACTGAAAAATAATTGAGTAAAGCAACTGGAAAATGTTTTTTTAGAAAAGAAAGAAACTATAAATTATGAGGACTCGTAACTATGTTTAAAAATCAGAATATTATCAAAGTTCAATCATTCGTGAGAGATTTTGGTTTTGAATTCAAGTATTTCTTAACCGAATGCTCACAATTACACAATCATAGAGATAAGTGTTCAATTTCCAAATGATACTTTCAATTTTTAATACTATATCTATTATAAACGTCGATTATCATGGCAATTTGTCAAACACAAGAATAGGAATATAAATACAGGTTGATATCATTCTATAATAGTCAACAGGAGGAAATATTGTTCTGACCTCAAAATAATATGGAACAAGCTTAATCGTATGATGGTTAAGGATATGATAAAGAATTCACTTCGACCCTAATATCTATCGAGTTAACGTGACTATATTTGAAGAAATGTAATTTCAAACACATTACTGTGCAAACAGAAGTTATTCTCGACAAAAAACTGAATACTCAGTCTCTCTGAATCTACTTTCCTCTTGAACACAGTCGAAAGGTCACCTACTTCAAATAGCTCCCACAATAATTGTTTTTGTGGGTCACACAAACACATCACACATCACACAACACAAAAGTGATACTTTAATATCAAATTATTTCTTTCAATACTTCTATTCTCAATACTTTTCATCTAGGCCCATACTAATCTACTATACTACTCAAAAACTAAGTTTGGGAAATATTTTGAAGGCAACACGTTTGGATGTAGGTGGGTGAGTTTTATTAAAAACAATGGTACGTTTAAATGGTATTGCTTCTGGTTTTATAATTTGTGTCATGGCAGTGAAACCCAGTATGCAGCATATCACACTTTTTCCCGAGATAAGTGACGCTTGCTCGTTGTTCATTGGGAAGATGACCGATTGTTTGCCAACATAGTAATTAATTTTCGAGTTAAAAGATTTCATCCTAGAGGTTCAAGAGCAACCTGAACCATTTACCACCAACTTATGCACAAATCCTACTTTGATAAGATTACCTATACTTTGGGATATTAAATTATTTGAAACACAGATTATTTCTTGAGATAATATTGATATAATATTCAATAATAATATCTAAATATTTTTTGTTTTATCAAGATAGAATTGTCTTTGTACCTACATTATTTTAATAAACATGGAAGTTTAGATCTGATGTTAGGTTTGCTGTGAATACATTCTAATGTTTGAGGGTACTCACCTCTGTTTGAACGCCCGAATTCAGGATCACCATGAAAAGTATACTATAGTCTGGCAACAGACAAAAGAGCCTTCAAAATAAGAACTCTACTGCGCAGAGAGAGCGCACGTTATGCAATGCAGCAGTTTATCTCACTCGCTCACTAGAGTAGTGGTACTATGTGATACTGTATCACTTCAGTGATACGATGCGCGTAGGTTCTTTTGTCTGTTACCAGACTATACCAGCATTTGTTGGGTAGATAGGCAATTCAATCATTTAGTCTGATTTAGTGTTTTGATCTCAAATCATCATTTGTCATGCTGAAAAATTATTGCAAAGAATTTCCAGACTTCAAAATAGATTTGTTACTGACGAATACATTCGAGTCGGGCGAAAATTAATTGACTTGCGTGTTACACTGGCTTTGTGTGGACAGAGAGTAGGGGGAAGTTGTAGTTGCGTGCTCCAGTCCTGTACAGTATTGCCCTGTGTACAACATTATAGTGTCCAGAGAGATTATCTGCTTTGCAAACTAGGCAGTCATTCTTTAACCGGCCATATGGCTTTTATCAATATTAATGAGAAGCAGCACCCAATTTCAAGTGTCTGGATTTTCATGATTGGAAAACTCTTGAATCTCTGCTTTGCATTACAAAGAAGAGGTAGCCGAACAATGGTTGAAATAAATTGAGAATAAACAAATGACTTGATAGATAATTGAAAAATATAGATACTAGCTATTGAAATATTTCAAATTTGTAAAACATTTTGCAGATGTAGAATTTGTTGTATTAGGATGATAGTATTTTTTAACACTACTACAGTAGAAAGGTGTGTGAATGTAAACATAAACCCTTTTTTCTTATTACTGTATATATATTATATACTTTGCTCCTACTTGCAAGCAAATTATACCAGCTATCTATTTATCAAACAGTATCTTATTTTAGTTTACATTATTTAACTTGTAAATTGGAGTGTCTTACTTCTTCCTATTACTTTGTATCTTCATAACATTTCTATTACCCATCTAATGTATATTTCGAATAAATTGTCATGTTTTATTGCCAAAATAAATAATAATTATTCGGTTTGATTCAACAGAATATGAATCAATAACAAAATGATTACTATTAAATTGCAATGTCATGTTTCAATTAAATTGTTATGTTCTATTGCAAAAATGAATAATCATTATTTGGCTTGATTCAACAAACTTTGAATCAATAACACAATGATTACAATTAAATTTTTAATGTCATGTTTTAATTAAATTGTCATGTTTAATTTCAAAATAAATACAGTAATAATTATTTGGCTTGATTCAACAAACTTTGAATCATTAACAAAATGATTTCAATTAAATTGTAATGTTTTATTGCCAAAATTATAATTATTTGGTTTGATTCAACAAACTATGAATTAATAATAATACAATGACTACAACTAGCTAACAAGAATATACATAAAATAGGAAGCACTCAGATTGAAAACAAATTCGTGTGTAGAAAATACAATACAATTCTCGAATTAACAAGGAAATTTCAAAATTTTCACAAAATATTGAGAGCTGCTCGAAGATATGCATAGGTAGCAGGGCGTACTTATAATACACCTTAACAAATCAGGCCCTTTTGTTAAGCCACGTCCTTTGTGGCACGCCGTCATATTTCAACCCTCCCTTTGACAACGTGTATGCTATCACTTGCAAGACTGCTACTATTCTGTTCTCTTGTCAGTGGAAATACAAAGACGAATAATTTTCTTAACGTGACTTCAAACCGGAAGTCTCTTCTAGCTGCCACTTGTCCATATTGATTGGCCGTTCTAATGTTTATATCATGCAATGTGGTACCAGGAATGCATCCATTCCGACAGCCAATATAAGCAGCCTGATCAATTCATTTGGCTGAAAATTAGATGTGTAAATACAATGTAATTTCAATCAATCAAAGAATCAATAGTAAAAAAGTAGAATCAATCAATAGAAAAAGAATTAATCAAAATGTGACCATATATTATTCAGTTAATTGAATAATAAGCTTCACTCAGGCCTAATGACAATTACTGATTTATTGTCATCCATTCTGACAATCAATGTTAAATGCAACCTGATCAATTCATTTCACACATAACAAAGCTCACAGAAATAGATGGACAATTTCAATATGATCTATGAATTAATATTCAAAACTATTCATAAAGATACTTTGAAATATAAAACTCTCCACACAATTTCCAACAAATACTGTATAATAGAAAACACTTTTTAAATTTTTTAATAAACATTGTGTTTATTAAAGTGGAGTTTGACAATTGCAAAAAGTGTTTCCAATTATGGAAAGATTCCACAACATCAATCAAGTTCTTCAAATTTTATCAAATACTGTATAACTGGAAATTCCTATTATTTTTAAATGAAATAATAATGATTCTAAATTCACTTATGAAACACATCTTATCTCACTCATATTTTTACTGAAAATATTAACTAAAATAGAATGCCCACCAATTATTATTGGAAGGACTGTTTCATATTTCTTTTTTATTATTCAGTAGGATATCAATTAATCTTTAAAACAGTTTGTATAAAAAGTTGATTGATCCATTTTGTATAAGGTTTGATGCCATAGTTACTGATTTCAAAAACTTCATCACATAATATAATGAATCAAAGTACCAAGGTGCCAATGAAAATGAATCAATGTACCAAAGTACTAAAAGAAAAAACAAGTTGCAAACTATATGAACTAACTATTTATGTTGAAATAATAATTCAAAAATTATTTATTTGAAAACAACAAGCAAATTATTTTAGATTGAACTCCCATTTTATTCACTTTAAATTAAAATAACAATGTTTTACAAACATGACCGTAGCCAAATTCTTTAGTCTGTTTACTATTACTTTATCAGTTCTCTTTCAGTGTCTCTTATGCTTTCCCTTACTAAGTTCCCATTTTACATAGTTTTCTTGTACCTTTAAATACATATATTTCAGCAGTGTCTCTTACATAGCTTTCCCTTACATAGTTCCCATTTTATATAGTTTCCTAGTCCCTTTGACTAGTTTCTAAGGAATACCGAGAAACTCTGAAGTACCTTCAGAAATAGGTCAACTAGACACATCACACCAGAGCACCTGGGTTGACAAAGTGTTCCAGAGCAACAATATAAATGTCTCCATCGTCCCAAATGAAAGTGTCATTCAGGAGCTTCCGTGTTTGTATGGCATGTCGTGTGCAGGACACAGGCCAGCTTGATAATGGTCATTTGATATCTGGCAAACACAGATCAGTCGAAAAGTTTGATCCACGGAAAATCAGGTCACTTCCTCCTGCAAGAGACCAGTCAAACTGTTGATTCTGTAAACAATGTAAGCTGAATAACTCTATTCACCTCACAACTCTTTTAGAAAAAATTGAATCATGCAGATTTAAATAAGGGAAACCCCAAATTTTTTTTTTTTTTTGCAGTATATAGAAATAACTTATCAATAATGAAGTAATTATGATGACATTCATCTATGAAAAGTAGCCTACAGTATTAACTTCGAAAATAATATTACTGTATATGATCTAAGTTTGTAGGCATTGTCATCAATAAAAAAGATGAAATATCAGTACCGTATTCTAAGATCAAAATAAAGGGTTGCTTCAGACATAATTATGGTTAGTCAATTCAAAAAATTGCGCATTGGTACATTAGTTTAAAACTTTGCTTCATTTCACTTCAACGTAGGCTATTTCCTTCTTATTTTGATAGGAATGGTTGTTATTCTTATAATTGGAGCGCTCTTGGCTACCGGGACTCAATCTTGTCAGATTATAACAAGAAATATTAAAGAAACACTTTTTGTTGAAAAGATATATTCATGATGCTTTGAATAGTTTCCTTTTTCATGTCCAGTATTTACAAATTAAAGTCGGTAATATCAAGTTGAAATGCCAATATTGCTGACATTTCAATTTGCAAAAGGAAAATTGGAAATAAAAAAATGTGTACAAATGGTGTAATCCAAAGGGGTAATTCACATAATAATCTATATCGTACAAAACTTATAATGAAATTCAATTCTGTTAAAATATGAACTCCTTATCACCGCATGTTGTGAAATAAGAGATTGCAAAACTATTTTCTTTACCTGATGAATAAACTTTTTCATTGCATGAATCTATTCATAAACAATGTACTATTAATGTGCAAGTGCAAAGAAGATCATGATAATGAGCAGATCAACTGCATAAAAACCTCTCCTTTGTTGAGGTGCATAATGAAATCCTGACCACAAAGCAGCAGCAATAATATGTCGTGCTGTCCAACAGTTTAAATCAAATCAACATTTGAAACATGCAATAAGGGCTTCAACCTCTCTGCTCAAGGACAAGCACATTAACTGCATCAGATTGTCATCATTATTATTGGTGCTTAGATGGAAAAGTAATTATTATTTTAATACATTGTTTGCTTGAATACAATTGAAATGCTCTTATCAAAAAGTTCATCAAACTCCAGTTGATTTTATTTCATGCTTCACTTCGATCAAAGAGAATTAGTTAGTTTTGTTCATACTGAAATATTGTTTTAATTTTCACAAATATTTGAAAAAATCCCCATATAAAGCTATACACATTATATGTAGAAAACTGTAGGCAACGGAATATCATTATCATGATACTCTCCTTCGTTAATAAACAGGCTACTTCAGTGCTTTACTAATCAATCAATTAATTTGTCTATTTTCATTCAGAAATTTACAAACTAGTAATTTTTGAACTGTTAAGCACTAAAGTCCATGAATAAAACACTTTTATTCACAATTGAAAGAATTGCATAGAATCTATTGTCAACAATCAAACACAGCATAAAAAATTGAATGTATAGAAAATAATAATATACCTGTACGTCAAAGAGAATGTAATCACGTGTCAATAAATAAGAGTTATTGAAAATCGATAATATCTCATTAATAACATCTGAATTCGTATAATGTATCGAGTAGTTCACAACTTTTATACATTCAATATTATGCTCAAACTTTTACAATATGATGGAAATGGAATGAACATAGTTTGGAAGAAACAGTAGATTTGGTGATCACAAGATTATGTCTGATTCTGATATCAAAATAAATATGTTCCCCAATAAATTCCCCCATTCGAACCAGTTGGCCAAAAACAGCCAGTTTTACTTCCACAATTTTTGAATTTCACGTGTAGTTTCCCAATACAAGTAATTTCACATTTATGTAACTAGCTCAAGCAATTCCAGTTTCTGTGAGAAAAAACCGTTGGCGCCAATTTTTCATAGCGAACAAACCCTAAACAATTCAGACAATTACTGAAACTAGATTCCAGATGCTATCTGCTGATAGGATAACAGTAGCTACAGAAGAAAGCTTTTGTGTTCAGATCAGAGTATTTCACCTTTTCTTTTCTATTGGTCAGAATTCAGATTGATGTAAACTGAATAATATCAGGTCTACGTTTCCATTATTCCCCAATATTTCAGTGGAACGTCTCAAGGGGTGAGTTTTGATGAGCTCCATTGTTTGTGAGCTGAAGAGAGAGGACCTGTATTGACCCTCGTGAGAGAGAGAAAGAGAAACAGAGAGAGTGGGAGAAAGTGTGTGAGAGAGAAAGGGGAGAGAAGAAGAGAGAGGATGAGGGTCTGAGAGGGGGAGCAAATCCACTTGACACCAATAAGCCGGAAGGGTGATTCGAGGTGAGCTCGAAAACGCGAGGTTTGCAACCTGTTCTTCGGTTTCGTCCTGGATTTTTGAACCCTGTGGACTGACCGCTGGGCCTAAGGGGTGTTTCCGGTCAGGGGGCATCCGTATCCAGGACGGTCACGTGACCTGTGGCGTGACTGTTTCAGGTGGGGGGTCAGTCACTGTAGTTATTGAACGGCAAAATCTCTGCACTATATAGGCACTGAAAATGCCTCAAAGGCTAGTTGCAGTCCAATTCATAAAAATTTTATTCATAAAAAGTCTCCCCAATAATATTAGAATCCATTTTAAAACTTTGTAAGATCTTGGTTCTGTTCCATGAAAATTAGACCTGTATTACAGGAAAATGGCGGACGCTTAATAGCTTTTTAGGTTTACTGCATAGTAAGCCGTGCTAGTTATATCTAGTGTGTATCCGCCTTTTCCTCTTATTAGGACTTCTAAATTTCAGTAAAACACGTCCCAGGACTAAATACAGTACAGTAATTACCTAACGGCACACAAGTTCTGTTATTCTTGTGTGTCTGAAATATACACCTGGACAATGAAATTTGTCCAGTAAAATGATAATTTTTCCTAGGCTGATAAGGTATGTTCTAATGTTTACTCGGATAGATGCGCGATCAATAATAGAGTAATAGGTGAAAAGCAGTTTTCCAATTGAAATTTTTACAGTCCTTCATTGCTGAGCAAGATGGTTGGATCTTTGCCCAACTAAAGATCATATCTTTATTAAATTACATTCTCAATTTTATGCATGAAACAATTATTCTTTTCAATTAGAGGATAGGAAGAAGTAGGTAGGCTACAATTTAAGCATGAAATAAAAGCTTGATGTTTCCTTCATAACTTCAGGATGTTTGCATGAATGTGTATTTCAATTGCTTGGAATAAATTTTATGGAGCGAGTGATGTTTCGAGAATTTTCATACAAATAGTCAATTATACAGTGACACAGAGAGAGTCCAGACAAGGTCAATTGTAGTATGTGCGGATATTTCAAATTACGCCTTCTTAAAAGACGAAATATCACTAACAACATGAGGGAATGTTGGGAAATTATTCAACAAGATAATTGAAAATTGTCAGTTGGAATGTGTTAGAACACTTGAACAAGACTTTATTATCACAGCACAGTTTGAAATAATCAAAACAGTGTGAAAGGATTCAATGTAAGTTTGAGCAAAACCAATTTCAGTTATGACAATGATTTGGGTAATGGAGGAAATGAGGACTGAATTCGTTGGAAATTTCCTCTTGTTCGTCCTACTCCGTAATTCAATCCAGGTATTTTCATGGTCATTTATAATGTAGTTCAATTTTGGATTTGAGCAACTCCTTAATCAATTTAAATAAAGATACTACTTCTTTAAGGTTTCATATTTTTTCTTCTCTAATTTATATAATTCTGGTTGACTAGATTCATATAATTGGACGAAGAATACCCTGATTATTCAAACGATATGATTATTCAAATCATATGAAGTTGTGAAATTATGTATCTTGACATAAAAAATGGTTCAGTGTTACAGGATTCATTCACCTTAATGGGGCTGTACAGTCATGAACAACGCCCGAGTCAATGTAAATTATAGACTAATTTTTCAAAACTTTTCTTCAAATTTCCATCATTTGCAATATGTCAAGGTTTGCAGGTGAAGGTTACTTATATTACTTTATATAAGTGATTTTGAATTTTTCGACTGATTTTAATATTTCAAAACTAAAATTTTCTCTCTTACTGTGTAATTACAAACCTTTTTTGTTCAGTGATTCAACATCACTTATACAAATCAATAAAATAATTATTTTCCATCGGTAGACTATGTTCGAGATAAGTGTAGAAACAATAAGACTAACAACCCATCAAAGTATATTCCTTCAATTTTTGAATGAGATATAACCTAAATTCGAAGTTTATCTTAAATTCAACTGGGGCATATATTGGAAAATATTTAAAGATCGACCCACAGATTCGAAGGGCGCACCAACGCGGCTTGAAGCCTTTGCTTGTGGCCCTACGCGTCATGAATCACTTTACGCACCCTAAAAGGGCAAATAATCAAAATAGCAACAAAAATCAATTTTTAAATGATAGGTACCAGCTTAAAACTTCTAAATGGCTTTGTTCAGTGATTCGACACAACTTCTATGAAGCATTAAAATAATTATTTTGGCCTGTGTTGTTTGAAATAACTGTAAAATAACAAGTGTAACAAAACATTGCAAGAAGAATGGCTATGTAACGCCATCTCCAGCGCAGCATCTATTCCCGTAGCATAGTGGAGACGTTGACAGTCGTCCAAATATTTGAAAACGTCGAATGAAACGCTCCAATTAGATTCATTCAACCTCAGCTCTGCATCTACTCCTTACTTGCAGCTTTCTGATTTGGAAAGGGAAACAGTACATTGTTACGTGTAGCCTACTGTCACCATGAAATCTACTGTAATGGATGCTATTAATTAGGCAAAATAAGACTTCCTTCTTACAACTCTTTACCTCTCCTAGAAAAATGTATTAGTATCAGGGGCGAACCCAGGTTTTTTTCGGAGGGGATATTGTTTTATTTTACCATGGTATATTGTACGTATTTAACGTACGTAGTAACTGTACTATTCCATTATGTTTTAAAATATCGGGTAGGTGATATATCCCTCATTAAAAAGTTAGGCATTATAAAATTTCATACTTTAACTTTCATTGATGTGTAAAGAGCAATATTTCAAGAAATGTTGAATATTATAAATCTTTACCATGCTAGTTAATGTCTTATGGCTCATGTTACCATCAGCATAGACAAACCAAAACCAAATAATAATATTATTATGGAATATATTATAGAATAATCATAAAATATGGATTATCTCTGCTATCATGTCATTGTTCTTGGACAAATAAAATTGTCATAATAATTTCTTAAATGTATAAAATATATATATATAAACATTACTGATTAATACCGGTATATCCCTTTTTATTATTCGTCATATTGGTATGATATTCATCAAATATTCGTGAATATTCGTTAATATCATAATTATATTATTCGCCAGTCCAAGATCAGATTTTGAACTCCTATTTTGAAAGTACCTTAATCTTATTACATGAAGAGAGATATGCCTGAATTTAGCGTCTTGATTTTTTCAAGAAGGAAACCCCCATTGTCAATGAGTTTTTATCATGGGGAAACTAGTTATCCATTGTAATTCCAGCCTAATTTGTGGCTGGATAGGGAACTTTCTCTTATCATCGAGGGGCGGAAGTTGCTCAACAGGTGATTTGAGCAAAGGAAGCAAGCAGCCACCTTCATATTTTTACCTTTTTTTCGGTTGCAGTCACCTCCTATCGGCATCTAATATATTTGTTCAGTAACCAGGAGCAAGAGAAATTACCGCCGCAATTTCTTGACAGTCCTTTGTCAAGAGCCGCGATGCTGGCTTGATTGATGATGAACAATAATGATACCGGTCGAAATTAAGAAGGTTATTCTTTCAACCAGAAATCCTATTCTATCACTGAATAGGATAGTATAGTTTTTATGATTCTAGGATCGTTTTTAGGGTAGTTTTAATCTAGGATGGTTAAACAATGTTTCTGGATAGTTTAAACAATGATTCAGAGCCGTGTTTCACTCCGTATGAGTTTTGATTCTGAGATTTAATCCTATTCTATTGATTGGGGGCTGTTGGCATGAACTTTCCTCCAAATAATTATATAAGGATTCACTCTTAGAATAATATTTTTAACTGGAGGCTTGAACTTGAATGAAATAAGTTTTGGCTCAAACAATGATTATAATATAAAATGGCAATGTCTCAAATGCACATAATAATTATTATAATGAGTTATAAATCAGAACAATAAATCACCTGTTTTTTCTGAGACTGAAAAAACTCTTTTTTCGCTGATAGGAATTTTTGAGTACCGAAGAAGTAGATTTCCTTGAAAATCTTATTGACCTAATAAAATGATCTCTCACAAGTTCTCATACATCGATACATGTATCCAAATGTCAACGTACATTCAAGTACTTTTGTTATGCGCTCTTCTCCATTATAGGTTCATGGAAAATGGATTAATTATTTTGTAACGGACTTCAATATATCCTTTATCGAACTCTATTCTAATAATATTCAACCGTTTTAAACAGAAACCATTCTACACAAAAACAAAAAAAACATCAATAGTAACAATCTAATGAACAAATAATGCGTGAGAAAGGTAATAATAGTGTTCCAGCTCTAGTAAAAAACATGAGGTTGAACAAAGAGCTAATTTGGAGATAGTATCGGGAGATAACAATGGTTACTGTGCAGGAATGGCTGAAACTGTTCTGTTTAGAGCAGCATACAGAAAGGATCATTGTACTGTGACTGGTTACATCCCGTGTAGTACGCCACTGCTAAAATGGGGAGGCCCTTGCAACTCAATGTTGTGATCCATTTGGGTTCGTCAAATGTTTGGTAGACTTGTGTGTGTGTGTGTTGATGTGTGAGTGTGTATAGTTTTCACCTGCATGCATGTGGAAACTCTCCACTTCACTTATTCCCAGCCTGGTATGATCTTGTGATGAGAAGCGGCGGGCATATGTCCTTGGGTAGCCGGAACCGCGATGATAATTTTTGCATCCATACGGAACAGCCTTCATCTTTTCCACCCCCCACCAGCGTAATTATCATAGACTGGTCACCGGCGGTCACCATAACCTAAAAATCAACCACCAGCACAGTTTGCGCGGCGGTCTTTCTTGGCACATGGTCATCTAACTTTTACTTTCGGAAAACTCGTTATTTCTAAATTAGAGCTCAAATTTTGATCAAGTTTCTCCTATAGAGTTTTGCGATAAGATTCAAATAATAAATTATACTGATTAATTTACTATTAACAATAATAAATAGATAGATAAATGATTTTATTTTTAATTTGTTTTCATTACTAAAGTGCTGTGTGTGAAGTACTGAATATTGTGGCTTAGAAGTGGATGATCAGAAGTGTAATCGGAGTGTATCTATTAGTGCGATTGATTTCTTAATTTTTGAAGTGGTTAAACATGGATAATCATTGGAATAAACGTAGCTAATCATTTCTAGAAACCTGAGAGGTGAGTCTTGAAAATCAATAGTGATGATAACAGAATAATAACAGTAACGTTGTATATAATATAATCACGTACAAATCGTTCAACTTTATCAATAAAAACCCATTCAGCGCATGTCGTTTATAATGATGGCAGTTGACGATAAGTCACTGTATTATTCTGACATATCAGGGACAAAATTTCACTTCGAATCATTGAATTCTTATAAATTAAAAATTGTATCAATAAGGGAAAGTTGAGTTCTCCAACAAGTTGTCAGTTTCAAGAAGTATTAGGTCACAAAACTGTCGTAGAATGCTACCCTTATTGAAAAGTTTCTCAATACTTAAGGCCTGATTAATAATGCGGAGAATTCTAATAATTCGAAGGAAAGGTGGAAGTGACAAGTACCAAGTTTACTTACTTGACATTTCTAGGTGACAACTTTTCAACTCAATAAATTTTCGATTGAAATCACACGTCTACTGAATTGGTTTGAATGAAGTTATGTATTGCTAATAATATAACATTTCATTTTATTGTATCCTCGCAATACAGGGGAATGAATTGAATTGAATACAGCGCCTACTTATTCTATTCTTACATTACTCATTACAGTATTCTAATTGTCTTTGCTACAACTAATGAACTATAATCACGACATGTGCATTTCGGACCAATTGTTTTTCAGATTTTTATTGGATTTTCCACAAATTTATAAAAATGCATGCTTCCAGGATACTTATCCGTTGTAAATCTTCAACTTTCAATCAAAGTTTACAAAAGAATCGGCTGTGTTCACCATCACGTAGAAATATTCGGGGTTTTCACTAAAAATTGATTACGAGCGAGTATCTAGCCCACTTTGTGCTCTACGGTCATTGATCATGTGATTGAGTTTCCTGCATCTGACAGTATGTATACAAAGTCCCCAAAAGGAGAATGGCTAATGATTGCTTTTATGTTGTATTTCACAATGAGTTCGACGAACTTTGATGGATGATCGTCCGTCCTGTCAACATGGCCGCCCTGCACTGCAAAGGAATTTCCTCATTAATATTATTTTGGCGAACAGAGGAGAGTGTCTATGTTTATTCTTCTCACCCTAATTTTCATGCTTTACGTGTTTCAAGCACCTAACAAAAGCTTATCTTCGTCGGGCGGGTGAAGACAGTCAGTCAGTCAGTCTGGTCAGAGCAGGGTGTTGGCGTGCTACTCAGTAGTATACCACCACTTGCTGCATCCACTGGTCACTGCAACTTGCCGAGGATAACTTGCTTGTCGCCTCAGCTTGTCCTTGAAACTGCACGTCAAGACAGCTTCTTATTGGACATCAAGATAAGTGAGTCTTGTTGAATTGCATTAGACACAACACTATCTACTTATTTTATACAGCGCAGGGAAACGGGGATTTTGAAATTACACTAGTTGTGTTGAGTGATTCTTGAATGCCAGGCAAATACTGGTAGTAAATTGATTTTGTCTATCTTCTTGTTAAAAGTTTTTTCATTCAGTCAAAGAAGAGTAGGTATTTTCCCAATTATAATTTATTATCACGTTAAATTCCCTTGTGCAAATTAGCTACGCATGTCAGAGCCTGTGATAGGATAAGTGGATTGTGGATAGTTGATTGTCCCAAATTTTCACCTAGGAAAATGTACTTGAATATCAAATAGTAGGCCTTTGAAAGGGAAAAAGGTATCGTTCAAAATCCACTTATTGGACGAAAGTGTTATTTGCAATTGATTGGTTGTCACGTGACTAATCAATGTTTACAGAAATATGCTAATGGTGGGCTCGACAAACAACGCACGCAAGTATCGGTTAATGAGTGTATCGATCTATATGAAGTAAATTCCAACCTTTTACTCCACTAACCTCGTTTAGCTTTAAATTCATCAATGAAGCGACCGTGAGAAATGTTTAGTTAAAATTTCAGAACTCAAGTTCGTAGGACCTCAAAATTCCTACATACTTTCTCCAAGGACTGAATGAACTGTTTAATCATGAGATTCAGGAGGAATATTATTTTGAGAAACCCATGAAAAAATTTACTGGAATAGTGAAATGTGAAATTAGTGATGAAAATAGTGAAATTAAGTAGGCTAATTCAAAGTATCGAATAAAATGTTTCGAAGTTGTCACAACCACAAATTTATTAAAATATAAAGATACCTGTTTCGATTGAAACGCTATTATCAATCTCTGGAAGGAAAAATTAAATTAAAGAGCAGCAGAATAATATAACATGCAGCTAGCGTCCGAGAGAGATACGATTGGTAGTTGAATGACCAATGACAGCGAACGCCTGTCATTGGCCAATTGTCATTGGCCTGTCATTGGTCATTGACAGGCGTTCGCTGTCATTGGCCAAGACAAGCAACTCCCAAAGTGGGAGTTTCATACAAACGTCATCAGCAATGGCGGCTCAACCAACAAACAAAATTTTTATTGAGGGTGATGCCCACATGAGCTCTAGGCTTGTGCGTGGGTAATGAGAGGGACCAAATAAGGAAAAACGATAAATTTAATTTTGACAAGTAACAAATGAAAGAAATGGGAATGCCTAAAGAAATAAGCAGTTTGGAATGCAAAATAACAAGTCAAATATTCAAATAAAATCGAAAGTTCAAACTACGCGGATTAGTGGTGTTGAAGTGGCTAAAATGAATCTAATAATATAATTTAAACTGTGATTGTGATCAACTGCGAGGAGAATGATCATTGTTGCTGGAGAATTACATTTTATTAGAAATATTTATATAACTGTATTTATAAAACATTCTTCTTATTCTCAATTGATTAGTTCGTGAAAATCTCGTCAAAAAATAATTTGCAGGCTGTAGAACTCATTTGAAATTATTGATGATTATTATTTTCTTGATCCATTACGAACTGCGATGTATACACTATTGTTTTTCACTTTACTACCGACATGCAGTCATGTTTTTTTCTATGATCGGAGGAGCTTTTTATCCTGGAATGGGAGCAGACAAATGGCGATAAACTAAGTTATTATTATTCATTTTTCGGTAATTAATAGCTTGTTGAAGTATCACACCTCCTGTCTGGCGGTTGCTGCTTTCCAGGTCAAACCGAGATCAAAGAGCTTGAAACCTTGGGGCCCAAGTTTATATTGCTGCTTGTTTGTTATCAATAATTCCACTGGCAGCAATTTTGACACCAACAAATTGTTAGTTCCACCAATCTGGCACAATTTGACAGCAACAAATTGTTATTTCCCGCGAATCTGGGGCAGATACTATTCCTAGTAGTTCCACTTCCAAAAATTTCAAAGATCGACGGACGCGATTCGCGGATTGAAGGCCGAGAGCGAACTTTGTTGCATACTCTGCGTATTTGTGTTCAATGACCTTGAGATCAGCGACTGGCGACGTCAGTCACGCAAGCCAACTGACCAGCCGTTCATTTGAATTCAGCTCATTTTCGGTGAACGACTAGTCTGAGCTCCCAGTTCACCATCTAATTTCAAGCGTCTGTTTTTGTCACGGAAACTGGCCCCTTCTTTCTATTTATGTAAATCGCATTTGATAAACAATTCCTAATGTATGTGATTCTGTAAAAAAACAAGCTGAAATTGTTGAGCGCCACTCTTCCTTCTGTCGCATTACCATAATAAAATATGCTTTCGACATTCTTCTTTCTCTTCCTTTACGATGATAATTTATGCTGTGGTTGACTTTCTCTCGGTACCTACCAAATTGGCGTTGGATGCTTGTCCTTCATCACCTAATAACAGAGCTAGATGCACTACCAGTCCTAGACCTTGCAAAACCACAAATAAGATGTTACAATGGATCTGGAGGTCAATAGCAGAGCAGGGTAGCAAAAGAACATGCTGAATTTTCTCTATTGTCAGGCATCACCTAATACTGTTTTTTCATTCATATTTTACGCTTTCTGTAGTACAGTAGTTTCTTTGTAGTTATCTTTTTATTGTAGTTTACTGTCTAATAAGTTATCAAATGAATCATAATTTATCTCAATTCCCATAACTGCTAGTTGATATTTGAATGGAGTTCCCACTAAAATACTTCTTTTATGACATAAACGATCATGAACCTATCAAATTTGAAAACTTACCAAATCAAACACGATCATCTCCAGCTCAAGAAATTCATTTCAAGCAATCACATAGCAATTCAATTTATGATTCAAATTAATCTTATCAGAACTGATAACTTGGAGAAATTACAACCCCAAAGCGCTGAGAATGCAGTAAAGTCTGTACTTTCTCTTTATTCAATTGATTTCGGCAAGGCGGAACACCCGAAAGGGTCTCTCCGCCAATAAACCATAAGTATTATAATAAATTGATCTACTTACGTGAATAAGATTCTTTTTAAATTGCTGCAATGGATGATTTTCAGTAGTAAGGTTGACTAGAAAAAAAATACGTAGTAATTACCAATAATGTAGGAATTGCAATGACGATCTATTCAATAGTATGACGTTTTCAAAAATAATAAACCTCTGGCCCTGATTTTTAGATTTTGCCATCAAAGTCGCAAAGTATTGATTTATTTCAATTGAAATCACTACTAGGTCTGAGAATACCCATAGTGGAGGAAAAGAACGGCTTATCGTCACATTATGATTTAAAAGAATCAAATCTGAACTAATCAGAATAGAAATTAATCAAATATTGCTAAATAGGCTGAGAATAGCCATAGTGGAGGCAACGAACAGTGTATGGAAACAATATGTATAAAAATCAGATTAAAATTTTTCACAATCGTAATTGATGAAGTATTGCTCGGTAGGCTTGTAAACAATAAAGCATAGAAAATACCCAACTACCTAAAAATAGTCATCTCTCATCGTCACCCCTCTCATTACCCACGCACAAGCCTATAGCTCATGTGGGCATCACTCTCAGCAAAATATATTGCATACAATCTTAACCGACCAGAATTAAAATCAATGAAGTATTGTTCCATGTTCCATTAGCTGGAGAACAATAGTAACATGTTGTGGAAGGGTTGTTGACAGCAGCAAAAACGTCCATAGACCATAGACGCAGTGTCGCATCGCATCGCATAGGACACGCCTCCACAGCATCGGAAGCGAGCATCCGGGATGCTACTGTATTGTTTCGGCATTATTTGTGTCGTGATCATTGCCGCCCAATTTGTGGTTTACAGAGTGGCTCTGATTTTATTTGTCTCAAGCAACAAGAATGGAAATCGCAGTGACACCATTATTATTGGGGCGTCGATACTGGAGAAATTATCATCGCACAAAAGCTATCAACGTCAATTTTCCTGAATGGCTTTTCAATTTACAATGGTGAACGGCAGAATAGTGAATACATAGTTTCTAGTTAGGTAGAATCAAACTGGGTAGAAGGTATTTAAAACTCGAATTCAGTTCATTTATTTAAACAATTACAAATAGCTTAAAGTGATGAGAACACGTAAAAATACCAAATATCTTCTATTCCTAATTGGTTTTGGACCTACCTGTAATAAACTGTAAATCCATTTTTATGATCATCCTCTTTTTTATCCTGAAAAGACGCAATCCTAAAATCATTTTTAAAAAAATCAGTGTACTTAATCATACCATAGATGAATTAAATCTCGTATTTCAACTATACCAAGTTCAACCATCACAACAATCGTAACATTCTATTAACATTCCTATAGAAATTCATGCCTATCATAATTCATTCCTATAAAATTCATTTCCCGTTCTAATATTTCTGGTAGATACTCGCGTTGCTGAATATGAATATCTGAGAAACAATGAATCATTTGGCACTTTCGATTAGAAGTAAACATAATTTATTATGTAAGACCTGTAGACCTGTAAAGATGATTGACCTGAGAAGGCCTTCAAGCATGAGATGAAGGTCACTGCTCCTCTTCATTATTATTGGCTGCGATGAAACGCACTTTTAATTGATACAGCTTGTTGAAATTCTAGCTTTCTATCCACGGATCTTGAATAATTCTGTCTATGTCTATTTTTCATTACGGATTTGATTGCTTGGTGTGCCTAGCATGGCTAAATAAGTGGCAAGCTATGGCTTTGAATTTTAAGTTACAAAAATTTATATTTCTCTATATCAGCTCTTACCAACTAATAATAATATTACTAAGCTCTTACTTACTGTAAATCATAATCGTAATCGAGAGAAATACAAACTTATGAGAAATGAGAAGTATCAATAATAGGAGAATTCAAGAATTTGTTGACTCCTTCTGAGAATGGGCCTGTTATGATCCCAATCAAGTTGATCATAGCTTGAAGAGTCAGGGCTAGCGACCAATTAATAACAAATAATTATTATATAGTTCATGGTCTTTGGAATCAGCATGAATAATGTATGATTTGTTGACTTTATTACTTGTACAACTTGTTCACCTAATACTTGAATGTGGGACAATCTAGGTCTCACGTTGCATATACAGTATACAAAAAAAAGAAGAAAATATAGAAACATCTATTTAGGATAATAAATTTGATATCAGCTTGTATTATTGTTAAGGAATGGGGTACAAATAAAATTAATGACTACGCCAATCAGCAAATTCACAGATGATTGAACAATTATTTGTCAATATTAGTTTAAAACACCGACGCACAGAGAACCGGGGTTCTTGCATTAGCGGTAGGCTCGGAGGAAGGATATTGTGGCAGGGAAGTGTCTAGACAAGGAAAGAATTACAGTATACAACGTAATTGATAAAGATGGAAGAGAGGAGAGTAGAAGTAATAGACAATCGGAGTTCGGTTTGAATTGATTCATTTATTGGTTTGTTTGTATCGTTCGAATGATTTTGAGAATGAGCAATGTTGGAGTGGTTACAGGCAGCGGGCGGGTAATTGATGGTGATCCGTGTAAACTTTATATCGACTGCATCACGGTCATCGAATGACGAATTGAGAAATAACGGTTATGCGTAAAATAGCTGAAAAATTAGCGGATTCAATGGTAAATCCTGGATTGTGTGGTAACAAATCAATGGAAGTTTGACATTGAGCAGGGAATTATTGTCAGTGGATTAACAGGAAAGCTGTGATCCGTACCATTGATTGGTTATTAGTTCTTAGATGATTGATTGGTTTGTAGTTGAAGGAGTAGCCTCGTCCATAGCATCCAACAAAGTAACAAAAATATGCTTACAATGTTGATGTTTACTTTATTACAGTAAACGCTGTAAAGCGCTTCAGTCCAGTGAGTAACATTTATGTTATTTACAGTAAAATTTGACTGCATGTCGTGAATTCTAGTGTTGAAACAATAGTAATTTATTACTATGTGGTCATTAGAATCAAAGGTGTATAATACATTATAATATTATATTATTATGGGGTGGAGTGATATACGATACTTTTGAACATTCATGTATCAAATTGGTGAATATAAAATTATACACATTTAAAATTTCCTTAATGTAACAAACTAGCCTACTTAATGACACTGGCCTACTTGGAAAGTGGTCATTTACTCCCAAAACTTTGTATCATGAGTTATTCTTCCATCAAATCGAGATTGCATGATTGTATTTTACGCATTTTTTGAAAATTTCCACTGTGGACAACTTAATGGAAAAATTTCTTATTTTATTTAAAAAAAGTGGAATTATTAGATAAAGAAAGCCTGGAAAAATAACTTTTATAATATTGCATTGGACATTGAATTCAATGATGAAAAATGTCAATTCGTGAGATAAAGTTCAAGATGTGTTATGGCAAAGAAGTTGATCATAAAACTGGGGATGCAATAAGTATGGAAAATATTATTATTCATGAAGGAAATGAGAAAGAGAATAAGATACTGGTATTCAAATCTTAGGTCACATAAAATCAATCCTATAATATAGATAAAACAAAGCTAGCTTCTCTATATTTCCCCATAATGAACGTCTATTAGATTTGTGAATGTTGAAAAATTAATAACTTCTACTTTGTGTGAGAATGTCCCGAAACAAAAACATGAGAAATCGCATTTATCTTATTCCTAGTTGTTCTGTGTACAAAATGCAAATTTCTTTTATCTTTTTGAGTGTCATCTAGAAGTTATTTTTCCTAATACAAGAAAATATCTAGTTAGAAAATGTGATGTTATAACATGGATCGATAAACTAAAGGTGAATAGGTATCAAGTATACAGCTTTCTCTGAATAACATTGGATATACACGAGCAAGATAAGAGAATTTCCATGAATTTCCTTAGATAGCGAGCGTTAAAGCTACTGTTATGACCTGAGAACATGCTCGGCTTATTTATACAATTGATTATGTATGTGTCCTTAAATTTAAATGCCTCATTCTGTATAGCCAACGTTCTTTCTCTCCGCCTTCTCACTCTCTTTCTCGATTACATTTCTCTCTCCGTCTCTATTAATCATTTATTCACCAACAAACAAAACCAAAACTCCATTCTTTATAGTCTACCTTTCAATTCAATTTCAGATGAGTTCATTCTTTCTCTCCAATTCCCTCTTTTTCTCGATCCTCATTAATTTATTATTCACTAAAATTTTTATTACATACTTCTGATTTCTTCCTCTTTCTAATCAGTTACTTTTCAGCATTCCACTTCCATTGATTTAGAATAGAATCCACTATCGGCAACATAGAACTAATGCTCTTAAAATTTAGCTGCGGCATGGAATTTCCGTGACATTAGAAAATACGGGCAGACTATAATTTTTCAACTAGTTAGGACAAAGTCGATGAATAGGAGGAATTATTGCATGCTGCTCATACAAAGTCGATTAGATGAGGTCAAGAAACTCTCAGCTCTAAAAACACTCACTTGATTTTGTCACGAGCAGTCATCAATGAACGGGCAGGGCAGTTCAGCCAAAGGTCCGTGAATTTCCCGAGCAACTGACTCAAGTACGAAACGAAAATACAGTAGTTGGATTTCTCTCAATTTGTCCTGCAGTTTTTGAAATGGGAAATCCCATTCACCTGCTTCAATCCTTACTAATGATGATAATGTGTACCTCCTTACTTTGTCGATACATGTATTTGTTCATAACAATAAAAAACTTTGAATTTGAATGTTCATAAACAGTGGTCTGACTTATAAAGGTGGTGATATAAGTCATAAACTGTTAAAGGGTGTAGAATGTGAAGAATGAATCAATTTTCTTATATATTTGACAACAATTACGCTCTTAAATCAAACTCTCTTTCATGTTATTTTCTCAGCTATAAATAGAGGAAATCTAAAATACCCATCAAATAGTTACTAGTATATTGAATTTGTTGATTACCGTTTTGAAGCTTTTCAAAGTGATGTTGAGTGAGAGGTATGAATATTTATTTTTGATTGTTCGACGGTTCAAAGCGTATCTAATTCTAAATTCCGCCGGTAGGTGGCAGCAGTTACTGGGTGATGTTATTATTCTTGTTTAAAATGGTTTCCAATAGACACGCCTCTTTGCTCCGCCTACTCTCTCTTCTGATTGGTCGATATAGTTAAAAGCGTATCCAATTCTAAATTCCGCCGGTAGGTGGCAGCAGTTACTGGGTGATGTTATTATTCTTGTTTAAAATGGCTTCCAATAGACACGCCTCTTTGCTCCGCCTACTCTCTCTTCTGATTGGTCGATAGTTAAAAGCGTATCTAATTCTAAATTCCGCCGGTAGGTGGCAGCAGTTACTGGGTGATGTTATTATTCTTGTTTAAAATGGTTTCCAATAGACACGCCTCTTTGCTCCGCCTACTCTCTTCTGATTGGTCGATAGTTAAAAGCGTATCTAATTCTAAATTCCGCCGGTAGGTGGCAGCAGTCAAGAAATCCTTTGAAAAATCATGCCGCTCTATCGATAGTTAATTTTTTGGAGCTCTACTAAACTCAACTTTTCCCGTTTTTTCATTCTTTAACCTCTATAGTTGTACTGTATATTACATTATTAACATCTCTTCTAGTTTAACATTATTCTATTTTCCTCATAAATCGTCTCTTCTAATCTCTAAAATTGCTTTAATTTCTCTGATTTAGTGAAGTGCGATGAGTTTCTTCTTTTTTACTAAAAATGTGAACAATTATGTCAATAAGGCTTATAATAGACTTTGTATCTGTGAGCGTTTGTATGGATGTATGTAAATGAATAAATAAGTAAAGGATTTTTGTAATTCAGAGTCTTGCTCTGCGAGAATGACTCCACCCATTGCCGTCTCTGTTAGAGACGGCAATGCTTCACCTAACCCAATTTAATATCTGAATAAGTTACAAGTTATGAATATTTCGTTCTTCCTTTGATAACATCTATACAGAGGGGAGAGTCAAAATAGTTAATACGCTTACCGGTAATAACTGTTTTTATGGGCAAGCACACTTGAATAAGTCTTACGTCTTGATGTATCAATCATTCAGTTATACGTATCTTCCTTTATGTATGTTTAAAATGAATACAAAAATTGTATTTTTTGTGGAAAATTGTTTATGAAGAGTGGGGATACAGTTATGGAGGGATTGTAATGTACAGTACATTGTTATTATGGCGGCCCATCAGCGTCGTTAATATCCATCGCTACATAGCGATTATCGTTATAGAGAGACTACAGTATTAGGGGATCATTAACAACAAAGTCGGTGTCTGCTCACAATCCATGCGAAGAACTGTTTGACAATGAAACACTATCGGGGCATAACACCGGTGAAAGTACGTGCTTTTCATTGGGAGACCCGCCGCCGCGACGCATCCTCCTCTGTCTTTTCATGTTGGAGGAAACGCTCCTATTGAAAGAAGCGGTCGATTTTAAGGTGGTTGGAGGGGGGAGGGCAGGAGTCAATTAATCATCGAAAGTAAGAGAAGTGGATAATGGTGAATAGATAGGCTGCTAGCATGTTGGAGAAGTGTTATTTTAGAAGAGCTAAATTCAGAGCTTAAAATCAGAATGCAGAATGTAGAAGAATCAGTATGCGGGAGAATCAATAACTGTTTGTTACTTTAAATGAGATAGGTATTGCTATTTTTTAATACTTACTTGTATAACGATACATTGTTACATAGGGTAATAAATCCATAGTGCCGTATTTATGAACGTTCCTTGGGAGTTCCTTTCCGAAAGGGACTCTTGAAAAGCGTTTCATGAATGGAATCAGCTGATTTTTCATTCATGAGCCGTAGGCCATTCGAAAGACCATGCGGAAGGGAACCTCAACTCATTGTTCATAGGATACGGCCCATAGTCTATTCAATAAAGCTCGAGACAACTCTCAAGAGTTGTGAGAAATATTTTTAAAATTCAAAAGATTAAGGAAATTGACACAACAAAGTATTTCATGTTTACTTGAACGAAAATCCAAATAATGCTTAAAGAATTGGATTGGATTTACTTTAATCTAAGTAGTGTAAATATGTTACTTCTGGACCCAACTCTGGACCCAACATGGCCGCTGGACCCAAGATGGCCGCTGGACCCAAGATGGCCGCTGGACCCAAGATGGCCGCTGGACCCAAGATGGCCGCTGGACCCAAGATGGCCACTGGACCCAAGATGACCGCTGGACCCAAGATGGCCGCTGGACCCAAGATGGCCGCTGGACCCAAGATGGTCGCTGGACCCAAGATGGCCACTGGACCCAAGATGGCCACTGGGCCCAAGGTGAGCGCTGGACCCAAGATGGGTGCTGGACCCAAGATGGTCGCTGGACCCAAGATGGCCGCTGGACCCAAGATGGCCGCTGGACCCAAGATGGCCGCTGGACCCAAGATGGCCGCTGGACCCAAGATGGCCGCTGGACCCAAGATGACCGCTGGACCCAAGATGGCCGCTGGACCCAAGATGGCCGCTGGACCCAAGATGGTTGCTGGACCCAAGATGGCCACTGGACCCAAGATGGCCACTGGGCCCAAGGTGAGCGCTGGACCCAAGATGGGTGCTGGACCCAAGATGGTCGCTGGACCCAAGATGGTTGCTGGACCCAAGATGAACGCTGGACCCAAGATGGCTGGACCCAAGATGTCTGCTGTAACCAAGATGGCCTCTGTAATCAATATGGCCGCTGTAACCAAGATGGCCGCTGTCACCAAGATGGTTGCTGTAACCAACATGGACGCTGTAACCAGAGCGTTCTCTGTAACCAACCTATTCACTGTAACCAAATCTGATTATGTCTCCAAAATGGCCGCTGTAACCAATTGGAATTCTGTAACCAAAATTGACGCCGGCACCACAATGGCCGCTATCACCACAATGCGGCACCATATGTGACTTTGTCACCACATTAATTGCTGTAACCAACATGGCTACTGTATCTTGTGAGATAGCCGGATCATGAAGACAAGATAGAACCTCACCCAGCTCTACCGCCCGCCTTTTTTCAAAAAAATATTTTCCCACAAATCGGCTGATTAGCAGACTAGCTGACTATCTCACACCTAATTAGAACCTAATTACGTGTGAACATTATTCTATTATTCCTGCTTCAAAAAGTTGGCTTATTATAGATGAAATCTCAGCTGAATGGTTATCATGACCAGCTGACTGTGAGCCTATCAATAAAGCTAATCTTTCGACAAGTTCATCTGCATTGTCAAAATATACGTAATTTCTACAGTTGGTTTTTCTGTTTGCCCTAACCATATTTAGTTTCGATCTAATTTTTCCTATTCCTTTCCGCGTACTTCAGCATCATCATAATCATCATTATCATCATCATCATCATCATCATCACCGCTACTTTCATTATTACGTGATAATCTCACATCTCCAGGAAGATTACGATAAAATGATTTATTCATAGTGTTAGACGAAGAGGCGATAGGATTTGTACGTTCACTTCGTCCTCCACCTCCTCCTCCTCCTCCTCCTCCTCCTCCACCTAAACCAGTCTCATTCAATCGTCTGTGCAGATCCCCAATTGATGATAAGTTTGCTAAACTTGTTTGATCATGAGATTCTTCGGTCTTTCTTTTTTTTCGAGCAAGCAGCGGGGTGGATGAAGAGAGCTGTTGCATGCCATCATGTTCTTGATCTTCATCACCTACTTGCCTCTCCCGTCTACTAAGCTGAAAAGATCGCACATTTCGTCTGCGTGATCTGTTCTGCCTACCAACAGCACTGACAGTTAACGCTATAGATGGAAATATTTTTTGATAACATGTTTATATTTAAATCCTGCTCCGGTTTTCAAATTATTACGTTTATTCAAATGAATACGTGTCTGCGTTAGTATTCGTTTATATTGTCTTATCGAGCTTACACCATATAAATCTGCATCTGGTTTATTTCGAAAATGAGTTCTAGCAAGCCGTGTGACAATGGATATCTAATTGCATCTACATATAAATGCTTATTGTCGAATCTTACAACTGAATTAGGTCCGAATTTAAACTGATTGCTTTTCTTATCATAACTTAATCCAAAAGAAACGTTTTTCTTTTTTACAAGAAATTCTTGTATATATTTTTGCGTTAATTTCTGTAAATTACTCTGTGGGTATGAATTATCATCATCAACTATATCATCATCATCATTATCATCTGAACTTATCACCACCTCATTTCCTTCTTCTTCTTCTTCTTCATACTTCTGTTCAGCATTTTTCTAACATGTTTCCTATTATTATTATTATTATTGCGATTATCAAAAGAAGATTTCAATTCTACAAGTGGTTTTATTATTGGGCTAAATGTATCTTGTAAATCTCGTTCATTAGCTCTTCTGCTACTAATCAACTTTTTATGTTTATTAACAATTGAATTTCTTAACTTGCTAATAGTATTCTGTAACAATTTTGATTTCGTCTTTAATTGATTACGAACATGATGATTACGAACATGATGGCTATCTAAATTACCATCAGCAACAGTGTTACTACTACTACTACTACTACTCAACTTCGTTAGCGACTTGTTTTTCATCCTGACGCTGTTCACACATCTAACGCCGCTAATACTAATAAATTTCTTCAGCGCACACGCACCTGTGTTTTAGCTAATAATAATTTCACGTTCAAAACCATTCTTATATTTACCGCTTTGTGGTGTTAATTCAAGATTGATTGTAATGAATGCCCTCTTATTAGATCTCCATACACTATCACACATTTTATGAAATGCTGAAAAACTCATGTCTGATGCAACATAATCTCTAAATATTAACTTTAAATTTTGTAAATCAGTTCGAAATAAAATAATATAATTAACATTGTCGCGTAGATTATGTTTACCTGCAGCGGCAAAAGATTGAACCAAATAAACGCAATCAAGATTATAATGACGTCCTATGCAGAAATAAGATGTAATTTTCGATCGACCTTCAAAGATAATGTCATCGAAAATAACCAATGAATTTCTTCTCAACTTTTCATGGAGGGATATTGTCAATATCCCCGCTCATGAATAAACCAATATTTTTCAACCCATTAAAATCATTTCAAGCAGTCTATATTTTGGCTGATGCAATGATCTACTAAACACATAGACATTTTCAAATGTTAATGCATTTTCATTAACAATCAATGATAATAAGAGAGATGTTTTTCCACAAGCTGATGGCCCGATAATTAAACAACGTAATTGAGCAGGAAAATATCTACCGTTTTTTCTATTCTTCTCACAATTTGATTGTGAACTAGAGTTTAACAATAATCCATCAAAATCTAGTAGACTAATTTCTTGCTTTGATGATGATGATGAATTTTGTTTTTTACATAATGTTTTAGAAACTTTTGAATTAACCGACATATTGAGAAGTAAATAAACTAATATCGCTCTCACATGATATGCGCACGCACAGTCTGACATCTGCTCATCAACTAACTGAAATATGTTAATATCTAATAACTATATGGATGAGGAGTATGCACACACATAATAATAAACAAAGGTATATTTATATGTGCAATTTATTTTTTTTTTTTTTTACAAATCCATATCGTCTATAGTGATGGTTAAAGTTATACATTGTTTATAGAAATATCTTAAATTAATTACTACTACTAATTACAACGAATAAAACTTACATACAACTAACACAATTCCAAAATGATTATTATACGTTTTACAATTAGCAACATATTACAGTAGGTTGTTTTTGATTAACACAATAATTTAGCCTTGACAGCAAAGTTTTAAAATGTCTGTAAAATTCAACAAATTAACCAACATTTGTTTTCTTCTTGGTTTTTCTCACCAATCTTTTGGGGGAAGATATCATTGTTACAGGTATGTGAAATTCACAATTCTTCAGCTTTTCGAAAATCATTAATTTTCCTAGCGTAATTAGATGACAAACACAAACATTCTTGTTCAGATTACAATTCAAAAATTTACATGAATTTGCATGTGCTGCAATTTCTTTTACAAGCCTGCGTTTATTTTTATTCTTAGCATCAAAAATACAATGTGAAAATGATCAATTTTATGAATATCGCTGTAGAGATATTCTTCTGCACTTAATGCATTATTGACAGACGACAACACAGCCACATGAGAGTTTACTAACACATCTAAGTCACATTTTCTACGTTTTGTTTTGTCTCTACTGAATTAACTGAGTCTACTATGGTTTTGAAATTTGCTGTTAACATCATTTGATATATCATTAGCTGTGACAAATCATCACAGCGTACATCATTATCAAAATCAGCAGATGATGATGATGATGATGATGATGATGATGATGATGATGATGATGTTATTTCATCTGTCTCATTTATATTTTGCATATTTTCTTAATCTGTATCCTGTAAAAAAATACACATATATAATTTAGCTATATTTTTATACGGTCCTTCTATCTCTTTCTGTTTCAAACATTGCAGTCTAGAAAAAAAATCAGTTTAACAAAGTATTCTTTATGTTACTAAATTTTCCAATGGAACCCAAGAATTAAATTTATCTGAAAATCCTAACCATCGAATTAACGCATGATTATTTTTCTTTCGAATAATTTTTTCAACAAGATATACTTTTTGTTCTGCTGGTGATAATTGAGTTTTTAATAATTCATCTGCATAAAATGTTCCACTAATATCATTATTTTCCAAATCGGCTATTTTATAAACAATCGGTTTAGATGTTTTTATAATCTGTGTTACACGAAAAAGCTCGGGTGTATAATTCATTGTATAACCCTTTTGAAAAATATGTTTATGTTTGCTAATACGGACAATATCATTAACTTGAAATTTGGGTCTATTAGAATTTTTTGGTAGTTTATCTAAACGTTTCTTATGAAAACTATTGATTCTTGACAACACAATATCACTATTATTTTTATTCACCTGTGAAGGTGCCATACCAATTACTCTGTGTTTTCGATTGTTATATTCAGAAATTAATTTATCTATATAATCAATCCAATTATATGTCCCATGTGCGGTAAGATATTTAAATGAACGAGTTTTCACGCTGATAAATCTCTCGGCCATAGCCGCTTGTTGAAAGCTGAAAGTGATATATTGATTAATTTTATATTTAGCATCTAAAGCTTTAACGTGTAGATTATAGAATTCAGACCAGCGGCCGCATTGTATATTGAGTCATTTTTCTGCACGTAAAATGCCTTCAAGCGCTCGTGCAACTTCCTTGCCACCTTTCGTTTTCAAACCAATTGCATAACCTTTCTTTGAAAAACAATTAACTGCAGCTAGAAAATATTTAAAGTTTCTATTATGCTTTGATAACGATGATAAGTCTCCTAAATCAATTTGAATCAGGTCATGTTGATTCTTAACAATCGTTGGTCTAGTTATAAAATTTTTCTAACTTGCTTATGTAATTCAATGGCGATTTTATTTCGAACTTGATTCGATGCAGGTGTAGCTAATACAATCTTATTCGCCGCGCATAATCAACTGCTTCTCCTTCTTTTTCTTCTCTTCTGCTCAATACGACCGTTTCCGGACAACTGTGCATTTCAAGGATAACCAGTCACTGAGCTGTCACAATGCAACACAACTTGTCCAATAAATGAAAATCAACTTCCCGCTTCGCTCTCTCTGAATGCAACAATATTTGCAGACAGACAGACAGACAGACAGGCAGGTGTTGTTTGCCAAAAATAATTTCAGTTCAGACAGTGTGAAAATTTCTTTCACACTATGCATTAAACATTTAAACTCAAATTTTATATTACAATAACACCAATGTACCATTTCTTATGCGTCTTATATCTGAAAAATATCACAATTGTTATTATTAGTTTTTACATTGATTTTGTAATATGTTTTATCTATCATTATCATTATTATCTTCGTCATCATCATCATCATCATCATCATCATCATCATCATCAACACCAACAGAATCAGTTGTCTTTATGAGCTATCTCTATGCAGTAATTGATTTTAAATAAGAAAACATCTTGCATTTCATTTTCATCTAATGAAAGTTTCTTTTCTCTGCGTTTACGTTTAATTTCTGTCCAAATTAGTTCATGTGAATCATCCAGTTCATAGCAAAAGCATGTATAAATTCCTCAAACGTCCCAAGATTCACCGCGGGCTTTAGCTTGCTCTTGTGCTCGTTTAATTAATTTACATCTTTCCATATGTTCCAATTCATTTTCATCAAAAATTACGAACTAATAAATCTCGGTAATCTGTAATGTAAACAACTGGGATAATTAAACGTTGCAATAATTCTATGTGCTACTCCTATAGCGTGCATAGACACCGTTGATCCGGATCTGGGAAACGTCTCTCTACAATCTCGTTCTGTTTCATCTCCTCCATTAAATGTAGATGATGATGATGATGATGATGATGATGATGATGAAGAAGTTTCCATTATCTGAAATTAATTTAAAATTATTAGATAATGTTGAATAAACTATCGAATACATCAATCATCTGCAAATTCTCGAGATTATAGCGAGTAAGCATGATCTGTCAGTACAGAAAGACGTTTTCGTTTGATTGTGAGAGCTTCTTCGTCTTTGTCCTCTTCGTCTCCTTCTCCTACTTCTGCATTTCTTTTTTTAGCTCTCTGCAGTTGAGCGCTGACATCATCATCTGCATTATCAAGTGAAGAATTGTCTTCATTGCAATCATTATCATCATTGCATGGTGTTAAAATGCTTCAAAATCTGCATACACACAGTACAAAGATTTTATCGTTGCACTATAATCACGAAATTTCATAATTGATTCACGTTCAATTTCCTCACGCGGGTACCGCACCCTTTGCGCGCCGAATGACTTACATATAGCAATGTGTTTTTCTAGATTCAATTCCCCATCTGATTGACCTGTGGGACTATGTACATCTGAAAAACGATGCAGACAATATGGACATATGAATTTTTCATTCTTATTCTTTGTACTCCCGCTAATAATCGAGAAAGACCATTTTTCTGTTCACGAGTATTAATAAGACAAAATGTTTATTACCAAAGTCGTTGGTGAGCAGAAGGAGATATATAAGATATTTCCGTTCACGAAACTTTGTTATCCTGAATGGGAAAATTTTTCCGTATCATCACAATAACACAGCATGTTTATTGCGATCTCTAGGTTCAATTTTTCAAAAAGATTCAAATCCTTATTAGCTACAGGGAATGTTAACCCGTCTACATTAACAATTGGCATAAGTTTTTTCAAATCCCTAATACGCCTATTACGCTGTATTAAAGTACGCCAGGACCGACCATAGAAAACACATATGGTCTTCTCTGTTTTGAACATTTATTAGAGCCTTTTTGTTAGCCAATTTTGCGGGTGTAGGTATGTAGCTACTTCCAATAGATGATCCGTATATTGGATTATATCTAACTACATGTATATCAGCATAATTAAGTTGTCCCACAGCCCAATTTGAACCATTTTCTGTGAATTGATCCAAAAGAGAAAGAATTTTCTGTTTTGCTGCTTCAAGTTGTAAAAAAAATTCGTCTCTATTATCTTGTATGTTCAATAAAATAGCCGAATTTGAATTGAAAGATGGTGTAGCAGTCTTCACTGTTTCACCTTCTTCGAGAATTACAATTTTGTACAATGTCACACTCACCGACATAAACCATTTTATGCTGTTATGCAAATTACGTGATTTTTCCGCGAGAAAATCATATATTTTGCTAGACAAATTCTCAATGAACAGTTTCAAATCTAATTGCAGTGAATTCGGTTTATATCTTGCTCGTGCTACAGTTTTTCGCATACTATATGTATAACTTGTAGTAACTTCCATATTATTGCATTGATCCTACTGTATGTAATAATGATTACATGTGTTAATCATAATTCGAGAGAAAGAGAGAACTCGTAAAATGAAAATATAGTTAAATTAAAAGTGAAATACAATTTTAAACTTACAAGAGGTTGTTTAGTCTGAATTTTCCCCATCCACTCTAGATTGTCGGCTGCAATAAAGTTGACGCTGTTTTGATGATGATGATGATGATGATGTTGGCGGTGATAGTGGTGCTGATGATGATGATGGTCAACTTCAGGTGTTAAGATCTTATTAATCCTTTCTTGAGATGAATTCAATTCATCTGCTCCGCTACATAATTTGCAGTGCGAAAATGCAGGTGCAATAACGTTCTCCTGTCCTTCCCACTGCAAGCTTCTGTGAAATTACAAAACAAACCACAATTCAGCTGCGTCTGGAAATACGAGAGTAGGAGATTTTTTCCAGTATAAATACAAAGTACAAATGTTTATGCTTCATCATTCTCAATTCGTTCATGCTGTTGCTTTCGTTCATCAATTGCTTTCGGTTCTGATATTAATTTCAATTATTCGTTTCGTTTACCAGTGCTGTCGTGTTATTGTGTACAATAATGTCTGATCAAGTTTTCAATCCTATAAGTTTCAATCGCGGCTATAAAAGAAATTGAGGCTTTTCAATTGAACTTCTCACATTCAACTACAACTATCCGGTGCAGAGTGCAAGGATCGCTAAGACCAAATTCGGTAAGAGGCCGGTACATTACACTGCCACCGTGGGAAACCGTGAAACAACTTCAGGAGAAGAAGGCCGCACTCGCAGCAGCTAGTGCGCACATCCGACACCGATCCTAACGCATTCAACAAGACACGGAAGCGAATGATGTTTGCAGAGGCAGCAGCTCTTGCAACACAGTCAGTTGCTGACGAATCAGCAATTGAGGGGCGTCTGGAGTGATTGAAGATGAGATCGAAATATCAACTATAGAGCAGGAAAATTACAGCAGTGAGAAAGAGGTAATTGACACTTTCCTCCCCGTCGTTATAATCAATTTATAAACGAGGAAAATATAACAGATTTTAACAAACGTTCATTCGAGGTAGTTTTCAAAAGCAATACCGATAATGTTCAATTGATTGAGGTATTATCGTAGGTTAATTGTTATGTGTGCATAATGAAATTGTCACATGCACACATAACAATCGATCTACAACATAATACCTCAATCAATTGAACATTTTTGTGTTCAATTGATTGTTTTCATGAAAAACAATGGAGGAAAAAGTTTTATGTTAATAATAAATTAACATTATTGACTTAAATGTTTTTCATTTCACGTACCTTGTTTTATTGAGTAGTTAAGCAGCAAACAGCAGCAACTAGCAGATATATAGTACTTGTAGAAACATCAGCAATGGTAATAGTAGAACTGATCACAGCTATATAACAGCAAAATACTGCAGACACACAATCTATTGTCGATGTTGAAGTTCACACTAACAAGCCACAAACATATATAGAGAAAATGATTGTGATAGTTGAATGTAAGTTTTATTCGTTGTAATCGAGAAACAGAATATGCGTAACTATCTGCTAGAACACACCTCACACAGTGATGAGCAGAGAGCTAATGCCTGCGTTTTTATACCAATATTTTTCTATGAGTGCAGGTGCGTGCATGTGTTTTCGCATGCATGTCTCATCCGATGCGTGAAAAAATCGTTACTTTTGCCATTAACATATGGTGGGTGATGGCAGGTGCGCACGCTTTCATCTACATGTTTCATCCTGTACATGAAAGTTCGTTACTTTATGCCATTATTATGCAGATAATACATGCGTCATTGCTCATTAAAATTAGTGCAGCTTCAATGACAATCTTGATAAAAAAATTGTTCTTTGTTTAGTATTGATTGTGGTGTGATAGTGTGAACATCAACATGTTTTGTGAAAATTACTCTGAAGATTTAACATGTTGCTGTTGCAAGTTGAACGAATGTGATAATATAAATCATCATAGGTATAACACCAACTATAATCTTATAATGCACATAGACGAATTTTTGAAAAGACAACAGAAATTATTAAATGTTTTGTATGTGTGCATTATAAGCATAGTTGTACTATCGATTTATATTACTGCATTAGTTTCAATTAATAAGTTATCAGATGAAGATACAAAAGAACACCGTTATTCAGCTAATTCAACTCTCAAAAATTTGGTTTCAAACAAAAGTTTCACATTACAAAATGTTTCTGTTACGAATATTACTGATAATGTAGCAGACGAATCTGATTTGTTTTCAAATAATTTATCTTATAATGAGAAATTGAAGCGTGACTCGTTGGATTATATAAAAGCCTGTATATCAAGTGCAAAATATTTTAATATTAGCAATCACTTTAACGATGACATCGATAATTGGTATGACACTTTAATGTTGAAAATTGCTAGCGTTTGTGCTTTTAATGATGAGTATAGAGATTTTCTAGCTGGGTGTTTTACACAAACATCAATAGAACACATAAATACAGTATTGAATAAATCGATGGTTTTCTGTGATAGGAGATGATGATGATGATGATGATGATGAAAAAGTTGATATACCTAATTGTCACATCAATTAATTGCTCAGTAGTGTACAGACAGTTGTGGAGGAAGCATGGTAGTTGTTCTAAATACCGTTGCTAAGAGGCTGAGCCGTAATAAACAACGCAAAATCAGAGGTAGGGTGTTTTATCTGCTGCAAAAATTTAATTGGTGATGTAGCTTCATTGGTACTGCAATTAATAAAGGTATTGATTATTTACCATATGAACTCCATTTTCCAACTTACAAATTCTGCGGGCCCGGGACCCGTCTCAGAGCTCGTTTAGCCCGGAAAGATCAGCCTATAAACTCTCTTGATCGTCAATGTTTGGCTCACGATCTTGCATATGAGAGATTTTCAGATTCGAAGAATAGAAGTTTAGCCGATAAAAAACTAGCTAATAACGCCTGGGAGATTGCTAAGGATCCTAGTAAATCACTTGGTGAGAGGTCGTTAGCATATTTAACAACTAACATTATGAACGCCAAAAGTAAATTTTTCGGTGGTAGAGTTAGAAAAATTCGTAGGAGACGCAAACGTAGTAAAAGGTTGTCAACAAAAACTGTGAGTAGTGGTAGTGCATCTGTAACATCGAGACTAAGAAACAGTGCACGTCAGAAAACAATTCAGCATTTAACCAATAGCGTAAAGGGTCGAGGCTTCTATTTAGCACCTTACCCGGAAAATTACGGAGGAAGTATTCGTAATCTCAAACTGCCGAAAAGACGAAGTACTGTGGCTAGATCACGGCGCCGAACGCAACCCGCCGATCAGAGCAGGAGAAGGAGGAGGAGGAGGAGAAAACGAATCACCGTAAGTAATGATGAAGAAGAAGAAGAAGAAGATTCGACGTAGTCGTGGGCTTTCTAATTACGATTTACTCGCATATGCAAAGCAAATGCAAGTACAATTACGTGGTGTTTATATGCTGGATAATTTACCGAAAAAGGTGAATATAAACGAAAATGCAATTATTAATTTATCTCGAACAGGCTTAGAAGGTTCTCACTGGGTATGTTTTCGAAAAGCTGGAAATATTGTTGAATATTTCGACCCAATCGGTAATCTAGCTCCACCGAAATTATTACTAAAATATTTATGTAGAAAAAATAATGATTGCAAGATCTATTATAATTTTACATCAGTTCAAAAAGTAGACACAAACATTTGTGGAGAATTATGTTTACTTTTCTAGCGAGACAAGTCTAAACAGCTTAAAGCATTCATATTTTTTTTTTTGCAAATGCAATTCCGCAGTTAACAACGGAACTAGATGATCTCCAAGGAAACATCTTACAGGTGTATATATTACATGCGTGTGGTTGGAGAATTATCGAAGTTGGCATTTGAAGAATCAGATTTGGGGAAATTCACAACTAGGGTTGTCTTTAGAGAAATAATAGAGCTTCCACTTGATATACGAAGAGGAAAATCTTGAAATGTATTAGCAAGGTAACAAACTATTTATCCATCCCTAGTTGTGAATTTCTCCAAATCTGATTCTTCAAATGCAACTCTCGATAATTCTCCAATCACACGATTCGATAAAGTTACAATGCAACTTTGATTGTAGAATATATAACGGAATTAATTCACTAATATTAACAGTTGTGAACAGACAGTTATCAGGTGAACATTACAATGAGTAAACTTGTGACATTGAGTGATAATTCTAGCGAATTATATTTAACTCTACAAGAACCAATTCATTTAGAGAATGAATGGGAAATTGGGATGGTTAATTTCACATGTTATAATTCAATAGCGAATATTAATGAAGGTATTAACAATAAAATTATGTACGGTGATTTAGAGATTGCACTAAGAACTGGTGCATATGAAATTGAATCAATAATCAAAGAAATTAAAAACATTTACCGTCTGATCATGGATTAAAAATAATCGCAAATAATAACACAATGCAGTGTGAAATCTATTCAGATAAACCTTTAGATTTGAGTGCAGAAGACAGTTTGGCAGACGTTTTAGGTTTCGAACGAACATGTTTAGCACCCGATAAATGGCATTATTCCACACAAATAGTTAAGATTAGGAGAATAAGTGCAATACGAATTATGTGTAATTTAGCTAGTGGTTCAATTTCTCATAATGGAGACGAAAGTCATGTTATCTATGATTTCGCACCGTCTGTACCGCCAGGATACTTGATGATAAGAAGACAATCACCAGTAATTTACTTAGCTATGAGTACAAATGTAATTACTAGCATTTATGTAAAGATAGTCGATCAGAACGGACGTCTAGTAGATTTTCGGAGACAGAGTAAGTGTGTGTTTACATTTAAGGCAAAAGAAAAGAGAAATGGGAGTTGTAGTGTATAATAATCCAACATCATCATCATCATCAAGAAATATTGATACAACACATGTAAGTTGTTATAAAAAAGAAACGTATGAGTCGTATGCGCAAATCAAAAATCGCAGTTTACGCTCAACTACGTTAAAGGTAACACTACGCAAGAATTCTCAGAGATTTAGGATTTAAAGTGAACCTCGTCATGTCGGCGTTTAGTGAAATATTGAATATTAATAATCAAATTAGTATTGACTCATCGATTCAGGGATATGAAGTTCATTCCTTTGTACCATACACAAACTCAAATTTCAATAGTTCAGACGAAATAAGAATAAGTATTCAACCGTCTGAATTATTCAGTTTACCTTGTGAAAGCTACTTATATGTGGAATTCAGCATAACTTGTAACAAAGATGAAATTGTAAGGAAGACAGATACTACACGGAAACAACAAAAGTTGTTCCGCAGCGTATACTGTTAATTCTAACCCTATAGCAAATTTGTTTTCAGAGATTCGATTCGATTTATCGGGTCATGAAATACAACGCCTTCGTTATCCAAATATTGCTTCACAAATAAAGCATATTTATGTCAACGTGCAGGCGTTGACACGAATTCATTTGAATTGGCTGGAATTAAATCATCTGGCTGGAGTAATGCAGATCATAAATACCAATTTTTAATGCCGTTGAAAATGGTTATGGGTTTTTTCGAGGATTTTCAACAAATTCTTTTACATGTTAAACAAGAATTAATACTTGTTCGTACATCTCATGATAAAAATTTAATTACTAGTGCACAAGCAAAATACTTAAGTGTGAATATTAGCAAAATTTGTTGGAGAATGCCATTCAGAAACTCGCTGATTCATTGCAATTGACAACGTTGAACTTACTGGACGCTGATCACCCATCACACATTGGGTTTAGACACTCTGAAGTTTTTGAATACCCGCTTACCTCTTTCAAAATCCCATAGTTGGGTGGTAAAACAGCTTCATTCCAGGATAGACCGAGTTTTGTTGTTGTCGGTTTCCAAACTGATCGAAAGAATCAGTATACAAAGACAATGGCTGAATTTGATGATGTATCAATAATTAATATGAAATTATTTCTTAATAATATATATTTTCCTTATGAGAATACCCAATCTAAATTTGAGATATTTTATCAAATGTTTCTTAATTTTTCAAAAGCTATTACAATTTAAAAGTTAGTGATGAATATGGTCTTGCATTAACATTTAATGATTTTAAGACCAAAGCGCCGTTATATGTAATTGATTGCAGCCATCAATTAGAACTATTAAAATCAAATGCAGTTGATATACGTTTAGAGTGGAATGTAGTGTAGATGTAAAGGCGAATACTACAGCCTATGCTATGCTAATTTCCGATAAACTTCACATATAAGCCGCCACCGGCATTGTGACGCAAATTTAGATTAATTCAGTTGGTAGACATGTGTATGCATGAGAGAGATAGATGGATAGATAGTGTGCACATGCTAACATATTAGTGTTTAATTAGTTTTAAGTGAATAGTCGGTGCATAGAGACGTTACAGTGTATGTGAGAGTGAAAGATGGCGGCAGCTGGTGCGGTAGACACGAGTGCAAGCGTGGATACGGGTGAGATGCAAGATAATGTTAATTATCAATGCAACGAAGACATTAATAGCAATAATAATTCATATGCAGTTGTTGAATTTCATTGGTTCAGAGACAATTACAATAATCACATTATAAAGGAGTTAGCTTTTGCAAGTTATGGTGAACAACTAACAGACTGGAAAGAGGGAGTGTTTCATTATCAGCCACCTTATAATTTATGTAAACTCAATGATGATAAAATTAGACATGTATTATGGTTAACAAAGCATTATCATTTACTACCGTGGGATTGTGGAAGGAAAATTCAGTAAAAATCAAATAAGAAACTTGCTATCAAAATATAAAATAGTGTATACTAAGGGTGAGGAAAACGTAGATATCTTTCTCGTTTTCACAATGATGTGAGAGATTTACCACACCGATGGAAAACCAATTTATAATCCACATACAAATGAACATTGCAAACAGCATAGAAATAATTATGGACGATGTGCATTAACTTCGTGCATACATTACAGGAACAAATAGAAAATTATATTTTGAATGCTATTGATAGTGGTGATGAAGATTATAGTGATGATGATGATAATGATGATAGTGATAAAAAGCTGTTGTAGTAGATGAGAGTAATGTAAAAAGTGGAGATAATAAAGAAGAAGAAGAAGAGGCGATGACTGCAGAGAAGAAGAGGAAGGAGGAGGTGGAGGAGGAGATAAATGAGTTTGATTATTCATCAGTAATTAATAGATTGAAGTCGTTAATGAATATGTTTATGAATCAAGAAGATTCTAAAGCTAGTAAAAACGAGGAAGAAGCACAAGATTTATATAATAATGATGATTATCTATATCAATTAACACATTTGCGTGTATTAGCACAAAATGGATTTTATTATTGTCATAAGAACGATGCTATCAAGTGTTTTTGGTGTGAGAACCCATTAGAATTTCACATCGCAAATGTTTGCGCCCCTGATTATAGAGATACAATTAATTTTAATGTGTTGGTACCGCATCCACCTGATGCATCATCCCTTCCACAACCGCCGGAACAGTTTCTCACAAACATTAGTACAGAATGATTAGTGTATGTGTTGTGTGTGAATAGCAAGCAGACATCGCGACAAGGACTTGTGATTTGTGCGTCGAGGTGTGATATTGAGGAAGCAACAGCATCATGAATCCGAAGGTAGATTACAGATCGATTGAATTAGAAGAGAAATTAAAACACATTATCGAATGTGTTGACAAATTGGATAATGCTATTTCACGAGCATACACAACAGGAGATTTGTATATAATAAATTTTGCTAAAAAGTTGAAATCTACATATTTGTCAACAATTAACAGCGAAGATATTCACGAATATCTGGGCTACAGTAGACCGTTATTATTGGATGTAGATAAATTGATTAAAATTGAAACTTATATTTATGAAATGATGGCGGACATTGTAAATCAAGAATGAGTGTTAAAAAAGATTATATCAATGGATGTAGATTTAGTAGAAGAAGGAGAAGAAGATGCACTGCTTAAAACAAATCAGCATTTGAAAACATCTCATACATAAACTACGTTATCATAGGTATGAATGTTATGGAAAAGATTATGGACATTATATTATGTGTATAAATCCTCAAGCAAATGAAACAATGCATCAGTTCATTGGAAAATGTACTTCAGATTCGTGCTTTTATCGACTAATGCAATCACATACAGCGGATAATCATCGTGAATTTTGCAATGGAGCTTATCATACATTCAACATGTGTAAAACAAAATTGATAAATTTTCGTGTAACTTGTGGAGGAAATTCGATGTATGAAATATTGCAAATTATTTCGATCGTTAAACAGTGTACAATGAGCAGCTGCAACATACATACAGGTTTTTTAATTAATAATTGCACTTCAATTCTAGCATCTGCAAACTGCAACGATACAACGATGGTTTAATTAATTATTTCGATCGTTAAACAGTGTACAATGAGCAGCTGCAACATACATGCAAGTTTTTAATTAATAATTACACTTCAATTCTAGCATCTGCAAACTGCAATGATGCAACGATAGTTCAACCAACTTTTAACGGACATGTTTGAACTGGAATAACGGACAAACACACACCTGCTCGACAGGTGTGCCATTAGGTGTGCACTAGAACCAGAATGACGGTTGATGCATTCAATACCTGTGAGATCGCCTAGCTGTGAACATTGCGTGCGTGTAAGCTGCTGCTGCTGCTGCGGAAAGTATTCAAAAACAATTAATAATGCCGATTATTAGAACAAGTCGTCGTGCGTCATCACGTAACGAGTTTCAAGAATCGTTCAACGCGAAAGCGAGAAACATTGCCAACAATTCGACTTTTAGATTTAACTGAACAATTTAGATATCCGATAATTTCAGCACGAATGGTTACGACTAAATTTGGAAAACGAGTTATTGTGCGAGTGTTGTTCTACAGTGATGAAGAACTGACAAGCAGTGCTAAACCATGTGATATAGTTTTACCGGAAAAATTTCTATCTGTTGTAAATGCAGATAATATATCGAGTTTTAATGGAAAGGAAAAATATGTATTGATTACGGAACGTGTGAATGGTTCAATCTACCCGAGTTGCACAATCGACAGGATGACAAAGGCTGAACTTGAAGAATATCCAGAGGAATTACAATCACTAATAATGAACGGAAGAGATATGGACACCAGATGTTAACTGCTGCTGCTGCTGCTGCTAATGCTATTCGAGCTCCTGCTTCTTCAAATTCTATTTCTACTTCTTCTGCTGCTGATGCGTTTGCTGCTTCTTTTGCTGCCATTGCTGATAATCTTGCTGCTGCTGCTGATGCCGAGGTGATGGACACGGCAGAGGACGCTGATGTACGAGAAGATGAAGAATTGGACTACAGTGAGGAGGAGGAGGAGGAGGAGGAGTTTCAGAAGATGGAAGGTGATGAGAACACTGAACGGATAATTGACATTGGAACTATGTATGATCGTTTAATATTATTGCTGTTGTTGTTGATAATTGCATTGCTTTTACTATTGTTGCATAATTTATTGTATGATTTAGCTGTTAACAAATTACATTGGTAAAGTATAATAATAATAATAAAGCTGAGATTTTTTCTTTAAATATGGTTTTCTAATTTCCGTAGCATTAGAAACCTAGTTCATCTAGTTTTTAGTACTTCTATTAATTGCATACATATGTGAGGTGTGTACTTGAGCTGCACAGTTGAATTATCATTAGTATGATGATAACAATCGATCGATTTGGAAGACCGCTGGGAGCCAAGTCCAGCGGTTTTGATAGTGATAATAACGAAAATAATAATATCTTTAATGGTAAGCGCAAACGCGCACGCATTTCAAAGCAAAAGTGGAGATAAAAATTAAATACTACAGCTGAATCAACTTCAACTAATACTATTATCGCATCAAAATCTGAAGAAACACAGACTGATAATGCTGATTGGTTAGGAAATTATGAAAATTGGGATGATTTTATTAGTTCATTACCAGATGGTCGCGGTCTCAATGTTCATTCTAGACGAATTGTGAATTTAGGTGCACCGCTGGAAAATAGTGATGCAATAAATAAACAATATCTATTGAATGAAATTGACACCGTGAAAAACTTAAGCATTACTGATCTTTCAGAACGTCTGACTAAGTTAGTGGAAGACAAGGATGTAGTAAATAGAACGCATCTATTGAATGATATCGAGAATATTAAAAATTCAACTATTAACGATCTATCAGATCGTCTATCTAAATTGGTAGAAGAAAACAAGCACAAAATAAACAATATATATCGAATATAATTGGCGATGAGAAAGCAGTGATTCTCAATGATGTGTCAAAACAGGTAATCAAATTAGCAGAAGACAAAGATGTAGTTAATAGACAATATATATTGAATGTAATTGGGGAGGAGAAAAATGCTATTCTCGCTGATCTTACAGGTCAAGTTAGCAAATTAGCAGAAGATAAAGATGTGGTTAATAAACAACATATTTCGGATGTGATTGGGAAGAGAAAAATCTATCCTTGCTGATCTTACAGCTCAAGTTAACAAATTAGCAGAAGATAAAGATGTAGTTAATAAACAACATATTTCGGATGTGATTGAGGAAGAGAAAAATCTATTCTCGCTGATCTTACAGGTCAAGTTAACAAATTAGCAGATGATAAAGATGTAGTTAATAAACAACATATATCGAATGTGATTGGGGAAGAGAAAAATCTATTCTCGCTGATCTTACAGGTCAAGTTAACAAATTAGCAGAGGATAAAGATGTAGTTAATAAACAACATATATCAAATGTGATTGGGGAAGAGAAAAATCTATCCTTGCTGATCTAACAGGTCAAGTTAACAAATTAGTAGAAGAAAAGACAGAGTAAATAAAGAACATATATTGAACGTGGTTAGGGAAGAGAAAAATCTATCCTTGCTGATCTAACAGGTCAAGTTAACAAATTAGTAGAAGAAAAGACAGAGTAAATAAAGAACATATATTGAACGTGGTTAGGGCAGAAAAAATCAATCATTGATGATTTATCAGGTCGATTAACAAAATTAGTCGAAGACAAGGTTGGCGGTGATGTTGGTCGACGTGTATCAGAAACTACAACTAATATTGGTAAATTATCGCATTTAGTTCGTAATAATAGAATCTATTGTGATACTAAACTAACACAAATGCAACGAGATATGGAATCAATGGACGCCAAATTCATGAATATGATTAATGAGAAATTGAGAAAATAATGGTGATGTAATTATTAGGTTCTAATTAGGTGTGAGATAGTCAGCTAGTCTGCTAATCAGCCGATTTGTGGGAAAATATTTTTTTTGAAAAAAGGCGGGCGGTAGAGCTGGGTGAGGTTCTATCTTGTCTTCATGATCCGGCTATCTCACAAGATACAGTAGCCATGTTGGTTACAGCAATTAATGTGGTGACAAAGTCACATATGGTGCCGGCGCGCATTGTGGTGATAGCGGCCATTGTGGTGCCGGCGTCAATTTTGGTTACAGAATTCCAATTGGTTACAGCGGCCATTTTGGAGACATAATCAGATTTGGTTACAGTGAATAGGTTGGTTACAGAGAACGCTCTGGTTACAGCGTCCATGTTGGTTACAGCAACCATCTTGGTGACAGCGGCCATCTTGGTTACAGCGGCCATCTTGGTTACAGCGGCCATCTTGGTTACAGCGGCCATCTTGGTTACAGCGGCCATCTTGGGTCCAGCGTTCATCTTGGGTCCAGCAACCATCTTGGGTCCAGCGACCATCTTGGGTCCAGCACCCATCTTGGGTCCAGCCCTCACCTTGGGCCCAGTGGCCATCTTGGGTCCAGTGGCCATCTTGGGTCCAGCGACCATCTTGGGTCCAGCGGCCATCTTGGGTCCAGCGGCCATCTTGGGTCCAGCGGCCATCTTGGGTCCAGCGGCCATCTTGGGTCCAGCGGCCATCTTGGGTCCAGCGGCCATCTTGGGTCCAGCGGCCATGTTGGGTCCAGAGTTGGGTCCAGAAGTAACATATTTACACTACTAATCTAATTGTCATGTATTTAATAGCAGTGGATTTGCAATGTCTAATAATTCCTTCGGCAAAATAATTCAAATTCAAAATAATAATCTTTATTCCTTCTCATATTTTTTACGATAAATCAGAATTCAAATCAATTATTACATTACACGGAATTCCTCCACAAAGACCAGTCGTCTGCATATTATATTTGAATTGAATTATAGAAATACGAAAAGTTGAAGAAACTAGATGACAAAAACATCTCTAAACAAATCTATTATTTTACTACGATTATCTATCTAAAAACAAATTGTCGGGAAATCAATTGAAATGGAAAACGGGAAATCAATTGAAATGCGGCAACCATTCTCTGCGTTAAGATCAACGTAATTTGACGACGATTCCCTATGTCCACACTTGGTCGATTTTTGTCTGCTTTTCGAATTTCGTCATAGCGCATGCTGTGCAGCACATGACGCATGCGGTGCAGCATTCGTTTTCCCGTCTAATTTCAATAGGATGCGTGAAGCGCAAGACGAGCAGCAAGACGACAAGCATGACGAAACGTCTAAATGACGAAAGTCGAAACAAAAATCGACAAGGTATGGACATTGTATTAATTTTAATACAATATTGGAGGAGTTAAACTTTCTGATTAATTCAATTCAGGTTACATATTCTATCACAATTAGCCTATTTGATACGCATATGAATGTTTGAACAGTAAAATTATAATGAGTTGATGCAATTGATGCCTGTACTGATCAACTGCTGATGTTTTTGAGAACTGGTTTGATTTTATTATTTCAATGTTTGAGAGTTCCCAAATCTTTGGTACCGTACAAATTATTATAATGTGATTATCAAAAGTGATCATCTATCAATCATCATCATAATCATCATCATCTTTCCTCCATTACTTAGCCAAGAGCCTATATGGGCATCACCCATGGTAAACAAACCTGTGAATGTGGATAAAATCAGTAGCCTAGCTCCCAAATATTTTTGGAAGTCAATGACTCTTGCATCCTCTCTCAATGTTAGGAATAGTCTGCGTTTGTTCAAGTTTAATGTTAAATAATACTAGCTGGCATTGAATTTTCATGGAAAGACCATAATGTTTAGCTGTTTTTTTTCAGTTGCAAATTGAATAAACTTACTTCCTCTAATTCACCGTAATGCTCAGTGGTATTGACCTCTGCACAATGAAAGCAACTCTACTTCCGATGTGTGATGGATAATTTTGTTCAATTAATTAGACTTCCAAATTTCAATTCGGATTTTGATCAAATTGCGATAGTAAACTTTACATTTCAATCATTTCATAGATGTTATTTCTGCTGGAGAGTGTATCACTACAAGAGTGTATTGAGTTTGTATCACTACAAGAGAATAGTGTAAACATAGTGGAAGCAATTTATAAAATTGTGTAGTAATTTATTTTAAATCAATAATCATTTGCCTGTAGGAAGGTTGCATTTATTGAATTATTGGTTTTAGATTACTCTTTGAAGTGACAAAAATTATACACTAATATTATAAGTACCGTATATTATAGTGGGCCTCCTCTACAACAAAACCATAAGTATTTAATGTACTTTCAAATATGTACCTTTTGTAAATTGTTTAATTTGAGTCACTGAGCGGAACTATACTACATTACAGTCTTTGAAAGAAATTACACACTAATATAAATTTTATAACATTAACTGCATCAAAACTATCAGATTTCAATGTATTATCAAATATTGTATATCTTTTATAAATCAATTGTAATCTTTTACTATCTATGTAACTGTAATATCAAATACTGTATATCTTTTGAAAACCAATTGTAATCTTTTACGAGGTTAATACTGTCTATGTAACTGTATTTGAGAGAAGAACGTTTTCCAAGAAGTAGCCTGAGTGGACATGTTCATAAACCACTATTACCACAGAAAAGGACGGGTTATATTAATTATTACCTCTGTATAATTATATTCTGAATTATCTCTGCTATTATCATATAGGCCTAGTTCTTAATCATATAATAGTGTTCTATTCATCCACGATTACCACAATCTGATTACTTTGATCAGACATTATCTGACAAGAAACAATTCAATCACTTTCCTCTAAAAACAATGAGGAGCCTTTTCAAAAACTGAATGGAATTATGCCATCGATTTCTTAAGCGATAAAAATACAAAAGAAGGCTAGCCTTGTGCATAATTTCAGACTACCTTGTAAAGTGGGACTCGCTTCTGAACAAGCCCCTTGAATTTTAGTGGCTTATTGAGTTTCTCAACTAGCTTGAGCGAAATGAAATATCAATTATTATTAGGCGAAGTAAGGACTAGAGAGTCCTCTCTATTACTAAACCTTAATAGGATAGTAGTTAATCCATTCGTCATGTCATAACTTCTCTATTTATACAGTATACAAACCTATTAATGTTCATTATAATTGAATCAAAATATCAATTTAATCATTTCAAGCTCTTGGAATTTTGTGAGGGATCTGGGAAACTTATCAAAATGTCAATTCATTCAAGCTCTTGTATACAAGTAGTGTCATATTTATTGTAATCTGAATGTTTGTGGAATAAAGAATATTTGAATATGAATTTTTTGTGATTGATCTGTAAGAATTTACAATACAATAATATTGATATATTATAATTGAAAAATCAATCAACAGACAACAATCAAGTTATATAGGCTGTGATTTTTCTTGACAAACTGAGTTTTGGAAACACGTCAGAGTTGTTTTTAGAAATGAGCCAATAACCATATCAAGCAATAATATTATTTCAAAATAATCCTGCGATTAATTAGGCTATTTATAGGTCTACTGAAAATTTCTTCATCAATGTTAAAAATTTTCTTCTCCCAAAGAAACATTTATTGTAAAATTCATCATAATGATGGTTCTTCGAGGTTCGAATGGTTCTTATCATAATAATAATTTTATTGGAAATGGTTCTTCGAGCTCCTGAATCTGATTTCAGTAGCAGGAAATAAATTTTCAGTGTGGAACAGACGAAGCGATGCGCCTAGAATCTGTCATTAGGGCATTAATAATTAATTGGATTTGCTTACTTTTGTCATTCGTCTCCGATTTGCTGTGCTCCTTATTTTGTTTGCAGCACAGACAAAGAACTCAGGTGTAACTTGTGGCACAGTAGCTAGATAAGACTTTTCCTATCATTCTTACAGTGATCTAATTAGAAAAAAATTGGGTTGTAGATTGGAGAAGACTGCAATGACTTAGTGATCTCTGTATTCTCTGCTCTTATGGACTTGAGATATGTAATGAGTTGATGAATGGACGAAATTTGTTGCTAGTGAGGATTGATTAATTGTAATTACAATAGTAAAGAACTTGAAAATCGAGGAACAGTAATGTATTGAACGAGGAAGAAAAAATATGAGGAATTTTTGGAATAATTTTATTGAGATTATTTTTATCTCAGATTTTTAAAATCTAAATAATTATTTTTCTTTTGCAGATATGGCAGTGGATCAAACTCAGTTTCCAATCAGCCGGATTTTCACAATTACGCTTGTGCTGGTGTCCAGTAAGTAAAAAATGGAATTATTTTCGAGGGCAAATTTACCATAATATCACCTTCATCCCCTCCACGGCTGCCCTCCCGCAGAATGCCCTTTGCGTGTTGCTTGCCCACAACCAGCTGAATAAACCATTAAGAAAAACAAAAAAGGAATTGGGCCATATTTTTACGCATTGACCTCAATAGCAAGGGGCATTTTGTCAATAGGTGAAGAAAATACTGTAGTGACTGGTAAACATCTAATGGCGAGACAAAGAAAGACTCCAATCATCATTACAGTGGCGGATTCAGGAGGAGGTACGTGTCGCCTCCCCTAGACTAGTAAAAAATGCACTAGATATAATGGACTAACCCCCCCCCCCCCAAAGTGAATCCTGGATCCGCCCCTGCTAGCTAGGGATTGAATGAGTTTCATGCCGAATTGAATTTTCTAGAAGAAGCTAATGGAAGAGAATTGAAGTTTTGAGAATTTTCCAAGTCTCTAATCAGGATTAAGGAGAGTACGAAAAATGTTGGAATTGTAGGTAACAGAGTGAACTTTTTGGAACCACCAATTTGTTGGAGATAATCTGTTGATAAATGAAATGAATTCGTTGAATAGGTTTCGAGTTAATAATTGAATGAAATGATAGAAAACTTCCTATTTTGAAAAGATCTTATCGTATAACATTAGAATTAAATACAAATTTCAAACAATTCCATGAAATTGTGCATGAGGCCTAGATTATTTATCTTAAATTGAAATATTCAAGTGCTGAGACTATAATTATTATGAGTTGATATGTTATTACAATATAAAATGTAATTTTCAGGGTTGAGTTTGGGAAGCAGCCAATGCAGTAAACAAGAGTATCAGCAATGCGTGTACCTGGCTGATCCTCTATTGAAAGATCCGCATCTCATTTATCCTGATAATCCAACCGACGTGGATAAAGTTTGCAGGTATTTATTGCAGTTTAAAACTACTACCAGGACTGAGAAAATCTTGGCAAAGAAAATAATAGTTCATTCACACAATATTATATAAATATCGAATGATTGAAGATTGTAAGAAAATCTTTCTAAAAGATCTCTGAAGCTAAACTTGAAGCCTCTTTAAAGATCTTAGGATTACACGAAAAATTGCTATTCGTAAATGATTCCCAGAGAACTCAGTTCTATGCTAATGGAAGATAATGATAAATTTTGAAAGTGTAAAAACATTATGATAGAAAAATTTGTAGCTTATTAAATGCTAGGCCAGGGAAGATGCTTCTGGACTACTAGAACCTAGTCTAGTGGACTAAATAACAAGATAATCAACTATAATAGTCTCTTTTCATAACTCTTTCTAATACATAATCATCAATGTAGAAATGGATTCTTCCTCAAGTTGTAAGCAAAGATTATTGAAACTATCGTAGATGTTATTGTGACTTCAAGAAATTGTGAAATTTATTTTTGATAAACACTGTAAATACTATCACAAGTACAACTATTGAATCGTGAACAAGTGCATTAGAATGATTGAATGATATGTTATTGATTATTGATCCTAGAAGCAATTAATGTTGATCACAGCTATAATATTGTCCACTGTCAGAGTGAACTACACTATTGCAATATACAGTATGTGCAAGTAGGCTACGGTATGTATTGATCTAAGTACTTATTAGTTTGGATTGCTCAAAGCCTTGTAGTGACGAGTATAGAGAATTGATCTTTGTTTTCTGAACGAATCGAAATGTTTAATTTTTCATTGATGTGCTTGTATACTAATCATTAGTAACTAATGTAGGCTAAAAACAATATATATTTTTCTTATATTTATTGAAGGAATTACTGCTGTATATACATGACTCTAGAATACTCATTCAATTGCTGATTATTGCACTAGAAAATATATAAATATACTATTAATACTTAAGTAGCAATAAAATGTGAAATTTTAATAGAAATTTTGAATTTTCAGTTGTGAGCATTACATATAGGAAATCAGAGTTACAGGACTGGAGATTAATCTTCCACTAACGTTCAGGATATGTTTGATATTGAAATGATCAGTGATATACAATTCTACACTACTCAAAGAAATAGTGTTGTTTGTAAATACTGCATACTGTTAAATCCATACTGCTTTTTAGGTATAACTCAGCAAATCAAAGTAGAATGACTGGAAAGATTCTTTCACCAACTTTTAGTATGTGTTTGATATTGGAATGATGTTTGATTCGCACTACAAACATAATATATACAGTATGTGTGTAGGTGCATCTACACTATTATATAATTGCTGTGTGTTTAGCTCGCTCTTCAAATGTGTATAACTGCAAAGACTTGTCGATGGATAGTTCATTATACAGACTCTGAAGTTCATTATAAGTTTGATATTTCTAATCCAAAAGATCTGTTCATGTAAATAGTACTTATTCTAGGACGTGGACACAGTTTGTTGACTGTGTGAAAAGGTACACCGACCGGTGTTTCTCGGACATCAAGAAGCAGGAGTTCAACAAAGCCGTGGAAAGCCCCATCGATTCCGTTCATCAGCTCTGTACGGACTCCAAATACCAGAAAGGTAGTAGGCCTATTAATGGTTTTGTAGAATTATGTAATCACATCACTTGAATAATAATTCTATCTGATCTATCGTAAAAAAGGATTTTCTGTAATAAAAGGACTCCAAATACCAGAAATGTAGTAGGCCTATTAATGTTTTTGTAGAATTATGTAATCACATCACTTTAATAATCAGACAAATATTCAAATTTATTGTAAAATTGAAGGATTTACTGTAATTTTATTTTAAAAAAATCATGGCGGTCGTTGTGGATATTCGACCTCTTGAGGAAAATGAATAATGCGTCTTATATTACTTATTTTCAACTTCAAAAAAAAAAAAAAAAAATTGGAAAAAAATGTCTTGGGAATAGTATTTATTACTTTGGAAATGCTAGTACAGTATATCTTAAAACAGTATTCTTGGGCCATACAACTACAATCAGTAGAATAATGTGAACAGTGTGCAACTAAGCGCAAGTTATACAAATATAGCTTGAGTCAGCGTATTATAGTCAGCGTAATAAAATTAAAAGGTTTCAGTACATTTTGCAGCAGCGCAAAATAAAAATAATAATTTACTAATGCACTATAATATTATTTAATGTAAATAAATCACTAATAATATTTTAGTAATGCACTTGGTAGAATAATATAATCTGCTCATAGAACAAGAAAGAAGACTGAAGAAAGAACTGATACCGTAGTAATTCTGGAATAATATGATTTGAAATAGATTCACACCAGTTTGTCAACTAGAATATTAAAATTTCTTAACAATAAAAAACGATTAATAAAGGATGTTCGAATTTTTAACATAATATAAAGTTGGTACGGTACTATCTCTATGTTAACTCTCCTCTCATTTGCAAGTGGCGTTTATTATTGCAAGACTTTATTATCCACGATCAACGACACAAAGAAGCGATGAAACAAACAGAAACGTTTAACAAACAACATTTGCAACCACAATCAAACCAGGCGTTAATTTTTTCTGAAAAATCATACAAGAGACATAATTGGAAATTATGGTTTTTGAAGATGAATAGTCTTCTAAAAAATGTGATTATTGTAATGATGTAATTAAATTTGAGATTTATAAATGTTTTAAATGTAAATTTAAAACATATGAAATTTAATAAATGTAATGTAGATTTATAAATTTTCAAATGTAACGCAATTTGAGAAAATTTGAGGTAAAATTTGTCTTTCCATTGAACTCTAGCTTTTTACTCTAATTTCAGAATACCTGAAACATGCCGCCTGCATGAAATCAACGCTAACAGAAGATTCTCACTGCGGGAGGCACTATCGGTATTTAGTGTCCAGGGTAGCTGGCGAGACTAATCGAAACTCAATCTGCTGGTGAGTTTCCGACCAACATAATACATAATATTCACAGTTTTCAAAATACAAAATATTACAGTACCATATAAATAGTATGACAATCTGCAATAACAATAGTATGAGTAAAATATAATAGTATACTATTTATAATATACTATTATAATAGAATATGATAATACAGTATAACAATAGTATGAGCTGCAAGTTGTGAACACAGCTATATATTTCATTGTACATAATTTGACGAATCTGCCCTAGTTTTGTAGATTGATTTTCAAGAAAACTTACCAATATAGAAAATAAATCACAAAATATTACAGAATGTATAACAACTTGTTTAATAGGAAACAATGGTTCAAGTATACCGTACCTAAAAATTGCTTGATTCCATAAAATTTCCATTATAACCTCTGAATGAGAATAATAAGCTATCTTATGATATTAATACCGTATATAAATATTAAAAAAAAAATTTTAAGTTGTATAGATTCACTGAATTAGGTTGGATGTATCGAAGCCAATATTAATGATTTGAATAATAAGAATATCAATCTCAGATTAGCATTGCACTGATCCTGGATCAAAATTGATCTTGCTTGGTGCAACCCAACATAAGAGATTCTTTAGTATTGATGAGAGAGAATTGTGTGTAAAATGTTAGGTTTCATTCTTAAGTATGACAATTGTTGATTTATAGTGTTTGTTAAGTATTCAAATCCTACTCTTGGCAAATAAACAGTAAAACATGTTACAAAATTAATTATTTTCATTATGTAATAAAATATGAGAAAGTTTAAAATTGTCTTGAATTGTTTGCTCTCATTTTAGTGCACACTACAGATTCCGAGAATGTGTACTGGACCAGACTCAGAATTCATGTTCGTCTGATGCAAGACCTTTCTCACAGCAAATCTTGGACAAGTCTCTGAGCTTCCTGCGAGATCAGTGTTCAAATTACTCGTGAGTAGATTTTTATAACAATTAATTGCATTATTTGACTCTTCTTAATCATTCAACATTATTATGAGCTTTTTATACAATTTATTATTAATTACCGGTATTCATTGAATCAGACAAATACTCTAATTTTACGTAAATAATTCTAAATTGATAAAAAATGATGTACCGTATTGAAAATGACTCCAACATCAGATTTACCAAAGTTTTGTCATGACACTGTGAACATTATTATGAGCTTTTTATACAATTTATTATTAATTACCGGTATTCATCTGATCAAGCAGAAAAGAAAGATTTCAGCATTAATCGGCTCATCATTTTTTTAAAATTCCACATTGTCGTAAAAGACTTCTCTCGGACGACTTACAACTTCACTATCGCTAGCCTACGTGATTATAAAATATGAAACTAAAAACCTATTTACCTTCTTTTATATATTTTCTCAAGGCGTTTATACACTATTGAATTTTCTATCCAATAGAATGAGAGAGCTTAAACTATTGTTCATTCATCGACAAGACTTTGAAATGACTTTCGAATTCTTTCAAACACTTAGGGCCGGTTCATGAGCTCGGGATTTAGCTAAGTCCTAGACTAAAACGGTTGGCTACAGTAGCATCGACAAACGTTAGCCTCGACACAATGTACTAAGTACTCTCTATGCACTCTAACCCACTAACCAGTCGAGACAAACGTTTGTCGATGGGAGGTAGCCACCCGTTTAGTCTAGGACTTGGCTAAATCTACCGAGCTCTCATGAATGAAAACCTAATTGTCATAAAGAATTGAACATTTCTACTGAATGCATAACATCATTACAGAATAGAATTCCTAGATCATTATTATTTCAGTATTATTATTTGTTTTCAAATCATTATCAGTTGCATTTCAGAGTCTGAATTCGAAAAATTAATCTACCATTTTAGTTACGCTGATTGAAAAACAAAGGTATAGTCTGGCAACAGACAAAAGAGCCTTCAAAATAAGAACTCTACTGCGCAGAGAGAGCGCACGTTATGCAATGCAGCAGTTTATCTCACTCGCTCACTAGAGTAGTGGTACTATGTGATACTGTATCACTTCGGTGATACGATGCGCGAAGGTCCTTTTGTCTGTTGCCAGACTATAAGAGTTGAGCAATTAAATAAGGTACCCAGCAGTTGTTGAGCATTTTAGTGATAATGAATGTTGACAGGCCAACGAAAGAAGACTGTCCGGGCTCGGAGTTCTATGACGCGACGGGCAGAACGGACAGCGGACAACCGGACTTGAGCACCGGACTCTACCAGACGCGGCAGCAGCCGTCCACAGCCGGCACCACACCCGCCAGTCCCTGGTCCTCTCAACAACCCACTGATGAACGATGTAAGTATTCGCGGTACTTTCCTGTTATAGGACACGTCTACTCATCTATAGATATCAATAGTCGATATCGAGATTCAAAAGTATCGATACTCATCGATATGAGAAAAATATAGGTTATTAACATAACCTGTAGGTTAACATAACCTTATTGGTTATTATAGGTTATCGATATCTCTAGATGAGTAGACGTGTCCTATAACAGGAAAGTACCGTATTCGCTTATTATACAGGTACAGTGCGCACAAATGAAAAAAATTGAATGTATAATAAGTAGCCCATTAATGACAGCCGACTGATGAAAGATGTAAATATTAGCTTATTACATGACGAAGTCTATACTATACAGTACGGTAGTACGCCAAAACTATAAAAATGTGAATTTGATATAGGTAGTCTATGAGTCTATTTTACAGAGTGGCGCATAAAGAACGGATGTTTTTCAAAGTGTTATAAGAAAGTTTATTTGAATCATACATTTATCTTAAATAACCCAATTTAAGAATTTGTATGAAAAACTCCAAAACACTTGAGTATATTTCAGAAATTACATAGAATGCGTTAATGTTCATTCATAAATTTTGATACATCAGCAATTCATTCATGTATTGCAGTATTCAAATATTAAATGTAACGATATTTCCTGTACAAATGTATTTTAAATATTTTCTGATTTTGTATTTTATTGTGGAAATAAATTCTGAACACATTGCACAGATCCCGGAGGCACGACGCGATCCGACTGGACAACTTCGTGGGTGCCCGGCCAAGGCCGCACATCAGAGACACCTCCTGCGGAGACCTCCTCGCCAGATGGCAGCACGCGCTCAAGTTTCGGCCGAGGCATGACCTGGGGCCAACCGCCGCCCCCCACCACACCCACCTGGCGAGTCACCCAGGCGCCCTGGTACCCCACGCGGCCTGCCCCCGCCGGCAATGCGCCCGACGTCAACGAGAACACCATTGACGAGCCCAATCAGCAAGGACTGGAGGGCAACAGCAGTGCCGTCGCCATTTGCCCACTGCTCGCCATTGTGTCAACGCTGTGCTCTCTGGCGGTGATCTATGTAACTTAAGAGACCTGGATCAGTAGTCATGCAATTTGTGACAGAGTTGGAACTGAGTGAAAAGCATCCATTGATGCTGAGTGATTGGCATGCAGTTGAATGTTCTTTATCAGTGATCAACATCTTCATGTAACTTAAGAGATCTTTGAGTGATTAAAATAACAGATTTCACAGTTGGAACTGAGTGAAAAGCATCCCCTTAAGGCCATTGATGCTGAGTGATTGGTTTGCAAGTAACTTGAGTTTAATGTTCTTTATCAGTGATCAACATCTACATGTAACTTAAGAGACCTGCATCAGTATTCATGCAATTTGTGACAGAGTTGGAACTGAATGATAAGCATCCCCTTAAGGCCATTGATGCTGAGTGATTGGTATACAAGTAACTTGAGTTTAATGTTCTTTATCAGTGATCAACATCTACATGTAACCTAAGAGATCTTTGAGTGATTAAAATAACAGATTTCACAGTTGGAACTGAGTGAAAAGCATCCTAAAGGCCATTGATGCTGAGTGATTGGTATACAAGTAACTTGAGTTTAATGTTCTTTATCAGTGATCAACACCTACATGTAACTTAAGAGACCTGCATCAGTATTCATGTAATTTGTGACAGAGTTGGAACTGAGTGAAAAGCATCCTTAAGGCCATTGATGCTGAGTGATTGGCAAGCAAGTAATTTGAGTTGAATGTTCTTTATCAGTGATCAACATCTACATGTAACCTAAGAGATCTTTGAGTGATTAAAATAACAGATTTCACAGTTGGAACTGAGTGAAAAGCATCCTTAAGGCCATTGATGCTGAGTGATTGGCATGCAAGTATAGCACGATCCTTTTAACTTGTCAGAAATCAGCTGTTCGGTAATAATTAAACAGTGATTTCGACACAATAATCAAAAAGTCTTGTAGGGCCAGTTCATGGGCTCAGATTTCCCAAGTCCTGGAACGGGTGGCTATCGTAGCATCGACAAACGTTTGTCTCGACAGGTTGATTAGTAGGTTAGCAGCATAGTCTATCTATCTATCTATCTGTCTATCTATCTATCTATCATAGAGAGCCCTTAGTACGTAATTTCGAGGCTAACGTTTGTCGATGCTACGGTGGCCACCCGTTTTAGTCTAGGACTTAGCTAAATCCCGAGCTCATGAACCGGCCCTTAAATACCTTTAAAGTCTTTAAAATACCTTTTTAAAGAATAAATTTTTAAAAGACCTTTTCAATAATCTGCGAGATTCAACATTTGTAGGTTAAGTATTGTGATATTGCTCTTTGAAACAGCTGATTTCTGACAAGTTGAAAGGATCCTGCTATAACTTGAATGTTCTTTATCAGTGATCAACATCTATATGTAACCTAAGAGATCTTTGAGTGATTAAAATAACAGATTTCACAGTTGGAACTGAGTGAAAAGCATCCCCTTAAGGCCATTGATGCTGAGTGATTGGCATGCAAGTATAGCACGATCCTTTTAACTTGTCAGAAATCAGCTGTTCGGTAATAATTAAACAGTGATTTCGACACAATAATCAAAAGGCTTATAGCTGGAGCTAATTAACTTGTCATAAATCAGCTGATCCAGTAATAATAAAACAGTGATTTCGACACAATAATCAAAAGGCTTGAAAGTTTAAAGAACCTTTAAAGTCTTTAAAATACCTTTTTAAAGAATACATTTCAAAAAATGAATTTTTAAAGACCTTTCCAATAATCTGCGAGATTCAGCATTTGTAGGTTAAGTATTGTGATATTGCTCTTTGAAACAGTTGATTTCTGACAAGTTGAAAGGATCCTGCTATAACTTGAATGTTCTTTATCAGTGATCAACATCTACATGTAACTTAAGAGATCTTTGAGTGATTAAAATGACAGATTTCACAGTTGGAACTGAATGATATGCATCCTTGTAACTTGTGACAGTGAATCAATGAGTAATAGAGTTGATGAACTTGAAGACCTTTGTTGTTGTGTGAGCATCTATGTACCTTCAGATCATTGAAGCTGATCGATTGACATCCATGTAATTTGAGTTGAATGTTCTTTAGCAGTGATCAACATCTACATGTAACTTGAGATATATCAGAGTGATTAAAATGACAGAGTTAGCAGAGTTGGAACTGAGTGATTAGCATGTACATATTTTAAGACCGTTCATGCTGAGTGATTGGCATCCATGTAACTTGATGAGTTGAATATTCTTTAGCAATTATCAAAATCTACGTAACTCAAAATGAGACCTTGAACTGAGTGATTGGCATTAATTGTACCTCAAGACCATTGCTGCTGAGTGATTAGCATGCAGGTAACTTGTGGTGAGTGTTTTATAGCAGTGATCAACATCTATATGTGTAACTTAAGAGATCTTTAACTGAGAGATTTCCATCAATGTGCCTTTTAAGACCATTGATACTATTTATGCTGAGTGATTGGCATCTATGTAATTTGAGTTGAATGTTTTTTAGTGGTGACCAACATAAATGTATGAAATCTTCAACTGAGTGATTAGCATCAACGCACCTCGAGACTATTGATGCTGAGTGATTTGTATCCGTGTAACTTTAGATTGTGAATTAGTAATAATCCGTTCAAGAAAGTAATAGAGTTGGTGCTGAATGAATAACGTACATGTAACTTGAGACCATTAATTGAATAAAAACTGAGAGATTAGCATCAATGTACCTTGAGACCGTTGATGCTGAGAAATTAGCAACCATTTAACTTAAATTGAAGGTCTTTAGCATTCATAACAATTTCTTAACCATTTACATTGGTACCTAAATGGTTTTACACTTAATGTTATAGAGTTGTTGCCTTTTCTACAAAAATTGTTTTACATAACATCTTATACAAGTATTTTAATCACAGTTTAAAATGGTCCCAGAAATTATCACAAAAAATATTCACATTCAAGTGCGATACTCCCACTAATGGATAGTGGGTAATATTAACAAACGATCATTTTTATCATGTTATGTGATATTGACCAAGTGCATTATTCTACACATGAAGTTTTTAGATTAGAAAATTAACAAAGACTTATTAATAAGAGCAATACCGTAAATATTAGATATGAATAAGGCGAAAAATTAAGTTGAAATTAATAAATAATTGAAACTGCATTTCTGGTGAGATATTAGATGAATGATAATTATATTAATAATGCAGCACAATGAATTCACAAAGTAGTTGAAATGAAATCAATTAATGAACTCTTCATGTAGATAGAGGATTATCCACTGATAGATTGAGTTTTAATAGATAGTTTAAGTTTTAATAACGGTGAAGTAATGACAGAGCTCAGAGATTGTTGATTTCATCACTCTTTTAAGTCTGAGTGATGAAGGCCATGCAATTTTTATTATGCTTAATTATTGTCATATGAATCTGACGATTTTCTAAATCGTAGTTAACAAAGAAGAAACATTATCATTGAATAAGCCTGTTACTTAAGAAAAGTGTATAAATTTTAGTGATTACAGAGAGGTCAGTGATTGTCCAATTCAATGACAATATTATTCTCATTAAGTCATATCATTCATCAATTCCAGGTAAATAAAATTTAATGTTTAAGTAGAATTGAAATCGTCCACGTTTGTAACCTTCATTTATTAAAACTTGAACATGTTTTTGTCATTTGGTTGGAATTTGAAGCTATCAAAATTATAATAATTCTTCACGAATTGCAATATGAAATAAATTCAAAGTTGTCTGGCGTATAGAGATGATGAAATACTGATTATACTTTTGTAAATAGTAATATAAACTCTAATATTTTGTAAAATAAAATTAGATGAGAAAATGTGATACACTTGAACAATTGAATCCCATACATTGAAAAAAGGGTCACTAGAACATAAAAGTAAATGTTTAGCACAAAAAGCATTTGTGTCACTGCCTTTGAATGGAAATTCAAATAATTATTAGCTATTAATAATTACTATTAATTATATAGCTGATTTTATTCATAGCAAAAAATGATTTTTGATTGATTTAATAATAGACCTAATTAATATTTCGATCTCGATGCAACAACGCACTTCAGCATCAAAATTTATAAAATTATCGTTCTCACAAAAATAATAATTTATCACTATTTCTGAAACAGACCAGCAAATCAAGTTGATTTCTAACAGAGATTAAATGTAATTTATCCTTTCAAAGCGGTTTTCTTAGAATGAGACACGAATAATTTATGAAATAAAGCATAGGGATAATATTGGGAAAGCAGATTAAGAATGCAATACTGTACCATTTTAGAGCATATTTTAATTTGGATGTAGCCTATTGTAATCTAATTCAGAGCTGAAAAATGCGTTCAGCTAGATTTTTTCATTACTGAAAAACATTTATTATCGTTAATACTTTTTAGATACAAAGATGCTTCCTCCTTTTTTTATTGTTATAATTTCTAGTGATTGATCCTTTCACATGTCATTACTCTTAATCAATAATACTTTTCTGTCTTGTTACTATTGATCTAAAACGCATTATATTTGTTTGTTGTGATGTATTCAAGTGCTTGAAAACCGTATTTTTGGGAAATATTTCCATCCTAGTTTTTACTGCTATTCTTATACTAATTTGTACAAATTGAATTTTTCCTTTTTTCAAATAATATTGTATGGCATTTTTTTATAAGACATTTTATAAAATAATATGTGTATACATGATTGTAGATTAGTATTTTTGAAAATTTAATATATTTTTGAAGTAATCATGTGAGTTTTTGGAAGGTGGATCGTCAAACGAGAATAGATTTCACAGTGGAGATAAAGTTACCATGAGGGTAGCATTGGACTAGAAATTCAAATTATTTCAAACATTGCCAGTGATACTATGAAATTGTTGAGAGGTTCGTGTTGATAGTTTTATTAGAATAATTAGATATAATAAAGTGTGTGTTGTGTTGAAATTGAATGTGTTCTTTTTTCATGATTCCTGAGTGAAAACTTTAGTATTTGGGAGAAGCCAAATAATGGAAGAATTCCTTCCTTATTATTATATCCCAGGGTTTAACTTTTCACCGAAGTAAAATCAGCATAATATTGCGATTGGAAGCAGTTTCAGATGATTGAATATAATCACTTGCAATTTAAAAAAAAATATTAATGTGAAATAGCAATGTGAAGTGTTTGGATTAAATTTTTTCATGATTTTCTATCGTAACATTTTGACGCAATACTGGTCAATATAACAGCAGATTCCTTCTTTGCAATGCAATGAGTTCAAGTTCAATTTGGAAGCATTAAATAAAAGAGTTGCAATATGCGATGGATCAATCCAAAATAATTTTCAAATAAAATTTTGTTCTAAAAATTTGTTGATCAATATTGTTCCAACAATAAACAACCAAAATTTTAGAATGGAATGATAACATTGAATTAACGTTTTGAAAGTGTAAAGTAAAACAGATTAGTAGTCATAAGAAATTGATGTGGTTAAGTAGTTATTTGTGCACTCTGGCAAAAATTTCTGACTAGCGGTCACGAAATTAGGCAGATAAGAGAGTTTGCGCTCTTGTCAGATATGGAACCGGTCAAGCCAGGGTGAGTTGAAAATTGCTTGCTCTTTATGACGAATTGGCAACGCTGAGCTCCCAGTGGTGTCTTTTCCGAGTGTCGGATTCAATTCCCCTGCATGATTTGATTAGTCAGCTGGCAAGACTTGGCAACACCGCCAAATCTCTCACCCGCCTACTTTCGTGACCGCTACTTTAGACCAGAGATCAGCGAAAAGTGGATTTTGAAAATAATTATGAATGTTCAAACAGAATAGCCTCACTGGAAGAAACATTTAGGGGCGGTTTATGAGCTAGGGTTTATCTCTATTTCAAGGCTAAAACCCTGATTTTGCACCGAGTGTTAAGAATCGGGTTTAAGAGCTCGAGATTAGCTAGTCCCAGGCGTAAAAGAGCAATATTATCGCAGGGAAAAACCCGAGGTTTAAAAGTTGGGTTTGAGTCCAACAACAGATCATCTCAATTTCAAAAGATAAACTGGGTGGACTAGTAAATCCCGAGCTCATAAACCCACCCTGAATATTGGTATTAATATCGGTATACAAAATTAAATTGAGAGATACAGAACTTTTTTGTATTGAGCTTTGGAATAAATTCTAATAAAATATTCAAGTAATATAAGTATAATATTATTAGTTTAATATGTAGACTACTTTCTTGTAGAACTGGTGGCTAGAGCTCAAAAGGATTCTTATTAAACTGACTTAAAGAAAATTAAACTGACTAAATAATGTTTTGTATATTTTGCTTGTTTGGCAATACGAACTGATCTATCAATTTTATGATCTTGAAATATTGCAATTATAGTTGAGATATCATGAGAGAATGGATGCAGCATTCTTAAAAAACAAACTACTTAATAAAGATCACATTTTTATTGAACTTTAAAAAGCAAAAAGTAACATACGTAAGTTATAAGAAGAATCGTCTTCTGCTCGTTTCAATTTCATGTCTCCTGCTTGTCTGGATCCATTCGTATTCTCCGCACTTACTATCGAATGTGCCTTTCTGTAGAGACTGCAGTCTCAGAGTGAACCTTGGACCGAGCTCTTTCAGTCTAGGCTTGGCATTCTCTTTGAACTCGTACCTGCAAACAATCAAACGAATTTATTGAATGATGAGCAATACTATAAAATTATGAAGACAACGATGACTATACGTATGCGGTAGTGATAGTGATTTTTCCATTACAATAATTATGATAAATCCAGGAGATGAGGATTCAATAGAATGGAAGAGCTTCAAATCTGGTTTAAGATTTCAAGTCTTGTCAAATTTCGGATACAATTGTCAAAATTGTATTTGATGGAATTTCAACCTATCAAATTTTATTTCCCGATGCTGCATTACGTAAATACTTTGTAACGATCATAATACTTTTTGAATTGACTTCAATATTTAATCTCAATAAAAACAAGAAAAAAATATACATGGAAATTAATCTAGTTTGTAGCCTAATATCTCATCTTTCCTTCAAAATGAAAATATGCTATAAATGGTTAGGCCTATACAATCATTAGGAATCATTACGAAAAAGTTAGTTATTTAGTTACTTTAATTACACAGATTTTTCATGAATTCTAAAACCTTGATCTGAAAATTTTCGGTACTGGTAGATAGTCAATTTCCCAGGATAATTCTTCAAATTTCAATCCAGGAGGAAAAAGTATAGCATATTCTACCTTCTGCTATGAATCGTTATCTATTAGTCGGTTCCTTTTCCAAATAAAAATATTATTTGTCGAATAATAATTATTGTTATATTATTTTATATATAATATTATTTAAAGAATAATAATTATGATGTATCAGTATTTCAATGAAATAAATACGATGATGATATCACACAAATTGAAATATTATCATGCACTATGCTGATTGATTTGATCGTACAAATTGCTAAATAGACCTATAATGGATTTTTTCAATTTGGCGAAAAAATTCTTAGTAACTTATAGCCTAGCTCACGAGCTATTTTGTACTGTTTGAAATAAGAAATTCTTCTCAACGCTTTTCACTAAATAACAAACATTGATTGGATAGAAAGATCAATTGATACCTATGATGCCTGAAGAATATGTAGTCTCTCTGATTATGGAAGGTGACCACTCGCCGGCCTTTAAATTCAGGATCGTAGTGGAAGACGGAGCTCAGCATGCGACCTATGGTCAAGCCGAGTCTGGTGGAGAAGTTGTTGACAATTACCTCGGGTCTGTGGGTTGTTATATTTTTGTGATTTTTCTGTAAAAAACAAAACAAAATGTTAACTGAACTCATATAAAAGCAACAGAGACGTTTAGACCCGTAAACACCAACCTTGTGTAAACTTATGGTGCCTCAACACGACTTCAATGAGGTCACCTAACCACTTTTTCCAATTTTGTATTGTATTTATATGTTCTATTTTTTTATTGTTTTTGGAAATTGTGTGTAAATAAATGAAATGAAACTTAGTTCAACTGAAGGATATTTGAGACTTTGTTTAAACTGTAGATTCTCGAATTAGACCAATAGTACTATAGTCTATCAATAGCAGCTCGTGATTGTGAATAGAAGTCTTGTCAAATTTCGGATACAATTGTCGAGATGAATTTTATACATGGATAAAGTTAATCTAGTTTTGGCCTAATAATCTTTCCTTCAAATGATAATATTCATATAAATGATTAGGCATATACAATCATTAGGAATTCGATGTAAGTAACAAGTTCTTTAATTACACAGTTTTGTCATGAATTCTAAAACCTTGATCTGAAAATTTTCGGTACAAGATAGTCAATTTTGCCACAGGATAATTCTTCAAATTTCAAAAAAATTGAAATATTATCATGCACTATGCTGATTGATTTGATCGGTTAAATAGACCTATATATTGGATTTTAATTTGGCGAAAATTCTTAGTAACTTATAGCCTACCTCACGAGCTATTTTCTACTGTTTGAAATAAGAATCACTAATAACAAACATTGATTGGATAGAACGATCAATTTGATACCTATGATGCAAGAAGAATATAGTCTCTCTGATTATGGAAGGTGACCACTCGCCGGCCTTTAAATTCAGGATCGTAGTGGAAGACCGAGCTGAGCATGCGACCTATAGTCAGACCGAGTCTGGTGGAGAAGTTGTTGACAATCACCTCGGGTCTGTGGGTTGTTATATTTTTGTGATTTTTGTAAAAACAAATGTTAATTGAACTCATATAAAAGCAACAGAGACGTTTAGACCCGTAAACACCAACCTTGTAGGTGCCTCAACTGTTAGTGTCACCCACTTTTTGAGGTATATTAAATTGTTGCATTGTAACTATATGTTATCCAGCAGTATCACTGGGTTTCGAAGACGAATAGTTCAACTTGAGGATAGTTGAGACTTTGTTTAAACTGTAGATTCTCGAATTAGACCAATGGTACTATAGTCTATCAATAGCAGCTCGTGATTGTGAATAGAAGATTATTATTTAATAAATAAATGTAAATTGGTGAATATAATGTGGAAAAAAGATAGAAATTGCAAAAAGATGGTTTTAATAAAATTATATTGTCTGTAAAAATTGATAGATAAAGTAGGGCTGTCGTATTACACATGAATAAGCATGAAAATTACATATATAAGCTACAGAGAATGATCACTTTGAGTAAGTAACAAATATCCATGTCAATGAATTTTGACATTTAACGTTCACCATAAGTCAATTTTGCCACAAATTCTTACAAAAATAATTAAATTGAAATGACAATGGTGGAAAAATGAGAGGTCGAGACCCTCGAAATTCCACTACTAGAACCAGACGAAAATATGACACTATCAGGAAATTACAATTAAGCAATGTATTTTAGAGTGATGTAACAGAAAATGTGATGTGACATTACTTCACAGAAATCAACCATACCTTCAGCTCAGTTGTTATTTTGACATTGCTGAGTCGAAAATGTGCCGTTGGACCATCAGGCAAATGAATCAGTAAGAGTCCGTTGGGCTGCCTCATATTTTCGTTGACAATAATAATATCAGAGAAGTTCCTTTGTTTTGCAGACTCGATCATCTTCTTGACACTAGCACGATTCCTGTACCTTACCAAAGAGTTTGGTATGATTCTGCTCAGTTCAATTCCGAAGACTCGAGTCTTCTTTAGGGGATTGTCTGAAAACGTGATGAGAACTTTCGGTTCATAGCTTTTTTCGAAATAGTTCTGGAACTCATCAGTAGCAACATCTTGTTGCACTTCTTCAACACGCTCTGTTTCGGCAGTGTCTAGAACGGTTTCATCTCGTTCCCTTGTATTTTCAAGTGTCCTAGGAATACCTGGAGCTTCACCCGCCTTCCTTCTTTTCAGACGTTCTTTCTTCTTCAGCTATGAAAAAAGAGAAAAATAGAATGATTATAATGAAGTTGTAAATCTGAGTGAGCAATTTTCAATCTCATGAGACAAACATCCTACAAGAGGAACTAAAATAATATGAATTTCACCATTGTTTCTACTGCATTGGTCAGTCTAATGCAATACCACACAATAAGTTAATTTCTACAACTTGTACCACTAAGTTGTAAACACCATTTCAACTACAATTGAGACTCAGTTACCTTTACCTAGATAAAATTTGATTATTTTAAAAGTAAACGGATAGAACTATTATCAAGTTCTGTTATCCCATTAAATATTCCGCAATAAGACCGTTATTTATAATGTCCAGGAATGATGAGTTGCTGGAATATTGGTGTTTGAAATGAGAATATATTATAAACAAACCAAGTATGAGTTATATAGACTACATGGATGAATAAGTATGTCCTGGAGATTGAAAATAAAGAGATAAAGCTAAGGGCCTGGTCACATACGATTGTGGTTTGCTTTACTTCACGTCACTAACAAAGCTACTTTGGTTTACTTCACTTCACTTCACTTACTCGCATAGTACGTGAAGTGAAGTAAAGCAAACCGCAATCAAAGTAGCTCTTCTAGTGAAGTGAAGTAAACCTCAATCGTATGTGACCAGGCCCTAAATTGATTAACGTATAGGACTATGTTTAGCAACTTCAATATAAGTTACACTGATTGATTGTGTTTTAATCCTCAGTATACATTGGCAACTCGAGAATGGGATGAGAACGTGAATTCATACATCCCTTGAAATAATCATGAATGTCAAATTGGTTAATCAAATGCATGAGCATGTAAAATCCTGTTCATCGATGGTAAGGTTATGTTGAAACATTGGAGACGAATAGACTCAAACTAGCAGATTAATATAGGACGATATGCATGAAACAGAGGATCTTAATAATTTTTTTATTATATGTAACTTAGTTACACATAATTATTTTGATTGAACACAGCTAATGCAGAAAATCATTTCATAACCTACAAAAATGCTACTAACCTTTTTCTTGGCGTGTCTATCCTTGGAATTGATACTTTGACGAATCGCTTTCGTCTTAATATGATTTGGACAGTTGATTTTCTTTAAATCTTCCTGAGTTCTCAATTTACCCATCCTTAAAGTTAAAAACTTCTATAAAACAGCAAATTAATCAACTTGTCGCTGTCGGACAAGCCACGAGGTAAACAGAACAGAACTTTTGACTCTCGATCACGATGTCGATAATGTATCTCGATGAGCTCCAGTCGACGACGATTCGATATATCGCTGCTAGAGGTCGATATCGGCTGAAACATCAACCATTTTCACAGAACTCATGAAGGTTTTCCCACTCACTAGGCCTACAGACTGAAAATAGAGAATCATGGTCTTGGAAACGGAAAACCTCATTTGAGAATGTAAATATTCATGGCATCTTATTCAGCAACAGCTTATTTATAACTCAGCTCATCATAAATATGGTATCAAGTTGGATAAAAATTAGATCAAAGTGGTCCAAAGGCATTTATAATAGTAAGTACCTCTAATAAAATAATATGCCTATCTTTTTTGGATAATTATTTTTCTATTTTCCCTTGCTAAAGGGGTTTCCCAAAAAATGGATAGAGGCTAGAATGCTATGAGGGAATTTCTTGAAGAATCAATTCTTGAATTTTTTAATCAATTTATCGAACTCAATAAATTCTAGTTATTCGAAGTCCTAAGAACCTCTCACTTCTTTGAACACTGATAATTCCATGAAAAATTAAATCTGGTTTTGAAATTACTCAAATCGCTTGGAGAAATCCAAGGTAATTATCGAAATTACCCATTGATAAATGATTTTGAATACGATAATAAATTGAAGTCTCCAGGGTTGATAGGGAGCGACTCGAATCGAATGCAAAGATCTAATCGTTGCGATTACAGACAGAATGACAACAAGATGTCCGGAAAAGGAAAGTGAGGACTCAGTCGCCTGTCAATCAACGCCAATGCTGATTTAGCGTTTTTCCCGGATTGAGTCACCGTTTTCCTCAGTGAAAACTCGATTTTCCCGAGATGCACTTTCCCTGTACCAGCTGTCAGACGATTAAGGCGATCTCAAACTCTGCTCATTATAGGATGAGCTTAGCTGACTTCGTTAGTTTTAATAGGCGAAAGCTTTCAAAATCGCTCCACTCAAATCTTAGCACGCATGCGCGCTCCCTGACACAATAGCCCGAAGAGTAATCTTGCTAATAAAATGAGTAATCAGCGATAAAGCTGAGTAGAAAAGAAGAAAGTGCCGTTTTATTAATGACTTTCCTCGCGCTCAAGGGAAACATGAAAAACTTCGACATTTCTTTACTCATTTTTCAAGTGTCAGTGTCTGGATTGAAGAGACCCACTCTGGGTGTGAACGAAATTATGCTGGATGCTGGAGACAATCACTTTGAAATAAGATTAAAATGCAATGGTTACCGCACTGTAAAGAAGCAGAAATTTTATTGTTTCACTATTCATAACAATGTTATCGAGAATAATATTTTGATATTAGCTTCTCAACTGTTTGTATAATGCTCTAGCGGAGTTTCTGTGAGCAACCATGAAAAAAGCCCATTCGAGTTGACAATATTAAAAAATACACAAAAAGTTTAATTATTGCAGGATGACAAAGAATTAATTATCATATGGACATAAACACATGGTAAAATTATTTTTGATCAATGATGAGACAAATTTTTAAAATACGAGAAAAAAATTTCATGAGCACCGGGGCATATTTTAGAATTAAATTTCAAAATGACTAAGTATATTTTTATGAATAGATGGGCTTCATATTATGACGAAATTTCTGTAATATTATGAAGCTTCATGATAATTGAAAAACTCCCAAGCTCTAGGAGGTTGTGCCTTAATACTATTTATAAGATGAAACATTGAGTTAGTAAGACCATTGCGTTGAATCGATTGACAAACCGTGAATATTCAACTACAATAATATTGAAAATGTAGTTTTACTCGATACTCACTTATTTCTGATCCAAATCTCAATATTTCACAGTTCTATTAATAAGTCAATTTTTTAAGTCTCTTATTTCGCAATATCTTCTAACTGTCACAGTCCTAGTCCCGAAGGTGACGATTAACAGTCAAGTAAGCTCTATATACATATTATTTTTCTGAGGTAGGGCAGGGCTAATCCTTATTTTCCCTACTCAAAGCTAATTAATTATCTCATCTAGGCTTCACCACTGTCTCATCACACTTGAAGCTAGAAACTTGATACTACTTGCAATGTAAATATCTCAAGATAAAACTGATCAAGCTAATTAGTTTTTATAGCAACAGTAATTTTTCAAGCTTGCCACGTTTTGCAGTGTGTAGGTGGAAAGAAACTGGAACGGGTTGCAGATCACCTTGACAGTGACGAGAAAGGGGTGCTGGAGAAAGAGAGAAGAGAAATGTGAAAAGAAGGTATCAGAGTTGGGTGGGGAAGGGAGCGACATGAAATATTATAGAAGCCCGCATCTTGTCAGTAGGAGAACGGGCCTCCGTCACTTTTGATCTTTGCTGGTTGTCTGTACTGGTCTGGTACTGAGGCTGGGCTGGCTGACTGCCGGCTGTATAACATGTACCGTCCACGATAATAGGCCCGGAGCAGACGAAAGAGGCGAAGACAAATGAACATCGAGATAAGTTCTCGTCTTTCCTCCATTCATCACTTGTCCTAATGCCTCCTCCTCCACCTCATTCACCTCCTCCTCCTTCTTCTCCTCACCTCCTCCTCCTCTTCCTCCTTCCTCATCCTCCTCCTCCTCCTCCTCCTACTTCTCCTCCTCCTCCTCCTCCTCCTCCTCCTCCTCCTCCTCCTCCTCCTCCTCCTCCTCCTCCTCCTCCTCCTCCTCCTCCTCCTCCTCCTTCCTCCTCCTCCTCCTTCCTCCTCTCTTCCTCCTCCTTCTTCTTCTTCTTCTTCTTCTTCTTCTTCTTCTTCTTCTTCCTCCTCCTCTTCTTCTTCTTCTCCTTCTTCTTCTTCTTCTTCTTCTTCTTCTTCTTCTTCTTCTTCTTCTTCTTCTTCTTCTTCTTCTTCTTCTTCTTCTTCTTCTTCTTCTTCTTCTTCTTCTTCTTCTTCTTCTTCTTCTTCTTCTTCTTTCTTCTTCTTCTTCTTCTCTTCTTCTTCTTCTTCTTCTTCTTCTTCTTTTCTTCTTCTTCTTCTTCTTCTTCTTCTTCCTCCTCCACCTTCTTCCTATTCTTCTTCTTCTCCTTCTTCCTCCATTTTTTCTTCTTCCTCTTCTTCCTCTCCTCCTTCTTCTTCTTCTTCTTCTTCTTCTTCTTCTTCTCCTTCTCCTCCTCCTCTTCCACCACAACCTTCTCCTTCTTCTCTTTCTCCTCCCCCTCCTCCTTTTCATCACCCCCTCATTCGCCTCACCCCGTTCACCCAGAAATCTCTTCCATCCTTTGTGAGCGTAATTTTATTTCCCCGTACCTCCACCCCATTCCATCATCACATTCTTTCACTCTGCTTCATGTTTTGAAAGCCGTGTTTTGAATTGTAACTACACACCATTTACAAGCGAGAGCCTGTTCTGAACAGTGAATATTTTTGAGAATATTGTCGGTGAGAGGATGGAATTAGGGGGATTGCAGCTTGACTTCTATGAGCATCACTCGCGGCTTTTATGCCTGTGAAATGTTCCCACCATACCTGATATCTAAGTTGTTCCGAGATATCAAGACTTTCTCATTTGACTTGGACTTCTACTAAATTTTGTTGCTTTTTCAAGTAACACGATCAATTCTTCCATCAAATTTTATCCGATAAAATACCCTTCAACTAACAAATAATTGGGCAGACATACACAGAGACTTGGACTGTTGTAACATAACAGTTAAAGCATCAAAGATTATAATGATAATCTTTTAATTTTATCCAATTTTGTCTTTTGAGTGCATTTTTTCTATTTGTACTGTTCCTTCGAGGCAAATAAATTGATTTCATTTGCTAATTATTAACAAATCTAAATTGGAGTTTTAGAAAGTGTAATAGAGGAAGGTGAAGGTCCGGCAAACAATGGAATGGAAATGAGAATTGAATTCTTTTCTGCCTTTTGCAATATCACAAATGTATAATTATTTGCAATTCATTCGACTCATGGTTGAACGACAGCAATATCTTAGGTGCTTAAGGTGTTACCAATGCAATTTGTTGAACGAAAATATCTTTGACATAGTTGACATCTTATTCACATAGCAAGGAAAATGGAAAAAAGGAGAGGCAATTTACGTAAGAGGAAAAGTAGGATTAGGAGATGAAGAAATAAGATTAGAAGATAGAGAACAAATCAAGGGATAAGCCCTTGAGTTTCGAGTACACGAACTGTCGAAACTCTTTCGACCAGTTGCACGAAAATCCAATTGAATTCAATCGCCCTTAAATGATGTCATCCAATGCATTCTTGAGAACCAATGAAACAAAATCCTTATTGGGCTCCCTAAAATGACGTCATCTTACGGTGTAGGACTCTACAAACATCGTCTTTATAGAGCCTTATTACGGTGTCTAAGATTAATTGGACCTTTGTGCAACTGACCGTCAGTGTATTACCTATAACTTACTATACATCCAAGCCAAATATGTTTGAGAATAAATTATTATCTCTGATCCTAGCTTAACAACTTCGGTTATCTTTCTCTCTTTTGACTAATCTTCCTCAACGTTTCTGTCGAAGGCAGGAGTATTTGTGAACGGTGGTGATTAGAACACGCAACTGGAAAATGGAAAATCGATTAGCTTTCCAAAACCCCCCTCCTCCTCCCAGCACCAACCCGGAAAACTCGTTGGCAACAAATGGAAATGCATGTCATTTTCACACCGCTTTTTGTGACTCATCGCCTGATACCAGCTGACTGACTGATACTCTGTCAGCGGACCGGTCTCTGGAGATTTTCTTGCCATGTATTACACAACATGTGTGGCTGGACTGGTGCTAGTCATGGTGAGGTGTAATGCGGTTTGCATGTCCAATCAAAACATGGGTGAGCGCAGAATCCAATCAGTGCACGCCATTCATTGGCGTAACAAATTCCTAACAGATCACTTCAATAATCAAGTACCAGAAACAAATCGCATCAATATTCTCTCATTCATCGATTTCGGTCCAATTTATCCTGATTGAACAACGCTTGACTAATCTCCCACCCACACTATTTCGACTCACATGTTCAGTTCAGATATAATTTTATTGTTTCAATTCTGGAATTGAACTTGAAAGGAATGTTTAGAAAGTCAACTAAAGAAATTAATAAGTCCAACTGTACAATTTGAAATATGGATAAATTCTGGTTTCTCTGAGTATTTGTAGTTTAAAATAATATTAAGGTGATTGTAGAATGTAAAATCCATATGAATATTATACAGGGAGGGTGAAAAGTTTGGAAACGGCTGAATATTTCTTATACAAAGGTAATTTGACGGTTAGTGACATTGGGGATCGTACTAACATTGAAAATACTACTTTACTGTGACTTCAAAAATCTGGAGAGTTCCTTCGAAATCTTGGATCCGCCGTATTGAATCTAACAACAATTTTTTTAATAGGAAGGTTGTCATGTTATACATGATTTCACCGCACCGATAAAAAGCAATACGAACATATAAATTCATATATTGTTTAATAGTCGGCATTAAGGAGCTCAGTGCATTGGTCTCGTTATATGACGATATTTTTGTCGAGCTCAATAAGGATTTCGTTTGATTGGTCCCGTTAGATGACGTCATTTTACGGAGCTCAAAAAGAATTTCGTTAGATGATATAAATTTGCGGCTGTTGAATCCACTTTCCTGCAACTGGCCAAATAACTGATACTGATGTACAGTACTTGTAGTAACAATTGAAACTTGGAACAATACCACCACAATCAGGTGAGCGAAAATCATTGATCAAGTCTGGGATTCCCTGGGGATGAAACGACAGCGGGATGAATGGACTGCTGAAGAAGACGTTCCGAGTTTCCTGCTAGTACAAAAGATTCTTGTGTGTGTGTGGGGGTGTGTTTATGTGCGTGTGAGTGTGAACGGCTATCATTAAACGCGTCTTTGGGAAATTGGAAATCGATTGGCCGCTCACCAATTTCCACTCTCTTCGTCATCTCTTTCTATCTTTCTCTAACTCTTTTCTCTTTCAATTTCACTCTCCTCTCTCTGCTCACTCTCTCTCTCTCTTCAGTAAACATTGGCTGGGCTGCTAGTCGGCTTGGCATGTCAATGCGCGGCCAAACCGCTTTATCCAACAAATGGCGTCAAAACAAGCACCGAAAACACTTTTACGGCTACACAGTCGCATTTTCCTTGATCTCTCTCCCATCACGCTGCTTTTTTCGAGAGAAAAAACGAAAACATCACACAAAGCTATCGCCTATTAAACGAGAATTGCTTTCAACGTATAAGCTCCATGTTAAAGAGTGTATCTGAATTGTTTTGCTTGCAAAAGAAATCATCTGAATGGCGAAAAAGTGAGCGGAAAGTGCTGAAACGTAAAGGTGTTTGATGCTAGAGTTGGCTCCCTTGAAGCTTCACGATACTTCATAGAATGGAGGCGTTTCGAAGCTTAGAACCGTGTATCTTGTGAAGTCTGTGAATTTACCTTTCGAATAACGTTGAGATAACTTTCATCCATTCTCAATGGGTTCTGAAATGTTCAGTAAGTTTTGATTCAGATAATATGAACGACAAAATGGAAAAATCAATACAAAATAATAGATAAGGATTTTATTTTGAGGATTACGATTTCATTAGGAAATGGCTTCATTATGATTTCTTTGAGTAGTTGTGAAGTTGATATTGTGGTAGTTATCCATAATAAATGAAAAGATAAGATGTTGTCAAACCACTGATTTATTAGAAAATCGAGATACCGGTTTCGGTTGTTACACCATTATCAATCTCTGGTAAACTGAAAATTTAACGTATAGAGCAGCAGTATTTATACTAACGGTAAAGTACCGCTATTGGTAGACGCTCTAGCCAATGACCGTGAACGGCTGCCATTGGCCTAGACAAGCTCCTCCCCGATTGGCGGTTCATTCAAACATTACAAAATGGCGATTTAAACAGAAAACATAATTGAAGAACAATAAATAGCTACAAAAACCTAAGAAATAAATGAAACAGTATTACGGAAGGATAAGAAAAACAAAGGAATAAACTAATACCGTAGCAAATTATGATAAAATGAGATTTGTGGTGTTGTATTGATTGAAATGAATTTGGTCATTCAAACTCAACTGTTGATCATCTTTTGTTACCCTAGTTATTTCTAGAGCTTCCAGTATGTTGAGAATTCTGCCCTTGTTATTAAAATGCAGAAACTCAACATTCTCCTCGGCCTTGAACTTATGATTATTTGTTATCAAATATTCAGCAAAGTTTGAATCTCCATTACACTTATTCCAATCTTTGATATGTTCTTTTACCCTGATTTTGAAACTTCTACCAGTTTGACCAACATAGGTCGCATTACAATCCCCACATTTTAAGCCTATATACCCCACTTCTATCCCATACATCAATTTTATCTTTACTGTAGCTAAATAGATTCAATAAAATCGGTTTGGTTCTAAAAGCAACATGAAACCCATTCTTTTTCAATTCTCTACCTATCTTATCAGAAACAAAACCTAAATAAGGAATAGTTACCCAAAGCTTTTGCTCATTGTTTGAATTGAAAGAATTGGAATGTTCAAACTGAAATAATAATTATTGAGCATGAATATACTGCTTAGTTTTCAATGAAACATTGATATTATTAAACATCAAAATGGATATTGAACATGAGCGGTAAACTCAATTTTACTAATCTGCTGGATTTACTCAGGGTTTGCTGGATTGATGAAAGAATAATTATATCACATGCAATATTTCAAGCATTAGTAATAGATCCATAAGGTTCTATTAGGCTCTTTCCTAATTTTGAAAGTTCTCTCACTTCGATAACGCAGCTTACAGCGTTTCCATATAACTAATTCAAAATATGCGTCAGTATCAGCATTCAGGTATCAGTCTATCATATCAAAGAAAGGGTTCAATTTTTTATTTTGAAAGATTTTCCAAATCGAGCATGTAACCTACAGCATTTCCATAGAACTAATTCAAAATTGGCAAGACACAGTTCCCTAGTTTATTTACAAACCTAGTTGCTTTTATCAGTCAAAAGATTTTTCAAATCGACAATGTATCCTACAGCATTTCTATAGAAATCAAAATAATTGGAAAGACTCAGCTTCCTAGCTGCTTTTATCAGTCGCGCACTTGTCTCTGAAACAGGAATTTCCTACACTGGTACTCTTCTCTTACTTTCTTGCGGCTGCTTGATGTTATTCTGAGGGTGAACAGAGCCAGGCTGCTGGCACTTGTGACTCAACAAGATTAAGAAGTCGAGTGTCAGTGTGAAAAAGAGAGGCCTTTAAGCTGGTGAGTCAAGATGGTGGGTGAGACTGCAGTTGCGTCATCACCACTTGGTATCCTGTCACAACAACGCACTTGACCTATACAGTGCCGAATGTTGCACCTCCAGCCACAGTTATTCATACGAGAATCTTGCTGACGAAAACTTGAGGCGAGTGTGCCTCAAAAGTTACGGCGCTGAATAGATAGAATGGGATAAGTGTTGTTTGTGGTCGTAGAGTAAAAATTGTAACATTTTTTATAATGATCAAGTTATAAGAGAGAGTGTAAAGTAGAGAAAGAGAGCGTAGAGTATGAACATAGAGTAAAAAATAAGGTATTCATAGGAAAAATTGGAGATAGAAAATAGAGATAGAGATAGAGATAGAAGGAGTAAGAAAATGGGAGAAGGAGAAGAAAATGGGAGAAGGAGTAAGAAAATAAGGAGTAAGAAGGAGTAGAGATGTGGATAGAAAACAGGTAGCCTATTCAATTGTCAACCAGTTTATGTCTAAAAGAAAACACTATTTTATGATTTCAATTCCACTACTCTATTGTTACACCACTGGACCGCGGTTTTGTGGTCACATTTTCAACAGTACTCTGTTTATGTCTATTGTAACTTCAGACCAATGGTATATTGCATTTTATGTACAATATTAGATTATTAGTACTCGAGATAAAATTGAGAAATTAACTATTAAATTAAATCAGGTGTAGAGGATAACAGGAATTAGGACAGGGGAGGAGTAGCAAGGGTTTAATTATATTTATTGATACATTTTATCAAACTTTTGTTAAATTTTTAAATTGAATCTGTTAACATAGTATGAATGTGTTCTCGAATTTAATTTTCTTGAATCAAATTAAGAGAGAACATTATATCAATCACCTTGGAAAATGCACCTATATGGTAAGCCACATTTCAAAACTTATCTCATATTTGTATAGGATACATTCTAACAGTAACTACGTAACTGTCCACAATAATCTAACAGTAATCTAACTGTCCACATTCTGATGAGCACATTTACAGTTTTATGATTTTTCACACTATTTTTGGATTATTAATCGATCGCTTACTTTAATAACAAGTAAAGAATATTAGTCCTTCTAGGCAGTCCTTTATGTGTGTCTCAATGTATATAACGACAATTTATTGTGTAAACCAACAGAAGTATCTACCATACTTATGTAGATACAGTAATAATCAGTATCATACAGTACTGTAAAATGTAGTATAGTAAAAGTAAGTAGGTATAGTAAAATGGTAGTACTTCTACCATACAGAAATAACATTCGATCGTTGATAAATCGCACACAGTGTTAATTGCTTAATGAGGAGCATTTCGGTGTAAATTCTATTACCTGTTACTGAGCGCTGAAAAGCAATGGTAGGGAGAAACACGCGCGCATTCACTTGAGAGCGCATTCGAATTTTAATCGAAGTTGGGAGCTGCACTAAAGGGAGTTTTGCGGCAGCCGCGGGCCTCTGATTGCGGCGCCGCAAATTGGGAGGAAATGGAATTTGGTCGCCGGACCGGTCACCGCAACAAACGCGCGCTCTTTTGTCCGAACGGCTGCTTAGAGATGCATCTCAGACCACAAAGCACTTGCTACAATACAATCCACTCTTGTCATTTCGCTTCTAGAATACGTCGTATCCTGATATCCGGCTCTCCAAAATCCATACACCAGCAGAACTTCAAACTTAGCACCAAAAAGCATTTCGGTAAAGGATCGTTTTCAGGGTTATTTTTGGAATTTCAGGAAAATAAGTGATCATATTCCCTTAAAAATGGTATTTTAAGTGACATTAGAGTATTATGGTATCATAGATGTAATTTATTCTTATAATTTATTTACGTAATTCTTATAAATAAACCTACAAGTTGCTTGCTAATCGACTGGAAACTTTTTGGTTTCCAGTAGACTTATTTATAAGAGTTATATGAATAATTTATGAGAATGAATGTCATTTAGTAAACCACAATAATCTAATATCATCTTACAGTCATCATGGTCTGATGATGGCCTACACCAGGTTGAAACGATCGTCACTATGTAAGTGGAAAATAGAGTTATTTCTACTTAAAAGTATTTTTAAAATAGTGTTATTTGTTATTTCTACTTGAAAGTGTTTTTTTTAAATATTGTCAAATTCAATGCTTCTTGGTCTTGAATATTTCTTGGTCAAATTCATAATTGTATTTGTTATCAATCGTTATCTTTCAATATGAACTATGAATATCCATCACATTCCACAACATTCAATTCCATTTCACCACCTACATAACAAGTTATATTGTATCCAAACCACAATATTGTATCATCTTCACTACTACACAGAAAATCTACTACAATAACACCTGGCTCGATCTAATCAAATTATCTTTCCAATTGGTATTGCATAATCTGCATAGTAGCTTCAACCCAGATGCACTCGGATAATGTGAATGCTAGGGGGTAGGCTTGCCTCGGAAGGTAGCAAATCCCCATTTTGAACATGATGCTGAGAACAGTTCCCATCCAACGCGAGCGCTACTGGACCAGAATCCTTGCCAAACCTCTCCGGAACGGTTCGCGGCACTGCTCAATATCCAATTCAATAATAATTGGGAAATTCTATTTGGTATGTGTGTTGTGGGGTGAAGGGGGGGTGGATGTTGTATTGGTCGATTGTACAATCAACGTGGTGAGATGATGAGAGCTGCTGCTCTGGAAAATCGGATATCGATTAATGGACTTCTCCTATCTATCAAGCCGACATCGTGGAAATTCGTATGTATTCTGCAGAGGGCTGTTGTCTTACCTCTTCCAAATGCGTTCCACCTACCGTCTCTCCTACCGAATCGTACCGTCTCTCTCCACCTACGAAAATAACCTACCAAACCAGAAGCCTCAACCACCACTGCACCTATAACAGGCCGCATCTCAGTGACACACGTTCTCGGCCACTCCGTTAATGGCATGACGATGTTACACGGCTCTCATCTCGCTTGTCGCATGATTTTGATTGATTAGAGAGCCGGCTTTTCCGTCCACTCGAGTGGGCCAGCATTGTTACTTGGCTTAACTTCCTTAGTCGTGAACGGTAACTACTAATTTTCAGACTATTATTAGAGCAGGCGTGGCTAGAAATCGTACAACAGTATAGGTCGAACTATCCGAACTAATTGGTACTGGACTCTATTCAGTTAAACAAATATTTAAATAATTGACGTTTTCACAAAAAACATCGAGAAAGCTCAAATTTTGAATAATATGAGGGAAAGTACAGCAGACGTTTCCTCGAATAATAGGTTCAACGAGCTGTGACCTAAATAAAAAAATCCTAAGGTTGCAGTAGGCTATACCTATTTTTCGCTTGTAGCTTTTATAAATTCAACCCCCAATGTTCAAGATAAGATAGGCGTCTTACTTCATCTATGAAGATATTATATTCCAATTTTCAAAAGTCTACGATCTTTCAAGATCGCATTAAGGCCCTATCGGGTCCTTAATAATCAGTAGTTTGCTGACATAATAGCGATGAATAAAATTGTATAGCGAGGAAAATATCTCCAGTTCAACTCAACTCTGCGATTTGGTGCATCGTATGACGATATTCAGTACACCTATGATTTATCCGGAAAGACTGAATTTTTCAACTACCATGAATATTTAAAAACTGCATGAACAGTCGCTGCAGGGTAGATCAAATAGTATCCAACGACCTGGAATTTTCCATCTCATATAAATGTATGTACGTTTGTTGCAATATCATGAATTATTCAAGTAATTCATCGGCAGAGGTTTTAATTTGACTAGAATCCGATCGTATGTGTTCAGTACCAGTCATCTATTGAAATATGTATCATAATCAGTACACACTATAGCATACTGTTAGTTTCTTTTTCCTCGGACTAGATTTTCTTCCATGCATTTTTAAATAGATGGAATTTGAAAGTATGATGCGGTGCGTTGTAAGTTCAACGAAGGCTATTGTGTAGTGATAATAATAATTTTAGGAGCTCTACCTGAAAATCTTGTGACTGACCGAAGAATAAACAAACATAAACTTCCCGTTATCTCAGGGTGATTTTGATTGTTTCTTTTGGATATCTAGTTGAAAACTAGCCTAATAACTTTGAAACGTTCGAAGATATTGAATATGTGGAAAATCAAGGGTTTCATTTTTTTCACATTGCAAATACTGTGTATTGATTTAACATGTAACGATTAAAGCCTACTTTATAAGCTGAAATAGGCTATAACTTAAAATACGAGAATGGAGAGAATATGTAATGTGGTATGATATTGAACTATAATGTATGGTATTGTATATATGATATACGTTATCTAGATATCAAATATAGAATATAGTATGATGTTATAATATTTGGTATGATATTGAATTATAAATGATATAATATTCTGATTTCAACAAGACTCCTAATTATTTTGTCTGTTTCTGTATCTTCACTCAATCTATGAATAGTTTGCGGATTCAAACTCAAAATTGATCAATATGCGTAAGATTGAGTTGATAATATCAAATTAATTGTTCGAAGATCCCTTCATCATTTGTTTGAATTTTTGAAACTCAAGACAAACAGAATATCTCAAGTAATCATGGGAAAGAATGTATGCAAAGCCTACTGGAGAAAATTGACACAATGTTCAAGAAATACCTACTTTTCATGTACGATTTTTGTAAATCAAAAGAAACAAAAATCTCAAGTAATCATGTAAAGGAATATTCGTGTAGCCTACAAGAATTGTTTTAAATAATTCACAATTTGATAGTAATAACGTACAATTCTTCGGAACTTGAAACAAACATAATAGTCTCAAGTACATACATATCTCCTTTTACTTGTAATCATGCAAGGGAATGTTCGTCAAGCCTAATGGAATTCAATGGGATAATGTGCAATCTGATATAATTAATGTAAGATAATGATGTAAATCATGGTAATCATGTAAAAAAATGTGCTCAAAGACTCTATTCAGAGATTTATATTATTTACAATTTGATACTAATAATGTACGATTTTTGTAACTTCAAACACAACTACCATTTTTGGAAGGCAAACATAATTGTCTCAAGTAATCATGTAGATGTAAAGGAAGTCGGTGAAGCCTGCTGTAGTAGATTGAGATAATGTGAACATGAAACAGAGTTTTCTGAGTTTGAAGCTTTTCAGGGGAACATTGTTGGAATTGGCCAAGTCAGCGAACAATACAGGCGACTGCCTCGCCTCGTCTCGAGTGAAGTGGAGTGACTGAGCAAACAGAGAGACACGGGCTGCAGGCCTGGAACTGTCTTCCATTCTCCCCTGGTCCCCGGGGACGTTCGTTCCACGACGAGAAGCTTTTCCTGGGCAGAAACTACCCCTGACTAGGGGGAAATCCCGACGGGACACCATCTGTTTAACTCCACGTTTCAATCCGGCTCTGAGCTCACTTCACCTGCTTGAAAGCGTTTTGTTAGTATGGGAGCAACGCACCTTTGGTTCCTTCCTTATTTCCACACTGGAGAAGTTCTCGGCTTATTAAGGCTGAGGATCGGCTGTGTGAAACTGCGTGGCACTGATTAAACATGAATACTGAGTGGGGCTTGCTGTGATCGACTGATTTTTGGAATGTTGAACTTGTTTTGCTCGTGACAAACTTGAAGCTATATTTGCTGAAAATGATTGTTATACTGAAGAATTCAAGAGAAATTCGCTTATTGAATAATTATAAAGAATTTATAGATTCAGTAGAAAGTCATTTAGATTGTCGTTTCGAATCTCCCAATGTATACAATAAAACGAAAACTAATTACATTAAGATCAACGGTTAATTGAATAGACTCAATTAAATTCGTCCAAGTTTGATAGGTTTAAATCTGTGGTTTGTGCCAGTACTTCTCCATATTTTAATGAATGAATAAAATATAATATATCATTGTGGAATAGACAATATTTGTAATATTTTAATGTATAATACTAAACTATTCAAGTTTATTTTAAAGACTTGAATAGATATGTAGGATAACTAGGTACTTGACTCGTATGTGACTATAATAAATAATATATATTTATTTGGAATTCGAACTAGCAAATGTGCACCCCCTTGAATTCATTACTATCAGGCCCGCATAAGATCTAAAATCTAATAACAATACTGAACAGTAAAATTTGAAAGCAACCTTTAAAAAGGAAATCAAAGCAGCCTAGAAACACATTTATCTACACTTTTCCAACTACCTTTTCTAAAAAAAGCAATTATTGTTCTAGGAATAATAGTAACAAAGATTATTATTAGTGATTACCACTACTTTTGACCTTCTTTATGACTAGGCCTACTTAAAAAGTTATTCAAATACAACGATTTAATTCAAATATTCATTTATTATAAATGACAGTATCTCTATTAAGATTTCTCATCTCTTCTGATCAAATTCATTTAATTTGACGCTCGGCATTAGATATATAGAATAGATAGATATTATTTTATAATATCATCTCTATTAATAGATATTATTTCTTTGCAATCGTACTTTACGGTACGATTTTACAAGAAATAATATCTCCCTATCCATCTATCTATCTAATGCCAAGCGTCAAATTAAATCAATCTGATACTTGTTGGCTATCTTTATTCAGGCATTTAGATACTCTGAACTGAACTGAATGAAACATTGTGAAACAAAGCTTATAATATGAGCTGGAAAGTTGACTATCATATCCATCCATATACGAGATTGCAAAAGCTTAGCCTAATGCGAATGGCCAGTGACTGATACAGGCGGCTGTGGCTCATCCTCTTAGCACCGGAAGAAGCGGTGTGTTGGTGTAAAGCAATTTAAGTTCTCCGCAAAACCGATGAAACATGAAATTACTTCCATGTACAATAAATTCCGCTTTCGTCATGAATAAATCATCAGTAAACGCTATAGACCGGGCTGGCTGATGATGGTACGGTATGCCATGCACAGGCGAATTTAATCTCCATCATCCCACCCCCCTCCACCACCTACGGTATTGATCCGCTACAGTATAAATATACTCGTAATCTCCAATGTCATTAATTTACTACACTCTTCCATTTTTCTCTCTTTTTTCTGTCCCTCCTCCTTCTCCTCCTCCTCCTCTCCCAGTAGCAAACAAACATAAAACAGATGAAACACCTTTGTACTGTGCGACGACGTGTTGTAATTTTTTGCGCATAGAAGTCAAGCTGAAAAACTTCAAAGCACGTGTAATTGAGCTGTAAATGTGCAACGGTAATTTGTGTGTTTAATCGAAGTTGATGACGGTGAGATAATTACGCTGCGATTATATTTCATTGTTCTTGTTCAAATGAATCTCGTCACTCACAATCGTTTACCGTGATGTTTATTAATATTTTGTCATTGAGCCCCAATATCACTTGTCATGAAAGAGATATTTATGCGATTTATTTTCAACAAGTTATTAATTTTAAATCTTATTTTTTCAGGTTTGTTTTATGAGCTAGGGATTTACTAGTCCTAGTCCACATAGATTATCTTTTAGATACGAGATGATCTGTTGTTGTACTCATAAACCCAACTTTTAAGCCTAGGGGTTTTCCCTGTGATAATATTGCTCTTTTACGCATGTGACTTGCTAATCTCTAGCTCATAAACTCAATTTTTAACACTCGGCGCAAAATCCGAGCTCATAAACCGCCCCTTATTCTTTAATTTTTGAAATGCTGGGAAATATTCACTAATTTACTCTTGACGCTGTTTCGATCATTTTATTGATTATTTGAAAAATTATGGATCCTGTTTGGAAACATTGTACAGATAGATAATAGATTTTTAATTTGGTATCTATTCTATTCATCAATACCCATTTGACTTTGAAGGCAATATTATAATCTTCAAACTTTCGGAATAATGTGAATCTTTTTTAGTACTCTGTTGTATTGAATCTTTTTGACTGTACTCTGTTGTATTGATTACTGAAAAAGCTATGGGTCCTGTAAGGATACACGGTTCAGATAGATAATAGATTTTACACTTGATATCTACTTTGTTGGAAAGGAACACAAATGATTACACACACTACTGACTTTGAAATGAATGTGTTATCCCATAGAATTATAATATACTACAGTATAATTATAGCATTACTAATTAGGAATTTCGTTCAATTAATTATTATACTAGATTATTTCATGATACTTGAGACTTCTACTATAAGTCAAAAGTTTAAGTAGAAACATTGAAACATTTAAGAGTTAAAAAATTTGAAATCTATAAGTCGTAGAAAGCTTTCCACCAGTCACTTTTAAATGAACTTCGAATTTAGCTAAGGAAATTTAAATGAAATATATACTGTTCAACTTCTATATTAAAACTGTCATGAAGCTTCCTGATCGGATGCATTCTATTTTCTTCATCATTTTGTGAGTATAAAATCCATTAATTTCTACATTTTTCTTCCTAGTCACTCGCTCTCTTACTCTCTCTCTCTCTTTTTAATTAACCAACCAATTCGTTTCATCATCAATCTTCTAAATCAATTTCTATTCCCTTTACTTTATAATGAACCAATGAACGTATATTATTAATCCCGCTATTCGATTATTCCATTCTCAAATTATTGCCCTCAACCCCCTTTTCCTGAAAAAACCCTTCCTAAAACTGTAGATTATGTGGCTCACGTCTTCATTTCACAGTCACACAAACCTACTCCTTTATTAGTAGTCTGTATATAGGTAATATACATAGTAGTATATATATCTGTACATAGTAGTCTTTATTAGTAGTCTGTATAGGTGTGCGAAAGCTCTATGTCCACACTATCACGGAAGCTCTATCTGCCCGCTACCGGCTATCATTAAAGACCCTCCCCCCACCACCATTGGCACTAAAATAGGAAATCCATCAACTCTCCTGTCAGCTGGCTGGAAGAGTCAATTTCCCTGTTCTATAGATTGGACGCGTTTCATTCGCCATAGTTTCAATAGATGGTCGCTTCCTATCCATCGAAAAATTCAACGAATTAATTATTCAAAAAATTCAACAAAGTTGATATGAAGCTCCTCAATTTTTTTCTACTTTTTGTATTGAAGGTTTTACAAATTGCACTTTTTTGAAGATTTCCATTAATAAATTGTAATGAAATTCCAAGTCTTTTAATTTTGAATTTTTTGAAATGCACAAATTTACTCCTCTCACAACTTTTTTGAGAGTAAATTTTACTCCTAAATTGAAATTTCACTGACAGTGAGTCACTTACGGAAACGCTTTCAAAATTTTCATCTTTCCAAATATTACTAAAAAACTCATGGTTGAGGAGTTTGAAAAATTACTAGCGCAAAATTATATGAATTTGTTATTGATTACGATAGTACTAGCAAAAAGAATATCATGAACTGTATCTATTTTATTTAGACACAAGCTCATAGTGATGTTTTAGAATAATGAAAGACGTTCAGGACAATCAAATGAACATTTCTGAGGAGCAAAAAGTTAGGTACAAATAACTTTTTAGTATATCTACAGGTCGATTTTAATAACAATTTTTCTTCAGGTCCCATGGTGTAATTTAATTGTTTATGAAAAAAGAGAAAGAACCAATATACATAGTTTGACAAAAAACTCTAGATTGAACCATCACTTTAATGTGATTTTGAGGAGATATTATGTATTTGCTCACTTCCATCACGGAACTTATGATATTTTTAATTCATATCTTGTATTTTGTTGTGTTTTGAAGGGAAGGATATTCTTAATAATTTGAAGACCAGTTTCAATTTTTTACTTATTTATTCCTCATTTCATAACAATACAAATACAATAAACTATAAAAATACACAGAAAAATTCAGAATTAATAGAAAATCTATTGTATTTGATTGACAACTTTTCAACTCATCAAAAATATTGAATCCACTACACACCCCCCCCCCAAAAATAGTATAAAGCCTGCCAGATTGAGTAGCAAATTATAACGATGATGAATGTTTTCTTTCCATTTTGTTCAACTGTGGGGGATAAACGCGAGGCATATCCATTATCCTCTCACAAAAGCTCTGTTTAAAATGTTGATCTGGGTTGCAGGAAAAGATTTGGTTAGCTGAGATGACCAGGCATTAGCCAGGTGTACCTTGCAGTGTTGCCACGTCCATTGTTAAAACCAGCAATGATTTGCGTCACCATCATACATGCAGATGTCGGCTATGAATAGTAACTGGACTCAAACCCACCATACCTATGTATATAAGGGCACATATACATTCAACCATGTATTTTGCATGTGATTTATCATGTGATACACATAGAAAGAGCTGGAAAGGTAAGCGGGGTTGCCATGTTATAATGCGAGCTTTTGTTTTTGGAAATTTCTAAACGGTTCCTCATCAGTGACCGAGGTAAGCCTAATGTTCATTGGCTCCACCATTATTAATCAATCGTCCAATGAATGACTCTAATTTCTTTGCGGATATTGGCTGGTCAGAAATCAATCATCCCTTTGCGGATGACAGTTTGTGGTGGTAGATAAAAATGTATGAGGACGGGTTGGATTGGAAATATTATGATTGAAAAGTATCGATTTGTGTTCATGAATGGGAATGTTTGACAGAATCTTATATTTTTGGGGGAAATTTATTGATGGTACACAGAAACTGAAAGATAATACAAAGAAATCATAAGTATGGAAGATTAAAATGTGATGAATAGAATTTGATACTTATACCAAAGACGATAGGAAACTATTATTCTAATTGTATTATTATTCTAATAGTGTTATTATTCTAATAACTAAGTATTCTAATTGTCTTTGCTTATACTTATCGTGATGCTTGAAAAGCATCGACTTTATGAATATTAAGAAGATTTGAATTTAGTAACACAAGGAATGTGTAATATTGGCATTAATAATTATAAGAATAATGTGTGGATTTTCTAATCAATTGCACATATTACTTAGAATGAATTTCATAAAATCAATATAAATTATTAACCTTGAAGGTGGTGAGCTTATAAATTTCACTCAGATCTACAGGTAATATTTGTCTTAGGAGCTCAGTTAAACGCAGTATTTCATGATAGGAAGATTTACCTCTATAACAGACCAAACCTAATATAGCCGGTGACTATTACTGTCTGGTACTTGGACTATGAGCTAAACCATTTGTTTCCATAAAAAGCCATCTCTATATCGCAGAAGATTTGGAGCATAATATATCTTTCGCTAAATGATTTATGACTGAAGGCGTTCCAAGAGAAGTTATAAATCGTTCTCTTTCTCTATCTAATCAAAGCGGGGTGAGATAGCAAAAACAAGCTGCTGCGTCATTGCTTCAACCATTATTTGAAATATGGCTGATATTGGATTCCAACCACGTTTAATGATCTCTCAAATTGTGATAGTTTCGATGAAGTCACTAATCTCTGTGATTTAATCGGTCTGAGTAGAAGCAATTGGGTTAATTGGGTAGGAGCAATATGAGAGAATTAGAAACTATTATACGAACAAAGTCATGCATAACCCAAATTTGTAATAGTATTTGTAATATTTATCTACCCGATTAATAATAACAGTATATTAGACTACAATAACAGTGCTGTACGGCATTGAGGTACAGCTAATTTGATCGAGCGAACTTAATGAACAGGAAACTTATATCAACGAATTCCGGGTCTCTGTGAAGTGAATAATACTAATCATTACCATAGAAAAGAGATAGTTATCTTTATAGTTCTAATCTGTTATCTATGTCATTACCAACCTCTCATTGCTCCAAATCTGCTGTTTATAGGATGAGGAGGAGTGACCATTCCTTGATTGGTGGAGATACTTGTTTCTGATTGGCTGAAACTATCAGTTAAAAACGAATACAATTACAAAATGGCGAGTATTTTATGTGTATCTGAAGGCTATCAGATTTAAATTTCACAAGTAAATTCCTAATTACCATAATTCCACCTCAAATTAATGAGTAGAACAAGAAGATTCAGTAACTGAGAACACAAAATATTGAAAAATGAGAATGTAGGAATTCAGAGACTGGAAAATTAATGTCTTTATTGGTCAACAGTTCGTAACGAGGCTAACTTGAAATCCGACCACTAGATGGCAGAATCTGTTGGGTCATGACTGTACTTGTTTGTAAGCAACACACAGCAAGCTCCGCCTACTCTCTCCCCTGATTGGTTGACAGTTTGAGGAATAACCAACTCCGCCTCCTCTTCGCTGATTGGTCGACGGTTCGAGCCGTGGCTAACTCTGAATTCGATCAGTAGATGGCAGTAGCTGCTGGGTCATTCGTATCGGTTAACAATGATTCCAACTTTGATCTACATGTTGCACATTCTCGTGTGAAAATGACGCAAAGTAAATCTTCCAATTATAATTTACTGATGAAGACATACATTTTCTCATGATGATTGGACGAAATGAATATTTAATATTCTTTCAAAATTTTCAACATGAATTAACTTCAATTATGATTATTTAAATAAAAATAGATATAAAATAGATTAGTAAAAATATCCTAGATCCCTAGATTATTTAATAAGTGCCTGTAAGGTTTAAAACTGCTTGTGAGGATTAAGCTTTAATCTTCACTATCTAGAGTCTAGACCTCAAAATTTTGAGTTTTATATTAATTCCAGTTCACATGAACTCAAAAGAGACCAGACCTTTAGTATCATGAAGTGTATTTTTAGTTAATAAGAAATGAGAGTAAAAGATTAATGGTTAGTCCAAGTGACTAGTTTTAATAATATATATTGAAAAAGAAAATTGAGGCTGTGGCAAATGATGATTTGAGCATTTTTGATCATTTTCGAGCGTTTTAACCACTGCACAACTACCTATCAGAGTCCAGGTGTGACTGCCGCCGATTTTTAGAACATTTTCTATGTTCAACCGTATGATGTTATATAATAGGATTCATTTAATTTGGCGGAAGGCATTAGATATATAGATAGAGAGATAGAGTGAGATTATTTTTTGATATCGGACTCTACGTTCATCAGCAAAGTCAAGAAATAATATCTATCTATCTAATGCCATCCACCAAATTAAATAAATCTGAAAATACTCAGGGATTAATAATACCTAGTTTGTGGTTCAAGCGATTGTGTACTTGTGTAATCAATCTAATTATAAACAGGGACTGATTGTCTCTGTAGTTCAACCCTTGCTAACGTTGTCTAGCGTCTCTAAAACAAAGCCTTCCCCGCATTCCTCTGCGAATCATAATTGGAGATATCTACTCTATAACTCTGAAACTTATGGAAGTTTCAGTTCAGTTCATGACTGACCAAGTTGTCAAGTAAACCCATCAGCAGCCTTCGTTTGACGATGTCAGCATTCAATTATTCGGTTTCCGTGATCCGTCCGACTAAACAAAAACGCTGCCTTAAAACTTTTGCTGAACTAACAAAAAGTGAACAAATCAGCAGTCGATCAGGCGAAAAAGTTTCCAACTTTACAATCTGTTCCTTCTCGTTTTACGGTGAACTTTGTCACAAGTTGCGGATGAATTATTCACGAATTAAAATCTACTGCAAGTTTCAATTCTGACTTCTTGTTGCGGCCTTTTTCTCTTGTAGTATGCAAAAGATTTGAGGCTCGTGTTGGAAACAGACGACTCAATTCGCAGAGATGTTGATTTCTCTGATAACTTGACTTTGGACACTTTACTCAACTAGTTCTTATTAGATTGTTCTCAACATTGTATAAGTTGTGGACATGCTTCAAAGTTCGTAGAGATGGCACTGACACATGGAATTTGAAAATGGAATATCATTGAATCATTGCAGACGACCAGAAATATTCAGTGTATTATCATTATACATTATTTATCATAAAGTTGTCATACATTTCCAAAATCCAATTTGACAATAAAAAACTATATTCTTCCACAATTATATCTCTCAAAGTCATAGCCTATAGGGGAGGACATATATAGATATTTGCATGTTTATATTACTAGATTAGCTACCCAATAAGTAAGGATTATGGATAATGAATGGATATGAAGTCAAATAAGTAATCAATATACGAGTCTTAGTGAATTTTTAAGGAAATAAATTTTCAATCACCAAAGGATATATGCTCATAGATAGGGTAATTACTCAAAGTAAGTGTATGTACAAAACCACAAAACTACTCTTGTAATCATTTGTTAGCATAAGGGGGAGGGGGATGAATTAGAGTTAAATTGGAATAAATTTCCAAAATTGATAATTTTAATTTTATTGGTAAATTTCCAAAAAATTGGTATTAGAATAAGGGGAAAGCGATAAATTGGACAAACTCTCAATTTGAACTTTCGATTAGAACTTTTTCGAAAAGAAGCGGTTGTTAATGACTGTACAATAATTTACATAATAATAATTATATTCAATAATATTATCTAAATAATTAATATTATATAGGTTTTGTGTTTAAATCGCGTTCTGAGAAATGTAAAATGATATTGGAGTAGATACACTCTTATAATAACTAATTTAATACATTATTTCTATCTAATTTTCTACCAATTTAATACATTCATGAAATAAATGTCAAGTCTGATTGATTTGATTTGTCTATTTATTTATTTGATTTGGTTTCAAATCATCCGACTTTTTGATAAACACAATGAATATTGTGAATTGACTTTGGATTACCGATAGCTCAATAAAACAGAACCTATCCGTGGATTTCAAGTTTAGTGCGCTGTAAAGTAATGTCAGTTCCAACACTATATTGACTGACTGCGAATCCAATATTATGTCAGTGCTTGAACTTTCACTGATGTAGCCAAGTCATGCGAACTGAAAATCGTTCTGAAAGTACTCAAACTCAATCTTGTGCAAAATGCTTGAACATTCCGGTTCAGCTGAGTTTCCTCGGTCTGAAAATAACTTGGAAGTTAGTTTGAAATTATACGATTTTTAAGTCCTTTGACAGGTCTAACATCATAAGCAAGCGAGGCTGAGTAAGTTGAAATGTATTTATATTCTCGACACACCAGTGAGCTATAACTGTATCATTGCTTGATACTCGGAAAACTTGCCAGAGTTAAAACTGGTTGGCAAAACTTGAAGTTGGATCTTCGAATTAAGCTTCATCCGTGCAACTTGAAAGTTACAACCAAATCCAGCAGATCGCAAAGTTATGTGTTGATTCCAGTATGCGCCAAAGCCTGTTACAAGATTATAGTGAATTGATTGCTTTAATGCTTCACGAAGCATGGAAAACAGTAGTATGAGTATCACTTGCAGAATGATGTAAATCACTGTCTAATGTGTAATCTGTAATGAAGATCAGTACGACAGCTAAACAAGCCAATGATCTTGATTGCATCGTGTGTAGATTCTAATCTATAATCTAATCCGTATCTTATAATTATATTATGAAAAGCGTTTCGTACCCGATTTTGGAAAGTGTTGGATAAGTTTGAGTGGACCGATTTTGATGTGTTTTTTACGTCAAAAGATAGATAAAAAACGAATTTTTGCAGGATCTATTTGTTTTTCAAAAATAATAATTTTAAATAGGAGAACTTTGATAAAAACACAAAATAGTTTCCTGTGGTACTATATGTTGGCATAAAATTTACTAAATTAATAAATCCCTAGATTGTTAGTTTGTGAAATGACATGTAGATAGAGCTTGGAAAGGTTTTTCTGAAAGTAGTACAGTGAACAGGAACATAGCCCCCTTTAAACTACAGAGGGGGCTATGACAGTAATCATTGAACAAGGTAGGATTTTATAATGACTCAGCTGCAAATAATCAAAATAGTAACTATTTAGAACTCAGGCCCGGATTCTAGGACGTTCATTAAGTTAATGCCACATTGAATTTTAATAAAGCATTCGATCATATATGAGTTTCATACTGAGCTGAAATATTTCACATGTACTTGTGCATGGTTAGGTCAGTTTGTTTTTGTTTTGAAATTTTTGTGACTTTTTGTTTATTTTAATTCAAACTGGAAAAGATGAGACAGAGGGAACCTTTCTGAAGCAGAGAAGCTATTGATAAATATTGTATTGAATTAAAAATTGGTACGGTAATAGAGAAGAACAGATAAAATAAATTTATGTTTATGTTTGGAGGTATATATTATCTTTTGTTTATCTTTTACCATACAATTTTTCTCCAATACATTGTTTATCAATCGCTCTTCCTCTGCTCCAGAAAGATTTTTACTCTGTCTCTTTTTTTCATTTTAAATTGAAATAAACGAATTCACAAAAATTGTCGCAACATTTTGTGTGATCAAGTTACTTCCAAAACTTGATTTCACAGATATTTGGTTATAACAGCCAAAATGAGCATAATTTAAGACAGATATGATGATATGATAACTCAAACAACAAATTATTGCAGATCTTAGATTCCTACAATCAATACTTTGTTTTCCATGATTTTCTATTAAGGAAAACGTAAAATAATAATCCATCTTGAATGATAATTAATGATTGTTGAGTCATTCCAAATAGAAACTGGGTTGAAGCTTGTTGTCTATTTTGTGGTATTAGCTAGGCACTTGTTGAGAGACTAATAATAAAATATTTCTCAGTTGTGAACTGTCAACATTGGAAGCTGCAGCAATGTTTGCCCAGCTCTTTGCAGCACAGCTGCAATTGCGGTCGAAGCTTCATTATTTGTTCGTGAAAAATAAATAAAAATGAAAAGCGCATGCCAACTTACTCTATATTTTTCATTTTCTCTAGAAGTCCTCTAACCTGTAATAATAATATTCTGGTCGAGAAACTGCTAGTGTCCTCAATTGCAGCAATGCGTTTGTCCGCAAATACTTTTTACATTATTAAATCATTTACAAAAGTGATTTAGGAATAAGGATAAGGAGTGATTAATAATCATTTGCAACAGCCTTACTGACCAAAACTGTTCCTCTTTTAATTCACCAGGTTTCTCACCATTCTCCTCGAAAAAATAAATAAATGAAAAATATGGAAAGCATTAGTAGAAGAAGAACAGAAAATGCATTATTGCCGAAGAACAGCAAAAGGATGCACAAGGAATTTGTGATAAAATAAAGACAACATTTCTTTTTTCTGAACCTCCTTCCTCCATATGAGGCCGATCAAGTATTTGTTAGAAAAAACATTAGTAAGATTTCAAATACAAAGTTGACCACACAAATTTACACGAATATTAAGCAATACCATCATCATCTGAGCATTCAATGTGGAGCATCATCAATTCACAAATAATTTCTTTCTTTATCGTTCAGTTTTTATGAAGATCACTCGCACAAGACCAAACTATGCTTAGGCTAACCTTTATAAAAACATTATGGAGTGTCCGGTAGCAAAATAGCTTATCGCTTGTCTGATAAATCAAACGTTCCTGGTTCGATTCCAGTTGAATGAAGGTATTTTCCTTGGGCCACTCTTGTCTTTCAGAGAAGAATTGTAGCCTTCGGTCCTCATGACCCTTCCCATTACTCACGCCCAAGCATAGAGCTCATATGGTCATCAACCTAAAAACCTTATATCTATATTACCTTCATATACCTTTTTATACAAGATTATCTTTTGCCGGTAGTGCCATATTAATTGTTAACAATACTGCTGATGTTTTAAAAAATGTATTCTCAAGGTAATTATTATTATTTTTTTTTTGTATGTTATGCTAATGTGTACCAATTTTACTTTGTATTGTTAACCAATATTATTGTTGTATAATTTACTTTTTGGCAATAAAAATATTGATTGATTGATTGATTGATTAACTTTTCAATTATTATGTACCTTCATATTAACCTTCATATCGTACTGGATTAACCTTCATATCAAGGTATCAAAAACAACAATCCTAAAAGTTAGTAAGGAGTATTGAGATGAAAAAAGCGGAATGTCCCATTCTATTGTACTTTTTTCAAGTTTCAAGGAAAATAATAAGCATTCTAATTAATGATCTCATCAAAAGACCTGAGAAAGGAATTATTCTAAGTAAACAATGTAGAACAAGGTAAGACTGTGTGAATGAAATCTCACTTTTAATTTGATCAAAAAGAAGTCCGAGTTTTTTCCCGGAGTCATTGAGAGCGAAAAGTTACCAAGCGTGATTTTGTTCCGTGAATTTGATTGTGTAAAACTTTTTCGCGGAGGAATAACATTTGACTTGAATCAAGGTCGTTAGTGAAATTCTCAGTCAGGAGAAAAAGAATACTCTCATTAAAATAACTGGGAAAGTTTGTGCTGGGATGCTCTATACTTTTTTATATTTGATAGTCAGGACAACTTCACATTTTTGGCTCTCATTATCCTGACAATAAAAACTTCGATTAGGATTGAGTTGGTTGCAAAATTCTCTCCAATTGGTAAACAACAATTCAACTCTTACAATGGTGGTGTTTCCTGTACAAGGTACAATATTAAGATAAAGAAGGAATAAATATTCAATAAGAGAGTGTTGTACAAGAAAGTGCCTGAGCTGTTTCACTTAAAAACTCTCTGGGCAAGATCATACAAATTTTCGAAAAATTCTAACTCTCTTAAAAAAGTTGATTATTTTTATTGGTCACTTTTCTCGTGTAGGTACCACGGAACAACTAATAATACCCATGATAAATCGAATCCTGAAAACTTGTTTCTTTTTCTAAGTTGTATGAATTGTTCCATCATATTCTTATCATTTATTGTTTCTACGGCATCATTTCTGGAGCATTTAATGTCATTTAGTCAATATGCACAATTTCCCTTCAATCTTTTTAGAATAACATTATTCTAATCGATAGAAACATCTCAGTTGTGAATACAATATTATTGCTTATCTCTGTAATTTATTCAACAAGTGAGTTCTTTTATGTCCCTCCTTCCAACTAAAAACCTCATCATCCATAATATTGAACCAGATCGTCATCCAACAAGTTTCAAGCACTAGAATACATGAGCCTAATCGTTCATGTTGAGAGACTACATTTTAGGGAGACATGTACAAAGTGCTTGGATATTATTTGCGATGCAGTTCACAAATATTTGCCGCTCGGCCTTTCTCTTCCCTGAAAAGGACCCAGAATAAGTGCCAGATGATCAAATATGCCCAACGCCTTTCTTTTCCTCACACTTTTCACTAGTTCTGTGTGCTCTCCTTTCCTTCTCTCCTCTCTCTCCTTTCTCCCCTTCTCTCATTTCTTGTGAGGGTCCAAGTCTATTCGCAGTGCCTTTAATTACTGCTTTTGTGCGACCCAAGATCCATCCACTCGTGGGACATCGTCGCGCTCTTAACGCCTTAATGAAATCGCTATAAAAGGCTCCACTCTCTCACGCTCTCTTTATTCTCCTCTCCCTCTCAAGCTACTTCACACACTCGCTCTCTCACCTACCTGGTTCACTTCCACACAATTTCTCATTTGTACGGGAATATGAAGGTATTCCACTCTAATCAAGAACACTCAATAAATCATCTCCTACCTGCTATGCTTTATTATTTATAGAGCTTTTAAACATATTAAAAACGTTGTATGTGTGTGATACACAATGTTGATACAGAATGTAAGTCCACCTTGTTGCTGATAGTATGACGGTGTACTCTTGTAATTTGTTTCATTTTAAGTGTTGGGTAATAGTGTAGCTCTTCACTCTTTTCTAGTACCATGGAGAATGCACAACTCAAGTAATGAGTACTTGAATAATGCTTTTTCTATGGTAGTACTACTATCAGTTTGATGTTACTATGGCTCTCTGATGTATGATGCAAATGGACTATTTATGTTTGAAAATGTGATTCTATCAGAGGATGGTGTTCAGCTACTCTTATGATAATAGAAATTGCTCATAAAAAGCCAAACATATTCTCCTGTGACATCTTTTTCGCCCTTTGTTGAAGAGCATCAAAACACTTCACAGTCATCCAAAGTACGAGTACAACCGTCCAAAGTCGATAGTACCTTTCGAAATATTCATTCTTTGTTACTCATTATAATTGACTTCGTTACTCATTATAAAACAACCTTACAACAAGTGTTCACTTGTTACTCATTAATAATAATACTCTATATTAGTGGATGGACAGTTTCACCTTCTGACAGTTCAAAGTTAGTAACTATACAACAGTGACTACAGGTATACTAGGATTTCTTAAAATTCAATATCAATTGTAGAATTTAGAAAGATGCAATTCATTAAATAAAGAATATTGTTGGTTCCTTATCAATAATTTATATTATCCTTCTCCTCCTTCTTCATCTTCATCTTCATCTTCATCTTCATCTTCATCTTCACCTGCATCTGTGGAGGGGCCTCATATTGGAATTGGGAGATTTCATTGTTAACCGAATTTCAAACAAATCTGTGCATTACCCATTAGCCATCGCTATCTACCGACGATATTAAGACTTAGCTAATTCTAAAACCGTTGACCAATCTGGATAGAGTATACGGAGCTTGCAGTGTATGGCTTTCACAACCCGACAGCTGCTGCTACCTATTGGCCGAGTCGACAGTTCAATCTCAGTCTCGTAACTGAGGCTACGTTTTAATCTGTCGACCAATGAGCAAAGAGTAGGCGGGGCTTGCTGTGTGTGGCTTACAAACTAGTAGACAACCCGACAGCTGCATCCACCTATTGAGCGAGTTGAGAGTTGGCTACGTTTCAAACTGTCGACCAATGAGGAAAGAGTAGGCGGAGCTTGTGTCGTTGCTGTGCCTGACAAACAAGTACATGAACCAACAGCTGCTGCCATCTACTGGACGGATTGTAAGTTAACCACGATCCGAGCTGTCGACCAATAACAACACTTATTTCAGTCTCTAATTACCTTAATTTTAATTTTTGAAACGTATTCTTTTCCTACTCACAAAGTCGACATAGCATTACGTAAATAATGAGTGCACATGTGAATTTCATCCGATAGCCTTCAGATACGACTTGTGAAAGATTCGCCATTTTCTGTAATATTGTAAACCGCCATTTCATTAAACTTATTCAACTTTATTCGTCAACTTGTAATTCAAGCTAATCAGAAACTAGGATTTTCACCAATCACGGAACTTCTTCTAAGAAGACCCATTGTCAATTTTTATTTGTAGTAAATTTTTAAAAAATCTAAGGACAAAGACAAAGGGACATCTACTATAGGACAAGATCTCCAGCAGGAACCGCAGAGAAACTACCCTTATATGGCCTCTCGGTTCACAATAGAGGAATTTGCGATAGGCCTTTTCGAGTGTTCAATCATAATCATAATCGTAATAATAATCATTATAATTATGATTGAACACTCGAAAAGGCCTATCGCAAATAGGCTTGGAGCAATACCTAGAGACAATACCGACTTCAATCCTCATCATTTGATTGAGGTTCGAGAATCTATTCAATTCCAGCGTTCATTGAAAATCCAAAGCCTATTACGGAATTGATAATCCAATTTCAGTGGGAAACACATTTTCTCACTCAAAATTATATATCCAGTTTATTAGGTTGATATTAAATTTGAATCGACTTGATTAAATTATCATTAAATCTATAATCTGTTAAAATTACTGTTAATGAGTGATTAACAATACTAGAATAGTAATAAATTATTTTGTTTTATAAGACACAAATGACGTTTACGACTTTTCATGCACAAAGTTTATGTTACTAAACTTCCCGCTCCGTCTCTTTCATGTGTAATGTAAAGGGTAATTTTTGAAACGTATTGGTTAATTTGCCTTCTACTACCATTCAGGGTTGGTTTAGTTCTCCTTTCAATCACTCCCATCCTATATTGAATGCCATTGGCTACATTCCCATAAAGAAAGATATAAAAAAATGGTAGTCTTTATTAATCAGTGAGGTAGCCGAGTCAAATGAAATGTACTGAAAAAATTACTAAATGTACTAAAAAAACACTAAAGCTTGGGAAAAAATTGTTTCATTACTCTTTGCAGACTCTACATTTCAGTGTATGGACAGTTCCGATCCGTTCATGTTCTCATTACATAGAACTACTCTCTTGAATGAAAAAACTATCCGTGAAAGAATTTTTTGCTTGAAAAGAGTTGATTATACCAGCAATAACTCCAGGCCAATCGTTACCGTCAGCCCTATTTGATTGCTAACTTTTGAACAAAAAAGTAACGTAAACGAGCCAGCAACTTTTTCTATGCAGGCTTCCTTTATTCGTACAGAGTTGAAAAGAGCCGCGACTATTGTAGGCTATTGATGTTGGCCAGTGATCTTTAATGGAATCGCTCGAATAGCGGTGTACAGAATTTAGGGTGAGGGTTGCATTTCTGACCAAACTTTAAAAGTCTGCATGTGTGTGAGTGCGTCAAAAAAGTGTTGGTTGAAATGGCGAGGTATTTGATGAGAAACAAGAGAGCGGAATTTGAAAGAGCTGAAAAAACTTTTACTATTGAAATACTGTTACGCCCACGGTTGTTTTGGTTGTCACTGAAATTTTCCCTGAAAACACTTCTGACACTATAAAAACTGCTCGTAATGAACAGGATTCACATTTGTTCATTGAATAGTCAACAGCCCGCTTCTCAAACAATGATAGAATTTGCAATCTTCTAATTAATTGAATTCATTGATTGTAAACCTATCAATTATGAATTTTCTCTTTTGACATTATTGGATAAAAGCTTTTGCACAGGTACTAGAACAAAGTGTCATATAGATTTTCCAATCGGGAAGACCATTTACCATGGTAAAGAAGGCCTCAAAAAAATCTATCTATCATTAACATTAACAGTTGACATTTTTTATTTGGTTTAGTTATCTATTTATCTCTTTTATTTTATCTATATCTATTCTAAAATCTCTTTTGCAATTTTGTTTATTAGTACAGTATAATCTCTCATTAGCTAATTTTTATGTAATACTGTATTTTTATAATTAACTTATAGTAACTCATACTCACGAACGGACTCAGGTCTTGTGAGTATGATTTCATGTAATGTATAAAATGAAAATTTTTCTTATTGTAAAAAAAAGATGAAATCAATAAATTGAAAATAGAATTGAATTGAATAAGTAAGTTGTCAAAGTTGAAAACGTTTCATTAAACAATTTTCAAATCCAGGACGCAAAAAAATCTCCGCAATCCAAATTAATTCAGGTCAGGCAAATTACGCATACAGGTAGTGAGAGAGTCAAGTAGGCAAGCCCTTGTCAGTATATAGCTACCACTGCAGGCTGTTAGTAGTATTCGAGACTCTTATCATCGCTGTAAAACTCTATTTCAACGATACGTAAATTATCCAAAGCCTGTTTCACATTCAGCCAGGTTGTGACGTGTGGAGTGGTCCCACCTCAAGTGTTGTTGTGCCTAACGAGTTGGTGTGAATTGATTGAACTTAAGCAAACCAAACCAACATCTAGCAAACCCTGCATATGTGTAATCTGTGCGTTTACATACACATGTATGCAGCTCGTTACCTAGACGTGTGTGGTTAATTAGCGGAAATATTCGACTGAACCTGAGTTAACATCTGCACTGCACTAGTGCCTGGTGCTCTGCTCTGCAATCTGCTGCAATTAATTGCTGAGCTTTGCATTATGAATACTGTAATTTCAAAGTGCAGCTTGTTGGAAAAATTATAATTTAGCTGAAATCAAATCTTGATATAACAAGAAATCGATTAACAAAGATCAAAAAACAGTAGGGTATTATCCTGTTCTGTTGTTAACATAATTATGAATAGATACATAGATAAATCACCTTATTTTTCCACTTTGTACATTACATAAGTATTGTAAGCAAAGTTGAGGCATATAAATATAAGTGCCTCCATTGCCAGATGCGTTCTCTTGCTGGACTAGACATTTTCAATCTTCTCAGTCTCACCTGATTCTGATTTTTCCTACCTTTATTTCCCAGTAGAAAGATTCAAGTGAAGTTTCCGTACTAATGAGGTGTATGAAGCCGGCTCCAAAGAAGCGGAATTTGGCAAACACCGAACATGCGAGTTTGTTTTACATATTTGTATTGGAAACGTTCGTTTTACGCCAAATAATAGCAAACTATTCACACATGAGTCATGATAATTATGCCGAAAACGTGTTCGGTGATCTTGGTGATTATGGAGAAAGAGAATACATGAGTTTATCATTTAAGAAGATTTTATAAAAAATCTCGAGGCTTATCTTATTCTCGTAATTTTGTTCTGGATATTTTTTTGAGGGTGATGCCCACATGAGCTCTAGGCTTGTGCGTGGGTAATGAGAGGGGTGATGATGAGAGATGACGACTGTTTTTAGGCAGTTGGGACCGACGGCTTTTCGTCTACTCCGAGTTTGTCCGGTCAATATAATATTAAGAAAACTGGATATTATATTGAGTAAAGAGAACTTGGGAGTAACAAATTGAATTTGAGATGAACAATGACTGATTGAAGAGCATGGAGTTTAGCACTGAGCTTTCACTGGAGCGATGTTGTTAGGGGTGGAGATTATCTCATTTTGCAAACTGCTGTTTTGGCAACGGGGAGTCTGAACAAGTGAGAGCGTCCATCCATTCATTTCCGTATCGGACAGTTTCGTGTGGGTGGATTAACAATTTGCAAAATAATTGGAATTTTTCGTGTCGTTCATGAATTCGCTCTGGTGATTTTGACAGAAATGCTGGCCTAGGGTAAGAGTATTGGGAACGGCTGCACAAAAATGGAAAACAGTTATTCTTCGATTTATCATGAGAATTAACGATGTTAATTTGAGATTCTAATTGACAGACCTTTGTGCACTGGCATATGGTCTTATATTCTCTAGGATATTATCTAACCATCATCCAATGAACTTGCAAAGAAATAAAGTTAATCGGAATTATAATATTTCTCCGATACTTATTTAAAGCTTAGTTTGAGCTCGTTCCAAACTTGTTATATTTTTTACCGCTGTAAAATGACGTCATCTAACGAAGCTCAAAATAGGGAAGTAATCGTATTGGACACGTAAAATGGCGTCATCTTACAGCTTTCGAATGTTATTGGCTTTTGTGCCATGAATAGTTTTTGGCTATTAATATTACAAGTTGTGGGAAGAGCTGAGTTGGAATCATTGTATGACTTTATTCGCTATCATGAGTACATGATTATACAGATTTATTCATGGTCAAAATGTTTAAATGATATCATTCTACAGCGGTTAGAATAAATTGTCTTTTATGCAATCGTCCCTAAGTATCTTGAATTTAGTGTATATGAATAATAATAATAGAACTGACTATACAGTATGATATCTTGTGACTATATTGTGACATCTACCTACAGCGGGTGAGTTTCATTATTGCCTTTTATGCAATCGTCCCTAAGTATCTAAAATTCAGTAACATAAATGTAATGGAACTGACTATGCAGTAAGGTTATCGGTTCCATGGGCCCAATGAATAGAGACCCCCTCGTTATTAAAACCCTTCGATTGCCGAATTATCTAGAACGCATTTTAGAAACGCAAACGCCCAGGGCGCCTAGAGCCCTTCGAATTAACGATACCATTCTAAATAGCACGTTCCGGCGTCCAGCAGTCTGGGAAGGTTTGGCGACGCGACAATGGATTGTCGGGGGATGGGTGACCGTGTTAGGGGGTGTACCAGGGGGGTGTATGAGGGTACCGAGGGATGTTTGGGCGTGCGCATAGCGTCTCGACGCCAGTAAACGGGCGTCAGACTTGTTGAGTTCAGTCGAGTCTAACAGTGAAAGTGCGTCGGGCTGGTACTCAGCTCTTTCGCGGCGCGTTTTCGTCAAGTAAGGCCCAATCACACCTCACCAGGTGACGGCTTCCTCACATACCTGAATGCAAATCACTACACACATTGTCATATAACAGGTACCTTGAAATTTCCCAAGTATTAATCTAACACTAGAATGGAATCAACATTTTTCTCTATACTAGTACAGGATCAAGAATGTGTTGTTCATAATAGAACTATTTCTATTCTAATTTTTCAAATAAGAACTATTGAAATTGGGATTCCTCAAGTATTAAGCCAACACTAAAATAAAATCTACATATTTCTATAAACAGTAGCACAAATTCACTGTTAGTTATAGTTATATAGAATACCGGCTTTTCAATATGAGAAGTTTTTATTTTTCAAATGATTATGAGAACGTATCATCAAATTCATTCATATTCCAATCTATTGATATTTGGTTATTCTATGCCATTTTATTAGGCTATGGTATTTTCATGCACGGTTTCACCCATGTACATTAGGATAAGTTTATGCTTGCTTGATTTAATTTAACAGGAACGACATGTGAGAATAAAGATTGGAATCGAGCTATGGAATTGATTGTTTTATTTGCACTTTATTTGACGAATGAATTAGTCGATTGAAAGATCTTGTTCAGCTCCAATATATTTTATTAGTCAAGAGAAACGTAGGGTTTTCTGTCTCAAAAGGGGTTTCTTAGGTGTACTAATTGACTTTTTGCAGTTGACTGTATCAACATCAAAAATATGAAATTTTTGTAACACTTTATAAGTTTTAAATTTTAATGAAAATTTATAAGTAAAACTATTATCAATTTTTTTTATATAAATTATTTCCGAACAAATCGTGGTGCAAATCGTTTTTTCTAGAGTTGAAAAATATCGAAGATGAACTATATTACAATCGTAGGCTGCGTTGTACAATGATGTAACAGATTATTCTTTGTTCTCCATGTAGTTTGAGAGTTTATCGTAGGATTCACTCTAGAGGCTTGATAAGTTTTCATTATTCCATACCTTCAAGATTATCATTCATTGTTTTCTTTAGCTTTTTATCAATTTTATAAAGTTGTACAATAGTATTTTAAGAAGCATAAAGAGCTCACTTTTGAATATTATCCTCCACTGTCGTATGAGTAAGTAGGAATCATTATCAAAATTAAATATTGTTTGGAAGAAAGTCTTTCCTGTAGAATCCACTCTATGTGTTTGATTTTCATCATCATATTTTCATACTGCTCCAAGAGTATTATCATTCCTCCTATTGTTTGACTTTCATGCGATGTTGTGTGTGGTATGAAGCCGTAATTAAGTAATCAAATTTTTCATCTCGTAATATAAAATGGAATTAAAAATCTTATTCAATACTTGACGAGACTTTCAAAGGCTTGAGGATAATTGAATTGAATCTTATAGGGCCGGTTCATGAGCTCGGGATTTAGCCAAGTCCTAGACTAAAACGGGTGGCTAGCCTACTGTAGCATCGACAAACGTTTGTCTCGACAGGTTAGTGGGTTAGCAGCATACAGAGCCCTTAGTACATAGTGTCGAGGCTAAAGTTTGTCGATGCTACGGTGGCCACCCGTTTTAGTCTAGGACTTGGCTAAATCCCGAGCTCATGAACCGGCCCTTACTCAATAAGCAAGGGAGAATACATTCTTGATTGTCAAAACATAATATTAATAAGATACAGTGTTGTAGTAAAAGTTTTAAAAGCGTATTGTATAATCTTGACTTGGATCTGTAGCTCTTAGATTCTACTTTATTGGATGGAGAATTCGATACAGCTTCTATGTTTTTCTCCGAAGTATAAGCAGCTCCCTAATAATACATACACTACTCCACATTCTTCTGGTACGTGTTAGATGTATATTAGGTTTTCAAATAGCGCGCACTGGGTCCAGAGCCGACGTTGTGTATTTGCATGTGAAATGCGATTGGATCCAGGTGAGAGTAGAGAGAGAGAGTGAGAGAGTGAGAGAGTGTGTGAGAGAGTAGAGAGATAGGGTGAGAACCGAGTAGGAACGAAGTATTCGCGCACGTCAAAGTGATACGCGCGTTAAGACCTAACAAAGATTCAGTGCCTTGTGTGGGGCGGGGGTCGTTCTTTGCCGAATGGAGTTCTGGATTATTCAGGCGAATGGGCCATGGAGACCAACCTGCAGCCTTGAGCCTCAGGTCTCTCTATACGAGGCTTACCTTGACTCAAGTCGGATCGATGTCGGTGAGATATCGTTGCGACGTGGCAGCCTAGTCGTTATCAATGGGCTTGCTGATCATGAACGTGTTCCTACATGAGTAGAACTGTCAATGCAGCATGCACTGCTGAAGCGAATCGAGAGAAAATTGAAAAGAATGGCGTCAGAAGTTGACACTTTAACGAGATTGTTGTAAAAATTTCAGATGCAGTAGGCTACTTTTTACTGGGATATTTTCAAGTTGAATGTGACAAGTTTATTGGATCTCGTTGTATTGGTGCCGTTAGATGACATCATTTCATATCCGTCAAATCAATTAGATTTTTGATCAACTATCCGTTAGTTATTTACAAACAATAACGTTTTTTTACATGTGATGAGAATAAGAATTCAGGAGCTTTCAGAGTTGAATAGGAAGACCAATAGAAAGGGACAGTTGCTTCAAGCCAATTAAATTCTAGATGATGACGTCTTTGTAAGGAGTTTGATAGGGACTTTGTTCTCTTAAATGACATTGTTTTATTCAATTGGTTTCTGAGAAACTGGCCAAGAAAAATGTTCACTGCAAGATATCTATTAGAATATCGAGATACTTGTTTTCAATAAATGGTTGTGATAAGTAGACCATTGTTTCTAGTCTTTTTATTCATGAATATATAATTGGGTTGGGCTTTTTAACCCTTAGCCACCGCGACCGCAATTCGATCTTTTGTGGCATTCATGAATAGCCTATCTACCATCATCTTATCTCCCTCCAAATACCCCCCCAACTTACCTAAACTACTCCAAAAAATATTAAGATAAACTCATTGAATATTATATAAGGTTAGCTCATTTATAAAGATAAAAATATAATTTCCAATGCCATAGAATTGCTTGTGACTGTACACAAACACCATGATGGGAACAAAGTCCCTATCAAGCTACAAAGTCCTAAAGCTAGCATTTATATTAATAGGGAATAATAGGCCTAATTTTGTACCATTACCATTGATAAGCTATTATGGAGTTCCACAACATCAATAAGATTTTTACAGATAAGCTATTAAATAATCTAATAATTTAATCATAATCATTTATTGGATCAAGCAATACAATCTTATAGGAAAGAAAAAACAGGTGTTAACCCAAAACTTCTTCTGTTCCAAAATTTAGTCTGATAAATTGTTCAAATTATCTACCATTGATATAGGTACACCATGAAATAGGAAAGAAGATCGTCAGCAAATTCCAGTCTAGGGACCCGTAGAATAAATAAATAAGCGATAATCCTTCCTAATACTTTCAAAATCGGCAATCGGCATAATACCATGGTGAATTATTATGGATATGGATACCATGGTGAGTTTGAATTGGATACCATGATGACGATCTTCCACCCATGAAATAGGATGGAAGATCGTCAGCAATTGCAATTTCCAGCCTAGAATATTGACCTGAACAATAAATCAATAAGTGCTAATCCTTCCAAATACTTTCAGCACCAGTATAATACCGTGGTATCCAAGTTTGAATTGGTGGAGAGGATCATACAGTTGTCAGCGCTGGAATGGCAAGAATAGGTGCTTTTGGTGGCTAGCCTCTGCGCAATGGAGAGCTCATTCAACTCGTAGCACCCTAATCCTCTGGATGGTTTATTCCGGCCTGAATCCAGGGCGGGCGGAAAGTTTCAGGCGAGCCTCAGTTAAGTTAGGTTAGGTAGTCGAGTGGAACTGATCCCGTTCTAAATCATAAAACAGGATGAACGTGTCGCCTCACTTGATATAACCGTTCAATGCTCGCTAAGCAGACGTCTACCGGCGCGACTAATTGAATTGCAAATGCGAATTGAGGAGAGATTCACTCTCCCGAAATGAATTGAGGGAGGATTCACTCTTCCGAAATCAACAAATACTTTTGAAGACTTCAAAGTATTTCAATAAACGCGTAGTCCGACTAGGTAGTAAACTTTTTTGAATTGGAAAGTGTGCAGATGCAGATAAGAGTATTAACTGTTACCGAGTGTTTACCTCTTATCAGATTCACAAACCCTGTGTTAAATGAGTGAAAAAGTTCAATTTAATAAAAAATTGGACATTCACATTCCACTCATTTCCAGTTGGATTGGTACGTGTGAGAATAGCCTACTGCATCCAATGTTTCAAAAGATTTTCATGTAATACCTATAGCTCGAAAATCCAGAATACATATGTTGATTATTATATTGAGAATATTTTGTTTTTGTTGTGTTAATTGTTTTGTTATTTCATTTACGAAATAGTTAATTTATATGCAAATAAAGTTGATTTGATTTCATTTTGAAAAACCAAGTGATTAATATTTATTTTGGGATTATTAGTGTAGGTGTCTATCACATAATTGACGAAGTATAATATATGCTAAAAATAAACTTTGACAACTTTAGTTGCTTGACTGGAGTAGGGGTTCTGCAGTAGCGATTAGGCTACAGCTAATTTTCTGTTACCAAATCCTTTCCAGCGAGTTGGTGACATTTGAAAGTCACCAGTGTGCCACCGTTTTCACTCACCCTCTTTTACAACATGAAATGACCGTGGGCCCAGTCCGACATTAGCCCTTTGTCCCAATGGCTAACTGAAGAAAAAATACTGTCGAGAAGAATCTACATGGTTATTTCACAAAAGTATTTGAAAACTCCCAAAGAGTAGGAATAGTTTGATGCCAAGTGTAATATCGAGATATGAAAGATATCACAACTTTTAAGGGGAAAATATTATTTAGAGAATATTGTGGTAATGCAAAGATTGGAAAAGTTTGTGCTAGATAATAATGCCTGAAGAAAATTAGCCCAAGTTCGAGAAAACTGTATAACAATAGAGCTGCAACAACAAAAACCGGGCTGCAATTATAATTTTCTAAAAGTTTATTCTTCAAAGTGGGAACGCGGCAAAAGCCTTGCGCCCTATTGAGGCTAGCACAATGTGTTCTCATGCACTGACAGCTAATTTCTGACTTTCTTATTAGTTTTCTTGCTTACATAACTAGCTGCTTTAGGACATAACAAGGATACAACTTTCATCGTTATGAAGGGCTATTATGGTTGGAAAGAATAGGAGAGCGCTGGATGAAACTTTTCAATGTTACTAACCGCTAACAAAAGCATCACCGTGATTTATTTTCGATTCGCAGAATTCCTGGTTATCCCTTACAAGCATAGGTATCGCTCCAGGGGGGGGGGGTTATAGAGAGGCACGTGCCCCCCAAAATCTTGTAAAAATGCTTAGCCTTTAAAATAAATATCTGGAGGTACTTAATTGTTTCAGTTTAGGCCTACACAAAATGATGTTTGAGCCTTTTATTGAGTAGACTAATATACTGTATAAAGTACCGATTTGTAGTATGCTTCCCGGCTCATATTACCCTAATTTTGATTTTTGTTTTTTCAAAAAATTAAGAAAATATACTTAATAATATAATTAATTAGTACCATACTGAAGAGAGAATAGGGCGAAAGATGAATTTGACTTTTGCTTGCCTGTTCAGTAACTACAATGATGGAAAGAACCACCTATATTTTGCATGTTGGGATGAATGTGAATCCATTTTCAAACCAGGCACATCAGAAACCGTACTCTCTCTGTCACTTTAGCTACTTATTAGCATCTCTCTTGAAAATGGCTGATTTTTATGTGAGAAGCGAAGAGTGGTCACAATTCGAGAACCCTAACCCCCACTATTCATGCCACGGAAATACGATATTTTTAATCAGCCAGCCGTAGACGACTGTATTAAAAAGGCCCTGCAAATTGCGGCTCGCCGGTCGAATTTCTGACGAAATAATGGGGAACCGAAAAAGTGTAGACTAGCGTCTCATTCTGCGTTTTTCACTTTCCATCATATTGTGGCTCGTTAGACTTGACACAACGAGGTCGTGTGACCCACACTCTGTAGCACGGGACACATTTTCCTACTCACGCTAATAACATTTTTGCTTCCAGCTGTCTCTTGTTTTGCAACATTTGAATGCGGCAATATTTAGAACGACGACAGATAGCAGCTACCCTGCACGCCATATCCAATGCGGAGGAAATTTACGATTTTTTGCCAGCTTTTTACCTAACAGGTCTGGGAAGAGTTTGAGTAGTGGAGAGTTGAAAGATTGAATGACAGTACTAGAGACTATTCTATTTCTTAGGTAGAATTGTTAATTTATTAAGATTGACAGTAGGATACTGCACTGGATTGACAGTATTAGAAAGGTATTGGGGACGTTTGGGGAGCGTTAATTGATGGAATACATCAGACAAACTCTTTTTCAATTTTTACTATCTAAATAAAGGCATGAAGCATTTAAGCATTAAGCTTTCTAGAATTTAGAAAAATGGTGAATGACACTGATATTAAAACAAGATCAATTATAATAAATATTCAATCAATTACATAATCAATTATATAAAATATTATTTCTTCATGTAACTTAATATTATTTATAAATTATGATTGTTGCATTGTTGGATTCATGAAACTTCGATTGATTTCAAGTAACTGGTAAAAAATAGAAAGTACATAATTGTGTACAATGAAAAAGTTGAAGATAATAATACTTAAAACAGAAGAAGCATGGTTGGAGTTGGAGGATATTTCCTTTCTGACATAAAGTTTTTGCTACAAACTATTATATAACTACGTTTATAACATTTGCTACAATAGCTACAATAATTTGGGGAGCTTAGCCCCCCAAGCACCACCCTTATATCGGCCCATGAGTATGACTAAGTATGACAAGATTATTAAGAAGTAATTTTTGGCTCTGCCAACATAAAATAAGTTGTGTATTGCAGTTGGTAGTTCGATCTCACTTGTAATGAAAACATGAAGCAAGGAGAAATCGATTTCATGTAGAAGTTGGAAAGAGCTAGGTTTTCAGTCTCGGTGTCAAAACAACAGAATCAAATTATTTAAATTCAGCAGAAATGAATAATCTGGACCATCTCGGCTACAAATTTTATAGACGGCGGAAATAGATTTTCGAAAAGAGCGCTTGATTAATTACAGTAGGCTATTATCATTGCAACCGGCAACGAACTGTATAATATTATAGTCATTGCAGCAAACCACCACCTCTCACCCAAACTTTGCGCGAGACATTTATATGATTTGACTCTTTCTCTTGCTGTTCAGTTGTAATCCAATTGGGGATGACATGAGCTTGGTTCTTGGTTATCTTGCAAGTATAATTTTCACTTCGTTACTGAATTGCAAAAATCATCATCACCATCATCATCATCATCATCATCATCAACATCATCATCAACATCTTCTTCTTTCTCTTTAATCGGATCATAGCTCTTCACATTTTATAGTAATGTTTCTAACTTATCGAATATCGTAATATATTATTATATTCATCTTGATAGAAAATCAATCTAATAAACACTTCTCATCTCGGATTTAGATTCAAATAACGGAAAGGAAATACTGTAACTGTATAATGCTTGTTAGAGAATTCTCCAAATTTTCCGCGACGCATTGCTACCGAATTCATACATAAACATCAAAATTCGATAAGATGATTGAGATCCCTATTTCTCAACTTTGTTATTATGGCTATAGTTTGATGAGCAAGTGTCGTCGTGTCATAAAATAACTACTGTTTGATGGAGCAAAACAAGTTGATTTAGCAAGTTTCTTTACGTCAAAAGCATAAATTTATGTTGTAGCGGAGAGCTGTAAAATTTAACACAGATAAGAACTCGTTTACTAGCCTTTAGCCTATATGGTTCAAACACAAACACTTCGCTTCATCACGAGGTTTATGATTCAATTAATGCTTGAAGTCTAGGAAATAACTGAATTTATCTGTTGTTAAGTTACATACAGTTCGTAAGTCAAGATAATTATACAGTAGTATCTACTTCGTCTCGTAACGTATGCCAACTTATTTTAGTTTATATTGATAAAGCGGTAGATGAGAGAGTAATATTCGTTATCTCAAACGGAATCATTCAATCCTAGATTTCAACTGGAGCTCATGTTATCAATTCTATCAAACTATAATCTCAGAGAACAGACTTAGTAAGAGAGTGTTATTAACAGAACTAGAGAGTATGCTTCTCTATGCTATAATTCATCAAACTTGCATACAGGTTCTAAAGTATTTCAGAGCTGAAGCACGATGGAACAAATAATTCTGGGCCAAATGATTGACTGGAGTTTGTGTATTTTGAATGAACTAACTATGTACTTATGTAGTCTCTAATTAGTTTGAACTACATATTCATTGAATTTCGGTTTCTTGACTTAATCCAGACTCATTGTTGAATAATGTAGTTTTACTGTAAAGATTAAGCAACAAGATGTATTCAATTTTCAATATTTAACATGGACACTTGATTTATAGTGCATCAAAACTCAAATAAATAATTATATGGAATATCTCAAATATTTGACTCTATTCAGACAGTGACACTATTATAACTACTCCAAATTTAAACTGGATTCTCTTTATTGAGCTCTCTTGGTTTACATTTCATTTGCAAGTATCCCCAAAACTTCAAAAATAATTTGAATAACAAGGATTCGATCTCAAATGAAACTCATTTATTTCAATAGGGTTCGAGCTTGGCATAAACTGAGAGAAAACCAGATTTAGAGGAATCAACCACTGATCAATATTCTTTTGTATAATTACGATGTCTGATTGCTTTCAACCATCACAGACTCTATGATTGCTGTCACAGTAATTAATTGTTGCCAGTCCTTATCACGTCAACCACCACAAAATCTGCATTTCGAATTTGACGCCAAAACGTAGAGCATTCTGTTCGAAGCAGTAAGAGAAGCGCGCGCGCGCTCGTTGTGTAATTTAAAACTTTCTTGCCGGAGAGCAAACATTTACGTTGGCACGGTCCTCTCTATATAGGCTACCACTCGGCCTCTACTGCGCTCGGCGAGAAACAAGCTAGAACACCCGTCCAAATTGATACCGATGAAATTCGGAACTTTTGTGGCACGCTATACGAGCGAAAACTTCTTCTTTTGCCTCCTTCCCCCCCTTCTCCTCCTTCTACTCCTTCTACTCCTTCTACTCCTTCTACTCCTTCTACTCCTTCTACTCCTTCTACTCCTTCTACTCCTTCTACTCCTTCTACTCCTTCTACTCCTTCTACTCCTTCTACTCCTTCTACTCCTTCTACTCCTTCTACTCCTTCTACTCCTTCTACTCCTTCTACTCCTCCTCCTTCTCCTCCTTCTCCTCCTTCTCCTCCTTCTCCTCCTTCTCCTCTTTCTCCTCCTTCTCCTCCTTCTCCTCTTTCTCCTCCATCTCTTCCTTCTCCCTTTTTCCGCCTTCTTCTTATCCTTCTTCTACTCCTTCTCCCTTTTTTCCGCCTTTTTCCTTCACTTCCTCCTTCTCCTTCTTACCTACTCATCATCTCCTTCTTCCCCTCTCCTTATTCTTCTTCTTTTCAGTATTCTTCTCCAAGCGCATCGCATCGCTATAATCTGAGCGAGCGAAGTTTATAAACTGCCATAGATGAGTTGTTGTACTGCTTAGAAGTTTTTGCCGCTTCCATGAGATCGGTCTCGTTTTAATAAAGCTGAAGAGAGTAGCTTCTTCTTCATCATCAGCTCATGGAATCTCCAATAGAGGTGCTTCCACATCTTGATCATGCTCAAGTGTAATCAGGGTTGGAAAACATTTCTCATCATATTATGTGCATAATCATTTCAAGGAAATATCCATACTTCTCTCAACGAGGAAACTAAAGTAATTCTTTTAGAATAATTGAGAGCAGGCAGGAAAATTCAAAGAAGAACAAATTGATCTTCTAATCATACGGTCACTTGCATGAAAATCCAATTGACTTTAATCACCATGAAATGAGGTGATTCATATTTATGGATAGTTACACACGTTATCTAATAAGGTTTTGCTTAATTTTGTGACGTTTCCAAACTATCCTATAAGATCCTTGTATATGATTGATGCTATTAGTTTTATTATTTTGTATTATTGGGATATATTATGTGTATTATTGCGTAAATAAGCAATCTTGTTTCTTTGATCGTAACTACTGCTGTAGAATTGTGTTATTTTGTTTAGTGGATGAAATGTTAATAAACCACCACTATTATTAATTATAATTGTAAATAATGTTCCAAGAAAGCAATCCCTGAGTAACACCTAGTTGGGTTGTAATTTAAAAGGTTTCATTACACTCATCCAATAAATTCGTTGATAAGCCTTGCATTTTATCAGCAATAGAATGAACCGAATGAGCCCGCAAGCAGTGTTTATAGAGTGGGGCACGGCCTTATGTTCTCACAGGCTGTGTGCAAAGCTACTGGCTGGCTTGACTGGGGTTGATAGGAATTCTCGCGCCAGTTTCAAATAGCAGTCATCAAAAAGCCTTTCTATTTAGGCAGCCGTTGACACACCTACCCCCCTCCATTACACCCCCTCACTCACTAAACCCCCCTCTCCCCTCCAAAACACCCCTCCCCCACACGGCGAGCTGCTGTTCATTATGAAGCGTAAACTCTGTTAAAGGCTTTACGACTGTCCTCATTGCATTCCAGGCTTGACTGCTCCCTCTAGGCCTTTCCCTCGAATTGTGTCAACAGCTGACATGAATGTGTCCTGTGGAAAAGCCTGCAGTCTAGCCACTTTTCTAGGTTAATTTCGGTAAGCAATCGTTGAAACGTAGCTTGTTACACGAAGAGTTGAATTCATTGTATTGCTCACGTACAACTGCTAGGCGTTGTTTCTATGTTGTCACGAGTTTTATTTTACGTGTCTTGCAGCGAAATATAAACTTCTTATAACCGTAACATACAATTTCAAACCGTCAAATTCATGTGATGATTTCTAAGAATTCAGTTTTAATGTCGCTTTCTCATATTGTAAAAAACGTATGATTCATCTCTGATTTATTACCTGTTGGACTGTGTGTACTGTTTACTCTATACGAGTAATATATACGAGTCTATAAGTTAGCCGAGTTGCTATACATTTCAGTAGTCGATCTGAACATAGTTTTCCAAGTGCATGAATTAATGCAAAGTCGACGGTAAATGTATGGATTACCTATTTTGGTAGAGCTTTCTTTATATGCCTTGCAGGTTCAAGTCTTGGTAACATTGTAATCTCAATATGAATCTAACAAGTGACTGTGAAACAGTCTTGATAAATATTTATACTAAACCATCAACTTGCTGCTGAAATTTGTAATAAATTTGAATAGCAGAGAGGAGAAGTTAACTAGTTCTGCTCTCAGAACTCGATTATCAGCAGAAACCTGTTAATGAGAACCGTTGGTAGGTAATGAATTCTAGTAGCACGAGAAGATGGATCCACATCAAGTAATGAATAAATTCTGCGCTACGACTGTGATAATATCTTGATCAAATACTTGTCGACTTAAATATAAAAGTTACAAGGGAAACAGCTGAAGGAGCTTTCCGCTGAGGAGCGAGTTAGCGCAGTAGGGAATTAGGATGCGAATGCAATAAACCCGACAAGCAATAAACTCAACAACTGGGATTTATTTTCCGCTTGCTGCTGTATTCGAACGCAATGAGTGCCTTCTTAGCAAACAATCACTAAGACGATACAGTTCTCCATTATCTTCTTGAAAATTCGAGTTGTAAAAATTTTCTGTCATGACCTTCAAGCTGGCTAATACTATACGGGTGAGGATTTGCTAAGAAATTCATTACGAGATGGGCCGAAATCTCGTAAAAACTCTTCGGATGAAGATATTTTTTGTCTTGTTCCACCTTATGCTCACAAATTATTTGAGATTTTATTGTAGAGGCATTAAATGAATTTCAAATGTCCATTAAATATCAGTTTTAGGCGTGAGCCTGTTGGAACTTCCTAATATCAATATTGAAACAATATTGAGTAAATTAATTAATTCTGTCTTGTGATTAAGTGCGAAAATGATGGTTACTTTGGAGACCAGTCTTGAATAGCCTGTTACAATTAAACTGCTCTTTAAACTATACACCTTCATACGTTGTGTTTTAAGTTGAATAAAACCAAAAGTACAAAGGATAAAATACAAAAGGTATTTTCTTATTCTACAACATGTCTCAGGATATCAATCTTATAATCATTATATCATTGATGTTGGTAAATGGAATGATATAACGTGATCTGTGTTTGCTATTGATAAAAAACTCAATTGAATGCTTACAGTAACTGACTTGTCCCCTACAATAGTTCCAAACTATTCTGTAGGCCAATTATATTCTTACAATTCAATCCACAGAGATCAATCGATTCAAACAATATTATTTGTTTTACGCGCCCGTACTCATCTCAGTGATTGAATAGCTTTATCCTCAGTTGAGTGGAATGTGATTCACAGAATAATATAATCAGCCATTGTGTCCACATTCTAAACCGTTATATTGCTCTGTAAATTTGTATTGGATAGGATGTTGCCACGAATTTATCTTGCACCCGGCTGAGTTGGATGATTATTTCAAAGGGACCACCACACACTCACAAATAAACCATATTTGTTTGTTTGAAAGTGAAAGGACACAAACAAATAGTGATTCTATTGACGTATGCAAATCTAGTTTACATTACACCACCATAATAGTAATTGATTTGTATTTAACCGGGAGAAAATTCATCCAGATTTGTAGATTCACATTGGACCTACGTTTTAATTGTTTAGTCATACGGCCAATAGTAGCATAATGTAATTGAATTTAATCACCGTAAAATGACGTCATTTAGCGGAAACAATGCAACAATAGCAAATGAACTAATCGGACGTCAATCCAGTGACGTCATTTCACGGTGGTTGAATTTAAATGGATTCTTGTTCAAATGGCCAATCAGTAAATTGTATAACGTTAGAAAATATTACACTTATTGCAATATGACAGATTGACACTTAAAACAATATTATTAATTTGTTTTTGGATTAAAATAAGAGAAGCATAGAGAAGCGATACTCTCTAGGACGTTTCAATCTGTTCTCTGTGGTATTGACTATTGGAAGTGAATCGATTGGATCCAAAACTTGAACAACTGCCAAAAATAATACATTAATAATTATTATCATGACTTAAAAATTTTTGGCACGAGATGTAGCTGAAAATGATTACATCTGATACTTTTTGTTATGCCCTTTGTTGGAATGTCATTGATAATTTTTTGTAAGTGTTGTTTTTGGCAATAAAATAATTTATTTATTTATTATTACTGGTTTACTCAAGCTCTGACATTCAATAAACAGATGAAATTGGATTCGAACAATGAACAATGGAATGAAATTGATTACCAAAAGCTCATTGATGATGCTCATGACTTACATATTAGGTGGGTTCCTAACCACCGAGAAGCAATTTTAAAATTTATTAGCTTCAAAATCGCTTCCCAATGGCTCGGAACCCACCTAAAGCTGTAGGACCATTCATCTTTCATCATCATCCTTTCCATTACCCAGGCACAAGCCTAGAGCTTATGTGAGCATCATCCCCAGCAAAAAAAAAACATATATTGTGTACTCTCATCCTACTCAAATTCGAGTAAGTTTATCATGTGTGTCAATGTCACTCAACCTTTGTGACCTTTCTCACAAACATCATAATTATTATAATGGTCGTTTTTAATATAGCTTAAATGAACATGAACACAGCATGTAAGTTCATCAGTTTTGGTACATGTTCGTTATTTCTAGTCTCTTCTATAATTATGAGTTTGACAATGAATACGTTCAAGATTCGAACATAATGTGAGAAGTAACGTAATGTAACGTCACTTCGTAATGTGATTCAATATTATTATTTCAAAATAATACAACACAATCAACATAATACAATTGCTTTATTGTAATATATTATAGTAGTTGTAAAAGGACTCTTCCACAACCTACAGCGAGAGATAATACTTTCTCTTGCTTATTTCGTTTGTCCATGTCAATCAAATTTGACAATATGGAAGGGTAAACTTTGTTCAGATAATGATAATCATAACATATCTAAGTGAAAACAAACTTTCACCATGTTCCCTATCAAGGGACAATTGGTTATGTTGGTGAAGTGGAACAACCCTACTCGGGTCTCCCCACTATTAAAAGCCATACACTAAATAATAATGATAATCATAACATAGAGTATATCTATTTTAATGTCGTATTTGTGTTATACCTCTGGTTCCTCTATAAAACCTGGCTGCGTTGATTAGACTTACAATAGCATCATCATCATAGCCTCCTCTAATACATTAGAGGAGGCTAACATGTATTAGAGGAGGCTATGGCATCATTGTTCAGTGTCAGTGATTGTGGCTATTACATGTACTGCAGCGCTCCATATAATAAGCGGTGTGTTTAGCAACTATTGTGATAAGGCCGCAATCCTTTCGAATTTAAGGCTGTGCATGTACAGTTGGAGGTAAAGCAGGCTAATTAGAATGCAACAAGGTCGATGCTGACTGACCCCTGAACTGGGCTAACACATAGGCTGCGATGCAGTAGGCTAAGGGTGGTGGTATGCGGTGATATGGCTCGAGATAATTGTCTGCTCTCTGATTGGCCGGGGGCCCAATTAGCACGCGACAGCAATATTCATAATAATGATTAGCGATCGTCCACACCATACCACAGCACACACGTCGTGGTAGAACACCGTATGGAAACATAATGCCATGCCACACATTATAATAGCTCTGTGACTAGACTCGGTAAATTAGGCTAGCGATCGGTGTCAATTTCTTGGAGAGCAGCTGGTTACAAAGGTGCTTTGTCATGGATTTTGGTTTGTTGTGTGTGTAAAATTGAAGGTACTACACAATAAAAAAATTGAAGGTACTTTACATAATACAATTATTTTTAATCAAACCATTTTTTGCTGTGGTGATGCCCACATAAGCTCTTAGCTTGTACGTGGGTAATGGGAGTGATGATATAGATAAATGAAATAATACGCACAAGAAACCGTTGTATCTTTTTCTTAATGACATTATCTGAGGTGAATATTATTATCATTATCGAATACTCAATCTCCAATAAATACTTGATTGAGTATTTGTGTAATTGTCAGTACAAATTGTGAATATTTTTTTCTTGTTGCAGGTTCGCTGATGCAATTTCAAAGAAATATACCTACTCTCAATTATTATTGGTTACGTGAGTCTGAATGCTCTATTCTGAACAAGTCAAAACAAGTATTTAAAATCTTCATGCAAGTTAGAAGGCCTAAAAGCATCTTAAATGTGTACAATACCTTCCAACTTGTAAGTGAATAACAATACACTATGACGATTTAAAATAAATCTCTAAGGCAGCTCGTACACCGGAGCAATAAGCAATAGGCAATAAGCAACATTTGGATCATATGATCGTCTACTCTATAGAAACAAATAGTCCAATGCACACCTAAAGCAGCTGTTTCAGTGTGCATTGAACTATTGGTTTGTATAGAGTAGACAATCATATGATCCATAATATGTTGCTAGTTGCCTATTGCTTATTGCTCCGGTGTACGACCGGGGTAAAGCGATTTATGAGCAGTATGAGTGATATCTCAATAAGATTTCCCACTAGTATTTTTTTCTGTGAATGTGGGAAGGGAGTGAAAAGATACAGTACTCTCACCTTGCTTAGGCAGCTGGACTGATAAATAATGAATTACCGCATCGTAGCTTTTTAAAACTGAAAGCGAGTTCGTCAACTATGATGCACCCGTATTCATATTATGTAGAGAATGAAATCTTATACACTTTGAACAAGGTAGAAAGCTGTACTGAGTTGTAATGACAATTATTTATTTTTATTCCAGATGCCTTAGCGAATTTAAAGAGTGAGTTTTTGACCCACGTACTAGTGTTCTATTATAAGAAAAATTTTCACTTGAATAGTGTATTTTAAAATCTCAAAATTATGTAGTTCTAAAAATACTGATTTCCTAAATACTTCATATCTCCTTAGTCTATACAGGATTGGACAAAGACTATTAGGATCTCCATAACTTAGCCCCTGCGCCCACTAAGCAACTGCTATCTGATATCAGTCAGCAACCCAGCGTTGCCAGATGACTTTGGCTGATAGGTTAGATTACCCGATTACTCGAAAAACAGCCAAATGTCATCTGGCAACATTGGGTTGCTGACTGAAATCAGATAGCAGTTGCGAAGTGGGCGCAAGGGCTTAGTGTCAATAGAAGAACAGAGAAAACCAAGTTTGATGTAACAAAGGTTTTACAAAAATTAAACAAAAATTCGTCTGACAACTGACAAGTCAGGATCGCAGTTCCCAAGATAACATTAGTTCTATGCACAACTTTTGCGGTGTGCTGGAAGGGATATTCCTCAAGTTTTATTACAGCCATTAAGTTCATAGCTGGATAGTTTTATTACATACAACTGTAAAGATATATGTATTGACGGAGTCTGGTAGAATCTCTCAACAGAAGGTATTTGAATTTGATTGCCTCATGACAACGCTAATTTTGATTGCTCGAGTATAATCAATAGTTTATAGCCCCTGAAGGCTTCATAGTCATAAGAGCATTACGGTCTGGGTCTCATTTCAAATGCATGTGGCCGCCATGCATACTTTATCAATGTTTTGCCGACCGGAGCGAGACTCCCTTTATGTATCAGATGTTGGAGTGCCGAGCTCGCGGCTCTCTATCCTCTTGAATGAAACGTTTTGTAATCGACCCCGGGGTGAACCCACTATATAGGGCTCAGTTATTCTATAGTTATAGTTGTCAGATCGATCAAGAGCTTTTCCAAGGAGCGCTGTTTGCTTACTCGGTCGACCGTGCGACCGCAATCCTTCGAGATGAATAAATTTCTTGCGAATATTGCATTTGAAGAGCGAGAGACGTTGCTAAAGAGTGCCAGAGAGAGGGAGAGAGAGAGTGACGTACCCGCAGAGAGAAGATCTGTTTGCAAAGCAGGCTCAAGCTCTTATGAGGATGTATTTTTCCAAAACGATCCTCGGTCTGAGCTTTTGTTTGAGAGCCTGTCGATTGTTATCGCGGTCCCTGCCTACAATTTTCCAGCTTCTCTCTACTAGCACACACAGACAGCGATATCCCACTCCACGGGCTTCGTAGTGTGCAGCCGATAGATTCATAAACATGAGCCGTTCGTTATTCAACGATGAATTTTTGAAGAACGAACCGTATTTACACACTTGACAATGCTCAGGTGATATTATGAGAATAGGCGTATATATACTGTTACAGTATATTGAATATATAATGTTATATTCGACAACATTGTTATAGGTATATTCATTTGAAGCTTGGCATAGAGAGATATTATATCTCTCCCATCGTACTCTACGGTCATCAGCAACGGCAAGGAATGATATCTCTCTACCTATCTAATGCCAAGCGTCAAATTAAATGAATCTGATTGTAGTCTGGATTGCAACAACCGGGATCAACTATTTTGAAGCAAAATCAGCTAATCGTACATTCTTATAGTGCTGATCCTGGATTAAAATTGATCTCTCTTGTTGCAACCCAGCATTAGTGAGTATATCTTCTCTTCAACAACTCGTAGTTTTCTTTTCCACTTTTATTAATACGTTGAAATTTTTCACTTCTTGCATTTACTAGATTATAAATTTTTACAACACATAGGATTATAACAGTTTTTAATTACATAAACATCCATTGCACTGAATTTTGGTTCCTAAATACGAAAGTACTGTGTCCTATTCTTATTTTCTCTATTCTTATTTCATTTATATTTTGTATTATTTTTGTATTTTCCTAGAAATAAGTTAGTACGGTATGTAAATAAATGAAATAGAATTAATATAAGTTTACTAGATACCTTTGGTATTCAACAAAATATTATAATTAAGTACATTTGTTCACAAAAAATTATACCTGATACAAGACAAACTTTATCATGATAAACTCATACAAGGAAGAAGAACCCATTGAGAAAGAACAATATTGAGAAAAAAGTACTGAAGATAAAACAGGAAAATACACCTAGAATAAGCATAATCAGTCCATGATAAGATAGCAATTATATAATATGAGAATAAATCTGTATCAATTACAATGATGTAAATTATAAAGGGAATGGAAGAATTCAAGGAGAGAGAAAGGTAAAGAGGAAGAGGTTTAAGAAATAATCAAGGTACAAGGGAGAAGTGGTGGGAAATAAAGTATAAGTAGATAGAAATGAAAGTAGAAGCATGATATGGTAAGAAGGTATGATAATAGGATGTGAAGAAAAACAGCACATTTAGCAAGTTTGATAAACAAGAGCAGCAGGTAAAGATAGAAGTGAAAAGTAGAAAGTACCCAAGTAGTAGAATGTTCCGGTGGTAGGTGGAGGCCATAAGTAAATGAAGAGGAAACGCAGGGATGCTTATCCTGACAGCGAAATTGGCAACCTCGGTGGAAAAGGAGGAAATTAAAGAGTAGTCGATTTTTTCTTCTTTAATTTCCGTCGCTCTTCCATTTTATCTTTATTGTTTAATAGATTTAGTGCTTCAGCTCGTGACCAGCATACGGATGTGCTACAAGGAAAAGAGTGAGACTTAAGAGAGACAGAGAAAGAGGGAGTGAGAGAGAAAGAAAAGAGAAGAAACGCCCATAAAAAGCAGCAGTGCCCTTTTTGTTTTCTTCACCATGTACTGTGGCAGTTTACACCGCACGTACTATACTTGCCGCTACTTGCCCCATGCCACTTGCCTCATGTTACTTGCCTCTTTATCGCCGTTTCCAACCAACCAAACATTAACACTATCCTGATACTGTTTTCACCTGTGACACCCTACAACCTGCCTTGTTTCATTCTTTTCTAGTTGTTTATCTTTTGTAAATTTCCTTGAAAAGCTTGCCGTGAGCCATTGAGTTTCCAGTCTGGTCAGGTAGAGCTTCGTGAAAAGTTTATTGATAGACGTTTGAATTGGTTGTATATCAAACCAATTCTCTCTATTGTGTTGTGAGTGAAGTAAAGAGTATTGAGATAGAGATCTCAAGTCTTTGTAATATGCTATTGTTACTTCTATGTTGCATAGAACAAAGCTTTTTCGAAATCAAGGATACCAAGGATCCCAAGCCGAAGTTGTATCAGCCTTGCAAAGATTAGAAGCAAAGCAATCCTACCCTTTGAGTATAAATTAATTTTGAGATTGCTTTTATTAGTATGATGTTTGTAATGTATGAATGCACTTGATAACTTGAATGTATGTATCTTTTTTGTATTTACAAATGTTTGGTTTTCCATGTCAAATTGAAAAATGTCTTTGATAGTGTTGTGTTTTTCAACGGAAACCTGAATCAAATTAAATTAATTGAATATCATCTAAATGGATATCAATTCATCATCTTAAATCACATTTCAAAATGGGGTTTAAGAAAAGAAGTTATCCAAATAATATATTGGGATTCAATTGTTAGAATCAGTATTCAAAGCCGGTAATGGAATAAGAAATTACAAACCCCCCATATTTTATCATCGATTCAAGATTCTCTCATGAGCATTGATAGTATCACAACAAAACTAGCCGAAAGTATAAAGTTATTCAAGCTCTTTACACGATAGTTATTCAATCAAATTCATTTAGGGGATATCACACGAAAAATGAAAAGTCTGCTCACTGAACGCCCCTCTTCAATTCTATTGGTGGAAGACATTTTCAACGCCAGCTGACAGATCTGGAACGTTGACCAATCACGTGCGAGCACACTCCATTTGCTTGTAATCAGTCCACGCCCACAACGCACTCCCATTGGCTGGTAGCATTACGTCATCGAACAAACTCCATTTTGTTACACGATTCCATCCAAATCCACGACAAGTAATCTATCGAAACTCAACTCGTGAAAATTTTAGTGGTATTTTTTAATTGATTTGTGATTCAATGGGAACTATTGTGTGACACGAAAAGTTATTTAAAAAATAATCAAGATTTTTTTTGAACGGTCTCTTATTATAGTTCTAATATATCAAATTAATCTTATTCTAATAATTCCAATATATCCAATATATCTCATAATTCTTATATCTATACTTCCTTCTATCTTCCACTCTATACGAGTCCCCAATTTATTAATCCTGTATTTCTCATTACTATTATGGTGGTCATTTATGTGTATATCGTACTTGAAAAATGGACGAACGTTAGTAAAAAATAACCGATAAAATACGAGACATCCTGTTTGAATTCCTCTCTATTGTATCGTCAAGCTTGTACCACATTGTTGTTGAATATTAATGAAATAGAAAATTATGGTCGAGTTAACCTGAGTATAATTATTATGCGAGTTGAAATGATAGAATCAGAAGTCGAGGCTTAGCGTCTCATGCATATTCAGTGCCGGCACTAAACGATAGATAGGTCCACGCTGTCCTATAAACTGATTTTATTGCTTTTGTGATCAGACCTCGCCAACGACCAGGTTGTTGGGGGGTGTAGGGGGGTTTTGGTGAGGAGGGGGTAGGTGTGCTCAACGAGTCTCTTGATTCATCCGCCACTTCACTCCATTAAATTCTCCCGGTAACACTTCATCGTTGAAAGTCGATTAAGGAAAGGACGAATCAGAATTCTAAACAGTATCGTGTCCTGAACACGGAGATGAATGAATTATTTATACGTCGAGTCGACAGGAATCTTATGGCGGACTTTTCCAAAGCATTAGGGACACCAAGCTGCTCCATACTGCTGCTCGAATTAGAACCCATGGTTTTCCTAAGGGAAGAGTGATGGTTTCGTGCGGTCGTTTAGTATTGTGTTTGCATAGTTCTGACACTAGCTTGTAGCATTATTCATTAAGTTGCTGTGATTTAGTAGGGTCAAGTTATTGAAGTGAGTAATGAAGTTGTCAGACAATTTATGCATTTTAAGACCGTTGCTTTCCTATAGTAGTATTTTTTTCAATTTGGCGGATGGCGAATGACTTTTATCCAACGTTTCCATTGTAACGGGTGATGGAACTATTCCATTAAATATTTTGCCACTGAAGAAGTGACCATTCCGTATTATCTTGTACTGCAAATGACAACATCAAAGAGAGTCCAAGAAAAGGTCAGGAGCTGCGAACTTTTAATCAGCTTTGTTATTCTAGATGCTCTTTTCCAAGGAATGAACAACCTCAAGATTCACCTTCTTTTGTTTCCATTCAAGAGTCGAAAAACGATAGTATCGCAAGAAACAGTTTTCGGAACCGTCAAAGTGGTGACATCGATTTTCTTTTGTCGACTTATCAATTGTGGTGGAGTCACGGAGATTGCGATGATGTTTATTATTCTGCAAAGTGTCAACTTCCTTCGTGTAGGAAACGTTGAAACTGCGAGTAGAACACTGTATCTGTTCCAGAATCAAATTCTAGTTCCCCTTTAATATTGAATTCAAAATAATTGCTTTTCCCCGTACAGCTCAGACGCGACAGAAGAGACCTTGTGATATTGGAAGATAAGTAGAAAAGAAGATAAAACCTCTATAGGTGAGAAAGAGAGATAGATAAGCCGGAGGATGATAGGGATAGAGATACAAAGACGGCGAAAAAAGTAAGAATTGGAACAGGAAAGTATCCAATGAGAGAACGTCGTTTGTCACGTGAAATTCCCTTGTTATTGCCGGATTAATCTTTGCTATTCAACAAGGATCTCAGCATTTATACTCTAACGAAGCAGATTAATGTCATCATTGTTTCCAGGTGGATGAATTTCATTCGTCCAGTGAGCAAACTGGAAAATCTCAGGCATTATATTTGACGCGATTTTAATGAAGAAACTAGACACTTTTCGTCAAGATAACTGCAATGTTGCAGATAAAAAGTGTCATTTTTTATAGTAATGATCATTTTATTATAATTCGTGTAAAGGTGTGTTTAAACTATGTAACTTTGTTATAAAACATTTGTTATATAAAATAACAAGTTCTCTGTAACTTTTGTTATATAACAACAGCTGACACTACACAAAAGTATTCATTTTGCTATATAACATTTGTAATATTTTTGTAAAACTTGTTTTATAACAAATGTTTTATAACAAAGTTAGGCTACATAGTCTAACTAAACGCACCTTAAGGCATGTTCTAGAGGCTCTATTTTGTACTACCATAAAGATATTTCCAGTTATAAATTTAATATTACAATAGCTTGCAAGTTTATGTTCAGTTGTCATAGTTTGAAAAGCCAAGAACAAAGTCTGGGGCATGTTTTACAAAAATTCAGGAGTTCTGTAATACAGGAAGAAGGCAGTCACACACTTGGCTATTACGTTTGTCAACATAGTATGCTGTTCTATACATGTCCAGTGTGTGTAAGCCTTTTATTATGTTTAATAGTACTTTGTAAAACTGGGCTAATATGTTCAATCTACTTACGTACGTATTTTTAAATATGTAGAACCTACACCTAGAATATTATACAATACATAGCAACGTATATGGATTCGAGTACAAAAGTGCCCATCACGAAAGTGCCAAAACTATTAAATGTGAAACCTTTCTGTTATCGTATTCATCGTATTTATCTTGGGACAGTTCTACTGTAGATCTAATTTTGAACATTTTCATACATGATTTCCAACATAATAATTGATTTTCCACATGAATTATCGACATACTTTCTAGTCGATAATCTAAAAGCTTAGAGAAAGCACAAGCCAAATAGATTATTATTTATCCACATTTTAAATGGTGATTGACCCAAAAACGACGTGTTGTGTTAGTCAAGTGCGATCGGCGAGACCTCTGAACTCACCTAACACGAACTATTTTCGCCGTAAGTAAAAATTTAATCAGCCGTCTCTATCTGATGATTAATCTACTTATGCTTTCTCTATGCTAAAAGTCTCAGATTGTTATAGATTCAAGATATTCACATTTGCAATACATTCCACATTCAACCTTTTAAACTTTCTTCATGTTCCTTCCACCTTAAAACCTAATCGTCACAGTTGTGCTGTAGAGTAGATCTGCCTGTAATCCTTGTGAAGATGCTACAAGGATAAGGAACGCTCAAATGTAATGAGAAAAGAATGGACGTTATTGATTTAGAACGCTTCTTGTTATTCACACCCGTTTAAGCCGAGCTGTCATGTAGCCGCCTGCTTTTGATTTATGATTCCCCCGGCTTCCGGCAGAGAGCGTTTCTCTCACCTTTTCCCGCGTCTTGCTTGTTCTTGCTATCATCTTTAGCATCTATTTTCTTCGCCGAGTAGTGGTACGCCTGCAAGCCTCGCGGGAAATTCATCTTGAAACTTTTCCCGGCCTGAAAAATGAGGACGACACCGCCACGTGTTTGAAACAGATTAAAGTGAGCTGCAGTTTGATCTGTTCTAACATTAATATTCCAACTTTGCGGTTATCTATTCATGAGAGCCTCCAAAGAGAAAATTTATGCTCTGTACATGTACTGTTTGCTGTTTACTTTGTACAGATCAGAGATCATATCCTAAACCACTAATCTACTCTTAAAGTTTGATTATGATAATGAACTATGTGGAACCATGCTTAATTCTCATTTCTTGCTCGGTTAATATATATGAATATCCATACATTGTATTCCTAGTTTATTTAAGTTTTTATTTCTTTTTCCCTATTTTATTCAGGTAAACCTTTCACTACATCCACTGTCATCCTCTTACATTGTCGTGTTTTCGAATAGAACAACGAAGAAAGAGATCAGCTAAAGAGAAGAGCAGAGTGAGAGAGAGTGAATAACTTGTCTGATTAGTAAACTGTGCCATACTGAGTGCGGGAGAATCCATGTTTGCCAAATAAATTGCATTCTACTTCACCAAGCGCAACTCTCTAAGTGCAGTCTTCAACCACCAACTACACCCTGTGAGTTTAGGTGTACCATTTTCTCTTCGCATTAGCTCCTACGTCAAGCTGTCTCTCTCTCTCTCTCTCTCTCTCTTTCTACTCTACTCTCTTTCTATTCTGGCTCTTACATTCAAACAGTCTCTCTCTCATTTGTGAACCTCTACTTTCTCTGTTCTACCTCAAATGGCCTACTCTACCTTCTCTCTCACATATATTTCGATCACTCTTCCTCAAATGTATGATTCAAAATAATTGAATAGTACATTAATGTCTTTAATTTTTAATATACTCGCAATATCTATAGGCAGTTTATCATCCTTCATATACACGAGAACGAACGAAGTTGCTGTGTTGTACTTCATATATCTCCTCACTTTTAAATGTATCGTATGGCATAAAAGGCTATGATGAATTATTATCCACAGTTCATCATTATTTATTCAAATATTATACTCACTTACACAAGAAAGAATAAAATGACGATGAATACTCATATCTAGAAGTCAGGATATCACTCCCTAGAGCGTGAACATTACAAAATATACGGTAATATTTCAGTAACGAACGCTGTGGGAGTATTGAAAATGTTCAATGAATTTGGATTATTGATCATTTTGGTTATTTCTAGTTCTAAGTTTCATATTTTTTCTCTCAAGGTGAGACATTCAAATTTTTCATAGTTATTTGGTCAATTTATAATTAAGAAAATTCCTTTCTTCAATCTTTGAGACATTTCCCTTCACTCCTTACCACACGACAAAAAATGAAATCCTCTACTTGGCATCAGTCTTAAAAATGTTCATGATGTTTTTTAAGAATAAAGGATTTTTATTCTGTCATTTTGTTTTCTGTCCAAGACATCGATGGCACTGCTTAAAATATCGATGTTTTAAACAACGCAATACATCTCATGTTTTTTCTATCATCAGTAGTAGCGCACTTTAGCTGCATGAGCATAGTGAAGCAAGGGGGCTTTCCATTTCGCCTGTCGCCTTTCCCAACTTAGTAGACCAAACAAAGCGCAGTTCCCATTTGAAGTTTTAACCGGATTGGGACGCGCCATCGCTAGACGTTACGCTGTGTTTACCCACACAATAATCCTCCTTCGACTAAGGCCTCGCTTGTTCCTTGAAACAAGCTTGGAAAATGTGCCCGGCATTCTCAAAAATTGATGGTTATCTATTTAAAATCATGATTGAAAACTGATCAAAAACTTTAGTTTTCATTCTTAAAAACTGATGGTCACCTATTGAGAATCAGCTGCACTTCCACAGAGACTAAGTTTTATGTCCAAAAAAGTTATTTTCAATATTTTTTTTCTCTTGAAGGATGTTGGTGTTTTATCAATTTGAGCTTTACCAAGCAATACCAGCACTAGAAAGACTATGTTTGATGTTAGAAAAATGATTTTTAATGTCTTTCCCCTTGAAGAAACTTTAATAAATAATTATTTGATTCAAGTTCGCATGAAGGCGAACTTAATTCAGAAAATTCCTTCCTTCAACCTTTGTGACCCCCTAACCACACGACAAAAAATTCAAGCCTCTTCTTGGTCTCAAAGTCCAAGCAGCCTTTAAACTAATAACTAATCACAGTTGAAAATATTGTCAAAAGTATGATGGTGGCAGGAGACGCGACGGGGTAGGATGACGGGGCTTCGTTAAACAGATATTGATAATTATGTAACAACCCAAATCGGCTACTCGATATATTAATAAATTTGTGTTAGGCTAGGCGTACACCGGTTAGTCAAGACAAGACAAGACGAGATTAGTCACGTTTAGTCACAATAATTCACATAGTTGCTTATGAAGCAGCACACACCAATGCAATGACTAATCAGTGGGTGTTGCTTCATAAGCAACTATGTGAAGTACTGTGACTAAACGTGACTAATCTCGTCTTGTCTTGTCTTGACTAACCGGTGTACGCCTAGCCTTACTGACAACTTCTAGTCTTTTATTTGTTATATAAAGCTAGAAAGCTAGCACGATAATATATCATATACTGTAGTTATCTACTATGCAAAATGTAATTAGATATGACACTTTTAAGAAATGTACGCTTAATTAGATGTGATATAATCTTTCAAAGCGATTCTCATTCTAACGATGTTTGTAAATTGCGTAATAAGGAAATGAAAACTCTAGATACGTCCGAGTGGAAACGGAAGTCTAGGGGATAAATTCTATAGGAAATGAACCTGATGTTGGAGAAGTTAATGCCGATCCCCGTCATTTTAAAACAGTTTTCTGGCTCGAGCCGTGTGGTAATTCTGGGTTAAGGGGTCTTTGTCACGGTGCCAACTTAACAATGTTGAGCCTGGTGAAGCTGATTAACTCTTTTTACCGGTTTATCTCGAAACTAATCTAAACTTGTGCTGTGGCACCCTTCCTCCTCCCGCACCCCTAAGAAAAGCGTTTCTTAGTTAGCGGTAATGTTAGTAGCAGAGGGCCGGTTGTCTTCGAAACGCTTGACAACTTTCTAATTTACTTTTTTCCATCCACAATCTATTAAGCAAAACACTCTTCACGACCAGACAAGAATTAATCAACCCAAACTACAGCAACCGAGCTAGCCAAGCGGCCAACTTAACAAAGAAAACTTTCTTATCTATCAATCTCTCTTTTAATGGGCTCGATGTTGCTCATGAAATTTCTAAGCCACGCACCGAGTTTCAAACACTGTTTCCAACACTGAGAATAACACAACTTGCTCATTCTGACAGACTTCCTAACACAGTCCATTGAAAGAAACTATCCAGTTGTTTTTACCGCTTTAATTAAGGGATATTTCATGGATCAAAAAGAGTTTTGAGTTGAAGGGAAGGTGATAGTTCCATCCATATCAAATAAAAGTCTAGCGTTACATTATTCTAAGCGGTTAATCCAATTGAATATTATTTGTGAAACTGGTCATAAATATGCTAGCTGTTTATTCCTCCATACTGTCAACCATAATTCGTCAATGATTCCATATTTCTCTTGTAATTCTCCATAATGTCATTTGTCGCTGTTCATAATCATAATGTCGCTGTAATTGTTCTATATCTTTCTATATTCATCACTCTGGATTTCTATTTATATAGTGGTTATAGGATGAGATTGTAATGTGATTGATATTTGAATCCTAATCATAACAACCTCTTGAACATTTGGGATAGGATCAGTGTCGGACGAATGCCTATTGATGTTCCCAAGATTTTAATGTGTACAGTATTTCCAATAAATGAAGGATGGAGGATTGATAATGAAGAATAAGGATCAATGCCCTTATGCACCATTTTCGTTTGAAGTTCGATTAACAAGCACATAATGGCCAGAAAGACAGTTGTCAGAAATAAAAATATTGTTGATTATGCTAATCAGAACAACGTTCAAGAATTGCTAGTCACTAAACTAACTTATGAGCCACATTGTAGATCAAACTTTTAAACGAACAATATTACAGTTTAAACCAGATTCAAACTACTGTAGTAAAACTTGATATAAATGGAGATGGTGCTTACAAGCCTAATTTTATCAAATAATGTTTCAAACGATTGTATGATGTTTAACATGAATGTATCAACAATCATGTTCTTGATTGAAGACGAGAATAGAATGTTGATACATGTCAAATCAAATATTAAATCAAATAATTCTTTATTTTGGAAAAAACAATATTACAAGTACATGAAATATACATTATAGGCATACAAGTATTTTATAAAATATAAAAATATAGTAGAATAGTGGAATTCTGATATAAAAAAGTGATTGCGTGATTGAGAATCGCATGATAAGCAAACACATTTCAAGTAATCTACTAATGTGACTCATTTCTTGCTGAACAAGACATGTTTCGCGGAAGTTTGTGTTCTGGCTGAAATTGGCTTAATCCGAGCAGGGATGCGTCCACATTAATATTCTGTTGCAGTCTGTTAGTTGGAGGGGGTGGCTGACAGATGTACAAGGGGGGGTGGTTAAGAGGGATGGCGGGTAAATTTAAATTAGTCAACGGCAAGAGATGAAGTTCGGCTTTTGGCGGAAGTTGAAGACGAAACGAGGCCAAACCCGAAAACTTTTTGCAACGTCCGTGCTATGCTTCTACGTTCCAAACGAATACATATTTACGATATGAATAACTTCGTCCTTTGCCTGCCTGCTCTAAATAAGTTCCATCGACTAACCTAGTCATTGTAAGTCTGACTTACAGTGACCCAAGTTCAGAAATGTGGAGAAATTCATTTCGGGTTATTAAGAGAAGCATTTGGATAAATTTATACTCTAATGCTTGAATTAATAATGATCAGTTATCTGATCTGAGTTTGTTTAATGTGAGATCACCATTTCTAAAAAATTGTATCTTGCGAAAAAAAACATTAATAAAAAATATGGTACCATATCATGTTCCAAAATAGAAATATCCACATCTACTCATATAAGTACATATAATATGAAAATAATCTTGTTGAAAAAATTATTAATCATAAGAGGATTTGATTTTGAAAGATTTTTCCAAAATGATAAGCTAAAATTGATTTTAGGAGATTCTTAACCTATAAGTTAAACATATTCCACAAATAATTGGAAAACATAAATATGATAATTCGGCGAGGCGGAACACCCGAGAGAGTCTCACCGCCAAAAAAAGCTATGGATAAGCATAATATTAATGAAATAATCTTGTTGAAAAGTAATGGTATGAGTTGAACAGCTTTTTATTCTTTGTACTTTATTCTTTGTAGCTGTTTATTCTTTTTATTCTGGATAGAGTACAATAATAGAATATAAGAATAATTTAAGAATACTCCAAATTTTCTAAATCCGGACAAGTCTATCTCCAGATCTAAGAGTCTTTCACATTCCTTCAAATAACTTGCATTTCATGTGAAATAGGGGCATCTACTGGAGTTTGTAATATCTACATGATTTTTTTGTTGGATTGGAGTAATGTATTAATAATTTATTGATCAACGTGCGAAAACGTATGCAAGGCTATATTCTTCATAAATATAAAGAGGTAAGAGGTTATACATATGAGAGGTGAGATGGAATCGATCAGAATGTGCAAACTTCAAACCAGTGCACTGACTTTGTGATGGACAGTGTGAAGGTGAATTCCTCCCAGTTTGAAACTTTGTAATAGGATACGAAATGAAAACAGAACGCAGGTCGCTTCGAAAAGTGGAGCTCACTTCGCAAGTCGTGAATGCAGATGAACGCTATTGCTTTCATGGTCGCCCTGCTGCTGACACAGCAAATCAATCACACAGCAAAAGTTCATCGACAAAAAAAGCGATCGGAAAGTTGCTTCTGAAAAGCGTTCTGTGAATTCGATTCTCAACAGGTATCACTCACTTGATACAATGCAAATGAAAACACACTTCGTGCTGATCGGGCGAGCGTGAAATCAGGGTTATCGAATCTTTCTCACAATACTGCAGAATTGAACTGGATTGCGCTGCATTTTACGGAGAATACAATATTCATATTCTCTTTTATTTTTAGTGTAATAAAAGTGCATTTTCATCACTTATCGTTCGAATTATTTACACTTTGGTGATTAAGAAAATAAATAAGTACGTAGCTGGACTTCCTGTAGACAATGTTACAACCAGCGACCACATAGTAGAATGTTCTACTATGTGGTCGCTGGTTACAACGGTGAAATCTCTTGCCCTATTTATTGTGATGACAATACAATCAATGTTAGTATAGCACGATCCTTTTAACTTGTCAGAAATCAGCTGTTTCGGTTATAGTTAAACAGTGATTTTGACACAATAATCAAAAGGCTTAAAAGTCTTAAAGACCTTTAAAGTCTTTAAAAGACCTTCCAAAGAATAACTTTTTAAAAGAGCTTTTCATTACCCTGAATCTGCTTAATTTGGCGATGCTAATTGCCTTAATTGGTGGGCATTTTTGAAGCCGCGCGCAACAACATTTTAGAAAAATTGTAATAAATAGGAATATACATCACTTATAACTGTATTATATATCATTTTGATCGCAAAATAATGTAGTACATGCATGTATATATATTTCAAACTCACCCTTGCTCCTTCACTTGTGGTATCCAAAAATGTTCAGGAAGTAAACTTTTTTCATTTTGTATTTTTGAGTAACACGGTCTGGTAACCACTTTCAAAATAAAACTAGCGAGATTATAATATAAACAAAAGGTGCGTATTTAAGTTGTCTTTCGTAATATGTAAAGAAATTGGCAATATGTCCACTCATTATTTTTTTATATTTTTTTTACTGTTACTATGTACACGCCGCGAAAAATTAGTCGTCACCTTCCTCTGCCTTCCACATCTTGTTGGCCTCCAAAAATGTTGAAGGAAAATTGACAAATAACTTTGTTCACGTATTATATTTGTATTATAAAATAATATTATGTCATTTATAATTCAATAATTACTGAAATCTAAACAGAAAACTTGAACCGAACACGGAACACGTCTAGAATGAGCCGCCTAGATTCGCCATTCTCAACAGACTGACTACGTCACTACGTGACGAAATTCTCGTCATCGCCGGCGGAAGACTATTTTTAGATAAAAAGTAAACCGACTAGACGCGGAGGAATACATGAAAAATGTAGGTCATTCAGTTTTAATTGATCTTCATTACCATACATATTGTAAATTGTTTGTAATTATAAATCTACATTGATTTAATCAATTACATTGGTAAATCTGGCACAATAAATACATTTCATACGTCAATTTGTTCTTTTTGTGCGTGAATACGATTTTCAACACAATTTTCATATGTGTAAGATTTGGACTATTCTTCTGTGTTTCTCTGCTGTATTTTTTCAAATCGTATTGATGGATCTCTATGTTTTCATTAGAATTTCTATTTCATTTGAACGATTTGAATTTGGGTTTTTACGTGGAACCCATATTGGCTCATCATTATAAATTCCACTCAAATTAAATTTACTACATGAATTAATATTCATTATTCACTGTTAGCAGTCGACATAATGGATCAGCTGTTCCTAATAGTAGGTATTGGTCATTCTTTCCAGCAGAATTCGATCTATCGATTGTATTCATCGAAAAATACTATCGACCATTGGTTTGATTGAAAAGTCGATTCGCGTGATCGAATGTTTAATGCGTCGCAATTGCGACTCTGCCACTTACTGCAATTTTTGCGCGTCGCAACTGCGACGCTTGCCAAATGCTTAGTTTCATTAATCTGCGAGATTCAGCATTTGTAGGTTAAGTATTGTACTGATGGCCGAGTAAAACATATGTTTTCTGACAAGTTAAAAGGATCCTGCTATAAAACTCTTCTTCTTTCACATTGTTCAGGCTACTTACTTTTCTTATTCAGAAAAGTATTTTAAAAGCATGGACTGAAGAATCATTCAAAAATATGAAGATGATTGAGATACAATATGATTGTAATGTACCTACAATCTACATGAAACGGCATAGTTTCAACTTGACGAAATGGGAAGAAAGGTCAAATAATAACCTAATTAGTGATCTCAGTTCACAAGAGCCTGATACAAATCAGTGTAATGTATTTTCATATCCTAAATAAAAAATACAGAGCTCAACTCTTTATTAGAGCTATTCACCATGTACCAGAACTTTTCACATTGACTTCATGTACCGATACTGTAATTTTGATGAAAATAGTGTAATGTTTGGAAATGATAAAACTAACGAATTACACTCAAATTATGTACAATCATTAATAAAGTACGAGTCACATATTTGGGAGTTTTCATGTGTACCAGAACTTTTTTCAACTGTTTTATGTACGGGTACTGTAATTTTGATGGAAGTAGTGTAATGTTTGGAAATGATGAATTAAGTGAATAATATTATGCACTCAATTATAAAGTAAATGCTTAACCCCGGTCGTACACCGGAGCAATAAGCAATAGGCAACTAGCAACTTATGGATCATATGATTGTCTACTCTATACAAACCAATAGTTCAATGCACACCGAAACAGCTGCTTTAGGTGTGCATTGGACTATTTGTTTCTATAGAGTAGACGATCATATGATCCAAATGTTGCTTATTGCCTATTGCTTATTGCTCCGGTGTATAGCAGGAGCCAATTCAACTTGTCATAAATCAGCTGATCCAGTAATAATTAAAGAGTGATTTCGACACAATAATCATAAGGCTTGAAAGTCTTAAAGACCTTTAAAGTCTTTAAAAGACCTTTTTAAAGAAGACCTTCCAAAGAATAACTTTTTAAATGACCTTTTCAATAATCTGCGAGATTCAGCATTTGTAGGTTAAGTATTGTGATCATATGCTCGTCGATCAGCTGATTTATGACAAGTTAATTGCATCCTGCTATACGAGCTGCCATATACAAGTCATACACTTGGGAGTTTCCATAAGTTGTGATTTATGTTGCAATTTGAATTCAAAATGTTTCCATGTGACCAAGGTTAATACAAAAAGTATTATGAAAGTAAAATACCAGAAAGTTGTAGAAGCCAATAAATGTTTTCTGGCAATTTTTCTTTACTGAAGTCACGGAAACTGAGTTGCGCCGCAAGGCTCCCTAATGACAACACTAAAATTATTCGGTTACATGCCCGGTGTTGTGTGCAACCATTGAATATATATCATTTGGATATAAAAGTATATATATTCAATGGTGCGCCTACAGTATATATGTAGAACGAATATCGAACCAGAGTGGCGTGTCGGGGAGCTCAAAATAGGTAAATACCTTCCGTGACTGCCGATAGGGAACATACCTGCCTACGTGAGTCATGCTAGCACACTGCTGGCTCACGTAAATCTTCCCGATAAATAATTCCAGATAGCTGCCACCCGTCGCGATAGGCAACTTTCTATTCAAGGCTTTCAGCATCGCTTGAACGCGAATCACATTTCATGAGGTGCGGTTCGGATGAAACGTTCTCTTTCAATATCTTTAAAAAATCTTTTTAAAATAAGGAGTCTTTCGTAGAAGAACCTCATAATTGATTCTATATGCTTCCTCCAAGCTTGTTGAGATATTACAGTACATTATTAAAAAATAAATAATTATGTAGATTTATAATAATTAGAGAAACGAAAATAAATGGTTCTAAAGAAATAGCTATGAAGACTTCTGCTACAGCAAAATAATATTGACAACAGAACTAAATAGCAAAAGGATAATAGATAAATGCCACTGTATAAAAATGCAACATCCAATAATTATTTCTTTCATATGTAGATTTACATGGATTTAATGTAATCAGGAACCACATAATACTACAGAGTGTGTATAGTAATGACTACTATCATAGCCCCCTTCAAATTACATGGCCGCGGCTTTCAATGTGACAACCTCGCATTACCGGCTGGTTTCATTATAAAATCAGCGACGTTGTCACATTGAAGGCCGCGGCCATGAAGTTTAGAGGGGGCTATGCTACTATATGTATAGTGTATGACTATATACTCTCTGTACATAATACAAGTAGAGGGAGCACTCAGGCTCAGTATTGAAGCCAATTCTGGCGCCTAAACCAAAGGAAGATGGCGGCGGTTTACAATAGAATCACTTTGATTTTATTGATTTAATAAGTTGCTTGGCATAAATTCCTCAATAGTTTTTATTTCTCCATCAACTGAACTTTCGAAGAAGAATTGCTGAGAACAATTAATTGTCCAAGACAATTGGACCGCATTGCAGACGGAAAACATTATTTGTCCGAATACGTTCTTATCCATTACAAGCTGAGCCAACCAATTTCCTGGTGACCAAGTCAAGTCAGATGTACGTGACATTGCACTGAGTCGACGTGACTAGCATTGTTTGATCTTGCATTAAAGTGACGTTTTAACAAACTTACTTCATCGTTCACCAAAGTGACGCGTGATCTTTACATCGCCAATCTCCTTTGGCGCAGAAGCAACCATATTCTGCAGCGAGTACCTCATAAGTAAAGAGATTTTTCTTTCCCTTACAAGTACAGATTATTTTCTGTTCCTTAGCCCTAGCGCACACTGAGGTGGGGTGGCGATGGCGTGGCAACACGCTAAACACAAACATATGAAACTAAATGAAACAGCGCACATCGAGATGATGTTACATTATGTTTAAAATTTAGCTTGTTGCCATGCCATCGCCACTCCACCTCAATGTGCGCTAGGCCTTACAGAATATACAGAGTAATATTGGCAACGAGCCTCTCAAACTACAAATGCAGAGTGTTCCAATGTTAACGTTGGCAGTACAAAAATACACTGGTTATGTTATTTTTAATAAAAAACTGTTTACAATTAACACATTTTATTAAAAGAATCATGAAACAATGAAAGTAGGAAAGCTTTTTAATTTATTCGCAGAACACTAACAATTTCATCTTTCTTTAGATCAAGATGATGAATATTTCAATAGAAATTGATAAATCACGTCAGTAATCTATATGGTGGAAAATGTATAGCATTGTAGCAACTTGACCAAGTTAGATAGAAAAATTGTTCCTCTATAACTAGTAACTTATGAAAATTCTCATGTTTCTATCCATTATATAAAGGATTCTACGATATGTTAATAAGGATAATCCTACTGAGAGAATAATAAATAATGGTTGATTATAATCAAGATTTATTAATAAAAGTCAACAGTTGAGTTGGTAGTCAACTATAATAAGGGACAGTGGATAATATATTACAACAATTATATGAACCCAATAAACACCTTATTTAATCGGCTTTAGTGAATGGCCCTTATAATACGATAAATGCTGTATCTGACAATGAAAGAAAACTAATTTAATTCAGCACCAGAATCTGTTTTTGGGATGACTGGTTATGGCAAAGTTATCCCTTGATATGTTCAATAATGAATGTGCCTTCTATATATACTTTATTTCCTCTCAGAAAACAATTACTTTTCAGCTTTTTGAGAGGGATGACAGCAAACAGCATACCAAATTGGTTTTTTGTATTATTATAAGTACTACGAGTATACGCACAACTGCAAGTGTTTACAATTAATAGATTATCGCTTTCCTTTCTAGCTAATACATTCAACTCGGACCTGAAAGAAAATAGATAGGTGTAGGAAGTTAGATTCGTAGGTTTCACTAAGAAACATAAGTTTCCTGATATTTGAAATAATTTAATGCACCAATCATAATTGAATGCATTGAAAATGAACGCACTACATCGTAGGGAAGGAGAGTTGACTGATCCTGAGCCAAAAAATATTGAGAAAGTATTTGAAATTTTTTTCGCATCCACGTAAAAGGTCTTGAAGTCACGTGGCTGTTGCACAATAGAAAGATGCTCTGGATATGGTGATGAGCCGAAATTCATGATGTTTAGTCCAATTGATTTTTTCTCATGTTCAGTGAGGAACGAAGACTTGGCAGGCTTAGAAGCAAACACCTCCCAGCTCATAGTGAGGAACCTTATGTGCTTTTTTAAACTGTTGAAGACTGATCCCATTTCCTCAACACCGAGCTGTTTGCGGGTAGCTTCAGCCATGGCCCACTTTTCAAAATAATCGAAAAGCTCTAGTTCAGATGCTAATTTCATTGACGGGAGTTCCAATATCATATTCACTGTTTCAATCTTAGCAGATGAAAAGTACTCGCTCTTGAATACATCGTCTGTTTTTTCTTGGATTATTCTACAGCATGTTTCATCAAACTCAGAAATATTCCTACTTTGACAATGTTCATAGAATTCCAACACCTCAAAAGGTGTAGTCTCAGTCATGATGTGCTTAATACATTGTCGACAGAGCTCAATGATGTCGAATTTCTGAGCAGCAATGTACATTAAAAGAGTCTTAATTGCTGATACGAATATCACTTTCCCTGTATAGATAAAAAGTTTCATACCTTGAAATTCTTCAGGCTCCAAATCATCTATTCTGATCACTGATTCTTCTTTCAGCAAACCTTTGAACTTTTCGCTGGCTAATGAGAATATCAATCGATGGCCTTTGATGGTGGTGGGGTCTCGAAGGCCAACCACAAACTCACAATCACTTGTAACGTCATCATCAAATAAAAGTTTGAATCTTTCATTAAATGGCTTTTCGCCTTCAGAAGGTGGTGTGATGAGAGACATAGCGGTGATACTGAGAAGTAGAACGACTCAGAATGAAACTGAGATGGAACCAATCAACAATAGCTGCTCAGAATAAATGCCAGTTTGGAACATATGATTACCATATCGTAATGGCCATGGAGTAAAGGCGGCTGGGAAGAATATTTCTGAATGATACCAATCGATTCTTCTGTATGTGCAAAAGAAAAGCAATATAATCGAAGCAAATTTGAAATTTTTGATTTTATAGTATTGAAAAAATTAGTATCTTTAGCTCGTGATTATGAGCTGTCATTTTGGCAGTTCTGAAGTCCGGTTTCCAATTCAATTTATTCGCTCTACCAGCTGTACAGCAGGATTCAATTAACTTGTCATAAGTCAGCTGATCCAGTAATAATTAAACAGTGATTTCGACACAATAATCAAAAGGCTTGAAAGTCTTAAAGGCCTTTAAAGTCTTTAAAAGACCTTTTTGAAGAAGACCTTTCATAGAATAACTTTTTAAAAGACCTTTTCAATAATCTGCGAGATTCAGCATTTGTAGGTTAAGTATTGTGATCATATGCTCGTCGATCAGCTGACTTATGACAAGTTAATTGCATCCTGCTATACATTGAATCAGTTTCGTAGTATTAGGATTATTTCAAATTTTCAGAAAACAGCAGCTGATTGATGTACGCTCGTTTACTGACGTTAAATCAGCTGTTTTCTGTCAATTTAAAATAATCCTGCTATACCATGGAAGTAAAAAAGACTAGTATAGATTTTCTGTATTTCAGCGCAATTATTTGAAATCAGAGAATCGTCTATCCACAGTAGATTATCAATATAGTTTCAACCATTATTAAAAGTCAGCATCTCTGATTAGTCGAAAATCACGATTCACTCTTTAATTCAAAATAATTATAAACAACATGATTTTCAAATTCTCATCTTATCTAGAAAAAAAAATTCATTATTATAATTCCAGACTAAAGAAACAAACAAATGGACCAATATTCACAACAATATATTTCTGTGAAAACGACCATAATAGAAATTGCTACCAACTTGTTTCACATTGCCAATCCATTCGAATAAATTTTATACAGTCACTAACAATATCAATGTGCCATTCAATGATGTCATAATTATAATTATATATAGCAATAATATTGATCATAACTGATTTTTCAGAAAAAATTTCATTGAAACAACTATTCACATTATGGCAAACGTTTTAAAAGATATAATTATGTGGACGCAGTCAGCTGATTGGAGGAATAATAATACGAGGTGTTATGATGTCAGCTGTCCAAATGAATCGGAGCAGTTTGTTTCAACCCTTGTATGAGTTTGGTATTTGTTTGTAAACGCGTGGCAATTTTATAATTTCCATCTTTTGCTTCAAGACGCTACCAGCGTGTGCTCCGACGCAATGCTTCGAACTGAAAATAAACTTTTCCATTAGAGCTTTTCCGGCAGTTTTCCTACGAAACTTCGAATCTACCATGGAAGTGCCCTACTTCCGGCATTGCTATTCGTTCAAGTTCGCGCACAAGCTTATAATATACAACAACAGAAACATGTATAATGTATAATCAACTTGACGTTTGATTCAATTGAGATCAACAAAAAATAACTGGTTTATTGATAATATTCAAAGAAATATTAAATTTCATACCATTTCAAGCAATAATTAGTAATTGATTGATAATTTGATACAATATTTGAAGAACTGCTAAATTTCACGTCATTTGAAGTTGGTTTGTCAGGATGGTGATAAGTACCAAGAAAATAGTAATTGCTATAAATTCCCACTAAAATAACAACATACAGTCAACGTTTACTTTGCGAATTCACTTTTTGCTACACATTTTTGTTATTTTGGTGAGAAATTAATAGTGTGAACTTTGCAGTCGTCATAGATCAAGACATTCACAACTTCAATTCAGAATAATCTATATATAATAATAATAATTTTATAGTTTTATTATCTTTCTCGAAATTCGAAATCCGTGTGGTATTTGGATTCAGAATGATAATCGATGAGCTAGTGGAGTGCATATATTATAAGCTGGATAATTTCCCCTAAACAGGAGAGAATTGATTGAAGTAATCCAAGCAATGTTAGTAGCGACTTCTCAACAGTGAATAAAAGCCTCCATCTCCAATGGTGGGGGAAATGGGTGAGCCTGGAGAAAGGCGTCAAAGCAAGGAACAGGATAAGTGACTATATATCTATTGTGCCCGACCACAATGTGCTGATTGTGTAATGGCGTAGGAGAGAGTTGTTCGATGCTCGCCACTCTAGTGTTGTGGTGTTCAATGGTCTCGACTGTTGTGCTCCTAAAAGCCCATACACTCTCCAAAATCTGATCAAACTCTGCCGCCTACCAATACAATCTTACACCACATAGGTCCTATCTTATTCTTATCAGCAATTCACAGCAATTCCCTTAAGAGCTCTTCTTTATACGAGGAAAGTGTTTAAAGTCAATCTGCTACAAGGGTATTGTTCTATCAGTATCAATTTGAAACTGAATACTATGAACAATTTAAACTATGGATAATTTAATCTTTTCTCATACACGATAAGACCAATCGCTGAGCAACGATCGGAATTTTGATAGATGACAGCAACGGACAACCCCTTAATCGAACAACCCATCAGTTATTATTATAGTACATTTTTATTTACAAGCCGTTTTGTCATTTACAAGTTATTGTAACAGAAATTGATTTCAACAGGGAAAACATCTTGAGTGATTCCATTTTGTAACAAGCGGAGACGTGTCCACCAAATATGTAACAAGCGGAGAGGTAATATAATAACTTGAGGTATAATAAAATAATGCCTACTCTATGTAAATATATGTAAATATATTTTAATATTATGGCTATCACCCGAAACAGACTTCTCCTGAACAAACTCAATGGATATTAAATAAAAAACTCATAGTGTTGTCATATAGCCACAAATTTATTAAAATATCGAAATTAAAAGTAGAGTAAAAGAGCAAATTAATGATTGGAATATGGAGAAGGAAGGAAAGGTTATTAGATTTTTTGATGGGGGTGATGCCCACATAAGCTTTGGGGCTGAAGGGGAAGGGTCTATCCAATAACCTTGAGTGGGAGATTCTAACTTCGCCGAGCATATTTGAACGCATATAATCATAAATTCAAGGCATATAAATCGCATATAAAGCATAATCATAAATTCAAGGCCATGGAAATTGAAAAATTTAGAGGCTTAGGAAATAACTCGAATATCAAAGAAGGATTTAAATTACTTTGAATGACCAGAGTCATTTCAGCCAACACAACACATTAATCTTGTTTTATCGTGTGTTTTAGTTTTTGTTTGTGTATTTTTCACGCTCTTTTGTATTCCACACTGTTTTCTTCAGGCATTTCAATTTCTGTCATATGTTACTTCTAAATTTTAATGTTTTTCATTTCTATGTTTGTTGTATGAACCGTTATTGCCGTGACGTTTGTACGAACCGTTCATCGTGGGAGTAGCTTGTCTATGTCTAGGCCAATGGCAGTCGCCAATGACCTTGATAGGTTATTCAACTTCCAATTATTGCATTGCTCGCTTCATATTCTGCTGCTCTGTACTCTAGTTTTAGATTATTAGAGATTGAAAGGCTATAAGAACCGAGACCGGTATCTATAGGTTTATAAATTTGTGATTGTTACAACTTAACTGCATCATTCTCATTGCGTCAAGTATTTTAGATAAATATTTTTTGGTTCATTGAAACAATGAGTTCAGGTATTAGTTATAATACTATCCATGTTCTTATCGAGTGATTTTTTTATTACAGATTGAGCCTATGGACAGATAAGGGTGGATTGCAGGGTAGAGCGATGGGTGTGCCTGGCCTAGCACAATCCACGCTTCTGCTTAGCTTCATCACCTTGCTCAAAGGGGTGTCTACCGTTTGCAATGATTCCATTTGCGACAACCAAGTACAGGTGAGTCATTCTAACAATAAAAATCCAATAAAAATTATCAGATGCTCCTATGATCTATCCATCACTATTAAATTTATGAAATTCAAGTAATAATAATATTTTCGAAAGACTTGTGTCTAGGATTCAATCAAAATTGGAATATTTAGTTTTCAAATATTATCGTCTTTGCAAAAGTACAAGTTCACTCCAATTGAAAATACAGGATAAATTTTTCATAGGTGCTATGTGCATAGTTAAGGCATAACTTACCCCTTTTCCACTCAACCCACAATGCATACAATGGTATTAGTAACTCGCTTAAATCAAAAACGAAAAATAATAATAGAAAAATTAATTCAAACAAATGTCAAACATAAAACAAATGTAATTCCAAATATAGAGAAGTGCTCACTGTGAACAAACCTGTGTAGCCAGGGCAGAGATTTGTCATCAGCGTGTAGTGCTATTATATGCACTAGTTCCATATTATAGTTTCCACCATCAAACAAAACAAAGCGAATATCTGTGTCATTGGAGTACAGTAAAGTGCATGCAATGGAAATAGGAATATGACACTACCCATATCTATCTATCACTTTTATTACTATATATCACATATCAGTGATATCACTATTTATCACTATTCATTCTATTAATAAAATTCAAGTGCCAATAATAATTTCGAATGACTGGTCTGTGGGATTCAATCGAAACAAAATACTGTTATGTCTGACAGCCATTTATGATGATTGATCAGCACCACTTTAGCGCAGTCGGATGATTGATCGTTGGCGATTGTGCGTGCGAAAGCGATTCACGCCGAAAAGCCACTCTAATAGATTATGCCGACTAGTTGGATGGATTGAAAGATTCAAAGCCCCGATTGTCTCGATCAAGCGGAAAAGGCCGCTAATGCGAAAGGAATGCGGTTGAACACCGCCAGAAATTGCCGTTCAAATGTAACTCAGTCTTACATTTTGGAGGTGTGTTGTAGGCGACCAAAAATATTTAGGAACTTATTCTGCAAGTCAGTTTGAATGTAACTCGGTCGTACATTTTGGAGATGTGTTTTAGGCTACCATAGATTTTCAGAAAGAACACCTTTAGTAAGTCAGTTTGAATTTAAATCGGTCTTACAATTTGGAGGGCTACTAAAAATTTCTATACTCCGACCACTGACAAAAAACCTCCAGAATAAGAACTCTACTGCGCAAAGAGAGCGCACGTTATGCAATGCAGCAGTTTATCTCACTCGCTCACTAGAGTAGCGGTACTATGTGATACTGTATCACTTCAGTGATACAATGCGCGAAGGTTCTTTTGTCTGATGTTACATTATAGCACCAAATGCTTATGTGAGCCAGTTATAATGTTTTCAACGAATCCTCCATTGCAACTCGTCTTTCGCATTGTTATTCATATTTATTTTACATAGACTCAAAGAATACTTTCTATCAAGATTTGTAAGAGGAATGGTTCGTTAACTAGAATTTGTACAATGGATTGATAATCTGAATAAGAAGACTTGATGTTGTCAAAACCACATATTTGTGAAATAAATATGTATAAACAGAAATAACCGAAATAAATATTAGTATAAATAGATGAGTATAAGTATAAATATAGTATAGATACAAGTATACAAGTTACAAGTTACAAGATACAAGTATACAAGTATAGATGAGTATAAATAAATAGTATAAACAGAAATAAATACGTGGTTTTGACAACATCAAGTCTTCTTATTCAGTATGGATAACTACCACAACATCACCTTCACTACTACACAGAAAGATTGATAATCTATCCAAAGATCACAGACACGACATACAATGTATAACACTGTTCAAGTGTTCTTAGAAATTCTACTATAGACCTCAATAATTAATGCTCAATTAAAGGAAAGTCACTTATATTATTAATTTCAAATCCTCTCAAACAGCAAGGAGGAGCAGCAAGTTTGACGAGATTTATTGCATTGAGCTGAAGCAATGATAGCAATAACTGAACTTTGGAATTGAAAGGTGGAAGTTGAACGTTGAAAATTGAAAGATGACAATATTGGAAGTCGAAGTTGAAGGTTGAAAGTCGAAAGGTTGAAGGATAATCGTTGAACATCGAACGTTGAAAGTCGAAAGTTATAGTTGTAATTTGATAGTTGTTAAGAGCTGAAGTAGAATTGAGCACTGAGTTGGATATTTGATAACTAAGCTGGATAGCAATAACTGAACTTTGGAGTTGAAAGGTGGAAGTTGAACGTTGAAAATTGAAAGATGACAATATTGGAAGTCGAAGTTGAAGGTTGAAAGTAGAAAGTTGAAGAATTATCGTTGAACGTTGAAAGTCGAAAGTTGATTGTTGTAATTTGAACATTGAGCATTGAACGTTGATCGTTGAACGTTAAACGTTGAAACTTAAAAGTTGAAATTTGAAAGACGATAGTTCACCATCGAGAATTAAAGGTTGGAAGCTGCGGATTGTAAGTTGCAAGCTGCAAATTGAGAGCTGAAAGTAGAAAGTTGAAGGTAAACGTTGAAAGATGAAAGCTGGAATTGTGGGCGACCAATAATGGAGTTGCTTGCTGTTATGGATGTTGCAAGTGGCAAGTGCCCACATTCTACTGTACGTGCATAGCACGCTCGAAGCGTTTTTCTTATCCCAACCGTCTATTACAGCCTGTAATGGACAGTTTGCAGCACGCTATAAAAATAGGTAGCCGCTACTACATTGAACACACGGGTCAATAAAGAGCAAATCTGCCTCGGGTGAAATATGTGGCAGTTGAAGGCAGGAATTCAGGATCAGGCCGGCCACTCGCTCTTGTGTTGCCTATAAAATCAAAGAATCGAATTCACCGGAGGCTGGCCCGGCCCGGCCCGCTCTACATTAAAGTAATGTTACCTCATTGTAAATGGTGCGAAGACAATGGACGACCTCGTTTCTTTCTTATCGCAGTCATTCCGTCTCTCTCGTTTCTCTTCCGGTGAGAATTCACACACACACACCCACACCCACACACTTTCACATACTGAGATTCTATACTGCAGCGGATGGCTACTGGAAATTGATGCCCTGATTCCGATTGGTTTGTTATAATAGATTATAGGTGGTGATTGGTTTGATGGTAAGATCATAAAGAATATTAGTGAATATTTATTTATATCAGAGATAATCAAAATTACTTGGTCAGTCCATGCTTATATTCTCATCTAAACTCATTAATTTGTCTCATAAAAATTGATAAATAATGGAAGTCTTGTAATACTGGAAAGAGGCGGTTACACTCATCGAACATCCTCACATGAAGACAAAATCTTGGAATCATCATGAAATTCAACTACTTAATAATTATGTACAAGTCTAGAAAAAGTAGAGTGATAAGCGAAACTTAAAACTTCTTTCTCAATTAAAACATCTATTGCTAAAGATAATACCTCTATTTTGTCATGAACTTTATGGGAAAAAATAGATTGGATGTGTGGGCCTGAATATGTTATTCAAATTTAATATTATATAGACTTTTTTATGTAACAAGTACCAAATTTTCGCATTTAACTGTAACTTGACTCATCTTAGTATGAAATTCACAGTATCACAAGCTGATACATTATAACTTTTGTAAGACTGGTGAACGTTGCCTCCTCCTTAGTTTTTTTATGTTTTACAAGGAAAGCGGTTATTTGAGTTTCCGTTGCGAAACGTGGTATACTTATTTGGTCATCCTGTAGGAAATATAACCGGCGATGACCAAATAAGTATATTCTTATGATTAACTTATAATTATGAATATATATAAGAACTTATACTTATAGCCGCTTAGCCACTATTGAGTTTAATTTTTGCAATTTTATTAATTCTCCATTTTCTTGCTTTGTTCGATAGAGTCGAGTTATTTCCTCGCTCAAAGAAGCTTCGTTCGTTTAGGACTATTGCACAGATTAGTTTAATTTTTTTTCATTAATAGTAGATAATCAAGCCAATGTATTATGATGATAATGATAATGTTATTATATTGAAAGTTTTATCAGATGAAAAAGTTTTATGCTGCTATAGTTCGATTCACGTCAAGAAGTCAGCATTGTTTATATGAGGAGCATTGATGTCAAGTTTCACTGAGAGAGAAGAATAGAACTGCACCAAACGTGTTTGTAGGGACTTGTCTTGACAACAATGCACGCAACTATGCATAATAGGATAGAGACATCAGCCACTGCCTTGTGATGATAATGATAATGTTATTATATTGAAAGTTTTATCAGATGAAAAAGTTGTATGCTGCTAAACCAAAATTAGATTAGATATGAAATAATAGTCATTCATTGTAGGTGAACATACTGTCCATTAATTTCAAATCCAGATAAAATTAATAAAAAAAAGAAATCAATTTGAAAAAAAATTCCAACAGGAAAGAAAGAGAATGATGGATAGTTAGACATCCATGAATTAAAGATGATAAGTTTTGAAGAATAAGCCCTGTGATCTCATGAAATTACTGTATGGCATCTATCCACTGTAAATGGAGTGTTCCAAAGTCACCCAATTATCCTCAAAGTATAATACTGTGAGCTATTAGATTGCGGAGGCAGTGAACAAGACGCGCCCCTGCTATCCTATAAATGGTATTCAATTAACTTGAGTGGCAGGTTAATTGCCTTGGTGAGCCAATCTGCTGCCAGATATACGTAATTGAGCCTACATATAATACCGGTTAGCAGTTTCTGTGAAACAATCTGTATCGAGCAAACTGATCGCACCAGAATGCTAATTTCAGGTTTACTATCCTTTAAGAATGAGATACATATTACTTTATCGTAGTTTGTTGAAGTTGAAATTTTGTTTTACTCCATCAAATTTTGAAGTATTTTTTTTCAAATCACAAATTTTTAGTTTTGACAACTTCCATTTTTCTTATTATGAACTTTTGATGTCTTGGCGAGTGTTATATCCACAACAATATGAGTCTGGATACATCCTGTTTGACTACTACAGACAATATCAAGTTAGAAATCATAACCTTTATTGAATATTGTCATCTATTCATGTATAGCACGATTCTTTTAACTTGTCAGAAAACCGCTGATTTAACGTTAGTAAACGAGCGTACATCAATCAGCTGTTTTCTGACAATTTAAAAGAATCCTGCTATAGTAGGCCAGTGATTCTCGAAGTCAATGACAAAAAAATAACGGGTGAAAAACTAGCACAACCCAAATAACGGCGTAGAGTATACTTTCTTGCATCACTCTCCAGTGTTGCGGAGTTGCATAACCTGATCCTTCACTAAGAGAGTTCTTACAACCTACATACATGATTGTAGTATAGGTATTAACAGTGTAGTAGGCAAGGTTGGTCGCCGTCTGAGATAGGCGCCATCCCGTATTGAAGTAAAACGTAGAATTTTGAACTGATCTCGATTGTATAACAGGTAGAAAACCTGAAACAAAAACATAAATTTGGTTGATGATTAAACCATATTCCTATAGTGCGATTCACGTCAAGAAGTCAGCATTGTTTATATGAGGAGCATTGATGCCAAGTTTCATTGAGAGAGAAAGAGAAAACTGCACTAAACGTGTTTGTTGGGACTGTGTGCGACAAAAATGCACAGTGCGGCAACTATGCATAGTGCGCATAGGATAGAGACATCAGAAACTGCCTTGTGCTGAACAAGGATAGCAAACTCCCATCTAAGCAATGCTGACTTCTTGACGTGAATCGCACTATATTACAATCACCAACTGCTTTTGCTAATAATCCTAAGAGTCTAGGCCTACTCGGGTTTGAAGGAAGATCTTTGATAATTATAGATGAAAAGGCAGTAGATGTAAGAAATGTAGAAAGAGCAGTATTTAATAGTATTAAAAATTGAAACCAATCTTGAATTGCTCTGCTGGTGGCAATGACGTGGATCCGTTGTTCTTCATCTTACCCAATGACAATCAAGCTTCATGGTAGAGCCTTAACGGAAATATTTTAATTGGTAGAGAAAACCAGTTGAATTGAAACTTACGAAAATAATTATCGGATTTCTTGTTAGAAGCCATTGAATATGCGGGATAATTTGTTGCATACTCACCATTCCATACAATGAAAACCTACTACGGAATGTAATCATCCTGAAAAAGTAGTACACTTAAAAATCAGTGATTATGTGAGACTTCAACAAACATTACTTAAACTCTCACAATAATCGAATGATCTGTACTACGTTTTTTGATGGGTATTAGTTTCAGCCGATTGAACTCAGCTTATTTTCCGTGAAAACTGAATAATTCTATGCGATTGAGTTTTTTATTCATACGGAAATTAAATTGATAATTGATTTGTGCAACACCAATCACCCGTACAGAATCAAGCGGGAGTTAGAATACATTCATTGCGAACAAGCGCTTCGTTACCCTTTCAATTGGATCTTCTAAATCCCTTTTTTCGTCAAATCGTATTATATGTGAGGATGAATCGGCATGACAGAGAGAGTGTGATGATGAGGGAGAAAAGAAAGAGAGGGAGTGAGAGAGGAAGAGAGTATGTGTATATGATAGAGAGAGGAATTGAAAGATAAATAGTGATAAAATTGATAAATGACTATATTTTTTCCACTTAGTACATTACATAGGTTCTGTGGGCGAAGTTGACGCATAAGAGCCCCCTCTCCCACTCAACCCCCATAAAGATAGATAGAAAGAGAGACAAGATTTATAGAAGAGTGGGATAATAGTCATACATGAGTCATGAGCAACAGAAAGCAAGAATTTAGTATATTATTGGATCACTCAGCCTGTAAATAATCAGCATATATTGTAAAAAAAGAGAGTAGGCAACTCATATTGTTATGAACTATTATAAAGCCATACACTTTCAAATCGCCTTCGAAAAAGTCTTTCCTCGATTCCCATATCCAGAACTGGATTATACTGTATGTCAGTCACTTTAACCCATAATGATAATCAATCGGACTGAAATGAATAAGCTTGAATGAATTCCATATCTGGTTTGTATATATTTTAAAACTGGCAATTCACTACCCTTGCAGAAACATTCTAAAAAATGGAAGATGGAAAATACATCAGTTATTAATATTATGGGGCAAATTTGATTTGGTTATTAATATTAAGGAGCAAATTTGATTTTAAAAATTTGAGCCTTGCGCTCGGACCTTGCTGATTTTACAATTGAAAAATTGGTCTAGCGAGAATAATTATTACAATTAGTATTTGAATTAGGCTAAGTAATTGAACAATAATGAAAATCATGATAAATTAGGGAGAAAATTCTATATACGTAATACGATTATTCTTGGGAACTTATTAATTTTATGAATTGCACTATTATCAATCATTGCAACAAACTTCGATTGAGAATCCATAAATACTTATAGATAATTGAACTATAATGAAAATCATGATAAAATAGGGAGAAAACTCTATATGCGTAATACGATTATTCCTGGAAACTTTTCAATTTTATGAATCGCACTATCATGAATCATTGCAAAAAACTTTGATTGAGAAGCCAGAATGCGCTCTCAAATGAACTAATCAAGCAGCATAGTGAAAGCCTCCTCGATTTTTATGTCTAATGAGGCATTCAGTGAGCACTCATTTATTGGGAAATGAGTTGTGCAAAAGCCAGTAATCAGAGAGGGAAAAATGAATCGCTGTAGATGCTCTTGTGCGCTCGGGTGCGGGGTTTCGGCCTATTACTTTTGGAATCCCTGGTTAGGGATTAAATTCCATTCCTCTTGCAAGGATTAAAAAGGAGTCAGATTCATCCTGCGAAACTAATTTTTCGTAGGTAGTGAATATGATTGCATTCCTGCCTTGCTCGAGTGTAGCCCATTCTGTACATAAGCCAACAACATAAAAGCATCTTTTTTCACATATATCTACTCATATTATATGGAAAAGCAGCAAAATTTTCTATGCCTCTTGGCTGCTATGGAATTCGTTTTATTGTACATAATATATGTTTTCCAGTCATCTTTCTGGAGGTATGAGATCTTACTAGCTTGGAATTCGAATGAAAATAACTGGCAGAATATTTTACTTTGTCTCATAAACATGAGGAAGGATGAAAACGCTCAGAGAATGCGTTTTTGTCTATCTATTTTCATTTGAATGTTATTTTCTATTTGACAATATTTTTTTGTATTGACTGCCTCTTTCTAGACTACAAAATTAATGCAAATAAATTTCAACTATCTAGTTCTTAGTAGTACATAGTATTCTACCTCGAGCTTTCCTGTTTTATTATTGAAAATTGAAATTGTTTTAAATTGAAAATTTTTATTATCAAGTCATTTCTATCTCAATTTTTTACCATGTGAAAATGATGTTTTTCTCAATTTTTAAGAGAAGTAGGAGACGTTATCTATCTTATCGAAGTCACACTTCACTTACTAGCATTAACGATTTGAATAGATAAATCAATGAAATGTTCCGATCTTTCGATACTACTTACTATCAATTAGATAGAGTCTTGTAATGATGTGTTATTATGTGTCAAGTCCCATATTTTTCCATTATGTGTTGTGTTGGAAAATCTATGTGAAAACTAATAGATATCATAAATTATCTCGGAAAAGTTTAATGAACGAAATTCCTAATTAAGTTCATCGAATTTCCTCACTAGCTATTATTCTGTTATCAATATTTGCAGTAGCGGAAGTCTTCAAAGTATTCTATAGCATTAGTAATTGGGAATTTCGTTCAATAAATTATTATGATTTCAAAAGCAATTGAATAGTTGCAATATCACAACTCCTATCACGGCAAACATTACTATGATCCTTTATTCCATTTTGAAATGTCAAGTATCTTCCAAGTAATATATGGCGGCGTAAACGTGTGTTGCCTATTCAGTCTGGCCTCTACAGAAAAAACTGTTTGGACAGGCAAGAAAACGATTTTCCACTGAGCAAGAGAGAACTAAAGGAAGGCCGTGAATTGCTCTGGGTTTTCAAGGAACAAAAAGGGGTTCATTAGCGTACATTTGGAAAGAAAACAGGAACATGAATTAATTGTGCATGTCAGCCATTGTTGAGAGTGAGACTACACCGTGGTTGTAGAATACATCATTATTAAAATTAATGTTATGGAATGACCTTGCTTCGCAGTAATCATACATGAAACATGATATTCCATTTTAATTGAGCTTTGTTGAGGAATTGAGAAATCTTGATTCTTCTCCCGAAATAATTGAAATTGTAGAAGTGATGATATTCATCATCCTGTGGAACTTGATAACGTTTTAACGGAATAATGAATATAATTTCGTGTTTATAGTATTTCGTGTTTGTCTAATCGGCTACAAATATCTCTCAATCACTCACTTTTAATTGAATCTATCTCTCAAAAGGCTTCTGCTAACGTATTAAAAAAGTATTGCTTTTAAAGTGTATATAGTGAAAACCAAGGTGAATAGAATACATATAACTATTCTATTGTATTCTATTCACCGTGGTGAAAACCATGGAATATGTGTGAATATTCGGATGAGCGAGTTAATCTTTCTGAAACGCAGGTAACATGAAAGGGCTTGGAACATATGTGGTTTTCATGGTAGGAAGGCAAGATAATGTTGCTGCTAACTCAGCCCTGGAGCGAATTGAATGAGACAGATCTTGGCAGAGACTCCGTAGTCGAAGTTATTTATCATGGTGGGCACAGAACCGTTGCCAAAATAGGAAACGATTCCAATACAAAAAGGTCGAAGAATTATTTGTGATACTGTTTGAACAACCAGGTTTCGAGTGTGGACGGTGTTGATACACTTGCTGGGTTATCAAATTTAATGTTATGTGCTCCGTCTAGTTTCTATTTCTGCTGGCTTGTTCCGCGGTGTTCTCTAGTTTATTTCTGCACGACGAGTGCCATTGGTGGAAAAGTGGGATTTCATGGAATATCAAAGTAACTGAAGTTCATGAGAGTGAGAAATTGTTGATCCTAGTAAAAAGATCAACTTGTTCGAGAGTTAGTCTCTGTTGAAGATTTTTGGAGAAGTATTGTTTTTGAATGAGTAATCTACCTTTGAACACAGTCGTCATGAAAAAAGGTACCTACATAAAATTAAGTCCTGCCATAAAACATTCTCCCAACTTTGTAAGATATTTATTATTGCTGTTAGCTGAAATTTAAAACAATTGACTGAGCTCTAATGAACTATTTCACTGAGTTTTATTGAATACTGTTGGTCTTATAATACTCTTCAATGATGGGATAGGAAGTTGAAAATAGTTCATTTTACATTTTTATAGAGGCCCACCTTTCCAGTATGACTTTCCAATTATTGCTACCTGACCGCCCTGTAATCAGAGATCTTGAATGCAGAATACTATTGATACTTCGACCAATATTATAACTCAAAATAGTCTAATAACCATATAAATAATAATCACAATAACAAGGATTATAACCAGGATTATGATTACGGATGTCCTTCCCTTTGGTACCTGTTATGACTATAACAAGCTGGTTTGTTTGTTTGAAGTTGACACTTTTAATACTTATAACGTTTTATACATTATAATCATCAATCATAATAATCCTATTCAACTGAAATCAAACAAAGTTGGCACACGTGCGGCACTTTAAATCTTTTCCAAGAGCTCTCATATTTTCAGCAGTAGGCTTCAACTGTCACTGCTAAGCGAGTCACTCCTAATTCGCTTTCGGCCCGTTTTTGTATGGAATTTCTCATTTTTTGAAGTGTCCCACTCAAAAAAAAAATACGGCCGTTTTCGAAAACGCTGAACCGCGCTGATTTTGAACGCTGCCCCCCTTTCATCCCCCTCCCCCTATTAAACCCCTCTATTCACACCCCCCTACACTAACCTCAAATCACCAACCGCGTTTCGTAATAATTCCATTTTAATTGGAGCGGTCTTTGCAACTACACGATCCGTAATCAAGAAGAAAAGCGAAACAACACAGCTAGGCCGCGTTTAATGAATGTTTACATTTTGTTCGGTGCCCCCTGCAATCATGCCCATGGTGCTGGTGTTTTCCTTGCTCGTTACTTCGTTTCCTTTCAATTACCCTAATCGCGCCGGCGACGACGATTCCAAAACGCCGCTTCGAAAGTGCGAGAACACGTTTTCATGGCAATTAAAAAGCGATTCACGCTCTTGGACAACTTTACATGACTGTGCTAGACCTAGATGCCATTGTTGAAAATTAAAAACAATTTTCGATGACTATTACACTCGGCATAGGAACTTATATATGGAGCTAGGAAGTTTACTCGTATATGGAGCTAGGAACCTCATTCTGCTTGACGTGCTTGTTTATTTTTCTTTGCTCATTAAAACTTTTCAGGAGACCTTAGTCAGCATAATATTCTATCGTGGACTGTGTCATTAATAGTGTGCTATTAATAGTGTATCTATTCTATACTACTTCGACATAGGCCCGTATGCGCCATCTTCGTTTAAAATAATTTAAATTGAGTGTAGTTAAAACTTTATAAGTACACCTTTCAAGAAAATACGAATTTTGCATTTAACATTTTGTCATTTACTCAAAAAACACTCTTCTTGAACTTAAACCGCTAAGAGAGAACGCTCAGTGATCGATTTTTACAAGTATAGCACCCTAAATCAATGTAAAAATTTCTGCTATTTTTAAAAATGGCCTCAAAATTTCAATTTTGAATAATTGGTTCTGGAGTTATTGAGTATTTAATATCGGAAAATCGATATTTCTCGAAAACGAGAGTCGATAGGACCAAAAAGTTTTACTGATAAATTATTGAAGATAACCCAAGTGAAAAAACTTGAAACTTTTGCACGGTGGTTCTGCGAGCAAGCGAAAATTACTGAGATTTACTTTATTGATACATTCTAAATTGTAAATTGCATAGATTTAAAATTTAAGTTTATTCTTTGAAAGGTCTTTTAAAAAGGTCGTTTAAAGACTTTAAGACTTTAAAGTCTTTTGATTATTGTGTCGAAGTCACTGTTTAATTATTACCAAATCAGCTGATTTCTGACAAGTTAAATGGATCGCGCTATAGAATTTATGGTTGACGGCTGTTTTAAGACCTTGGTGGGACACTCTGTATAACTGATGATCACCATGCATGTCTTTGTATAGGACTATATTTGTATATAATAATATGTCTTTGAATATTAATGACGAACAAACTGGTTGATGTGTGACGTATGTCAGTTGACAGAGACGGTGTCGTCGGGAGGAGGGTGCCGCTACCCGTGCCAGTGTCCGGAACGGGCGTGCCTGGAGATATCACGTGACGTGTGCGGCTGCTGTCCGATGACCGCCTGCGAGGACGACGGCGCGGACGGACCCGTCTCACAGCTGGGGCAGCCGTGCTCCTTCACGCGACCCTGCGACCCCTCCAAGCGACTGGTCTGCCGGTTCGCCACTCAGCTCGATAGTTCCGGCTATTGTGCAGGTAAGCACACTCTGTATCATTTTTTGAGATAGTTTTTGTCGGAAAACTAAAAATGTACACAATCGAACATTCATTGAATCAAACATTATTACTAACAATCAATCAATACTTCCTGTTACAGAGATTGTAATAAATCACAGTGGATCGGAACCGCGTCGGATGAGTGTGAGAAGACGTTTGTGATATTTATTCTAGTTCACAAGAAAATTTGAAATTGACAGAATATGGTGTATTTGACCGTGATAACCAATCAAAAGCTAGTCATCCAATATCCAATGGCCACATTGTAATTATGCAGTCTATGTACTTCTTGTAAATATTAATATTCGAATTCAATTAGAATCTTTCGTCATAAATATCAGTAAAAACATAAGTCTCATACAAATGCACTTGAAATTAATTTGGCAATTCTTGTCATACTCATTAGAGCACGTTTAACAGTGAACTAGAGATGAAAGGAAAATACGAGATACTTTTGCGAATATTAATACAGTATAATATAACGTTGATTCAAGTATCTATCTATGTATAATGATATTGAAGAATAATTGTTATATTAATATCATTCATAATAATCAATACCAGTCATCCAATGGCGAATTGTAATTATGAAGTCTATATACTCCCTAAAATTTTAGAAATATAATTAAATGAAATCATTTGGTTTGCATAAAGTTGAAAAACTTAGTCTCATTTGATAATGCACTTGAAATTCATTTGGCAATTCTTGTAAGTCATTAATATTAAGCTGTGACCTTAGTATCTTGAAGGAAAATACAGTTGATTTATGTGAATATTAATACAGGATAATATGTACAATTCACAAATTGACAAACAAGCTATCTATGAATAATGATAAGTGAGAATAATTGTTATTTTTAATATCATTCATACTTTAATAATACCAATAATTTATGGAACGAATTAAGTTATAAGTAATAAAGTTATAAACGCTCTCATACCTAAAATTTTAGAAATATAACTCTCTAAAACCAAAGACAATTTAACTATTCATATTAACTCAACTATATAAACATTACTATAACTTTAAGTTTTTACTGTGTAACTCAACTATATGAACATTTTGAACTTGCTTTGAGAATAATTACAGTGTTTGTATTAACTCAACTATATAAACATTACTATAACTTTAAGTTGACAATTCAACTATTCATATCAATTCAACTATTCATATTAACTCAACTATATAAACATTACTATAACTTTAAGTTGATAGGTATTAACTTAATAGTTAAGTTGTCTTTGTTAAAACTCAATCGACTGACGCTGGTTGACTGGCAACGCGTGTACCAGGCATTAATGACGTTGGTGTTGTCTGTGGACTGAGCGAGGCCTAATCGATGTTGCCAGCAGGCAGACGGAATAGAAGAGAAAGGCTGGCAATTTGCTGGATGTGGCGGCGATGGACTGGTCAGCTGAAAAATGCGCCCCATCAATAATGGACGCCCAGCGATTATTAAGGCCCGCAAAAGCCCCACTCAGCACTTGGTCAGCTGTATCGTATCACCTTCTGCTAAATTGAAGAATTTCGTGTTATAATGGATGGCATTAATCAGCGATGAAATTGTTTCACAAAAATACAATTGAATTTTACCTTCGTTGAATGACGTCATTGCAATGAAATTGAATTCGTTCATTGCGTCTCATTTCATTGGTTCCGTTAGATGACATCATTTAACGGCGGTTAAATTCACTTGGATTTCCGTGCAACTGACGCAACTGAAGTGTAATGACGTAGAATTCGTTTACTATTTCTTGTTGCATCGGTTCCGTTAGTTGACATCATTTGACGGCGGTTATATTCAATTAGATTTTCGTGCAACTGACTGCTTGAGTTGAATATATTGTTCTCTTGAGACTGCCTACAGTTAGTCAAGACAAGAAAAGACGAGATTAGTCACGTTTGATCACAGTAATTCACATAGTTGCTTATGAAGAAGTACACACCGATGCAATGACTAATCGGTGTATGTTGCTTCATAAGCAACTATGTAAAGTATTGTGACTAAACGTGACTAATCTCGTCTTGTCTTGTCTTGACTAACCGGTGTACGCCTAGCCTTATAGACATCGAGTATACGCATGAACAAACTCGAATACACAAATTGAATGACAAGAATAAACTAATAATAATTGAATGATAGGAATACATTCATTCAGGTCTGTGAATTTCCCGTTTGATCAATCTCGTTTGGTCAATGATATTCCTAGAAAGCATACAAAGGATATTACATAAATATTGTAGTCCTGTGAGGATTCAACTGTTATAAACATCAAGAATGTGAGGTTCAAGAATGCACATAATCAAACTTGAATACACACAGGTTGAATGGTTAGAATCAAAAATCCTATTCATCCGGCTCTGTGAATTTATGCTGCTTCTCATTGAAGACCACATACTCCAAATTATTCCTGAAAGCATGATATTCCTGGAAGCACACAGAATATAATCCACAACTTTAGCCCTGTGGGGATTCAACTGTTATAGACATCGGAAATGCAAGTAATTAAACGCGAACATACAAGTTGAATGATCAAAATTAACACCTATTTATTCAGCTCTTCAAATTTCCGCTGCCTCTTGTTTACGACAATGATATTCCTAGAAAGCATATAGAAGATAATCAACAATTTCAGCCCTGTGAGAATTCATCTGTTCTAGACATCGACTATCGAACATGGATATACAAGTTGAATAGTTAAAATAAACTCTTAATCAGCCAGCTCTGTGAATCTCCGCCCCTTATCGTTTAGAACTGATATTCATAAAAAACATACAGAGGATTTATAAAGATCAAACTTCACACACAAAACTCTCATTCATTCAGCTCTGTGAAATCCCGCTGCTTCTCGTTTAGAACCAAGGTATTCCTAGAAAACATACAGAGGATTTAAAACGCTCAAACTTGAAACACAAAATGAACTTTTATTCATTCACCTCTGTGAATTTCCTCCCGCAGCATCTCATTAAAGACAATATTCCTAGAAATCATACAGAGGATTTATAACGATTAAACTTATTACACAAGGTAAGTGATCAAAATAAGCTGAAGTACAGTTCTGTAAATTTCCGCTGCTTCTCGTTTATACTTTAGAACAATGACTTTCCAAGAAAGCATCGACACTGGATAGCTATGAAGTGTCAATGAAAAATGATATTCCAAGAAAGCATAGACACTGGATAGCTTTGAAGTGTCGTTGATATTCCAAGAAAGCATACAGTGGATTGCTTTGAAGTGTAACGCGGCACGGCACCACAATCAAACTCTTTTCTGGCAGAAAGAGTCTTCTTGCAGACTGATCAGTAAGTGGAGAGGAAAGAATGACTGGAGTGAAAAATCGAAAGCTACGGCAGCGCATTGGATTCGTTTTACGGCTGTTACCTTGGCAACAAACGGAATTTCGAGCCGCCGCCGCTTCAACTTTTCTATTAATCAAGCTGAAAGGCTGGAGTGGGATAGGGAAGCAGTAAGGTGCCTTTTAGCACCCTTTGGGGCCCTATTAGATGGGCAATGGCTGATTGAAACGGCCCGAATATTATTTGCATTGGCACTGCAATGATGTTTGGTGCGATGAAAATTCCACTCGATACACACTCGTCGGCTTTTCTGCCGCTTGAATGGCATGCGGAAACCCGTTCTGAAGACTTGAGAAATGGTTTTCTAGTGAATTAATTTCACTCATTACAATGTTGTTAAGTGAGCAAAAGTCAAATTACTTTAGAGGGTCTTCATGAATAGGAAATAATCTTCTTGCTTTACAGTACACGGCTAAAATTCAAGAGTTATTAAATTAAATATTGAATTTAATGCCTTTATTTTCCTAGAGGGCGAAATTAGGCGCAGCCGACTCTCTCTTCCACTCAACCCTCAAACCAGTTAGGCTCTACTCACACTTGGAAACTCAAATCGCGGAGACTGAGCGACTCGGATAACAAATATGTGTTTTCAAATGATGACGCTCAGACGATCCTGCAACCGGACTGTCTGAACGTCATCATTTGAAAACACATGTTTGTTATCCGAGTCGCTCAGTTTCCGCCATTTGAGTTTCCAAGTGTGAGTGGAGCCTGTACAGCAGAAAGATATGAATCTTTATCTACCTAATGAATCTATTATCTAATGAATTCAGATTCATTAATATTACTGCAAGACAAGAAAACTTCATTATCGAATACTTCATTATTTATCATATTGCTAGAAAATTTCAATTTTTCAACAGAACAGAATCACTTCAATAACTTCTTAAATACCATTGCCTGGAATAACGTACAAACTAGTAGCATAAAATGCTACACTACCGTGGGATTAACAATTAAACGGGAGTCAGCCACTCCCAATTGAGCGAGTTGACAGCTTTGTTGGGAAGACAACTAGAGTAAACCCGGCGCAGTTAATTAATCAACACTATTATTGCAAGGCTGCGCCGTCGGCGCTGGTAAACTTTGTCTAGGTGCTGATCAATTTCCGATAGGAAATAGTGTAGCTTCCCCGTTCCCCCTCTACGCCCTCCCTCCAGGACTATATTTGCAGCCCGGAATTTAGTGGGAGTTGATAGTCGAATTAATAGAGCAGCGCGTAACTTAGCACAGCGCATATGGCAGACAGACTATACCTGTATAGACTATACCTACCCAGGTATACACATATATACTCAATAATGAGGAGAGCCCCGTTGCTAAGCTCTCAGTAAGCTTAGTTCTGGCGGTGTTCCAGTTGCTTCACTCTAGGCTTGGACTTAATTCTGGTTTTGCAACTAGTCTCAACAAATTAGTGTATGTGTTAATGAGCAAAACAGAACTGATTGTTCTGATAGAACAATGTGTAGATAGATATCTATCTTGATCTATATGCACATACTTGCATAAGATGACGTGAATGTTGGACAACATAGATACACAAAATACTGATAGAGGCAATACATTCAAAGTCGAACAATATGTATCATACAAAGTTAACTCAACAGATAGGAATTGAAATGCTATATGGTATAGTACTGTGGAGATTGCAAGTCTATGCTAGATTGTGGCAGCTGAGAATAAAGATTGATCGATAGGGAAGAATAGGGAAAAGAATGAGAGAGGGAGACATTGCAAGATTAGAATCCTGCAATACCACACATATACCAATACCATCACAATACCATACAATACCATCTTGTAAGATGATACTTGAAAATGCATATTTCATTGACAATGATAATCATTTTAGTTCATTGAAGAATGAAGATATGTGAGACATGAGAAAAGATTTAAGTTGCAAAAACTTAATACACTGCTACAACATAATTAAATTTATAGTTATAATACATTACGATCTCCTATTGTGCTTTATTATCACAACATGATAATACAATAAGAAGCAAAGATTTTATTTGTTCTCTAAAATTAAATGTTATTAGTACACCACACATACCGCACTACAATAACTTACCAAAGTAGTTATCATAAATTTTATTTCATTTGGTGATACCAAGGAGGATATAAAATATAATAACAGTACATGTCTAGTTTTTGGGCAGGATGAATTATTCAAATGTGTAATTTGATGCTATTTCACTCTGAAAAATAACTAACAGTTTTAAATATTCCTTTTTTACTCATTTGCAAGTTCTCTTGACATTCATTTGCGATTTCAAGGTGACGGATTCAAAACAAAAGCTTCTAATCTAAAACAATTCATGCTCTTAATCCATTCAAGTTTTCCTTTTCTATTCAAGGGAAATAACCATCTTGAGCCGTTAATCAGATATGAGCATAATATTGAATCAGCAATTGTTGCTATTTATCTATGCCTTCACCCATAAATTTCTCCCTAGACATTTTTCACCTTTTCCAACCAGCGACATCCAATTAAACTTGAAATCTTAATGAAAGACTGAGAAAGAAGCAGTAAAGACGCATGAAGAAGCATCAATCTGGAGAAAGCCTTGTTGGAAAATAAGAAAGCGCGTCTTTCAGTTGAAAGAATACTATAAATTATTTTCTCTTCTCCGTCGTAAAACTACGTTCTGCCAGAAGCCAGCCTGGTCTTTTCTCATTTGAAAAATAAAGATTTCGACTTCATTACTACTGCGGGCGAACAAGAACCCGTATTCGGATTACGAGTCTGTTCTGCATTCTTCAGCCGAGAAACGAGCTGAACTTCAATCTTCACTCTGGAATTAAAACTGTCACAATCATACAATCACCATCGCATTCATCTTGGATTTCCAGATCCCTGGATAAAAACGGTGAACCAACTAAAATCCTGTTTTACACTTTGGTATTATGAGAAATATGTCTGTAATTTCCTTCACAACGGAGATTCAATTTTTTCAAAGCGCGTTTCATCCGAAAGAATCTGATTATGTTGAAGGTAAAAATATAAATTGAGACAGCTCTCATTTGTTTCTCTTCTAGAGCATGTAATCTATCATTCATACTAATATTTAAATAAGAAAAGATTGTTCTGAAAGTGAATAAGGGAAATTTATCTATCTGATTGGAACTTGAATCATAGACCAACTCTAGTGTATATTAGTTATATATACTTGGTGTATAGTTATATACACTATCTGATTTAAATTTATCTATCTGATTGAAACTTGAATCATAGACCAACTCTAGTGTATATTAGTTGTGTATAGTTATATAGAAGTATATAGTTTTAGTCTATTTTTGAATATAGACTCCTGTTATCGTATTATAAGTATTGTAGATTGTACTTCATGTCCGTAACAAAAACATAATTGAACTCTCCAACCATGAACTTAGATAGCTTTCTACTACCCCTCAATGAAGATTGTATTCCTTGGCTGATTTACCGCTCCTCAACAAGTACGAAAATAAAAATAAATTCCATCATTGTGGACCAATTTTTCAAAGTGGTAAATGCATATTATCAATTTCCAAGGTTATTCCAAGGTGAAGGTAAATATCCAAGGTTATATCCAATATCAAGGTTATTCCACGGTAAATATCAATTTCCAATTTCCAAGGTAAAGATACATTTTCTGTATAGTAATCTTGATCAATTTCCTCCTATTAGTTTGTGAACATGAATGGTTGATTTGTGAGCATGAATGGAGTGATTTCCACATTCTTAAAAGATTTGATAGATTCTAATACTTCTGCATGGTTTTCTGTTACAGAACCAAAAGGATTGCCTTGTACAGTTTACAATACAAGTTACAGTCATGGAGAAACATTTTTATTAGACTGTCGAACACAGTGTACGTGCCAGGTGAGTCCGCAGAATCGCATTATCTCTACTTTTTTAACGTTTTCTGCATGATTTTGTCTTTAGTGTAGGCCATCAAGACAAAAAAACCGTTTAATTCCACCTCAACGCACAAATCGTGATTAAAAAAATGAAAATTTTAAGCGAATCATTCCATCAAATTCTTTTTTCTCCTTCTTCTTCTTCACCTCCTTCTTCTTCTTCTTCTTCTTCTTCTTCTTCTTCTTCTTCTTCTTCTTCTTCTTCTTCTTCTTCATGCAGAGTAAGTGAGCACCCAACTAAGGCTAGGCGTACACCTGTTAGTCAAGACAAGACAAGACGAGATTAGTCACGTTTAGTCACAGTACTTCACATAGTTGCTTATGAAGCAACACACACCGATTAGTCATTGCATCTGTGTGTGCTGCTTCATAAGCAACTATGTGAATTACTGTGACTAAACGTGACTAATCTTGTCTTGTCTTGACTAACCGGTGTACCCCTAGCCTTAGTAAGCACCCACACTTAGATTCCACACTATGAAAGTTTTCCAGTTAGAAAATTGATGATCAGTATTGTTTCACACTATCCATAATAGTAAAAACTAACCAGTTCAACCACTTTTGGGGCAATAAAACTTGTATGCAAGTTACAAGTTACTAGCGGCGAACCAAACACTGTGCCTAGCCAACTGGATAATCCATAAGCTGCTATTCACTTTGAAAATGGCGTGTATGAAAAGGGACTAGACTGTTTTTCAGGCATTGCAGTGCCATGTACGTTCCCTTTTCCCCTTCTCCCCCTTCCTCCTTCTTCCCCTTTCCCTTCTTCCCCTTTCTTCCTCTTCCTCTTTCTTCGCAAAGAGAAATAGAACAAAGAATGTCCTCCATATTTCATAGCGCATCTAGAACGCAGCGCATTTCCCTTTGAATGAAGAGTGTGTGAGTGAGAGAGCTGGCAAAAAGAAAAAAGAGCGGCACAGAAGACGAAAGCTGATAAGAGATAGAAAGACACGCGCTGTTCAATAATACATCTCGATCAGTCTTTGTGCACCTTCTCTGCCTTCTGTAGACGTTCTTAAGAAAGAGGTGTGCTAGGTAAGCCAAAGAGACTGTTATTAATCACAGAGTAGCGCGTTGGAGAGACACTTTTATACTTTTTAGAACATTTTTCAAATTTCATATCAATTCAATGAGGAAGATATGCTAAGGAGATTGATGTGAAAAATTGTTAGCGGGCTGATACTTGATCTCTTAATTGATTATGATCATTATTATCTCATTCATTCAAATTCAATTCCTTTTAAATCTTCTATTAATTGATTTAATCATCTATTTCAATTCTCGAAAACTATCAAACTGTCAATTGGATAGTAGGAGATGGATTACACATGACTTGTTTTGATAAGAGATCAAGACTGCTGGTCTCTCATATTAATTTGAACAAGCTTCTCATTTAACGTTTTTCGGTGTATTCGTTCTTGCAGCATTCCTCCAACAATCTCTGTTAACTCACTTAAAAGCTGAGGCCGCACTATAGTCCGATTCACGTCAAAAAGTCAGTATTGTTTATATGAGGAGCATTGATGCCAAGTTTCATTGAGAGAGAAAGATAAAACTGCACCAAACCTGTTTGTTGGGACTGTGCGACAACAATGCACAGTGCGGCAACTATGCACAGTGCGAATAGGATAGAGACATCAGCAACTGCCTTGTGCTGAACAAGGATAGCAAACTCCCATCTAAGCAATGCTGACTTATTGACGTGAATCGCACTATAGTTTGATCCACTAACTACCCACTTGCAGCGTGGCTCACAGTTTATAAGCTTTTCTCGGGACTGCTTACTTTCTCAATGAACATCACAATGTATTTGTAACGTAGCCGCCTGGGCCTGGATTCGGTGGAAAATATGAATGAATCATAAGTGAATTTGAAGGAAGTTTGGCACTTACGTATGATGAAGTGAATGGTCGATACATGTCGGCAACGGAGCGTCTTGTCTGCGGGCAGGGCACAGCATAACTGAAGAATGTTCGCTTTTGTCAGGTTTGTCATCTAATCGCTAACGAGTAAGGCCAAGGGAAGGATGGGGGAGAGGAAAGGAGAGAGAAGAATATTTTTATAGGATGGTTCAAACAGTATTTTTGTATGATGTACATTGTCTGTATTGTTGTTTATTGATAAATGGAATCATTCAAAAGCAAGATCCACAAATTGAGCAGCTAGAGTACGTGGTCTCTTGTGAAACGCATGAGTTTGAGCTGACAGAAGTTGGTTCTATAATGGCACATCGTCAAAGTGGTACGTGTTCGGGGGCTTGACCAGCTGTTGAAGGATGGGTTTTGAAGAAGCAGCTCTAAGCTCGAGCACAAAGCCCTCGGCTCACCTGAGCAGTCGAGAGAAGGTCAACAGGTGTTTGGCGGTCGATCAATAGCAACAAAACTCACACTGCTGATGCTTCTCAAGAGCCGGCCGCGTCTCGGTCTAGCTAGACCTCTAACGTCCGCGGAATAAATTCGTTCGTTTGCGGGGCCGTGCAAATAGCAGCTGTTGAATGGACCATCTTCATGTGCCACATCTTATCACCCCATTCCTCATCTCTGTGCCCGAATTGAAATAACTTCTTGCTATGAGGTCTTCCATGCTTTGCCAAGGGTAAAAAATTGAGTGTTAACCTGAGCGTGGGTGATGATAATAAGATAAGATTGGCTAATCACGATGATGATTGATGATGCTGATGCTGATGCTGATGATGATGATGATGATTATGATGAAAGGTGAATGTACATATTAAGTTTAGATGGGTTCCGAACTACCAGAGACGGAATAAAAACTACAAGCTCTTTGTAATTCATTTCCTGCTAACCAATTGATTGGCTTTAAAGCTAAGGCCGCCTGCTGGGTTGTTATTTGGATGATAGATGGTTTATCTATCTAGAGCTCATCAACATCCATAATTATAGAACATGCAGAAAATTATCATGGCCTTCTTGATAAACCGTTTCTATCATCCACCCTCAAATCATCACTCTCAAATCTCTATCATGCTTCTAACAAGCAGGTAAACAGAGAATAAGGTACACATGAGTCATCCATCAATATTATTATGATAATATCTCATTGAGAAGCAGCTTTAAGTTATTTTCGTACCATTCATCTTTAGTCCCTTGAGACAGATTGCCCATCGAAGCGTTTCCCATATTCTTGGAACATTTGAAATGAGTATTCTATCATTGAGAGGTAGTAATGTTTTCGTGCCTTCTATCAATAGTTTAGACAGAAATTCTCTCGAATTAGATTGGAACATGTTTTTCTCATATCAATACTCCATCAAACATCAGCAATATCGGTATGATGTACCTTCGTTTAAACTTTGAAGCATCAATGTGGTTGTTAGAAATACATCAGCAGGTACTCAACAAATAAATCAAATATACCTACTATATATTTGGTAGCCGCATTTCACTTTGTGACAGGATTTGCTGCAAGCATTGCCATGTTAGGCTTAATATGCTTTTGGGCATTTCATTTCATATGTCTTGCAACAAACGTGTCAAATGTCAAACCAAGCAGGCAATACCTTTGTCGTGCAGTTCAAGTGAAAAGGGACACTTCTGTCGATATGTAACGATGTACTTGTAATTAATGGAGCATTTGAGAATGGATACGCTTGCATGTAGACATGAAGGGCACTGCCCTGTAGGTGGACAGGCTTAATTCAGGTCGAAACAGTATGGGCTGTATCATGTTCAACCATTTCAATGGAATAGGTTGAGAAGTGATTGAGGTTGAGGGATACGGTTTCCTTGATCTATCAGGTATCATTTTCAGAGCTCACTGAGTTAGTGAAAAACTCAGCAGTTATTCTAGTTTACCTTATCCATTTCTTCCTCCTCCAACTCTTATCAATCCTTTTCCTTCTCCTCCTAATTCTTTCTCTCTTCATCCTCCTCCTCATCACCAGGTAACTGATAACTGAACATCAATGGTCTACCCTTCTTATCTTATCCGTGCTAGTAGGCTCTCATGTAAGGAGAGAACAATCAACCAGTCTTCTTAAGAAAGTTTCTTGGTTTTGAAGATGGAAGGAAATGAGATATTGCAACTATTCAAATGCTTTTAAAACATAATAATTAATTGAACGAGAATCCTAATTAATTGCTATATAATACTCTGAAGACTTCCGCTGCTGCAGTTTTTTGTACAGCAGCGTTCATCGAATTTCCTTCTAGCTATTATTCTGTTGTCAATATTCGCAGTAGCGGAAGTCTTCATAGTATTATTTATAGCAATAATTAATGAGGATTTTCGTTCAATTAATTATTATTCCTTGGTTTTGCCGATCAGGAGGCTGTTTCAAGCAACATGTAAGTCTTGTGAAACCAATCCATTCGGAAGAATTACTGTACCAGTAAATGTAAGTAATATTTCGGGTTTCTAAAGGCACACGAACGAATTCTTCTTCCAATAATAAGAGCTGCAAATCTTGTTCAATATTTGAGAAGACTTCGAATGTCTTGTCGATTCTTGAACAAGATTTGAAGGTATTAAAAGCAATTATACAATCGTTTATTGTACTTTTAAAATCTTTCCAAAGTCTTGTCAAATATTGAACATGATTTTAAGCGATTCGAAGCAATTTGTAGCACTTCAATAGCAGAATGTTGTGATTTGAAAGTAGGTTGCCTAATATACACCCAAATGTATAGAAGGGTAGCTTATACACATACAGGGTATCCCATGCAATTTTGAGAATGTGTGAGCTTTTGTTAGGCTACAATTCAAGGGACGAATGTATGAAACGTTTCAATGGACTCATCAAGAGTATAGAACTGAGAAACATTACTGCCTCTTCTCTTGACCATGAATAATGAGTTAATAAACTGACGCTATCCTGCTCTCTCTCTCACACACACACTCTCTCGTGTTATGTATCTCTCTCCCGCGCCGAAGTTAGGTGATAATTCATTTTGGAGGCGTCGTTTGTTGTTTCCGGCAGCCGTTTTAATGAGTTTCCAACACTTGGCTGCCAACTGAGGAGTGCTGCAACTAAACCCTCTTATCGAATCTCTGCATGACATTAGCAACCTATCTATTGTAGCAAGCAAACCTCCCACATTCATTCGACAACAATGGAGATGCGCCGCAATTGTGATGTCAGCCGCAGAATTATGTGGTATTTGATAGTCATTCATGTTATGATGTGCAAACTTGTTTAGATGAACGTAAGATAATAATCTCATTGAACATGATAAACTCATTATCCAAGTTGAAAATCTTCACTGAACAAATTTGTAATTGGATTGAATTGATCATGCTTTCGTATTGCTCGGGTTTCAGTGTTTACAATGCGTTAACAGTGACAGTGACTATAATTGACAATAGACAATAGCAGCCCGTAAATTTGATCGTTTATGTATTAAATGAAGTCATCATGATTCCGACGTTTCTGATGCTCTGTCCAAAAAATATCTTATTATAGAAACATAGTATCCCGTGGCGAAGAGTGGTATACTTGACCGGTTATCGCCTGGTATATGTCCTACAGGAAATATACCCGGCGATGACCGGTTAAGTATACCACGCTTCGCCACGGATAGTATCATATCTTAAAAAGATATCATAATGGTGGATCTAGAATTACTATTTTAGGACAGAACAAGGGAAAAGTTTCGTGACTTCTATAAAATGAGGTACATGTCTCTCTGTTTTCTAAACAGTGAGAAAACATGGCTAAACAGATATTACATAACTATTTTAAAATATTGCTGAATATCTATGTTCGAATGACTGAATATAAATTATTGTCTAATCATAACCCCGGTCGTACACCGGAGCAATAAGCAATAGGCAATTAGCAACATATGGATCAATTTTTTCAATTCAATTTATTTATTCCACACACAACACCAAAACAAATCTACATCAACATTACATACATCAATACATACAATAATAACATGAAAAGTTAAATAAAAAACAATGCTAATCCAGAAAAAAAGAGTTGTGGTGAAAAAGGGTATTGAAAAGAAAGTTCTCCCAACTATGGATATCCATGTCATAGGAAGGCTTTCAATTCAAGGAAGCAGAGGAAGGATGGAAGGAGAAGGGGATCATATGATTGTCTTCTATACAAATCAATAGTTCAATGCACACCGAAACAGCTGCTTTAGGTGTGCATTAGACTATTTGTTTCTATAGAGTAGACGATCATAATTATGATCCAAATGTTGACAATTGCCTATTGCTTATTGCTCCGGTGCAACTATGATTGTGTTCAATCTGAATGCAAATTATTGTTCAATCATGCTGGATCTCGCATTGGACTCTAATATTCTATATAGGTAAATGCAAACAGTATTTTAAGGTCTATAGGTCTATGATGTGATTGTCGAAATAGTTTAATTATTACCGATCAGCTGATTTCTGACAAGTTGAATGGATCGTGCTATAATTGCCTATTGCTTATTGCTCCGGTGTACGAGCTGCCTTAGGCAATCTAAATAAATCTTCATTATTCGATTGTTCTGTGCAACTTTGAATGATTTGTTTACTGTTTTGCAGGATGGACGATACGCATGCGCGTCGCTGTGTCCACAGGAAAGCATATCACCGCGCGGAAGTTGCCTTCATCCCCGCCTTGTCGAGGTGCCCGGTCACTGTTGTCGACAGTGGGTCTGCGATCGTCAGCCAGGTAAATTCAACAAAATTCAATTATCCAAAATGTGTCCATTGTTACACTAGCTGTAACACAAAAAATGATCCGAACACTCAAAATACCGTTATTGGTGCGGTTTCAAAAGTTGTTTTCTGACATCATAAGTTCATGATTCCTAATTGGTTGTTTGGCCAACGCTGGTATTCAATCTTCGCACCATTCTTTTATGATAACTCTGTATTATTATCTAATTGTTTTTTCATCATCACTTGTACGTTCCTTGAGGGTCCAAAGATTTCATGAATGAAATCCGTTGATTTTTCATTCATGAAACACTTTTCAAGGCGCCCTTTCAGAAAGTATCCCTCAAGGAACGTTCATAAGTACGGCCCTATATCACCTAGTGTGGGACTTATAACCTATTCTATTTCAACTTAGATTGCTAACAATTGTTGAAGTAGGTATGAACTATTGGTTTATCCTTTTATAATGAGTAAGAACTATCTGATGGTTACTTTTCACACATTTTAAATATGAATCAGTTTTACCTGAAATAATCATTGAATACTATGATTGGAAATATTATGCTGATGTCTGTTTTCTAAGTGGAAACAAACTTTCACCATGTTCCCTATCAAGGGATAATTGGTTATGTTGGTGAAGTGGAACAACCCTACTCAGATCTCCCCACTATTAAAAGCCATACGCTGAATAAATAAATAAATAATTGGAAACATAACCAGGAAATAAGTTTTGATTATCTAGCGTTGAAATTTCCGTGTTAGTAAGCTTTCCTTGTTAGGGAAGCGGTTGTCCCAGTGGTAGCTGGCGAGTCTAATCGGTGAGATTTGATAAGAGACGGCACCTACCACTCCTGTTGTAAAGGTGACCGGCTCCTCTAAATACAATTTATGAGCTTCAAAATCGCTTTCCTGTGGTTCGGAACCCACCTAAAGCTGTATTCATCTCTCATCATCATTCTTCCCATTACCCACGCACAAGCCTAGAGCTTCTTTGGGCATCATCCCCAAAAAAAAAAACAATCTTTTAATGAATAGAGGGAACGTTGAGAAAGTTTGATGTAGGCTAAAGAGATTATTCTTCTAGCTGAAATGTTAATGTCGGATGACTGAACTGTAAGGCTAGGCGTACACCGGTTAGTCAAGACAAGACAAGACGACATTAGTCACGTTTATTCACAGTAATCCACATAGCTGCTTATCAAGCAGCACTCACCGATGCAATGACTAATCGGTATGTGTTGCTTCATAAGAAACTATGTGAAGTACTGTGACTAAACGTGACTAATCTCGTCTTGTCTTGTCTTGACTAACCGGAGTACGCCTAGCCTATGAAGATATTTTAGTCAAGCTTCGTATATACAGATAGAAGTTGCCTTTTAAAGAGTGCTCATTAGTAGTTTTGAGAATATCCTTTATCAGGCGGAGTAAGGACTAGAGTCCTCTCTCTGAGAGCAGTTTTATTTCATCATTATTATACTAACTCATACCCATCTGGCTGTACTGGCTATATTCATCATCCCTATTGTAATCTATCAACTAACGTTCCTGAAGTTATCTAGTACATTCTGTATCAACTCTATATCATGAATCAGAATGAACAGTAGTTGAACTAATTGCCTGAAGTTGATGCATTCATTAGTGTGATCCATGGCTGTAGAGATCCAGGTGTATTCGAGCCGAGTAGAGTTTGATGTCATTTCAGCTGTCACCACCGAATAAAATTACTGGCGAAGAGTAAGTTTCTCGCGGAATAGAATGTTTCCAACTTTGTTTCATATTTACCCCCCCCCCCAGACTCGTCCACCCGCCTCTTGAAGTTTATCTGTCTGCTCCCCTCCCCACTCCTCATCGACAACTTTATCTTGTGTCTGTCCTCCAGCCAATGAACAACGGTCTAGTCTTGTTCGAGTTTGAAAAAGTGCACAAACTTATCGACAATATTGGCAAGCAAGCAAACATTTTTCCACTCACTCATCTCACTCTTGATGCGAAGTGTTGTCTCTCTCACTCTGAAGACTTCCTCAGTTTTCCTATCTGTCTATTCTCCCCGTTATCTTTCTTACTATCTATCTCTCACTACCTCAAACTTAATCAATATTTCATCTTCTTCTTCTGCATTTTTATCAACACTTGTTCTACCCTCTCTTTCTTTCTCAATCAGCATCCATCTTTCAGTACTTATCCTTTTACTACATTTTCTCAACTTTCTCTATCTTTCTTTCTCTCTCTTTCTCTCTATCTCTTTCTATCTGTCTTTATCTCTCTCTCTTTCTCTTATTACCTCACACAGAATTCAACTTACTCTCTCTCACTTCCTTTCACCAAATTTATCTTCCACCATTTTCTGCATTTTACCAACTTCATCCTCTCTCACTTTCACAATCGTAATCTACCTTTCTAATCTATTCTTCTTATCAGTCTCTTTCACACACACTCTCTCTCACATTATTTCTCTTACTCCCTCTCCCTTAATCCATCTCCTATCATCTTCTTCTGCATTTTTTCTGCACCAAACTTGTTTCTTTCTCTCTCGCTTTCTCACACAGAAACCATCTTTGAATCGTTCTATTTATCCTTATACTTTTACCAAATTTTCTCAACTTTTTCTCTTTCACACTCTCTCTTACTTTATCACACTCACTTCCTTCAACTTACTCCATTTTCCACCATCTTCTTCTGCATTTTTACCAACACTTGTCTCATTCTGTCTCGCCGCTTCCTCACACATACCCTATCTTTCAATCTTCCAATCTTCCGATTCCTGTTTCTTCTTCCTCTTTTCATCCTAGTGTTAAGACGCTTGTCGGCTGCCACTTACCTGCAACACAATCACTATTTGCCTCTCACGTGACACTTTTATAGTACAAACTTTGTATTCTTCTCAACATGAAGCTGCTGCTGCTGCACATCCCAACTGCTTTCGACAAGAATTTCGATCAGCATATCCCTCGTCGCCTGATTTTCCATTACTGGAAAATGTGAACGAGTTTTAGATGGCAGACATGGAGATATCAGCATGAATACATCAAAGTCAAATCAGGAGAAACTTTGCCCGAAATGTGCTAACCACTTAGCAAAGTATCATAGACGTCTCTATCAGAGATGGCTATGAACGTTCATGCATTTCAGACTATCTTACTAGAATGGGTTCAATAGGTCAGAGTTCAACACAGCAAAAAAATTACTATAGTGCTTTTAATCCTTGAAGACATCTGGCCAGCTTGGTGCGTTATCCAATTGGAATGCCCGGCAATGTTGTCATATTGTGTGCTGTTCAGTCATCTGGGCACGCATGCGTATTGAACCGAAATTTCAGTCTGATATCACAACTCGGTGTGTTAACTTGGATGATTTAAAAGTAGAGCAGATGATCAGAAATTTAACATATTTATGTTCATCACTATTATAGAAGTGTGCGTATTGGCAATGCTGCACGTATGTGATTTGCTAGCTCAGAAAGTGGTGGGAGACTGTCTCTGCGTTCAGATATCTTCAAGGCTTTTCATACTTGGGCGTTTCACTATAACCAATGTGCAAACCACACAGGATTGATGATGTTTAGTATATTATTCACTAGAATGGATTTATCTGGGAATAGCTGTATACAAGAAATTACTACGATAGAAATACTAGAAAGAGATCAATTGATAAAGTAATCAATTTACTCATTCAGCAATTGATACTTCATAACAGTCTTGATTTAATTGGTCCAACAGTCTTCTGTTCAACTGTCAACTGTCTCTTTTCCCATCCAATCTATAAAAACAGTTGAAATTAAGGTTATGTAGCATATTATTCAACAACGATTTGCTATTAAAAAGAACAAAATTTTGAGTTACATCTTCTTTCCATCTTCTATATCTCTTTTGAACCATTTTGAGAATCATGTACTTCTGGACAAACACGCTAGATATTCCGTAGCATCCTGCAGAGTTTAATTTGCTCAGTTTCAGAGTATTGCAATACATATAGTGTTGATCACTAGAATATTGTAAACAGTCACATATTTTGATGCTTCATTACACTTTAATATCACAAAATCTCACCATAATATTCAAAGGTGATTGAGTTTGCTTGGGCACAATATTACAGAGAAATATCTGTAATTTATCTGAGCGTGAGCATGTTTCTAAATCCCTGGATAGCTCTAGATTGCAGAGAAAACAGAAAACCCCATCGAACATAGTTAGGCTACCTATAAATTTCAATATAAGCTTAACTGAACTACATCAAAAACAAAACAATATTGAAAGTTATTTATCAAAGTACGTTCTATATCTTTCTCACCTCCAACATCACAAGCTCTAAGAAGTGCAAACACAATATATATCTGTATTCAAGCACTCTCGCCGGTTCAGTTTTCCCAGGAAGGTGATAAAGAAAATGTAAACAGGTATTTACGACCCGATACTTATCGTCACATGATAGAAAAGAGGCCAGAAGGTTCCCGACCCGCCTGGAAAACCCAGACTGCAGAGATCGTTGATATTTGGACCGCTTCCAATTCGCCGCTGGAAAGAAACTCACTCCGCAGTTCATTGGCTTTCTACGGCTAGACGGCTCATGGATAGAGTTCAACTCGAAAAGTAGATCAAGATATTGGTGCTTTTAATAAGCTTTCTCGAACTTTGAATGTACATCACTCCTTCACTCGTTTCCTTGACTGCATTGAAAGCTTTCATTGATTTTTCGGTATACGCCTGGTTTTCTTAAAGCCAGGCTTTAGTACTCCATTCAATTTGTTGTCAAATTCCATTCAAAAAAACAAATAATTCTTTTAAAGTATGACTAGTATTCCACTGTGAATAATTGAAATTTTCACTTATTAGGACGCATTTAATATAATTTTCAAAAAGTATCTCGTCCTGAGAAACAACATCGAAATAAATAACCTTGAATGGAATAGATGACTATGGTATACGATGATGATATAGTAATGTATACTATATACAATGGTTTGCCGTGTTACTCAAATTAATTCAATAATAAATAATATCATAATAATTCTTAATGAGTATTAATTTCTGAATATCACAGCATTTTTATTCATATTATGTCACATTCATTTTACGGAAATATAGCGGGTAATCTTAAATACAGTACAGTAGTAGTGGAAAGTTATGTTCAATTATTTCCAATTTTATTGTTACATTGTTAAAAGTAAGCATACTACAAAACGAATTAGTAAATAAAGTACATGAAAATAATTTGTGAGTACCGTGTTTGATAGAAGCAATTTGGCTTTTAACATCTTTCAAAAAAATTCTCAGTTTTTCCCAAACGAATTGTCGGTCCAAAAAAATTGACTTGTCCTGGTTGCTCAGACTTGACTTCTCCGGTGTATTCGTGAATTCTTTCATTCTATTTCCATTTTGAAAGTTTCTACTAATTTTTTCTTACTTGAAAAATGATAATGTCATAAAAAAAGATTTTCCAATTGATTTGAATGAAATTCCATTCCAATGATTTTTCAATGTTGATTTTGATCGAATTTCATTTAGATTATTTTCGATTTATAATTAAAATCCAGGATTATTGTCATGACAAAAAGCTTCGGCTGCAGCAAGAGATTTGTGTGGAAGACTGAAAATAGACGAATGTTTCAGAGGCAGGCTGACTGGCATTGAGATTTTCGTCGTGCCGGGAGCACGAGTCCGGTAATGAGAAATTCCCAGGAGGAATTGAATTCAGATAGTAAGAGGATAATCGGGATGGCAGTCCTCGGAAAGGAATGGGTGACGGAATTGCTGGGGAAGAAGGAGAGGATGAGGAGGAGGGAGAAGGAGAGGAGGAAGAGGAGGAGAAGGAATAGGAAGTGGTGGAGGAGGAAGCTTATGAGTTAAGTGGTGAGCGAGAGAGATGTCGGGGGAAAAGGTTGCGCGAGAGAGAAAAAGAAACAGCAAAGAACGGTGAAAAAAGGCTGCCTTCTTGTTCTGCTGAGGGATTAGGAAAGATTCCGAACACAAAAATACTACTTGAACTCCCTCCCATCCAGGAAAGTATTCGTTTCTGCTTTCTCGAATTTCTTGGTTATCTTGTACCATTATTCAAATAATAAAGGGTTTTTGTGAATAAAAACATTGTTAAGTCTAGTTATTTGGTATGTAACTGTGTAACATGTAATTCGATCAATAGTATCTTGAATCAATGATTAATATTTTTATTAAAATTGGAAAATAAATGAATAATAAAGAATCAAAGTTCATAATAATAAAGTACATAATAACAGAGTAAATAATAAAGTATCACAATACGAATTTGGAATCTATACAAATAGTACACATGCAACAAATACATTTTAGACATTGAATAATAATTATTATTCATCGAAAATTATTTCTGATCATTTTATGAATAAATATAAAACCCGCTATAGAGATATGTACCATATTATACAGTATTTGATGTGATGACATTTTTTTCAGAATGAGAACAAATACTGAAAGAAAGAAATATATTCCAATGCGTTCGTAGGGATGCAACCCAATTTGAAAGCTTCGTTAGTCAATGGTTGACTAGGCTCATTATGGCAATTATTACTATTTCCAACCGGTAGGCTATAATGGATAATGCGGTTATCGCATGAATATAACTTCCGGTAGCAAATCATTTGGATTAAAAATGCGCTCATAAAAATGAGCACCCTGCTTATCGTAGTCATCCAACCGCCATTATTAATTGTTCCTACATGAAGGATGAGCGCGGTTTGTTCAACGTATTTACATAAGCTAATAATGATCGCAGTTATTCAAATGAGGCTTAATCAGCCTATTATAATGCACGTAAAATTCACTCTGCAAACCGCTATTTTGCAAGTCAACTCAGCGTGCAATCTAACACAATAACAATAACACAGAGAGCTTTCGGAAGCTGAAAATTTTGAATGTTTTGTGCAGAGGTGGAGACAATTTCGATCAAAACAATGCTATTCAATTCGATTACAAGTCAATCAAACACACAAACAACACATTCCAAATAATGCTATTCCAGTATTTATTTATCGAAAATTTGTCCAGTGATTTGAACTATCAAATAATTATTACATAATTAGGTTATTATTTATGACCGTACTACTTGAATAATACTAATTATTTGGAATCATTAATGATATTGATTGTTTTTGGGTGCAGTTTGTTATCTTGTGGACGATACTATCAAATGAAAATATCGATACCATCGAATGATAAATAATAATAATAATATGATTCAACATAATTATGATTATGTTATGATTAGTGTTCTTGTTTTGTAAGTATACTGTATACGGTACATCGATTATTAAAACTTTGATATTTTAATCGATAGTAGACCAACTACTGTGCTGTTCACTCCTAAAAATGCTCACCTGCTTTTTGTTTCTTACTTTGTTCAATTTGATCAAATCTGCGCGATGGAACTAACACAAATTCATTATCAATCTTGAAATCCGAAACCTTCAGTTCCAATTGCATCACATTTCTTGGTTCGATTTCTTTTGATTTTGCACATTGTTATTTCGTCCTACAGTTCTCCACTAGGAATATTGAGATCTATCAGTTCTAAAGATGAATCAAAGATGACAAAATTCAGGGAATATTGTCTTTGGTACGAACGAGTTCCAAATTTACATTGAAGGTTTAGCAATCCATATCAAATATAGTAATCCATTGTCAATCATACTGTTTATGAAATCAAATTTCTAAATAACATTGTGATAATTAGCAAATGTCACTCACATGACCTGTTTGACTTCTCCAATCAATCTGATACCTTTATTCCAATAACATGTAACATGATAACGTTCGATTCAAATGAATTTCGCGTTCCGGGAACTTTCAAGAGTAGAGTTTGTGTCCTCTGGTTGAATGATTTTAACGAAAGGGCCCGACAATTAGAATAATTGGAAGGACTTGGTGCAGCCTTCACTACAATTAGTAGACTTCGATTGATTAGGCAAAGACTGACAGATTCAATTATAGGATTAGAGCAAGCGCATGTTAACAGGCACTTGAAGGGCCCGTTTAAACAATGGATGTACGCACGCGAATGCGCGCGCGTGTTTGTCGGTGTTAATTAGACAGAGGCTCGTCGGGGTCGAATATTTGCACGTGTTGCTATAGAATTCGACAACCAACATTCCTTCTGTCCAATACGGTCTGTTACAAACCACAAGGAAACGCAAACGTCGCTGCCAGATTGTACAGACATATCATAACCAACAACCATTGGTTTTAGTTAACACACAATTTGACGGCGAAATTCAGATGTCATATGTTAGCAGAACTGTCCAAAGGCACATAGAAAAGGTGTTTCAGCTCTGTTGATATTTTATGATTGGACCCGCGCTCTCCGAAAACCCTCCCTTTCATTATTTATAAGAGCTCTCCACTCAACTGTAATTCACTTTATGGAGAACGCGAATGTTTTTAGTTCGATGCGATGGAATAAAAGCGTTCCCCAGTAAAAGAGGAGAGTGCAGACTGTGCGAGTGAGATGGATGGATTGCAAATCCCTGTTGAGCTGAGAAAGACGAAAAGTACATTTCACAAATTGAATTGAATGTTGTTTCAAATTTGTTTATAGAATTTGCAATCGTCGATCATTATTTTGACTGATTAAAAGCAGTTGGTTGAAGTGCGTCTCTCCGAAATAATAATAATGAGCATAATAAGAAGAAAAAATAACGTGAATTGAATCCTTTTGAAGTATATTTTTCTGTGAAATTTGAAAATTGAAGTACACCTCACTGAAAAAAATGGACATTATCAAAAAAATAATCTCTCAAGTTGTGTGAAATGAATGAACCAGACAAATATAATGAACTATTTGCACGGAACGGTATTGAGCTTGAAGTAGATTTTATATCTTGAAAACTCAAAACAAATAAATTATAACTGGAAAAACTGGATAACTGGGAAACTCAAACAACTGGGAAAATATCTCTCTCTAGTCCGATGGCTTGGAGTAGAGTACTGAATTCACTGCTATCGGAACGTTCCAGCAATCTAGGACTCAGCTAAGTTTAGTTTTATCGATTAAAACAATCCCAACAATAATTATTTATCAGTACGAACTCCATCCTCATAAACCTCCATTTTTAGTACACCGCACCAGTATTTCCAGCATTGATTCCGATGCTAAAATTAATGATCCCACCCCTTCTCGTGAAGTTCGACTTTTAGTCGGTTATCGATTGGGAGAGCACAGTTCTGGTTCATTCTGAGTTCTCTATAATACTCCGGTTCAAATTCAGTTTTTGCTAGTCGGCTTTTGATGTTCAATATTGTTCACATGCTCGACTGTTAGTGATGGCAAAAGAAGGAACCAGTCTACAGAGTTAGGTAATTGAGAGAAGTCTTTGAGAATGCATTCAAGAATTTCGCTCTGTCAGTCTCTTGTCGTATTGATCAATTCAATTAGCAGCAGCAGAGGCTCGCTAGGGAATTGTGTGCAGTGGGTGTGTATACCACTCTCTCTTACTCACCCTCTCTTTCTCTTGCTCTATCTCTCTTTCTCCCACTCACTCCCTCTTTCTTACTCTCTTGGTCTTTCTCCGACTCTGTACATGACACATGAATGGTAGGTATGTCAGTCGCCTTTTCCAATTGCGTTCTCTACAGCCGGTACGCTGTGCTTGACATTGTAGAAATGCATTCTTGAGGAGCCCAATTGAATAACCTGAGCGGCTAATCAAGACTGAAAGGTTTCTCTCTTGCAAGAATCAGAGATTTGTTCAAGTGATGTTAAACAGATCATTCTTGACACCTATCAATATGTAATATCTTGTCTCAACACATGATCAGCTTATTCCAATCACATATGTAATATGTAACAATGTAACACCAGAAGAAAAACGTTCAGCTCTTCATCCCTATTTACCATGCGATTCACATCAAGTAGATAATAAAATTCCTAATCAAATACGATCTCTCGAAGTATGAGTTCTCAATTCTGATCATAAATTCTACTAACATTTAAATTGATTTTCTCATTGTATTAGAATATGATTTCTATTCGGATTGGAGAGAGGGAAACAGAGGGACAGAAAGGGAGAGAGAGAGAGATATGTTGAGAATATATTTTATTGATAAATGATGCAAACGTGACTTAAAAATAGTGAAACTAAATTTATACCGAATCACATACAAATAACGAATTATTCTAATCTTTTCACTTTACTTCCGACATGAAGTCATGTTATTTTTATGTAAGAAACGTAATTTTTCTACCCTTTTATTCGTTCAAATTTCGTTTCTTACACTAAAATAACATGACTGTATGTCGGAAGTAAAGTAAAAACATTAGTGTAAACATCGCAGTTCGTAATGGATCAAGAAATAATCATCTTTAACGAATTATTGTTTGTGCTTGTCTCGATAATCACTATAGTGAGAGTCAACTATATAAAACACAAAACAAAATTGAATATAATGCAATATAGAATAATATTGTCTTCTATTTTACTCAATCTCAATACCTCTTTTCCGTGATTCAATCTCCCAGTTATTCCGTATTGATTTGTTAGCAATATTGAGAAATTTGATGAAATGCAATAAACGCTTCCAATAGTGAATGACTTGTTTTCAAAGTCGTTCATTTAGAGCTTTCAATGACAAAATAAGATCTTCTCTAAAGACATTGCTATGAAAAAAGACACTAATCGAATGTTCCACTGAATTTCAGTTTGGGAATTGAATGGCTTCTTACGTATTCATTCCAAAACTGACCTCATAAAAAACAATTGTATCTTGAATAATTGATTTATCCTGAATAGATCATTAATATCTCAATAGATAATTGTTTGTCGTCTTCATAAGAAAATATAATTGTCTCTGATCTCATTAAATGCGATTATTATGAAAGTCTAATTTGATAAGAAAAGGAGGATTATGTTGTATAGGCTATATTTGTGTTCAATCGCAAGCCCCACGTTTCCAAGCCCTATTGTGGTCTCTCTTCTAAGTAAATTATTGGAAAGCTCTTCTCAACAATACACCTTGAGATTAATCCAACCGACAGGACAATATTCAATTGTTGGTTGGGTTCATTCACAAATTGAGAGAGTTTCGTATTGTGGAATTGAACATGGAATGCTGTGGAAACAAGTGTGCTATGTTAAATAAAGAAGAGCAAACAGGATGAATAATAGATAGAAAAAAGGGCTAAATATTTCATTATTCCAACCGTGCTATGAGACATGGGGATAATACACATATTGTTGTAGACGGTGTATGACTGTAAATATTGTACTGCAGGTCCACCTCTTCGAATAGCGAAGAGAAAAGAGTGTGTTTGTTGTGATTTAGTGCCTTTGTGTACTCAACAAGGCAGTCGGTCCTGAACGTTCCCTTCATATGAGAAACAAATTCTATTATATCACCAGAAAACACATATTTTTCCAGTTTCAAAAGCACTGCAGTATAGGCTTGCTCCGGCCCCATCACGCCCTTTCTGCAACAACCCCATGTCTTGTTGGATTTTCTCAGATATTATTTGTATGCCATAAGTATTTTTCTTTCTCTTTCGTCTTGCCATTTTCTATCTCTTTCTCAATTTATCAATTTTCCTCTCTCCAATGCACAGCAACATTCTTTTCTTCTGTTTATCATTTCCTTCACCTATTTATCACATTCAGTCCTCATTGAAATTGAGATGATTGAGCGGAGACAGACGAAGTTGAGCGAATCTCAAATCTTAGGCTAGGCGTACACCGGTTAGTCAAGACAAGACAAGACGAGATTAGTCACGTTTAGTCACAGTACTTCACATAGTTGCTTATGAAGCAACACACACCGATTAGTCATTGCATCGGTGTGCTGCTTCATAAGCAACTATGTGAATTACTGTGACTAAACGTGACTAATCTCGTCTTGTCTTGTCTTGACTAACCGGTGTACGCCTAGCCTTAGACTACTTGTGTGAATCGGTTGTGATCATACTCCTCCTAGACTACTCGGCCAATTTCCATGAAATTTGGCTTCAACTTGCATATCAACGATGGTTGTACAAAAATAAAATTATTCCTTGGAGGAATAATCACCGAAAAAGATATTAGCCGAAGGCGAAAAGAAAAGTTTCTTTAGTGACCAATAACCTTCTTTTGGCGCAAGCCACATCTGAATTGGCCCAATATAGTGGTCACAGTGGCTGACATATTTTTCTGCAAGTCTTTTTTAATATATAAGGATTGAACTGTATTGATTTTTTTACAACTGTGCCGCAATGCGTTGCACTGTTTTATGAGGTTGCAAGAGATAGCGCTAACCAATAACCTTCTCCTAGTTCAATATAAGGCTAGGCGTACACCGGTTAGTCAAGACAAAAAAAATTAGTCTCGTTTAGTCACAGTACTTCACATAGTTGCTTATGAATCAACACACAGATTAGTCATTGCATCGGTGTGTGCTGCTTCATAAGCAACTATGTGAATTACAGTGACTAAACGTTACTAATCTCGTCTTGTCTTGTCTTGACTAACCACATCAACACACACCGATTAGTCATTGCATCGGTGTGTGCTGCTTCATAAGCAACTATGTGAATTACTGTGACTAAACATGACTAATCTCGTCTTGTCTTGTCTTGACTAACCACATCAACACACACCGATTAGTCATTGCATCGGTGTGTGCTGCTTCATAAGCAACTATGTGAATTACTGTGACTAAACGTTACTAATCTCGTCTTGTCTTGTCTTGACTAACCGGTGTACGTCTAGCCTTACGGTGAAATTGGTTTTCATAAGTTTTTGCAACTGTTTTAATATGTAATGAATAATCAAAAATACTTTTTTTAAATGCTGATGTCTGTTTTCTAAGTGAAAACAAACTTACACCATGTTCCCTATCAAGGGATAATTGGTTATGTTGGTGAAGTGGAACAACCCTACTCGGGTCTCCTCACTATAAAAAGCCATACGCTAAATAAATAATAAATGTAATGAATAAACAGCTGGAATGACGTTTTTTCTGTTGTTGCAGTTGTTGAATGCCGGCCGCAAACGTCGGCGTGGACGCATTGCTCGTCGGAGTGCGGCCAGGGCCTGAGCCGCCGCACCTCGTCCGACAACCCGCAGTGTGCGGCCCGCAACCAGACGCGGCTCTGCCAGCTGCGGCCTTGCCACCAACAACACCTGGTCCCATCGCATTCGCCTCGTCATCATATCAGGGTGAGACACTCCTTCCTATCCATCACTCATGACGTTTGTAGAAACCGCCCATTGTGGGAGGAGCTTATATCTAGGCCAATGGCAGGCCTTCACCTTGATAGGCTGTTCAACTCCCAATCACAGTGCTCGGTCACGAGTATAAATTCTGCTGCACTGTATTTTAGATTACAACCGAAACCGGTATCTCGTTGTTTTATTAAATATGTGGCTTTGACAATTTCAAGTATTTTTATTCAGTTCAAACCAGAATACCTTTAATCTCAACTTTCACGATGTTTTACAGTTTAAAACAAGTTCAAACTCAATGTAAACACTAATATATATTGTCAAATATCACTCATTTATTTAGCAAATTCACAAACATATTTCAGCATCATTGTGCCATCTTTAGTGTACTTCTTCTCACCAAATACCATGTCATAATTAAAACTTAAGGCTAGGCGTACACCGCTTAGTCAAGACAAGACAAGACGAGATTAGTCAAGTTTAGTCACAGTACTTCACATAGTTGCTTATGAAGCAACATACACCGATTAGTCATTGCATCAGTGTGTCATGCTTCATAAGCAACTATGTGAATTACTGTGACTAAACGTGACTAAACGCGCCTAGCCTTATCTGCATCAAGGAAGTTCCCTTCGTAATAATCTCTTTCGTAAGCCAAAGTTTCAGGAAATGGCAACCCCAGGCGAATCAGGTGTATTAATTCAAATTAATCAGGGAAATATCCTGAATCAAAAATTACAAGCTTTTTTCCATACTTCTATTAACATTGTATTTTAATGTTTGAGAATATTTACAATAAGCAATTGAAAATATCCAAGAAAATTTGACTAGAAGTCACTATAGCTGATCTATTTAGCTTAAGGCTAGGCGTACACCAGTTAGTCAAGACAAGACAAGACGACATTAGTCACGTTTAGTCACAGTACTTCACATAGTTGCTTATGAAGCAACACACACCGATTAGTCATTGCATCAGTGTGTCATGCTTCGTAAGCAACTATGTGAATTACTGTGACTAAACGTGACTAATCACGTCTTGTCTTGTCTTGACTAACCGGTGTACGCCTAGCCTTATCTACATCAAGGAAGTTCCCTTCGTAATAATCTCTTTCTTAAGCCAAAGTTTCAGGAAATGGCAACCCCAGGCGAATCAGCTGTACTAACTCAAATTAATCAGGGAAATATCCTGGTCAAAAATCACAAGCTTTTTTCCATACTTGTATTAACATTGTATTAATGTTTGAGAATATTTACAATAAACAATTGAAAATATCGAAGAAAATTTGACTAGAAGTCACTATAGCTGATCTATCTATTTAGCTCAAGGTTGCTTTTTTGCCTGAAATATTGACTTACAAAGAGAAATCTTACGAAGAAAACCTTTACGGATAAGGGCCTGGGAATGCGAATACATTATGCATATTTGCATACATAAATTTATCGTTTATTCGCACCTTTATTCCAGAGAAGTAAAAAGGGATGAACGGTATCTTATTTTTGAAAGAGAGTTATCCGGTCGGTGAATCTTCGAAATGTATCATTAAAAATGAAATAGATTGGAACTAAATTAAATTCGATATTAAAATGTGAGTTTACATCATTGTTTGCACCTCGTCTTATTCCGGTTGAAAGTTGCCTTGGCTTTATTTCCTGACATTATTATTTCTGGCAGACGCCAACTGGCAATTTGTTAATTAGAATTAATGATGCAAATTAGCATACATAAATTTATCGTGTATTCGCACCTTTACTTTCACATCCCAGAGAAGTAAAGATTCATGAGTGTAAGTGCAATCTACTCACATGAGACTTTTTCAGAAGCAATCAATTTGGTATAATCTGAAAGAAAATAATTGAAGATAGCGAGGAAATTCCTTTCTCACTTGTAAAATATCGATTGTTGAGCTGCATGCAATAAAATTAGTTAATGGACTTTTTCGATGACGATTATTTCATTAAACACAATCCAACTTTCGAGAGCGTAACCAAAATCTCCATTTAAGCTCAATCGAGGTCAATCCAGAGCTCCCTTCGGCGTAATTAGAACAGATAGAGTGTACAATAAAGATTGGAGAAGATGGTTCTAGAATTGTAATCAGTGAGCCATTGACTTCACGAACGATGTAATAAAGACAAACTGCACTCTTCTTGCTTTTCCCTTGGAAATCGATCCAGCACTGATGCCAATGCAGAAATTTGAATAAGCCATTCATGGGTATGGGTTTTCATCACATTTTGATAGAGAAGACTATTGAGATATGAATATTCATGTCCTTGTTCATATAGAGTGTCAAAGACTGTATTCTATCTCGAGACTTTGATCTTGGATCAAAGACGGTTCAGTCCAGCAAGCTAGCTCGCCACACCAATATGTGGATAGGAAACTACACAGACTTGTATAATTATATTCCTAGAATATTGTTCATGAGATATATCAGTTTCGTTGGAGCTTATTCTCAACACTATCACATTGTAATGACTGTCAAAATAATCAGGATGATAGCTGATTCAGTAGGGTAGAACCACTTTATTAAAAAAAAATTATTGATTCAACCTCTGCTTCCAAAACGTTTTCTCAGCTCCTCCCTACAATATGAGAAATCAATCAATGAAGATCTTCAGTTTCAAGTTTCTTTTCTTAGTTTCAAGTTTAAAAATTTCAATGGAAAAATTGAGTGAGACATGAAAGTTATGAAATTCCACACATAACTAGAGGTCAATCATGACCAGGCCAATACTGAGGAAGCCGGCTTTCTAATTGAAACCTCAAACAATTATTTATTCATAATTTAATCATAATTATATAATCTTTATTGTGAAAAGTTTAATTAATCAAGTTTGGGAAAATAGTGATAAAATACAAGGTACAGGTAGGATAGTTTATTCACGAGGCTGGAATCCGAGTCTACATTTGTCTTGTAGCCTATAACATAGCCACATGTAGCCTATAACATGTGGAGAACATTTGAAGAACATTGAAGTGGAGAACATGTCTGTAACCGATTATTAATCACTTGAGATAACTCCAGTAATCTACCGCGATATTAGTTACCGATAATTACGAGTATGTAATCTTCTTCGAAGACGATTTATGAACGATATTTTCCATCATACAAAAATATGAAAGTTGAAATAAGTAAATATAAAGTATGTTACCTACATTTACGAGCAGTTCAGTGACCTGACTTGATTCTTCATAATAATATATTGGCGATATGACCCCATGGCTACTAAAGCCAGCCAAGCGATGAGGAAAACCGTTTTTCTGCCAAAGAGAAATTTCAGGAGAGGCGTTTCATGAGCTACTGAATTTAATATAATCGTAAAGCCCGCAGCAAATTGAATATTGTGGACGCTTTTGTATTCCGAGTTGATATTTATTGCCTATAAGTTATTAAGTGAAATATATACGGTGCTGGGTAGGCTACCGGGCGGGCAGCCATGTGGAATTTCTGTTCCACTTAAATTTAGGAATGGGGGTTGGGGGGGGGGGGCATTGGCTTATCGTCTTGCTAGCACGCAGTTCTACGTACTGGCGAGTGCCATGTCTTCAACCGAGCTATGTCTTATGCCACGTTTACATGATGCAATTGGCATATGCCAGTCGAAGGTTGCCAGTGCTTAGTTTCTAAAATTTAAGGCACGAGTTTATATAGTATTATTATAATAGTATATATTCATTATATAGTATTACCTTTCTCAGAAAATGTTCGATGTTTTTGTGCTGCTCAGCATGCTACCAATGCTTAAGCATAAAATATACAGCACTTGTTCGATTTTTATGTGCTGCACAGCATGCTGCATAAGCTTAAGCATTGCATGCATGCTCAGCAGCACGCAAAAATTGACCAAGGGTCGGCCATAGGGATTTTAAGTGACATGAACATTATGGAATTATAAATTACATCGTATTTTTTTTCATAAATTATTCATTAATTCTTTCAAATGAATCGATTGGTAACTTCCAGTTAACTATATTATGAGAATTTATAAGAATAAATGCTGCCATTTGAAAGATATATCATATAAATAGATACATATTATAGAAAAACCTGATATTTTAGAAATTAAACACTGGGAACCTTCGTCTAGCATTTTAGCCAATGGCAGAGTGGAATCTGACTCGAAATATACTTAACGAACATTAGAAATAAAGAAGGAACTACTGGTACAAATCACAACTCCATTCTTTTAAATTGAGTAGATTCGATATTTCCACTTTTAAAATCCGGACGAAAACTTCCTTATTGATTTCATGAGCTCTCCTTCAATAATATTCATGATTTACATCAGCTGTTGAAACATAGTTTCAATATGAATAATATAGCTTATGAATAAATAGTTGAATAATAAATTAACATAGTTATTGTAGAGCTATTGGAGCATGAAAAAGATTCAGACCTACTTCAGTATTGGTTCACACTTTCTCCAAAGTTTACTTCGAGAATAACGCATGAATGCTCGACTCTCGATCGAGACTCGATATAGTCTCAATCCGCTCTCCAACTTTTCATTGCCCTCGTGTGTAAAGTGCAGTGCAAAAGTGGTGACATGAACACACAAGAGAAAGGTGTGGTCAACTTGGGTTTTAGTGAACGATCGACCGCCTCCGCCACCGTTTATTCCGGAGATGACATGCCGTGGTAGGGGGCTGGGGGGACGGGAGGGGGTTAACAAAGAGGTCAATTTGTCCCTCTGCTGGTGAACCACATCCCTTGTGGGGACCCTTCCTTTCAGGAAGTTCGAGATCGGGAAGCTCGGTGAGGAATTTCAAAGCTGGTCGAAAAACAAAGAGAAACTGTAATAGGAACAGATTCTTGTAGACATCAAAGGTCCATACATTTATGTGCATTTTTCATTTTCCCAGCGACTTCTAGAGACCGGATTTTTCACCTATGAGCTCAGGCGTAGAACTATAGCTAAAAATATGCAAAGAACTCTCGCTTTGGGAAGTTACTTTGACTGTGTATCAGAGTAAAATATATTGAAAATATTTTCTGTAACATGAAGGAAAACTTCCTTCAAACAATACTGATAATTTTTCAAAATTCCAACCTTCCTGTATCACACCCTGTCTCCTTGCATCTTCCCTCAACTTCCATGAATTTAAAGCCTATGACATGGATAACCATAGTTGGAAGAACTTTCGATTCACTACCCTTCTTCAACACAACTTCCTTTCTAGTGTTTTATCGACTTTTCTAGTTATTGTATTGTATTGTTTGTATGTGATTTTGATGAAATGTTGTTTTAATATTGTGTGTGTGAAATAAATTGAATTGAAAAAATGAATGAAAAGTTATGGTTATGACAACTTCTAGTCTCTTTATTCATGGATAACTAAAACAATACCTTCACTACTACAAAAATTTGATAATGTTTTATTGGACTTCAAAAATCAAAATAAGTTCTTACCAGTACAATTTGAATTACTATTGTCTAAATCTCCTGGGCTGGGCATATCGATCTTCCTGGTTCAACTACTCTTGTACTTCATTACACATTGCACAACAAAAGCAGTTTTGTCAATTAAAAAAATAAGAATGAATTTTCTTGCTCTTTTTATTCCACAATGTTCTCTCCAAGCATTCTTATTTATTTCATTTGTGTCTTCTAAATCTAGATTTCCTTTCTTTACTTTGTTACTTGTTTGAACCTCCATTGCTATGACGTTTGTAGAGACCGCCCATTGTGGGAGGAGCTTATATCAAGCCAATGGCAGGCGTTCACCTTGATAGGCCGTTCAACTCCCAATCACAGCGCTCGGTCACGAGTATAAATTCTGCTACCTACACTGTACTTTATGGCTGGATTTCACGATTCCAGTAGACGTTCAGGTTACTGTAGGCAGGTTACCTAATGCAGGTAAACTGAACCGTGAGACCACTTACTTGAACAGGTTACTAGCTTATTCAGGTTAGAGCAGAGGCAGGCTGCCAGGCAGGTAACCTGCCTCCAGTAACCTGAACGTCTACTGGAATCGTGAAATCCAGCCATAAGTTTCAGTTTACCAGAGATTGATAATAGTGTAACAACCGAAACTACAGTATCTCGTTGTTTCATTAAATATGTGGTTTTGACAACATCAAGTCTTCTTAGGCTAGGCGTACACCTGTTAGTCAAAACAAGACAAGACAAGATTAGTCACGTTTAGTCACAGTACTTCACATAGTTGCTTATGAAGCAACACACACCGATTAGTCATTGCATTGGTGTGTGCTGCTTCATAAGCAACTATGTGAATTACTGTGACTAAACGTGACTAATCTCGTCTTGTCTTGTCTTAACTAACCTGTGTACGCCTAGCCTTATTCAGTATGGATAACTACCACAACATCACCTTCACTACTGCACAGAAAGAAAAATAAAAGGAAACACTTTTTGATGTTGTCAATTTTACTACTCTATTTCTACAGTACTGGACCACGGTTTCATAGCTTTCATTATCAGTTTAGCTTTTATCATTTTCATTTTTTCATTTTCATAGCTTTTATCAGTCACATTTTCAACAGAACATTTCTATCAGCAGCTATCTTCTCGTCCCCTTGCTTTCTCGTACCCATATTTTCCCATGCTAATAAATTTTTTTCTAAATTTCAGAAAGGACACGAGTGCAAGGCGACAGAACGCAGCGCGACCAAACAGCGACTGGTGTGGGGCGGCTGCGTGAGTCGTCGGTCGCTGCGACCGCGTCACTGCGGCGGCTGTGCGGGAGGCCACTGCCTTCCCGATCTCAGTCGCACCCTGCGTCTGGAACTGCTCTGTGCCGAGGGAGCCTCCCTGCTGCCCGGTCCCGAGGGCGCGGCTCTGTGGGCCCCCCTTGAACTGCCGCAGGACCCATCTTTGCGTTCAGTGTTTGCCGACGTCGAGTGGATCATCAAGTGCCATTGCGTTAAAACGCCGCCCGCTGCGGTCACCGCCAGAACGCCCCTTCTGCTTCACAGAGTGCACAGGACCGTGCCTTTCAACTAGAGTGACCAATAGAGTGAAACTATTACCCCGGTCGTACACCGGAGCAATAAGCAATAGGCAACAAGCAACACAAGAATCATATGATCGTCTACTCTATACAAACAAATAGTCCAATGCACACCTAAAGCAGCTGTTTCAGTGTGCATTGGACTATTTGTTTGTTTCTATACAAACAAATAGTCCAATGCACACCTAAAGCAGCTGTTTCAGTGTGCATTGGACTATTTGTTTGTATAGAGTAGACGATCTTATATAATAGAGAGTATAGAGTATGTTATCTTATTGTATAGAGTATGATTCTTGTGTTGCTTGTTGCCTATTGCTTATTGCTCCGGTGTACGAGCCCACTAAGACTAGCGCGTGTACATTTGATAATAATCATGTTGAAGAAGACACAAGCTAAGGTTTGTTGCCTTTACCTCGAGTCTTTCCTTGTGTAACTGGTTGTTATCATCTAAAGTCGGCTCCAGACATGCGATATTCGGCAAACACCGAATGTTTGTGTTGTGATAAGAAATGTATTTATTAGGCAAAAACACGAATAATAAGACGTGGTTGAGTAGAAAGATTCGAAATCGTCTTAAATTCTCGAAGCTTTTTTTTATTCGAAATATCTGTTACCATTTAACTATTCAAATCAAATCAAATAACTTTTATTAATCTCATGTCTATAAAATTAAAAACCTGTAAATAAAGAACTGTTTTTCTTCTCTCCTTTTCGAAAACGATGAAGCATGTAATCAATTGATGAAATAGATCTCAAGAAGTTGTTTTACAAGCTCGTGGTAATGGAGTCAGACCTGAAGAGACTTTTGTTGTACAGTTCTGTTTGTGAAGATGTAATTTCAAAATTTATCTTTAATTTTGTTTGAGTGGAATCTATCCCTATCTACGTTACTGTGCAGTGGAGAAACTATAATAACTTATGTTTTAAGTACTTTCATTTCATAAAAATAATCTGTGACTGCTGTAACAATGATCATACTGCCTATTTTATTGTTCACTTTTAACAATCATAAGCGACTTCTCAGCTTAAATGGTACACGCTAGTGTACCAAAGAAGAGGGTGTGTAATTTTTTTAATTTTCTCAAAGAAGAGGGGTATACTACTATATAACTATTCATTTCTACAATCAAGTAATTATAAAAAAAACTTTAAGTAGTCATTTCTACTTGCGTTGAGGTTATACGATTGAATGTATTTTTGAATATTTCTCAAAAAATATAGGTACGGTAGGTTGAACTACTTATTTAACAGACAACAATTCATGGAATATTAATACTGGTATTGTTCAACAAAAGTCTCAAGTGCTTTCAATCTTCAACAGTTTCATATCACTCTCGTTTATTTAGCATTGAAATATTACATTATGAGACAGTTTTTCGAAACCGTCATTGATAATAATTAAGATTAAAACGGATTTGAATTGTTTATGGGAATTATCTATTCCAGAATGTAAAAACATACACGCTGTGTGATTCACATCGATCACGTTCAAAGTTCAAATCAACTTCCGAAAATCAGACAAAGGAAAAGTTCAGAACTTATACAACCTGAACAATTTTCACTGATATATTCAATGGAAAACTCCTGAATCGAGTTCGAGCTGTATTGTTGGAGCTTTGTTTTGATATCGGTTAGGACTTTTCGACTGAGTTTCCCTATGAAGTAGAACGATTTACTTCCATGCTCTTATCTCGATGATTCAAATATAATGGAGATAAATTCAAGTCTAAATCGAATACGGAAAATTTCCGGTAACAATATCTTTGCTTTTTTCCACCTGATTTTATACTCCACTTACCATACAATACTCCATTTACATTTTTAACTCACTATCTCTTCTCTCAAATTATGATTGCCTGTCGATTTATTTTTAATATACTTTTTGCTCTGGAACTTAGCTTATTCTACTCTCTGGTAGAACTTATTAATCTATCGAGAGCATGCATATCAAAGATTGACTTTTTTCATTGCATTGCTCACATCAATATTATAGTTCTTTATTTTCTCCCTCATTCGCCACTGCTTTCCAGTACTTCCCTTTTCTAAAACTCTGATTTTAGTTTTATCTCCAATAGAGTATTGACTCCCTATATGTGAAATTTTTCGATATGAGGGATGTGAATCCCTGTCCTGTGTGAACTTCTGTTCTGTGGTATTATTCTAACTCCTGGATTTATAGTTCTACCAATTCTACTTCAGGATTGGTAGAGCATGAACATCTCTTCAAGACATCATCAAGAATTGCATGAATCTCAGGAATTGCATAAACTCTCTCTTCCTATCTTTCTCACTCACTCACTTTCCCTTTTTCTGCTTCTATCTCCCTCTCTTACCCTCTCTCACTCTCTCTCTCTTGCTACTCTTCACCACTTCTTTTCCTCTCTGAAATTCTGATTTAGGCCTACTGTTTTCTGAAATTCTATTTTATTCTCATATTCTCAATAGATTCCCTGACTTATACAGTTCTTGTCTTCTATACTGTCACACTTAAAATGATGGCATGACTTACGATTTTCCTCTCCGAGACTCCAAAAAACGTCGACAATTGAAGGCAAAAGATGTCTGAAATAGAATGTGAGCCGATGAATTGAGAGCCGTTGAAGCAGATGCTGTGCGCCAGAATTGAAGAACGAACCGCAAGACTTGGAAAAGAGCGAGCGGATATTGGTCATTTCCTAACAGCGAGCGAGATCTACGTCCAATACAAACGCGCCGAGGATGAAAAAAGAGGCCACGAAAAGAAAATCTAATATTACCCTCGACCAGAGCTCAGACCTAAACCCGATTGTGTTTGTGATTGGAGCCGGCAGAGATCGCTGCCCGATTCATCATCGCTTCGACTCGTATCCGAAAGCTACTCGGTTTAACTGTCTGTCTATTCTGTTATCAGTTCTATGTCTGACAAAAAGTGAAGATCAATGTGTACCGATATTGCGTGTCTAACTTCAAAATTCACCTAAACCTTGATATTGGTCTGGCAAAAAGCGAAGATCAATGTGGAACGATATTGCGTGTCTATAACTGTCGATGATATTAATCAGTTTGCTCACGGCTACTAACTGTAGCGCTACACTGTATCTCAACCCGTGTGTTCTGTGTTTGACGTATTGACTTCTGTTAACAATGTGTCTGAAACATTTGTGTGAAACATTCGTGTTATCTCGTAAAGCACAAACTCCACTGCTGTTCAATGAGAGCATATTTGCTGCCCCATTCCACGAGCACTTTTAACATTTTATTCGCTTCTTGTAATTGTCAAAGAGATAAACGGCTTTTTTCGGCTGAGGGTGATAACCATATGAGCTGTTGGTTTGTGAGGTAATGGAAAGGTTGATGAAGAGAGATGGACATTTCCAATGCTTCATCAATGAAAGTTTCAATCATTGCAATTAAGAGACAGCTTTTAGAAAGTTTAAAAATAATACTTTTTCTGGGACTGATATTGATGGGAAAGCTTATCAATGAAGAAGGGATAGAGGACATCCAAGGAAAATATAGACTGATTATGGAGGCGCAAATGAAGAGAAAAATCAAATTTTACAGAGAAGGTATTGTGGAATCCTCTCACTGTATCCAAAAAACATACACTGTCAGTTATTCTTAGTAAGAAATTTTCTTCTGATAAACAGTTGGGAATAAACCATACCTTGATAACAAAGCCTAATGTACAAATCAACGATGTTGGCCCAATTACTAAATTAAGAAATGAAGTTACACAATAAAACTTTCACTTCTAGACAAAACCCTAAAAGAAATCAACATTATTCAATAAGGAATACAATGAATTTTGTACCATGAACTATTGTTATTAGTAAAACAACAGTCCAAATAGGATTATAGGATTTTGAGGCAAATGATTACCTAACTCCTACATTATTAAGTATATCCTCCAAAATATTTTGCTTCCTATAAGCATGAGACATAATTTTCAAAGAAAATCTCACCAAATGAGATATTGCTGCAACAATAGAGATTTGACAGTGTCCCACTGCTCCAATTCAGATTCCAAACGGGTAGGCGAAAAGCGAGAAGGAAGACCTGAAACAAGCTTATCCACTCAGTGGAATGGATTTATAGATATTTGTGGAGCATGAACAGGAGGGATGGGGATCAGTGGATTGGCTGTATTCGTATCCTTATTTGTTTGTGTATCACGTAACGTTTTCGGGTGGTTTCGTAGCACTAAATCATCGTTACAAGTCCGGATAAAAAGATAAGAAGTGGATGAAGACAGATGGGAGGAGAAGAGAAAGAAGAAGAAGTTGAGAAAGAAAAAAGCAGCAAAGTTTCCGCTACAATAAAGTGGTCTGAAACACTACCAAAGTCCAGTTAGAAGTGGTAGCTTCGAGATGAAAAAGTTTGAGCAGTGTGCTCAACATGGTTTAATGATGTACTGACTCTCTCTAATATCTGGCTTGGCTTCTATCTCTGCTGCAATACAACTGAACTGAACAATCTCAAAACCTATTTTGCACTTTAATTATGTTTGCTGCACTCGGACAAGACTAGCAATGAGGTATTTCTAGCTAGTTCATTTTTCTTTTTAATGGAACGATACGAGACAAATGTTTGATTAGTTTTGAAAATGAGAACAAGTCTCATATCAAGTAGACAAAAATACAGACAAGTCTTTTATCAAGTAGACAAAAATGCAAGACATGGTTTTTCATCAAGTAATGACAGTTTTATTACGAATCTCAACTCCATTGTTTAATGGCTTCAATCGCTTTCATTTGACAATATTTATTTTCTGTCATAAACTTCTTTGTGTTTCATGAAATGTCGTTTTCTTCTTGTCGGCAAAAGAAATTGTTCATTTATTCCAGACGTTCATTATTCTTTCAATATCTGCAGCGGTCGTTCATTATTCTCATTCGCTGCTGGAGAATTCAGAAATTTTTCATCTCAAAATGTAAGAAAGAGATAAGAAACATAAGACAGCAGTGCACTCCAAAGTGGCCGTTTTATGCGGAATCTGTTAGTTCTCAACATTAGCTTACAAAACTGCAGTCGGACCTTTTCATCTTCATTACCCAGGATTGGGTTCATTAAGACATTACCACTGAAATTCTTCTAATTTTTATTTGTTTGATAACTTAAAGTTTGATACTCTTGCCCTCTAGGAAATAATAAATAAAGACAGCCAACCAATCTAATAAGCTTCAATTAACAATTTCAATTCTTATGAGTAATAAACTCTCGTCAAACCTATAGTATACTGTAATCTACGTGGAACTCGATTCTCGTCCTCTACTTATTAAGTTTGATTAGTAGAATATTTACAGTTATCAACCTATGTATAAATCTTTAGGTTACCCTCCTCTGCAATCTTCATGGCATTATTATTAGCTTTTCATTGAATTTCGTAATTACTCTACAACTTCAATTACATAAAAACATTTTCGAATTCTTTCATCTGATAAGAAACGACCATCATCCCTCTCTCCATCTGTCAACAACCAATCAAATCAATATTCTTACTTTGAGTGGTGAATTTGTTCACGTAATTGATTTTTAGAATATCTCTTTTACATTTGACTCGAAGTTCAAAACAGACCTCTTCCTTTCAGGATATTGCGCATTCTACGTGGAGAATACTTCCATTCCACCCCTACTAATTTTTTTCATTTTACTACCATTCCTGTTTCCTTACCTTTTTTTTATTTCCATTGAAAGCAATAAGTTAAATAACGGGAAGCTCATTTCCTTCCAATTAGATCTTCAGTAGAGAACAACGATTTTATAATTGGATCGGTATCTTGGTTCGTTTAAAAATGCCCATAGCAGCTTTCTCTGATCAGAGTCTCTTAATACACCATTACTACAACTCTTGAAAAAAGCTTATATTGAGAATTACTTAAATGATATCATGAATCAATTATTGTATGGTAACTTACTGATTTTCGCGAAGAGAATTAACTATATTATTCACGAAATGGAGAAAAATCTTATCGGTTGTCCACCCCTACCTTAGTATTTCGAACTTTCTAATTCAAAATAGTGAGATAATTATTCTTATTGAGAGTTATGCTTTCTGTGTCTTATCAATGCGTTTATTTTTAAGTATATAAATATTAACCTCTTTTCAATATTTCTGACTAGAGGGAGCAATAAGACAGTATTGTTCATAATTAATCAATAAATTTTATTTGAAAGAATTAACTATATTTTGATTTTCAAATGATAATTCCCAGAAAAATCTTTAAATTCTTACAAAAATCATAAAATCTCTTTCAAAAGTTGTTTACAAACAATGAAGTGAAGAGTTCTGCGGCGTGTTTACATGATAATCTGAGTTTAGTTCAGTATGTACTGAACATCAGTGCGATATAGTTGGAACATAGTGGACTATTTAATGATAAGTTAGTTTAAGAATTTAATGATAAGTTTAATGTAAGAGTATTGTGGAAAATGTGTCTTTTATCATGTATTGTATTTTAAAGTTGTAAAGATGATGATACCATAACTAGACTATGTAATATTTAAGAACAAATATTTTTGTCACACATCATTGATAAATGAACAATGAATTCTTGGATTATCAATAATTAAAGCATATCAGTATAACAATGTTTTATTTCAGTAACCTACTATTGACATTATCCTTTGGATTATAAATTATGAGAATAAATCGAATTCCAGTGATGACTACAGTACAAGCGATATATGACTTCAAAGGAGAAGGATCAAAGTTATGAAACTATATCGTTTGAAACGAATTGTGAAGAGTGTGAAAACACAATGCCAAATGAAGGATGACGGGATTACTTCCGTTATACCTGGCTTCAGTTTTCAATAACCTTAAACCATCAACGTTCAAACTGAAGTTTAAATTTAAAATCAAAGCGTTTCTATCCACAAAATTAAAATAAACTGTTGAAGAATATGAATTTTATTTTTATTCGCATTGCATTTTCCAGTAAACAAGCTCTTGTCCTAAAGCTGGACATAGAGACTAATAATATATTCCAAGCAACAATATCCAATAGACTTGAAACTTTAGATAACGTTTTAAAACTCATAAGGATGTTGTTGCATTGGCTCCGTTAATTGATTTAATTTTACGGCAGTTAAATTGAATTTAATTCTCGTACAACTGGCATTTTGACAACATAATTCTGAGACTTCGAGATTCCCCACCACATTATTCTTAATCTAACGTTCCCTCAACATCTCATCAATGAGTTGTTTTGAGCTATGTTCCATTCAACATCCAATAAATCAATGCTAAAATTTGTAGAACAAATATTGATGTGGAATTTGTCCATGATAGAAAACATTTTGAAAGTGTCAACTCCACTTTAATCAACACAATGTTTACAACAGGACCATTTTAGATGCCATTTTTTCTTCTTCAAATTGGAGATTATTAACAGTACAACTGAGGATGTGTTAAGTACCCTCTGATTCATTTAATTTGACGCTTGGCATTGAAATAGGAATATATTATTTATATTTAGTTATTATTATAACTAAATGATTTCTATTAAGGTATTATTTCTTTGCCATCGTTCTCTACGCTCATCAGCAACGTCAAGAAATAATATCTCTCCATCTATCTATCTATCTAATGCCAAGCGTGAAATAATTAAATTAATCTGACTGTATAACAAGGAACCATGGTCCTGTTGTAAACATTGTGTTTATTAAGGTGGAGTTTGACAATTTCAAAAAGTATCCAATTAATTAATGATTAATTTATTTATAAATCACAAAGCAACATTTTCTTCAACTATCACTCCACTAGAATCCGATTACAGACAGGATAAATATCTGGAGAGTCAAAATGTCAGCTATCTATCACAGTAATGATTTGAGTTTCGCAGCAGCTGTTACAACGTCGAGTATCAAGACTTCAAGGGAGAGCGCGACTGAAAGCGGCGGCTCTTTGCGGGCGATAAATAAGATTTATTGAAAGCTATAACATTTAACACGCTGGTAAAAAGGGTTACGGAACCGCGAAGTTTATCTCAAACTCTCTTCTCTCACACACGCACCGCGCTCAAAACTCTCTCTCACGTGCATTTCCTTTCTCTCAAATCGTATTTTCTATTTTCCTCTCCGTCATTTTCATTCGCGCAGAAGTGGCGTTCCCAGTCCAGAAGCATGTGACTCAGCTCTTCAAATTGTTTTTCTCGTATTGCGCGCCACACTTTACACAGCAAGCGGCTCTCTGTTTCATCCGGCATTGGGGGGCACGACAGAATAATACATGACAGTGTAGCCCTTCCACCTAACATCTTTCTCCTTTTTCAACACTCTCTCTCTCTCTCTCTCTCCTTCATCCTCTCTTTCCATTCTCCTTTCTGTTCATCCTCCAAGCCTCACCGCACCTGAATGATGAACGATGAACGCCTGTGATATTTCTCTCTCGTGAAAATCCCCGAGACCGCAGGGCGGCCGATCCTAATGCGAAAACTCAAAGAAAACGCTGGAATTGTTTTCTATTTTTATTCGTTTATTTTTCCACAAGTCACAATTCCCCACTTGAGCTATCTGATCTCTAGAGATTCAGTTTCTCTGCAGCCACATTTTTGTGGACTGCTTGGTTTTGAGAAATTTCTAAAAACTTTCAAAAATTTGTCAATCAGGTTTGAACACTATTCATGGCAATTAGCATACATTACTGTTGAGGGGATTTTAAATCGAAGAGTTTCTATCAACAAAATTGAAATAAACTGTTGTTTTTTATTTTTCGTGGCATTGCATTTTCCAGTAAACAAGCTCATTTGGTCCTAATAATCGACACAAGGATCATACTTTGGTAAACTAGGATCAGTTTATCAGTCAATTTATGCCCTATTCTATTTTTTATCTTGTGAATTTTATCCAATTGTTTTGTTATATTATGTCAAATAAATTTGATTTGATCTACTAGCATTCCAAAGCATGCTTCCCAATCACTTGCTTCTTTCAACTTCTTCAACTTATTATATTACAAAGTAAATTTACGTTTAAAAATTATTATATTATTTTTCCTTAAAATTTCTTTCCTTCCACATTACAACTCTAAATTTTTCAGCCTTCTTGTATTTATTGCGTTAATATCTGTTCAAATGAATTAAATAGAATAAATAAAATGAAAATCATAAAGTAATGAAATCTAATCACATAGCGTGAGAGAAAACATTTTCCGTGAGAAACTGATTATATCCGAACGAGGGTTTATTATATCAGCACTCGAGTGAGTAATATAATAGCCTTATCAGAATACCAACTAAACGCCTGGAACCATACAGTGGAAATAATTCTCTTGTAGTGAGACTAAGCATACATACATTCTGTGTAATGAGAATTCTCAAGTGAGCTCTATTATTCCATGTTTTGTGAAAATGTTTTATGGCAAAACAGGAGTAAATAATTTGATGAAGATCATTACAACCATAGAAATGTAAATTATTATCCAGCTCCAATTCTCTTCTATTGTCATTAAGCAGTGACCAGAGTACTAGAATCGATGAGAACTGGTATTTGCATATTGTATTCTCAGTTTATAAGAGAGGCTTTCAATAGAGGAGCTTTGAATACCGGTATGGAGCTCTCTTCAGTTATGCGATCAAAAGACGATGGAGCTCGTACATGATTTGTGTACGGTAATAATACATACTTCAAGCCTAAGGACGATATCGGACTCTGGCTTTATTAAATTCCTATCCTCAATAGATAGTGGCTACTTATTGTCTGCTGGACAGCCTATAAGCACCAAAACCAGGTCCAAGTCTATATCAAAATGCATTCATTCATTATTTCATACTTAATTGGATGAAACAATAGTCTTGAGTACTTCGAGTTTATCACAATATGAAACATTTTTATTAAATGGCAAAAATACTGAATAGGCCTAGACTGTGGAAAATTTTCAAACTATTGTATTGAATGAGATAGTTCTCTAATAGAGTCAAATAGAAATAACTTCTATTATTCTAATAACTTCGAGTAACTGGAGAAAACAAGTGATTTTTAATACTGTCTAAATAATCATTAATCACCTCGTAAATAATCATTGATTTCCATTGGTGTTGGTATCTGATGACGTATGAATGACCGCCCACTAAAGGCGTGGCTTGCGTTGTCCAATGGCAGGCATTCACCTTGAATAGTCAGTCATCTACCAATCATATCACATAATTTCTATCACACCCTTCATCGTATGATAAATTCTGCTACTCATTACTAGATTTTTACGCTACCTTTTTATGGCATAATGATTCTTTTTTTTTAATATTTGGTTTTGATCATTTCTAGAATTCTTATTCAATAACCATAGTCATAAAATCAGAGTTTATATTCACGTTCATGTAATTCTATTAAGTGAAAATAGAAGATGAACTATTAGAATAGATAAATTTCATATTAATTAGAGATTCAGAACCCCAAAGAAAGCAATATATAAATAGTTATGAGGACCTCTGCAACTGCAAACATGCTGAGGTCTACAAAACTATTTAAATAGCCTAGCTTCTTTGGATCTTCCAATCACTAATTTTTACGGTTAACTGCAACCTCTAATAATTATTTCATCCATAGATAAGTTGAATTCTTTGTAGAAAAATATTCCAAAGGCCATAATAACAATCCTATTTCATTTCAAAGGCTTTCAACAATGAGATGAGTAAGTATAAATATTACTTGAGAGGTATACTTATTTTTGTATGAAAGTAAATTCAATATTGCTGTTATTAGAGATTCGAAGTAGTTTCGGAGTTGGATTATACGAAAAGAGATGAGATTCGTGAGACGGAACAATATGATTGATTGAGCTTCTCGGCCTCAGGTTGAATGAATTTGCATTCGCAGACTAAATTACAATCTCTTTCATTTCGCTACTACCAGGGCCCGCAGTTCTTCCAATTGTCATTCAGATTGCTGTCTTTCTTCGCCAGGGTGTTAATTTATTTCTATTGATTCGTTTCGCTCCTGCTATTCCACTCAGCAATTCTTTCTCAGAGGGAATACTTTCTACATTTAAACTGGATAAGTTTTGTTCTGGTTTTCACGCGTTGTTTCTACTTTGAAGATAGTATTTTCACTGGAATTTATCATGTAGCACTACAGAGACAGTGTGGCCATTTCATATCACACTTTTGATTGGTTAGCTCGGCCATACTTTTGCCAATTTTTGCCAATTTCCATCAGGCTAGGCGTAAACCAGTTAGTCAAGACTCGTGCATCGGTGTGTGCTGCTTCATAAGCAGCCATGTGAATTACTGTAACTTAACGTAACTAAAGTCGTCTTGTCTTGTCTTGACTAACCGGTGTACGCCTAGCCTAAGATTTCATTGGAATGATACGCAAAACATGTGATTCACCTCTTACCTACAGTGATATTCATTTAATTTGACGCTTGGCATTAGATAGATAGAGAGATATTGTTCCTTTGTCATCATACTTTACGGTCATGAGCAACGTCAAGAAATGATATCCCTCCATCCGTGGCGAAGCGTGGTATACTTAACCGGTCATCGCCGGTTAAATATACCACGCTTCGCCACGGCTCTCCATCTATATAACTATCTATCTAATGCCAAGCGTCAAATTAAATGAATGTCATTGTACAATTCGCCTTTGCCAGTGTTTAGTTCTCAACATTTTAAGCTTTAAAAGCAATACAAGAGTATAGAAACCTTTTTTAGGGTTAGAAAAGTTATTTTCAATGTTGTTTCTCTTAATTAAAATGAATTTAAAAAATGAGTGAATTGGTTTGTCTGTAATCCCATTCCAAAATTCAGAAATTTGACAAAAGAATGACGGGAAAAAATATGTTTCAACACACTGTTATGGACCTTTTCACACTAATGACCACACTGTTATTATTAAGTCTTTGTATGTAGCACCCAAGGTATAAATCCACTAATCTTGTTTAGCACCAATGTTGACATTTAAAAGTAACTACACATTCAATGAATAACTTGTTTCCGTTCATCTCAAGTGAGGTAGCATTGGAAATATGATTAAAATATACGGATATCTGCAGAAAAGTTCCATGGAGTTCTGAACTCTATAATGAAACTCATCATTGTGTGAAACTTGCAACATTTCCATATACTGCAGAAGTGAAACAATTGAAGCACTGCAATAAGCCATAGTATTGGCCTACTACGCTCTACTCATACACATACACTCTGTGATGTATATACAGCGAACAATACAGTCTGTCTGAGGATAGGCAGCGTTTGTTTCGCTCATCGTTTGTTGCTTGAAAACGTCAAAGGCAAACTTGAATCTCGAGTCTGCAGTAGTTGTTGAAATACAGCATACAGCTCAGACTACTTCCTCCTTGGCCGAGTGTGAAAGAGCGAGAGGGATGCTGGGGAACGTGATGAGAGAGAGAGATAGAGTGAGAGAGAGACAAACACAAATGTTGGCTTTCCTCGGGGATTAATTGGAAAGGCTTGCAAAGCAAACGCATTAAATTCTCGAGGTTTGGGCGGGTAATGTTGGTTGGACTCGCAGTCTCCTAATTGCCTATGCCAGTCACACTCTCTCTCACTCTCTCTATCTTCTTCTTCTTCTCTCTTACTTCCTCTTACACATACTATATTCTAGTTCTCTATTTCCTTCTCTCTTTTCGTGGTTTGCCCACGCGCACGAGGGTCACGTGATTTTGCATTATAATGCAATGATTCATTCATCATGTAATTTTCGGCTAATGTTGATACAAACCTTGATTGTCGACTATTATTTGCTCACTTTGGAAATTTCCGAAATGCACATTTGATTGGATTGATATTGCAAATTATGGAGAGCTCAAAGGGTTCGAATCCTGTTTCTGGACAATTTACTTGTAAACTGGGTACTAACAGTGCTAGATAAATGTCTGTTGATTGTTCCTACATTGTAATGTATGTTTTGGATAGATAAATGATTGAATAGAATATATAGATAAATAGATGTTATTTAAATTTGAATTTTTCTACTTTGTTCATTACATAAAAAACTGTGAGAGAAGCTAACTCCTACTCGAAGGAATGTTGAAGTTAACTCCTACTCGAAGTTAACCCCCTCCTACTTTCAAGCCACAAAATAGATGAAATGATGGATGAATTTGGGATTCATCAAAACTGATGTGATATCGTTCAAATTATCCAATGAAAATTGAAAAAGAAAGGTTTTTATGTAGCTTTTAGGTATAGACCGACTTTAAAGAGTTTATTTAGGTATAGTGAGAACAAAATTGATATCTGGGATAAGAGTGGTGTAGATAAACTTAAATATGCTGGTGATTGTAATACTCTTGTTATGTTTGCCAGACTGGTAGGAGTTTTAAAAGTAGGGCAGAAGAACATAATATTATAGATTGGAATTCTTATTTTGCTAAACATTTGATCACAAACAATCACAAGTTCAAGGCCGAGGATAATGTTAAGTTTATGCATTTGAATAGCAAATGCAGACAATTGAATATTCTGGAGGCTCAAGAAATAGTCAGAGTAACTAGGAATGATCTAAATTACAGTTTGAATGACCAGAATCATCTCAACCAGTACAACACCACAAATAAAATTTTATCATAGATCTAAGTTAATTTGTTAATGAATTTTCCTGCTCTTTTTTATTCCACAATGTTCTCTTCAAGCATTCTTATCTATTTCATTTGTGTCTTGTAATTTGTAAATATCTATTGCCTTTCTTTGCTTTGTTACTCTAAACATTTGTTACGTTGAACCGCCATTGCTATGACGTTTGTAGAAACCGCCCATTGTGGGAGGAGCTTATATCTAGGCCAATGGCAGGCCTTCACCTAGATAGGCTGTTCAACTTCCAATCACAGCTCTCGGTCACGGTTACTTTGAACCGCCATTGCTATGACGTTTGTAGAAACCGCCCATTGTGGGAGGAGCTTATGTCTAGGCCAATGGCAGGCCTTCACCTTGATAGGCTGTTCAACTCCCAATCACAGCGCTCGGTCATGAATATAAATTCATCTGCACTGTATTTTAGTTTGCAACCAAAACCGGTATCTCGTTGTTTTATATGTGGTTTTGACAACTTCAAGTTTTTTTTATTGAGTTTAAACCAGAATACCTTCAATCTCGATTTCCAAGATGATTTACAGTTTAAAACAAGTTCAAACTTAATGTAAACACTAATATATAGTCAAATATCACTCATTTATTTAGCAAATTCACAAACATATTTCAGCATCATTGTGCCATCTTCTCACTGTACTTCTTCTCACCAAATACCATGTCATAATTAAAACTTGAGGCTAGGCGTACACCGGTTAGTCAAGACAAGACAAGACGACATTAGACACGTTTAGTAACAGTAATTCACATAGCTGCTTATGAAGCAGCACACACCCAAGATTACTAGACAAACTTTGTCTAGTAATCTTGGCACACACCGATGCAATGACTAATCGGTGTGTGTTGCATCATAAGCAACTATGTGAAGTACTGTGATGAAATGTGACTAATCTCGTCTTGTCTTGTCTTGACTTACCGGTGTTCGCCTGGCCTTATCTTCAAAATTTGCTCAAACGAAAATGGTCTATATGAGCTTAGGGATACTATCAAATACTAAAATTTATCACTTCACTTTTAAAAGTAATTCAAAATAAAATTTATCACTTATCAGAATCACTTAAGTAATTCGAGCTCACGTCGAGGGATTTGATGAGATATCACTCGACTAATACATTTGTAAAGGAATGATTGGTTGAAATTCGATGACGCCCTGACGGTATCATAAGACCGACCGGCAGCTCTACGAAATTGTTATATGAAGTTGGTAGCATGCGTTACGTTGGCCTGAATCTCATGGGAAATAATGTCTGGCTGGCTTCCCTAGCTTGGTGAACTTTTGTCAACTCCTTAATTGAATCAGTTGTGGTGAGAGACATTATGAGAATCCTGGAAAGGCAACTCTACGCCACCCGCTCCACAAACGCGTTCTACACGATGGAAACTGAGCTCTCTTAATTTTCTCGTTGTCTTTCCTTTCAACACGTAGTCTACACGCTGAGACAATGGACTGCACCTTTGTGTAAGTTAATTCTTTTAGCTATAGGCTTGAAAAGGTTACTTGAATCCTGTTTTAAAACACTTCATCATTGTTATATTTCACTTGCATCACTTCAGATTACTTCATACATAAAACCTATTCATAAAAATAGCCTTCACTTATAGCTGAAGGTGTATGAATTCGACGTTGTCTTTGTTCTGTGAATTTTACAATGAAATTTTATTAATTTATTCTATTCATGTCATTACAGGCAAGCCTCGTTTTCATAGAAGAATGTGATAATTCATTCGAAAATTTTATCAACGCGAAAAGATTATGAAGTATCACTCTTGTTAACTACATAGTTCCACAAGTAACACCAGTGAACAAAATTAATGAATCAAATTTATTGCATTGGAAAAAATATTTGAAAAATGGAATGAAATCTCGAATGTAAAGGCTACAATTTGCCAAAACATCGTTTGACGTGAGATATGTACTTTTGTGCATTTATTTGTGTGTATATATTGTAATGTGTGTACTTTGTACTTTCTTACACATACGTCTGTTGGAAAACCGACATTTTAAGCTCCTTATTCAATTGACTATCGAGCAACTGGCTGTAAGGCTAGGCGTACACCGGTTAGTCAAGACAAGACAAGACGAGATTTATCACGTTTAGTCACAGTAATTCACATAGTTGCTTATGAAGCAGCACACACCGATGCAATGACTAATCGGTGTGTGTTGCTTCATAAGCAACTATATGAAGTACTGTGACTAAACGTGACTAATCTCGTCTTGTCTTGTCTTGACTAACCGGTGTACGCCTAGCCTAATTATTCAAGTGAGATCTTCTAGTTCTCTTGGACCTGTGTGCAGCATCTTTGTTTACACTGAGTTTTAACAGAACGTAAATTTGATTCGAACTGTGAATCTGGATTTTAAACCAAGTTTAATATTTTTAAACAAAGATTGTGTGTAAGGGCACCAGTTATTAGGCCCTGAAAGTTTACTTAACGATACAACGATTACATGGAGAAAGTGTAAGGTTATAATTGGCTCTGCTTTCTTGTTGCTGATGCGAGAGATTCATCCAACAAACTCATCATCCATTGATGAAGGATGTGCAAAGTTGTTACCATGACACCATGCATCAAATAATGATGGTGATTAATTGTTGCGCAGTAACCTAGTAACGGTTCATAACAGTGGATAAATTGGCAACTGAAGCTTCCAAAGCGAACATTGATGAAGATGGGATACGCTTTATGAATTTCAGTCGATGATAAATAATTTTAGCTGAATATCAGCTGAATCTTCAAAACATCATCACATACAAATTAGTAAAATGTCAAAATCAATACATGAGATATATTTCAATAATTGATAATACAATTATTATTATTAAGCTTATTATGCTTGCTTATAATGCTTATGGCTTTTATGGCGGAGAGACACTCTCAGGTGTTCCTTCTCGCCGAATGTAATGGTATATAGTATATGCATACATACGTTCCCAATATAAACCTTTTTTGCATATGAAGTTGATTATTGTTGGTTGACAGTGCTATACGAGTATAATGTTGGATCTTGAAAACCTGAGCATTTAGCTTGAGTTCGTCGAGAATAGGGAATATAATTCAACGATAAATCCAGATCTTATTTGCAGCGATGATTGACGTAGCAAGCCTACCTCAGATGACAGCCAGTAACTGAAGCAAATAGGCTGTTAGGAGAGATGAAGCTGACGACTAATCCAATTTTCATCTATAAATATGCATGCGTAATGAGCGTGCTAATCCGGAAGAGTTGCAAACAGCCTATGCTGCTGAACACCATACATAATACACACTCTCACACACGTGACTCATTTATGGTGCTGATATTGGAGGCAGCATGATTTATTCAGACCGGATTCAATTTGAGCGACATCTCGTTCGTTATTTCATCCGGCAAACTTCTTCCATCCATTTGCACACTTGCATTTGAATGGAGCCGGCTCGGCTCTTACATTTCCTTACAAACCTTGCATGGCTTTACACAATAATCTGTCGGCGGCGGCAATTCGCTTCACTGGCAGGCAGAGAGGGAGGAAGATGGCAGATGTGAATGTGACAGCGTAAGAGATTAGATTTAGATTTAGATTTATTACTTTATTCATATAGATAACAAATATGACTGCTTAAATTCTAGATTATAATAACATAATATACAATTAATTTTATTCGTCAAATTTACCTTTTCATCAACACTTGACCTTAGTTGAACATAAAATTTTACATATTTAGACTGAAATAAATAATAATTGAGCATTAAACAAGTACACTAATAGAACAAAAAGATTATATGAAATGAATAAAACAAGTCATTGAAAAACTAATTTTATGAATGAAAATGGAAGGAATAGCTGAAAAAAAAATAAATTATTAATTGATTGTAATGGAAGATGAGATGTTATTTAGGAATGGGTGTGAATAGAATGTAGTATTGTTTGATTAACGTCTCGACGTGTGTTAGTAATGGTGATGATATTATAATGTCGATGGGTTGACAAAATTAAGTTATAATAAGATATTAATAGAAAAATTCTACATTCATCAATATCGACTTAGTTACAAATAATGTCGATAGGGAAACATGATACAATAAGGAAAACATTTCAGACGTTAATTTAAGATAACAACCTAAAATAATATTGTTTTGAATTATGAGTAAATTACAATGAGTATGAGGTGAAAGATGAAAGCTGTCATGCAGTGCTTTAGGGTTGGTCAGGCTCGATCATTTTCTCGAGAAGATATTTTCTTAATTTCAAAATAAAGCTCGCTCGACCCTCAATAGATCTAATAGAAATTGGAAGTGAGTTCCATATACGACAGGCACTCACAAGAAAAGATTTGGTATAAATGGTAGTTCGGTGATTCGGTATCCTCAAAGTATTTTCTCCGGTTCTGGTGTGTGAGACATCTACTCTCCTACCTTCAGAGACAAATTTAAAATCATTTTGAAATAATTTGGCTGACCATATTTTAAAATATCTCTAACAAGTTTAACTATCCTAAGAAGTCTCTGATCGGGTAGCTTCAAAGTTGAGCTAGCAATATGTGCTGGGGTGATCCGTTCATGGCGTTGAATAGAATAAACAAATCGTAAACAATAATTTTGGCAGCGCTGTAATTTATCATTGAGGGTGACTTGCATATCATTGAGTACTGAATTACAATATAAAAAGTGTGGGAAGATGAGAGATCGAACCAGCATTAATCTAATGTTTTGAGGAAGGATATCTTGCATTTTCTTTAATGGATGGATGGCTGAAAATACTTTTTACCTGTTTTATTTACTTGCTCTGACCAGTCTAGTGTGTTATTCATTATGATGCCTAGGTTTTTAACTACACTACAATAAGGGATTTCATTACCATCGACAGTGATTTTGTGAATTGTGTTCAAGTCGATGCTGTTGACTAGTCTTGAATATCCTATAATTATGGGCTGTGTTTTAATGGGGTTGAGTCTCAACCCATTTTTCCTAGTCCAATCAACAATCAAATTTATGTCTTGATTAATTTTGTCTACTGTTTCATTAATTTTTGAGGTGGTACAGCTTGCATAAATTTGAAGATCATCAGCATAAGTATGGAAACTAGAAAACTTAATAACGGATGGAAGGTCATTAGCATACAGAGTGAAAAGTAGGGGTCCTAGTATAGAGCCTTGAGGAACGCCATGTAGAACATTTTTCCAATTTGATCTATTATCTCCAATCGTTACACATTGTTTCCTGCCTGTAAGATAGGAATTGAACCAAGCTAGTGTTTTATGACTAAAACCTAGTAAAGATAATTTGCTTAGGAGAACTTTATGGTCTACTGTATCGAAAGCTTTAGAAAAATCAAATAGACTTAAAATAGTACATTTTCTTTGGTCCATAGCCAACCCTAAAGCCAGATTAAGAGATTTGTTAAAGATGAATGTAATTGTTGGGAGGACTGAGAATAATATTCTCTTCCTGGTTGCATTGCTACGAACGTGTTGAATTGCTCTAATTGGTTCAAAATGAAATTGATATTCCACGCATTCCTCAAACTTCTATACTCAATTAAACTATCTAAATCATTTGTTCTTTTAAATTTCCTGAGCTTTGTCTCTCTGTAGTCGTTAGTATGATGAGTTGGGTTGAGCTCCTGTTATATGGTTTTAGTTCATTATACAAATTATATTTTAAACTTCAAGTTGAATTTGAAAAGAAGGCTATTATGGTGAAGAAATAATGAAAAAAGGTGATAGGTAAATGGTTCGGGAAGAGAATTAATGAACAAACGTTTAGTTACAATATACTCGAGCGAAAATTCATTTTAATAAGACTATTGAGATTTGAGTTGTTATAAATAAGATTGACTAATATTATAATAGTTTGATCCTAACATCGTATCACCGAAATAATACAGTATCAAATCCAACTGATGATGAGTGGGACAGATCATATATTATTATACTGTATATATATATATATATATATATACTGTATGTGGATTCACCTGTAAGTGGTCTCATAGTTGAATAAGATAAAACGTGGTTGTAATTATATTAATTATACACGAAAAATTAAAATAATAATAATAGCCTAGATAAAAGTAACAACACTACCCACATCTTAGGGTCTTCAGCACTGAAGTTTAGCTGTTGGTTGTCGGTGAGAATTGATTAAAAGAATTTTGATTATTTATTCATCGGATGAGACCACTTATACCACAAGGTTATATTAATATGTGAGCTCACCCGCTGGTGGCGCCTAGTGGAGGTCCTCCATGCGTTCGGCCGTCCGGATCCGACGCCGAGCTGAAGAGAGAGAGAGATGGAGAGAGCAGTACTGAAAAGAAAGGTGTTAAGGGAAAGAGAGTGGAAAAGTGGATAAGGAGGGAAGCGGGGGGAAAGAGAAGAGGACAGGGGGTGAGGAAAGAAATGGAGTAAAGAAAGGAGAAAAAGGAGAGAGAAGTGAACAGGAGTAGAGGATGAGAGTCAATAGTGGAGGAGAAAAGTAAAGGAAATTACTAGATGGAAGGAGTCAGGAAAAAAAGACGAGGGAACTAGAAAATGAGAAGAATTAAGAAAGGAAATAGAGGGAAGGAATAGGGAAAAGGAGTGGGGGAAATGGGAGAGGAAATTAGTATAAAAGGAGAGTGAAGGAAAGGAGTAGTGATGTAGTAGAAATGAGTAAAAGAGTGGAGCAAAGGAGTAGTGCAAAAGAGTACTGCAAAGACGTTTAGGAGAGGATTAGAGATAAAGAATCGAGGGAAGGTGTAGAGGAAAAATAGAAGGGTAAAAAAGGTAAGGAAAGAAATAGAGGGAAAGAGATAAGGAAAGGATTAGAGAAGAGAATTAGTGGAGAGGAGTAATAGATGTAATCGATGAAAGGAGTAGAATAAGGGAAAAGAGTCGAGGAAAGTATAAGGGAAGAGTTAAGGAAAGATAGAGGGAGGAAGTTGCCTAGATGGAAAGACGGAGATGAATGGTGAGAGGAAAGGAATAGGTAAAGAGTCGAGAAAATGAGATTAGTCGAGGAAAAGAGGTAAGGGAAGAAATAAAAGGGGATTGGTGAGAAAATGAGTAGAGGAAGGAGAAGAGGAAAGCAGTAGAGGAAAAGAGTAAAGGAGAGGTATAAAGGAAGGAGAAGAGAGAAGGAGTAGATGATGGAGAAGAGGAGAGGAGTAAAGGAAGAGAATAAAGGTGAGGAGTAGAGGAAGCAGCAGAGAAACAAAGGAGATGATAAAGGAATGGAAATCCAATCCGATTATTGAAGAAAAGTATAGGAAAAGTGAAGAAGTGAAGGAAAGGAGAGTTGTAAACGAAATGAGCAGATACAAGGAAAATAGAAAAAAATTGAAGAAAAGATGGAGCATGACGAAGAAAGAGAATGATGAGGAGAAAAAGACTCAGAGAGAGGCAGGAAGAGAGGGAGAAAGAGTTTTTAAGTCGCCACCATGTGAAGGCAGGGCGGATTCTGTTGTAGGAGGAGGATTCGCGCGCACTTTCAGCTTCTAGGTTATTGCAGTCATGCATGAATGAGACGCGTCATCTCAGCGCGGCGCCACAATGCACTCGCTATTGAAGATTTTGATCCGCTCACATGTGGAGGCAAGACGATGTTTGCATAGAGTGGGCCAGTGTCATGATTCACGCATCATGCGGGTCTAGAGGTTCTATTCGCTGGAAATTCAATGTTGGGATTTAAAAACCTATAGAAAATTTTAACTTATTTTCTGGAATTATTGTTGATGAACTCCATGTAAACTCCATGACCTATAGAAAATAATGAGACGGAGGAACGGTGGTGCTTTTTGTACTACTTCTTAAAAATGTTTGTTTTTCGGATTGGTTTCTACTCATATTGTAGATTTGACATCCAGTGAGATCGAGCTCCGAAATTGATGTGATTTCGTTAACTTTTGAGTGGCATGAACAATGAGAGACGTCAAGTTTCTTCAAAAAATACACTCATATAGCAATATCAAATCATAAATGATAATCATCACCCATGTATGATTGATAATAGGTCAGCATGCTTTTTTCATGCCTCATTTTGACAGTCTGCATGAATGTATCGGTCCAGCTGACAAATGAAGTCTATAGCAGGATTCTTTTAAATTGTCAGAAAACAGCTGATTGATTTACGCTTGTTTACTAACGTTAAATCAGCTGCTTTCTGACAAGTTAAAATAATCCTGCTATATTTGAATAACATAGCAGCTGACATTACAGTGTATTTGTGGTAGGATATAGTTATATGTTTTCGAAATCGTTGAATCAGTGCGTCTTACCAACAAACAAGTGCCTGTTTTCCCCCACTACGCTGGTTTAATTTATCCGTCTTCCTAAAAACATACTACTCTAAATGAGGGCACAAAAATGGATATCCATGCTTATCCTCTCTACATTGGGAAACACACAACATACATAATTGTTGTAGAGTAAAATATGAAACGATTATGGTAAATAATATGGAAGTGGATAATAAAATGATAAATAAACTAGAATGATGAAAGATAAGAAAGAGTATCAAACAAAAAACGAAAAATTGAAACTACAAGCAAATCTTCAAATAAGAGACAACGAAGTACAATATTGATTGAAATTGAACATGTTGGTATTTTTCGCTTGTGAATATTGGTTAACGTAGATGTTCGTCTGATATAATTTTTGGTATATTGTGAACCATGTTTGATCAGCTAAGCATGTCTAGTTGGCATTCTGCCTGATCTTAACCGCTAGAGTTTCCCTTACGGTAGCATTGGTTACTGTGTTGTGAGTTTGAGGTGCATTATGATATTCACATGCGCCACCCTTAACCACAAAAGCTGGGGCTAGATGCAATGTAATGGTTAACCGCCAGCATCTGTGTATAACATTGATTAATAGCGAATCCGCTGTGTTAGAAGTGATATTTTCTATTGATATCTGGCCTACCTCCATTATTTAATCTTTCACAGACTTCAACATTAGGTTCTAAATGATCTTTTTTATTCACTGTTACATTGGATTGTTTTGAATAATATCATAGACTAACTCTAGTTATAGAGTTATTAACTCTGTATAGTTAGTCTATAATAATATTATTATCTACGACTTACGACTATGTTAAAAGGCAATCATTGCACTTTCACAATTGCAATCGAAACCGTTGGTTTTTCGAAATGGATTTTGAAACTTTTAGGGGGTGAGGGGGGTGAAATTGTGCAGATTTTCATAGGAAAAATACAATTTTTACCTACGAATGGGGGAGGGTTACAATCCCCAAAACACCCCCTGGGTACGCCTATGCATTGACTGTGTCAATTTGAAAACGATTTGTACTTTGATCAGTGAAAAATACTACAATCATAATACCATATCTCCAAACTACCATGCCATTTAATAATACAACTTCTTCTTTTCTTCTTCTTCTTCTTTTTCTTTTCCCCTTCTGCTACTACAGCGTAGGGGTCTAATAATGCAACTCTCAATGAAATTTCGCAGACGCTCGTTCGTCATTAGGTTGCATTTTTGACTCGCATTTATGTTGCAAAGTGAAGTTGTATTGGGGAAATGTTCAAGCGTTGCAAAGGGGGCACCCAGTAACACCACTTATCGTTCAGATCAGCTTTCATCGCCTCGCTCGCGAGCAATAATGATAAGAAGATGTGCTAGTAAAGTTAACTAATGTAAAACTAATGAGAATCAAATGACTGGACTATTGATCTAGGTATCTCCGCTTTCCAATACTCCATTCAGTACTCGCATTTCAAATATGTAATGGAATATTAATTTTACTCTATTTAGGTATCACAGTACACGAGTACAGTATTTCCAGAAAACGTTCATCGTACTCAGAAGCATCGCAATCAATTAGATTTGGTTCGTTTGTACATCCACGAATCCAGGGTAATATGATCGTTTCTCAGCCAACTTTTTTACATTGATTATAATTTGTCATCCAATCTGGAATAACAATTCTGATTGAGTCCTCATATTAACTTTCCAACTAGCCTACTTTTTCACAGTATTTCATTGTAATTATAGTTATAAACTTTGAACTTATTTTATCAAATTATTCCAGATTAACATAAAGTAAATACAAAAGTAAATTGAATTTCAATTATTTCAATAAAAAACATTCTCATGTGTTATTGGATACAATTATTGTATCCAAAATTTTATCGAATTAAAACACAATCCTTCCTCATAGGCAATATTGATTATTAATAATGTATGTGCATTATCAACTACATGGGTGAGGTGATGCATTATCATTATGAATAATATACGCATTATCGTGAAGAATTCCTCATTATTTTTGCCAACGTTAGAAACTGACTTCAATTTCTTGGTTCTATATGTTTATTTGATCTTCAATTATTAACTTCAACAATCATCATAAAAGGTCATGTTCCCTTTCAAATCGAGAACGTATTGAAATTCTTGAAAAATAAGATGTACAAACAGATAACTCGATCCTGAGCATTCCTGAATTCTATTTTTTACATAGAATGATTTTTGTATAAACGTTTTTATTATGAATCAGGACCAATTTTACTCTCTAGATATAACACGAGAAAATCTATTCTCTATCTATATTTCGTTAGTCTATGATGTAACTTTGAGAATTTAGCAAAGGTCGAAATGTCATTACATGTAGGTTGCTGACTAGAATCTGTCGTCAATGTAGTTTCATTTTAAAGTGAATGAGGCACGAATTCAATTCCACACACATGTGAGGTTTTATTTCTTTAACGGCGGTGATAAATATTCATAGCGTGGACCGGTGCGAATGTAAAGACGTCGGCTCTGCAATGCGATGTGAAGGGGCGGTGCATAAAAATGAACGCTTTCCATATTTTTCCAAGCCAACGCGACAGCATAAGCCGGTGCTGTAACCACCGTCTTTTTCACACACTCTCTGTCATCTATCCTTTCTTTTCTTCATTCTTTCATCCCATGTTTCCCTCTCCGTATGTTCAGAATATGCTCGATTACATCACCGTGGTTTTCGAGTGGCGCGTTGAGTTAGGCGCGCAAAAACATCGGTAAAAAGAAGTAAAGGTTGAGGTGAGTGGGAACCTTGTGATAGCTTGGGGCATCCTCAAAAACTGTGCTCTCACGCACGGCTTGCTGTTGGTTTTACTCCCCAAGTGCGCACCCTCTCTCCTCAAGAAGCCCACCTCATTTTTATTCTTTCTTTCTAGAAAATGTTTGAAGAGAGCATGCGATTTTTTCATGTGGAATCAGCTGGCAAGAAACAGGTAGACACGTGAACTATATTTCCTTTGTTCATGAAAACGATGAGGCTACAGATCTAAATGTATGTTCACTATAATTCTACAGATACACATCGTTGCTGTTGAAAGGAAAAACTGCTCGGACAACACTATCACTCGCTGCTAATGTAACTGAAATATTATGACTCTAGCGGCCAGTTGCACGAAAATAAAAAAAAAACATTAAGGGCCGGTTTCTCCAACGACAGTTCAGTTTAAACTTAGGTTTTACCACTCACTAGAAAATGTTTTGTCAGAAAGTTCGATGTCCGAACAGCTGACCATTTGATTTAATGATGCTAACATTGAATCAAATGGTCAGCTGTACGAACATCGGACTTTCTGACAAAAACGTTTCTAGTGAGTGGTAAAACCCAAGTTTAAACTAAAAATTGGTTTAACTGACGTTGGAGAAACCGGCCCTAATTTGATTTAACCACGCCTTCATAGTCACGCCTTCTTTCAACACTAGGCGGAGCTAAATGGTGACTGTATTTAGTTCAAGAATTCACCGCTAGGTAGTGGCACCAACAGGGTTCCAAACTTAAAATGGTTGCCGGTCAGCTGATATTGGAATACTGTGTTGTGATTGGCCGGTGGGAGGGGAATAGTCCAGCCTTCTTTCAACACTGGGTGAAGCGAAATGGTGACTGTATTTAGTTCAAGAATTCACCGCTAGATAGTAGCACCAACAGGGTTCCAAACTTAAAATGGTTGCCGGTCAGCTGATATTGGAATACTGTGTTGTGATTGGCCGGTGGGAGGGGAATAGTCCAGCCTTCTTTCAACACTGGGTGAAGCGAAATGGTGACTGTATTTAGTTCAAGAATTCACCGCTAGATAGTGGCACCAACAGGGTTCTATAATTCAAATGACTGCCGAAGTGAAATGAAACTAACAAAAGCGGATATAAGTTACTGTATTATTCAAATTTTAGGTCGAGATAACTACTAGTCTTTTAATTCAAGGAAAAAAGTAGTAGAAGAAGAAGAAGAAGAAGAAGAAGAAGAAGAAGAAGAAGAAGAAGAAGAAGAAGAAGAAGAAGAAGAAGAAGAAGAAGAAGAAGAAAGAAGAAGAAGAAGAAGAAGAAGAAGAAAAAGAAGAAGAAGAAGAGAAGAAGAAGAAGAAGAAGAAGAAGAAGAACAACAACAACAACAACAACAGCCCTACCAAATTTCATAAGAAAATCTTGTTTTTCAACGAGATATGATGATAAATATTAAAAACACAAAATGGCGGATTACAGGTAAACTAAGGAGAAATCAGCATTTTGCCAACGACATTTTCTGTTTGTTTCGACTTGTAGAATACCGTGGTAGTACTGGCATCACTATTTTTTGGGACACCCTGTAGATTCACACAGATTCATATAGGCTCACATAATGCAATCATCGATACAGCCTAGAGAGTTTCTATTGAGAAATTTGAAACTACCACATGCATCAGCGATTCCAAAATTAATAATGCACCTTAAGTTCAACTCCTACAAAATGCAGACTCAGCTTATGCATTTGCAGCTTTCTAGTCGAGTTTGAACGGCTGCTAACAATACGGCTGCTTGGAAGCGATCTTGATGAAAGGGCTGCGGTCCTTTATCAAGCTGAAATTGAAGCGGCAAGCCAGAACGGCTGGCAGCTGGCAAGTTGAAAGGATGTGGGTCTCTGAGTGAATGTCTTATTGCTTCTCGCCGGCAAGTTGTTCGCTGCAAGTCTTGGCCAGTTGGTTGATATAATCAGCGTCACGAATAACAGAGCAAGTTATCCGTCGATAATTACAAATTCGCCGAGTCGGCACTGTTCTATAGTTTCAATACGCTGGAGCTTTCACTTCAAAGGGAGGCTGTCTGTTTTTAGGAGATCTATTCTAGCTGACATGGCTATTCTTGAGCTGGAGATCTATCCAAGTTGAGAGATCTATTCGAGCTGACACAGCAAATCTTGAACTGTTACCAGCTTGACGAGTTTCAGTAATGTACCGTTGTATCAATGTAAAATATTATACAATCATATAATCCATCATATTCATTGTGTCTTGTAGGCTATAGCATGCAGCGACCACATAGTAGAACTATGTGGTTCTACTATGTGGTCGCTGATAGCATGTGTTCATGTATTTTTTCACGTTTGTTTTTGCCTGTATTGAATGCGTTTTTAGTGTAGGCTACTCTAAATTGAAATAATACGCACTGTACCATAGCCTCCTTTAAACTACAATTAGAGGTAGCTATAGTGTAATTATTAGTGTAATTTAGAGGTAGCTATGACTGTACAATACCCTTAAGCGGCCCATACACTGATTCTTCCCGAACCATTTTCTTCATATTGGCTTTTATATCTATTTAACATCTATATAGATATAAAAGCTAGTGGCGAAGCGTGGTATGCTTATTTGGTCATTGCCGGGTATGGCAAGTGAAATATACCCGGCGATGACCAAATAAGCATACCACGCTTCGCCACGGATAAAAGCCATTATGAAAAAAATTGCACGACGTGCAATGCACGATCAGTGTATGGGCCGCTTTAGTTATGAGTAACAAGTTATTCAGATCTAGGATACTTCTTAGTATAAATAGATATTTAGAAAAAATTCTCGAATGAAAATTGTATTCAAAAATATTTGAATTCCAAGAACAGCGAAGAAACCAAAACTAACATATCAAACAGTAGCCAAGATGGAGGCAATGCTTACGGAATACGCAACCAAATGAAACTCAAGAAGCAGTCTGATTGGCCAATGGGTTGAACAGCTGAAATTTTGCGATTTCCTCCAATCAGAAGCCAGCAGTGAACGTCGCCATACAGCTCTCTATTAGCCAATCAGACGGCTTCTTAAATTTGGAGGCGTGGCATACTTCGTCACTACGTCAGTATTGTCGGCATTCTCAAAGGGCTCCCCTGCATTTCACAATGATGAAAGTATATTATGAATACATTCACTATGATGAAGCGATATTAATATTGCATAGTGAATGAAGTCTCATGAAATAAATGCTGTCATGAGTTGTGATGACAAGAATTCATTTATAGTCAAGGTGCCAGCCAAAACAAAGTGGATTATCTTCCATAAATTAACAAAATATAATTGTTTGTAACTAGACTAGTAGCATATAGAAAAAATCACAAGCGGTTCAGTCAGTAAAATGTAAAAACCCAGTAAAAACAGTAGAAATCAGTCATCAATAGAAAAGTTCACTAAAGTAGAAAAAAATGATGCTGTATGACAGTAATTTAGGGAAACATTCCAAACTTGACAATTTTACTACAGATGTCAGTTAACTATCATTATCATAAATAATATTATTTCACTATCATTCAGTGCTTTTCAATTGATTAGGTTAGTGTTACTATTTTATAAACTTTTAGAATTTCATATATCAAAAAGAACCTTTTTCAAAATTTGTGAACATATTGCAAAGTGAAATGGAATTTCAACCTAATGGAATTAGGTTATAAACGGCGAGGTGGAACTACCTTCGGGTCTCCCCACCAACCAAAGCCATACGCTAGATAGATAGATTAGGTTAGTCTATTACATTATTCAGCAAAGTTACTCATGCAAAGTTTCACTCACTACATAACACTCCACTGTGGAAAACTACATTCTTTCGAATCCAGCCAGTTTTCTCTCGAGAAGCTTTTTACATGCTGCAGTAGATTATCCGCGAAAAATATGTAGCAAAATTCTGCGGAAGCCAAGATAAAAGTGAAAATTTAGCTGCGGATTACAAGTGAAAATCTTCCTCCTGAGAGTAGAAGAGGATTGCAGCATGCTGACACAGGCTCTGGCAGCTGACAAAAGAAGAGAGAGAGTTTGGAAGAGCGAGAGAGGGTGTGAGAGAGAGAGAGTGAGAAGAGGAGGGAGAATTGAGGCAAGTCTGTTGTTTTCTGTTGATTTGGGAATTTGCGCAGAGCCCACGTTCAAATCCCAGTGGCTGTTCCCGTCTCAAGCGGATGTCCTCTGAGACTCCTTCGACCTAAATTTTAAATAGCGAAAACAAAAAGTGTAGAAACTGTGTAGAAAAACTCTTCCACTGAGTGTCCCCCATAAGCAACTGTTTTACAAAACAGTTTAAGATGATTTGTATCTAGATTGGATAGAATCATACAATTTAGATGATTCCCTATGTCCACATTTGGCCAAGTTTGTGTGCGACCCAAGCATGCTGCAAATGTTTGAGCATTGGCCGCATGCTGGGTAGGACACAAAAATCGACCAAGTGTGGACATAGGGATTGGTTGAGATGGAAACAATATCATCATAACAATCACAGTAAATTTGTATCGAAATTCAATCATGTAATTCTAGGGTAATAATCAACAAAATGTTATTTTGTTGTTATAAGCCATCATGTTTAATGGATATTGTTGCTCTTCCACATGATTCAATTGAGAGACAAACGTATTTTGTTTGTGTTGCAGGAAAAAAAACGTTATTCAATATAATTACGTCCTATTGAATTTAACTGCCGTTGAATTACTTCATTCAACAAAGGCAACGCAAAGTGCATTGCCCACCGTCCAATGAAATACGTTGTAAATGAATAACATTAAAGAACTCACGAAATCAAATTTTGTCACTTTTTGTTCACCATCACTAATTTTATTGCACAAGCATCTCCTGATGTATCTCTTCTTATGTATCATTATTGTACGTAGTGAATGTAGGAATTCAACAACTATTGGAGTCACTTATTTCCACTCCGAAATAACAGTTAACTTTTTTGTACTATAGTGAAGATGATATTGTGGTAGTTATCCATTTTTAATAAATAAGATATGAGGTTGTCAGAACCATAAATTTATTAAAATAACGAGTTTCGGTTGTTGTTGAACAAGAGATTGATTATGGTGTAACCGATTGATAATGGTGTAACAACCAAAACCGGTAACTCGATATTTTAATAAATTTTTGTTTTGACAACTTCGAGTTATTTATTCAATTAAGTCAAATTTTGCCTCATTTTGGATGCAATCACTAATTTAACTAGCATCTTACACCTACAATGCAATTGTACATTCGATGCCTTCGCTCTGAATAAATCATTGAGGCTGAACGAAGGACCACAATAATAAGCATTGGACCCAGCTGGACAAAAGGGGGCTGGGGGTTTCGGGTGTGGGGGGAGGGGGTTGGATCAGTGAGCACGTTATTACGTTATCTGCTGAATGGAATCGGTTGGTGTTCGGTGAGGGGGGGGGGGTTGTGGGGGTAGTTGGTGCTAGTGAAAAAGGCATGAGCTGCTGCCTTTCGTTCGTTTTGGTGAAATATGAGCTAGAGCCGGAGGTTTTATTGATTGGCAGCTCTATTAAAAGACGGGACGGCTATGATGTCCCTGCCGTTCATATCCAGACATTGTGACCCACTATAGGGTAGGCTACACTGTGTACCAAAAATAAATATTTGAGCCGCTTTACTACAAATAGAAAACTCAATGTCAATATTGGTATCCATTGCATTTTTTGTTGTTGCCAGGTGGTGGGGAGGAATGATACTCGAGTTCGATTCCCGGTTGGGTCTGACATTTCTTCTTTATTACCTTTCTACACGTCATGATGTAGTGGTAATACAGTAAAATTGTATAAAAAAAGAGGAACTAATTTTTAGGACCAAGGTTTACTGGGCAAATTTTTTTCGGAGGGTGATGCCCATATGAGCTCTAGGGTTGTACGTGGGTAATGAGAGGGGTGATGATGAGATATGACGACTGTTTTTAGGCAAAGACGGAAGTGACCGTTTTTGTTGTAGAAATCCGTTCCACCAACTGTATTCGATCCAGGAACCTTTGGATTATCAGCCCAGCGTTTATCGACCTCGGCTACGGACCACTCCATTCGTGCAGTGAAACTACAGCCAAATATATATTCAATATTCTAGAAATTTTCGATTTTTATGTGTTGTTCGGAATTATAATCAATTATTTGTAATTCAAAATTCATAATTAACATTCAGATTATTTTATGAAGGAGATATTTTTTTAAAAGAATATAACTTATTATAAAAAATTTTGAATTGGACAAATACAATTATAGCCTACGTGGAACTGTAATATTGAATATTGATAACTTGAATAAGATAATATGATCTTCAGCATGTAAGCATGATAATTATTATAGAATTCAAGGCCGCTTGAAAACCAAAAACTGCTTTCTTGAATTTATAAAAATGCTTCTTGCAAATAACATTGAATAATATCCCAATACCTAAGGCATGTTCCTTGTTTCATATCAGGACTTCTGGGGCCTGTTCCTTAACAATTTTAGAACATCATAAGAAATTCTGTAGTACAGAAAAAAAGGCGGAAGCACACTGGTAATGAATAGCACAATTGAATCATTATGAATAGATTGAAAATGCTATTCTATTAAAAGATCTTATTTGAGATCGAAGGTCTATTATAGTACAAAAATTCAGGATTCCTGTGATCCTATGATACAGTACAGGAAGAATGTGGGCACACTCTAGAAATGGACAGAAATGTAATGACCACTATTGAAAAGAATGAAGCACGCTGTAGGCCTACTACGTAATCACTTCTTGCATGTAGTGTGTTTTCTGTAGGCTATGCCATGACTTCTAAATTCTAATGAAACAGGGACCTGAAGTCAAATAAGATTTTGAAATCTTGGAATCTTCTCGTGCCATTACAAAACATCAAATAGTTGGTGCGACCTTTGCATAGACAAGAAGATGATGGATCATGTTACCAAAGACATTTTTATAGCGTATCTTCTGATGCCATATACAAGACATCAAATAGTTGGTGGGATCTTTACTGCACGTGTTGATGATTTATGGGGTGTTGGTGGTCACACCTTTGCCTGTCAAGGGTTGCAGTGGTGGGGTGGAGGGTTGGGGTTGGATCACAGGTCGCGGGTCACAGCTCGAAAATTGAGCAACTCTTGAGCTCTACTTCAGCGAGCGGCGGCGGTACTAAATCTAGCCTGTGAAATATGCTCTCTCTCTCTTCCACTTCCTCTCTTTCTCTCTTCCTCTTTCTCTCTCGCCCACACCTTCACTTGCCTAGCCTTGCATCAGTCTTGTCTCTAATGGCATCACCTATCAAAAATTCATGAGCCAGTTCTTGAGCGGTGGTGACTGGCGCGACCAGATTGAATTGTAAATCTCGCCTCACTCAATTAAATTGCACGGAAAGTAATTGTCTGCACCGAAAAGCCGCATTATGCCGCTTCTTTCACTTCTCATTCCGTTCCATTAGCGAATTCCATTCATAAAAGGAAGGAAAATGGAAATTTGAGGACCATGTTTTGTGTAGTTTCTTGAGATTCTGTGTAAACATCATCTACATCAGTGTGATCTTTAAAAACATAATTTCCATTAATCGCATCATCCATTCTTGTATTGTATCCATCATCCGTGTCTACCTTGAGATAGTTCAAAACACCATATTAGTCAGATTAAACTTTCTTTCTTTCTTGAATTTCCTCCAGATTCTTTGAAACAGCATCTTCATCTATTCTACTTATCGTTTCTGTATTATATTCCATGAATATGTAGCGTTTCGTCCGACACCCAAATTCTTGGAAATTAGTAGCGTTTCGTCCAACTGGTTTTCACGCTTCTGTGCGTATTACCAACGAGTAGCGTTTCGTCCGATTTTTGAGTCTTCTACCTGACTTCAGAAACCCTTCTATCACTGGCTAATTACTGTTGTAAATAATCAGTAAATAAATAATCAAATTAAATGTAAAATCTACTTCTTCAGATTCTATAGCTGTAATAGTTGGCTATTTGTATTGCTTCATGTGAATTATTTCTATCAAAGCCACTGATTCGAAGTCAAAGCCTATTTATTTGGATGTAATTACAAGTTTTCCTCCCTATAAAACTGTATCCAGAAGAAGCTCATATAGAAATTTATGCCAATTCATTAAACATTGGCAGAAGTTGAATCAATCCAATAATAGCAATGAATTGTGGATGAGTACATTTTAAAAATGGTAGCTTGGATGAAGTAATTTAATCTACTTTCGGCTTCACTTTGGGTAGAACACCTCTGACATCTAGACGGCTGAATAATGAAGTTGTAACTTGAATGACCCAGTAACTGCTGCCATCTTACGACAGAATTCAGAACTAGCTGCGTTGTGCATTGCCGACCAATCAGGGGAGAGAGGCGGAGCTTGGAGGCGTGTCTGTAAAGATTGAAGCTGTAAATCACCCAGTAACTGCAGCCATCTACCGGTCGAATTCAGAACTAGCTGAGTCATTTATTTCTGGCTTATCAAGAGATAGCAGGCGGAGTTTGGAGGCTACATGATTTACAAATTAGGCTACGATTCATGGAAGAATTTTAGACACAGTCAAGCATTGTTCAAGTATTTTCATTGCTGAATAAATAAATAGAAAAAAATTGTCTTGGAAAACACAATAAATGATTGAATCACCGTTTCTGAAATATGTTTTGATTGTCATCATAACGATTGTCATCGTAAAACATTTTTCATGAGAAAGATATATTTTATAATATTCTGGCAAATTTTTCATGACAATTGGTATTTTTTTGTATTTTTCCAATTGGTATTTTTCATGATTTGGTATTATACCTCTTCCACCCAAATAAAATCATGTAATTTCTTAAATTTAGAGTGTATTCTAGAACATAGAATCCTTGCATCTCCTGAAAATCTTCACCTGAATGAAGAAACATAATTTTATCATTTGCTCTTCTTGTACTAGTCTCTCAATTCTAAGCTAACGTGTTTCATGAAGCTTTCGAAACATTGATTACCACTTCTATGATGCAGTCGCGTATACATGGTATTGTGAGCAGTGCCAAAGTTTCTATAGTGGAGCAAATCATTTGTACAAGGTGTACCGTACGATGAGTAGCATCCTGGTTGGTGATGTGAGTTGAGTTGGGTCTGGATTACATCCGTATTGATGAGTCTGCATTATCGTCACCGTCATCATCATCAAGACAAGACCAGATTGCATCCAGTGATGTCGATAATGCTGTTCATATGATGTCGATGATGCTGATTTCAATCAGCACTCAGCAACTCGTCAGTGCCAATCAACTTGTTCGTGGTGGCTGATGCTACTGCTGCTGCTGCTGGTCTGTTACCATTGCTGCTACTAATGTTGCTGCTGCTGATGCTGCTGCTGCTCCAGCTGCTGCATTGATGGATGATGATTTCGAGGAAATCCTGAGTGTTTGAATCAGTGTGTCGGGTTTCGGGTTCAGATTGGGAACATGTGCTTCTATGCGCACCGCTGATTTGTAGCTTCTTAATAAAGCCTTCTCCACATCATAGCTCTCGAATGTATTGACGTATTATCGTGAACACAGTAGGCTATAGCTTGTTTCCTCTTCTAAGCTAGGCAGAAAATAAATATGTTATAACAAGTTCATCAAATATTATATTCGAAGTGTATAATAACTCATCGATTGCACAATATTAGCATGGATAATATTGAGTATGAATAAGTCTTGACAAATCATAACAAATTCATCAAATATTATATTGAAAGAATACATCAACTCTTGTACTACACAATATGAACATGGCTACATTAAAGTGGATGAAAATAAATAAATTTGGAACATTATGAAAAGCAGTAGTAAAATACTGTACTCCATTGTCAGTCCAGAAGCCTTAGCAAATGAAGCAACTATAATATTGAAAGTTGTGATAACTCGATTCGAATTATAATCTGACTAGGCTCTAATCCATTCTCTTATCATAATTGGTTGTAGATATTCACATCAAATACGTACAACTCAATGAGAAACCTTCATCAGTAATCGAATTCATACTTCAATCTGTACAGAATTGGAGTGAAAGTTTATGGAATCCATCATTAATATTTTGTTCATATCTTTCAGAAAACAATGTCTACCTGACTTTATACTATTCAGTTGATTACTAAATGTTTGTGACTCTTTAGAACACCTGATAAGAACTTTTGTTGTGATCAACAATGGCTTCACGAACATATAATTGCATTTATAATGAAATTTATCTTTTTCTGTGACTTTCAAATTTGGTAAATAAATAAGAGATTATTGTATGATGTTTCATCAATTACAACAACAATATTGATCTCGTTACCACTTAGGTATTAATAATATCCTTAGGTATTTAATGTCCTTCAAAGTTGTTAACAAATCTGAATTTGTAGTGTGTTGTTTCGAAAATTACAACATCTATTCGAGCTTCAATCTGAAAATTATGATTTGTTATTGCCATATCAAAAATATTAAAATGCCTATTTTCAGCTTCAATCATTGTATATCCTAATTGCTGAAGCTCCTTGAAGTAATCATGAATAGTAATGATGTATCATCATTCTAATAATGTAAGGTTTCTTTGAATGTTGATCCACGTCTGAATGGATATTACAAAACATTTATCGTATACAATAAAGAGCGTCTGTCCATTACAACAGTAGATAGAGCAGAGCCGCGGAATGTTTCACGTGATAAGGGAAGAGTATACTCCAAAGTGAGAAAGAGAGGGAAAGAGATAAGAAAAGAGTAGGCTATATTCCCAAGTGTGTGAGAGAAAGAGATGGATAGATAGATAGATAGAGATAGAGTGAGAAAGAGATAGATAGATGAATAGAGATAGAGTGAGAGAGAGAGGGATAGAGAGGAAGACAGAGAGTAAGAGAGAGAGAGAATGATAGTGTGAGAAAGCGAATATATCCAACAGATGGCCGACGTTCGTTGGGGCATACTCGTTTATGTGATAATGAAATGGCAGCTCTTTGGACCAAGTACAAAACCCGCCGAGGACCAAGTTCCCTTCCCAGCAATCTCCAACGCTAGTGGTTATCGTGCACTCAGAAAATAGCTCGAGTTTGGGTTCAAATACTTTGATACTGTCCGATGTATTTGGACGATACAATTACAGATGAATTGCCTACTGTGGTGGCTGGCTCGTCTATATGGAAGGCTTTTCTCATATTGCAATGCCACGGATCCAGTTGTCGGCCGTAATGTTTTATGGATTCTATCACTGGTCAATAGTAGCTAGATTATTATGGCTCCAGCTATTCTATATTGTTATAGTTATTGAATGTTCAACGGAATTCAATGGTGAATTTGCTTACTTGTTTAGGTTGTGAGATACATGTGAAAATGGAACTGAATTTGGCTGCTTGTTCAAGTTGTGAAATACATGCATGATGTATACTTGTTCAAGTTTTGAGATACATCAAGAATAAGATCAGCTTGTAAATCAATCAGCTTGCAATCTGAATGAAGTGGAATTCTAATCCCCAATCGCAATATGTAGCCTATGATTTAGTTCAAAGCTGGAATGGAGAGAGACATGTCATCACTGTATATAGATCAAATGAAATCAAAAAGTCAAGAAACAAAGTGAATCTGGAAAGATATATTGTATTGAACAAAAAAGGGAAATTTTGAGAATTTTTCTGGCCAGCTATCTTTGAAAGCTTGATCGAATTTCCCATTCGATTGGATAAAATAAGAGAACTTCAAAGTTCAAACTACTTCAAATCCTTTCAAAATACATCGATTTGTTCCAAATCTTGTTTGATACTGAAGAAGTATTGTCAAATATTTGAAAGTATTGTAAAATCTGTTAAAAATGAATAGGTCCATGACAGTTAGAAATCTATTCATCTAGATAAAGAAAAAGACAGTTTTTTCAAAGAGTAGCTGGAATATTGCAGAAGAAATATTCGAGGAAAAACTAAAACGCTTAATGAAATTCAATTCAGATGAATTGTAGCTGTTTATCATTTCAACAAACCATCAAATCCATCACGAGAAACTACTTCCATGAACGATGTCAAGCCGTGAATAGTTCAGAATCGGGCCAGATTCATAGATTACTGAAATCAGCGATCAGTGGCGCAATCTTTCAAGGGAAACGTTGAGAGCGTTTCATTGAAGCAACGGCTGGAACGATGCTGGGCGTGTGAATGGACGGTGGCGTATGAAAGAAACAGTTGAAAATCAAGAAGGCCTTTGCAAAATAGAAGGAAGGCGGAAAGGAGGTCCTCGACGGCTGCGAATGAAAAGAACCAATTAGCATCACAAAAGGCGCTGCTCGCCACCAAAGCACTGCCTCTGCAAATAGCCGCAAAAAGTGTTCAATAGACAAGAACAAAAAAATTAGCCGGCCACTCGCTTTTCCAGGCAACCCCGCCCCACACCCCCCTCCATCCCTTTCTAAAATGGTGCAAAGCTCAATTTCCGTTGCTGAATCTCCATTTCTCAAACAACATCTCCTGAAATGGATTGGAGAAGCTGTTCTTTGATACAAGAATTTAGTACAACGATTCTTTGGTAATGTTTGAGATTTTAGGTCTACTGCTTCATATAAAATATATAGTAAACCTATCTACCTAATATATAGTGAAATATCTCCTTAAAAACCACCTTTGCACTATATATAGGGAGCATGTAAACAGAGCTACATCTACGAACGAATAATTGGAAATAATGATTATAAGTAGTAAAATCAAGTAAGTAGTACATCAACGAACAAATAATATATTTGAAATAATGTCATTTATAAGAAGTAAAATGTCTCACATCCAAAAAATCCAACAATACAACATTACTGTAGCTTCATTCCAACAAAGACAACTTGAAGATAAGTACAAGGTTTCTGTGCGTTGGGTGGCAAGTCTCAAAACATGAAAGCAACTTTGCCATGAAAGCCTACAGAAAACAATAAGTCTGCATTTCACTAAGCCGAAACTCATCTAATTAATTGATCGCCGTTTTGGAGATTGAAATTTCAATAAGGTGAAAGGTTATGAACGTTGAACGGAAAGACAATAACCATAAAGAATAGAGATATAGCGTTTATAAGACAGAGGGTTCACAGCAGGCAACACTAATGAGTAATGAAAGTTGGGTAAGTCTAATGTCCTCGGTAAAGTGGAAAGTTGTACGGGTGAGTTGACTTTGCCGAAGTCTTTCAAGTCCTTTTTAACGATAAGGGCATCTCGATTGATGTCGTCTACAGTGTCTTGTCTCACTATCTTGTTTGGAGCCTTCTCTGTAATGATCTCTGGAAACACTCAAGTTACTCATTTCCACGAAGTATCTGAGTTTAGGAGATGGTAGCCTGATGTTTAAAAGTGAGAAATAAGAATGGTTCACAAGTTGAGGAAATAATGAGTGAACTCTCTAAAAATATTCAAGAATTTTTGCAACTTTTTTAACAAAGTTGGGAATGTCAGTGCTTGAACTGTGCTCAGTGACCCTCAGCGATGGAGTTCAACAGCCTTTTATGTGTTTCTAGTCTGAGAATGATTCAATTACTATCATTGAGATGAAGGAGTAAAGTTTTCAGGGTTATTTCCAAAATGTCTGGTACAAATACACTTTTTTATCAATTGCATTATACTCGTTTTTTTAGGGTGATGCTCAAGGCTTTTGTGTAGGTAATGTTAGGGGTGATGATAAGAGATGACGACTGTGTTTTTGGCAGACGGCTTGCAATCTTCTCCGAAATACGGTTTCAATGAGTAAATTATAGTACAGAATGGCATTCATTGTTATAAAAACGTCTACTGGGAACAAATTAGTTACCAGTCGACTTATTCTTAAGAAAAATAATTATAATTTATAAGAATGAATGCCGTTTATGATATAATTTATACTCCAACATCACTTATAATCTTTTTTTCAATTAGTTTTCCGTGCCTGGAATTTTAGAAATATTTTTAAGAACTAGGAAATATATATACACCTGTAGTTTAGCAGAATGAATGCAGTTTGTGATATAATTAATTGTACTCTTATATGACTCATAATACATTTTTCAGAATTAGATTTTCAGTACAGGGAATTTAAGAAATAACTTCCAAAAATAATCGACTGGCAACTAATTTGTTTCCAGTAGACTTATTTAAAACAATGAATGCCTTTCATTATTAATAATAAATGTATAGGCTACAATTCATATTATTGTAAATGCCAAAATACACTCATTGCAAAAATAGGCTTCCTGTTCACATCCTTCCCTTTATCTTCTGTGGAAATCTTAAACAATAATCACATCCTCGACAGTCCTTAACTTCTGCATTTTTGTATACCAAATTCAGTCTTTTTGGACCAGTCGTTCTCGAAAAATCTGTAGTAGAATTTCCCAGATTGAATGAATAATCTACGTGTGTCATAAATATTGATGGTTGTCAAACTAATCGCTTTTATCAAAATTGAATTGAAAATTTGAGTATACTATTGAAATAAATATTTCACAATATAATACACTATTTTATTTATTATGAATATCGAATGTCCATGTTCAATAGAAAGAATCTGTTCTTTCCCATTGGATAAGAATGAGTGTAGAACACCTTTGACATCTTGACGGCGGAATAATGAAGTTGTAACTTGAATGACCCAGTAACTGCTGCCATCTTACGACAGAATTCAGAACTAGCTGCGTTGTGCATTGCCGACCAATCAGGGGAGAGAGGCGGAGCTTGGAGGCGTGTCTGTAAAGATTGAAGCTGTAAATCACCCAGTAACTGCAGCCATCTACCGGTCGAATTCAGAACTAGCTGAGTCATTCATTGCTGGCCTATCACGAGATAGTAGGCGAATGATAGATAATATAGAATGATTTCATTGATATTGCTGTTCAAATAAATTATTTTTAATACATGAAAATATATCAGCTTGCAGCTTAGATGAATACGAGGTAGCTTTGTTATTTATCTTGTGATAATAAGATAATTTCTCATAATTTTATGTAGTCAGGTAGATTTTAATACACATTTTCAGGCATTAATTTTCCAAAAATCCCACCGGTCCAAACATATATCTAGTGATGGGCAGGGGGGGGGGGTTGCGTTGACCTAACCGGCTACCCTTTGTAATCTAGTTCTTCAAACCCTATCCCTGGCTACGCCCTTGCATCTAGAATTATTCAGTTATTCGCATTACATGCAAACGTGGAAGTTGTTTGGTATGTTGATACATTTATTAATTCTGAAATGAAACCTGATGAAGCTTGAAAAACCATCAACAGATGGCTGTAGCTATGAATATATAAGTTATAATATATGTAATAAAGTATAAATAAACCAAGAGGTGCACAAGTTGTCAAAGGGTCAAAAGGCAAAAAGTGAAAGTACTAAGGCGATGCTCTCAAACGTCATACAATTATAAACAGGCTCCTTCTCTTCGACGACTTATCAATGTTTAATGTATTTCTGGGACGAAGAGCCAGAGCATGGATCCCTTGTGCGCCGTTCAATGCCTTCATGATTCCCTTTCAATAAGTAACAAGGGGCGAGACCTTGCTTGCTTACTGATAGCAAGGTTCGTTCACACCTTGGGAACGCATGGACGGCCAAGGAAAATTTCAAGTTTGTATCTTAATAAAACCTATATAAATAAATGGAAACCTCTAATAGATGTAGCCTATATGGTTATTAATTGGATAATCCTTTAATAATCCATTTGATAATTCATTTTTTGTTCGAAAATGTTATTGATAATTTTTGATATAGTTAAATATAATAATCTTTGATAAAGTTATTGACAAATGGATTTGATAATTTTTCACTGTTTTCTGACTCCACTCTTTCATTAATAGATGTGTGATCATTCCACCCAATTATCAGATATCGACAATAATAATCTTATTCCTAATCGCCGAAACGAGTAGCTTAATCTATCCTTAAACTCGGATAAATCAAGATGTGTAATAAATTTTCGAAATTAATTACTGAAATGAGCTCGTTCGAGTGCAGGCTCCCAACTGGAGAAATTTATAGGCAGACACGACCTTCCCCATTGTATGGCGTTATATAACGTTGAGAAAACAAATTGCGGACTGTCTGCATCGAGTTCAACTCAATTTGTTTGTAACTGCACGCTGAGTGTAATTACAGCCGAAAGAAGAGCATGCTATTCAGTTAGCGAGTCGGTTTATTTAGGTATATAATTATTCTCCAGCAAGTACAACACTCCGTGATGATAATCATCATAGATTATGGCTTCATTCATGAAGAACTCCATTATATTCTCGTAAAAGATTATCCCTTCCCTTAGAAAAAGTTATACGGTATGGGATTGTAATAATATTGTTTTTATTATCTTATCATTTTAAATTTAAAATGTTGAGTAAATTTTTTCTGGACCGGAAATTTCTTTGCTGAAGTGTTGTGAAATCATAACCTTTTTCAGACTACATAAATTGGAAATTTGCTCCTCATCTACGATGGCAGTAAGACTAATGTCTAGCAATAGCACAGTTGCCCTATAGAATCCTTGACGTAAAAACTCACCTTACGTAAAACTCACCTAGATAAATCACCTTACTATTCTCTGCAGGTCTCACCGGTTTATAAAACCAGGTTTAATGAAATTTGTCTGTAATCCAGCACTTGGCTAATGATCAGTTCAAGTTCAACTTAATGAGAGATTTCATACTAATTTTTTTTATCATTACCTCCTTTTTAACTTTTTTATCGAGCAATGCTCCTACACTGATATCGAATGAAGTTATTTGTAGTCGATTGAAGTTGTTTGAGAGAATTTTATTGGAGTTTAATGATGTTTGTAATGTTTGAACAAATTGCTATTCCAGTACTGTTTTGAAATTGATCTATATCCTATGTGATAGGGGCTGATTAGCCTACTGCACCTGATTACCGCGTTCCCGTGAGATTAAAAGTGAAGCTAGGAGGCGTTGAGGCGTTTCCCGTCCCTTATCAATGTTTTTTAAATTCCAAGCGCCGGAAGAAATATTCCTCAGAGACTGCGTGCTCGAGTATTTTGGTTTCCGTTTCCAGTTGAATTGCGGCGAAGTTATCTGAGATTGGCTTCTCGCCTTTTCTGCAGCGAGCACGAGATTCCGGCATAGATTTACGATTTGCGGTGGCGGCGGCAGTCGAAACAAAATTCAAATTATATCCTCAGCGTCGAGACGGATATGGGGCTTCTTTATTCCAGTCCTATCTCAACTCATTTTTGAATCTGCGCTCCGATATTCAGGTCGATGATAAGATAACGCGTGAACGAGCAAAGCGCCTCGCCTTCTTTTAGACCTCAACAAATTTGCTGCATCCTCTTGAATTATTTCGGGTTTTCCTCTTCTTTATCGGCTCTCTTTTTTTAACGTACTTTTCTTACTATCCAACGTATATCTCCTATTCAACTTCTTTTACTGTTTACCTTCTCCTTTGCTGTAATAATCACTGTTGAAAGATGTAACATTAATGATTTTTGAATGCATTATTCTCAGCAATGCTACTTTTATCCTTACACTTGCGCGTTGGTGATTATGATGAGAGATTATAGTAATATCCATCAGTAATCAAACCATGCATGAAGCCACGAGTATAGGAATAGCAAGACCTCTAATCTTCACATTACTGCGCTCACTTGTTCTCAAGAAAGTCCATCAATATTTTGGTCATAATCTGATTTTGAACCTTTTTCAAGTAAATTTTTGATTAGAAGATGTTTTGGGCTTGCTGTGGCTCTTTACTGTATCACTATTTGTCATATATTGTATAAATATATCTGAATAAATAAATAATATTTCATGATTGTGTCCTAGCATTAGAGCATTTCTAAGCTTTTCTTTCACACCTGTGAATACATCTCAGCTTCCTCGCGGATTCATTCTAAAAGGTGGGGAAAGCCCTGCATGTAATCCCTGGCTGAACATTGAAAAGGCTGTGGATTCACTTGCAGCGGCCCGGTGGATTTAGAGACAGCCGGTGATTTAGAGAGCACCAATGCTTTGTTACGGTTGTCGTCTTCTTTCTCGCAGTGTTCTCCGCTTAAAAAATTGAAAGTTTTATAGAAATCGTTAGTGTTATTCAGATTTTGCCGCTGCATCCTTCCGGAATGAGTTTTCACATTCAAATTAAATGTAATCCTTTTCCTCTTTTAATCTTTTTCGAACATGGTTCGCTCAGTTACCAAGCTTTTCAAAAAATAATAACTTGCATAAGCTTGCAAAAACTCAGAGCTATTATACGACAGATATGCTAGGTATCAGGTATACTGGATAAGAGTGCACGGCCAACATAGTAATTTATAATAAAATAATTTTATGGCGGCCATTCATGATATAGACAGTTTCACTTGAACGTTGAACGAGCAGTAAGCAGTAGTAAGTAACATTACTCAAGCTTGATAAATATCTAAAAAGATAACTTTTATCATAGTCAATTTATATTATTATCTGGAGTTCAAGTGGATAATAGATGCACTCATCAAAAATGAATGTGACATTAAACAGCTACGGCTACGGACCACTCCTATAATAATAATTTTTAGTCCTAATTTAAATTATTTCAAACCTGTAAATTCTTAGTCCAACATACAGCTATCGCTACTGCGAACAAATAATATTTCAGCAATAATTTGTAGGGGAAAGGCGGCGAATATTGATTATGAAAGCTGTAAATGACTTTGCATTGCAGCCACGTAGCAATGGAGAGCCTGCAATGGGGAGTCTGCAAAGGTGAGAGAATTCTATCGGAGTGGTCTATTTAGGTAACGCCGGGCTGACGGATCGGATCGGATAAGCCTGTCTTATGTCTGCTGAACAAGTAAGTCTTGTGCAAAGCGAATGCCGCCTTGAGCGAATGCAGCCAGCATCAGAATGTTCGCTGCGTTATGCGCTCTCTAGCTAGCTTCAAAGCTGGAGGTTGGCTGCTCTGCTTTTGCCTTATTTTCTTGCGTTTGCAAAGCAGCAGCTGCCACGGCTTAGAAAGAGACAGTTCGGCGGTATGGAGGCGTCAACGCTTCAATTGCTATCGAAGAAGGCTTTATCGAAGAAAAAAGAAGATTAGGAGAGAGGAAGGAATGAGCGGAAGGAAGGAACAGGAGAGTGAAGAAAGAAGGTGCGTGTAGGAGGTGAACGAGGAAGGATGGAGTGATTGTAGGATTGGGAGGAGGAGGAGGAGGAGCAGGAAGGATGAGGAAGGCAGGATTAAGAAGAAGGTAGAAGAAAGAAGGTAGATGAGGAAGACAGGATCAAGAAGACGGGAAAAGAAAGAAATGAGCAGCAGGAAGCAGCAGTAGGAAGGAGAAAGAAAAGAATTTGAGAAGTACTGAGGACGTTGAGGAGGAGAAGGAGGAGGAGGAGGAGGAGGAGGAAGAGGGAGGAGGAGAAGGAGAAGGAAGAGGAGGAGGAGAAGGAGGATAAGTAAGAGGAGAATGAGGTGGAATAAGGAGGGTTTGAAGGAGGAACTACTCTTAGTAAGAAGAAGAAGAATCTAACGAAGAATTACATTAGATGTTACAAGAAGAAAAGAAGAAGAAACACTCTATTTTAGGATGATAAGATTCTTATAAAGGAAGATATACAAGTATCATTATCCAATTACAGTATAAGAAATGTTCAAAATCAATTCATGAATTTATTTCAAATTCAATGATTCCTAGAATCTACTATAATAATATTATCATAGCGTTCAATATTTCAATTGTTATCTTTTGGTCTTACAACTAGCAAGCTTGTGAGCTTTGAATTCAATGTTTTCATCTACCATAAAACTTGGTAAAATTAAACATGCTTTATTTTTTAAATTTTCAATGTATTCGTTCAGTAATTTATTGTATCATGTATCAGTTATATCCAATCATTACTCCGAGACTCTTATCAGTTCTCTCAAGAATGCTTTTGATGAGAATTGAAATGTTAATATTTATTTGAATTTTTTCATACTGTCACTTCATTCAGGATGTGATAAATATCAAGTTAGCACAAAAATGTCTTCAAATTTTCAATTTTTCCAGAATCAGTGTCATAACATTGGAAGTTACTTGCCGTGTTTCTGTCGGCTGGTTCTCAAGTTTATTATTACAAGCTATCAATCTTCGGTGCGACAGCGATACGTGAATATCAAGCAGACGGAGCATTATGAACGAAATCCCTCATCTTTTCTCAATATCAAGAGCTTTTAACAGCAGCGTGCAGTTAGTTGCAGAAAACTCAAATTTTGTTCAGGCGTTGGTTTCGCTCTTAATAATATGGCGGATTTTGTACGTTATTGGCTCCAGGAATCCATCATCCTTTCACATATTGGTTTAATGTTATTCGAGAATGTCTAGAAGTATAGCTTGCTTTCTCCAAGAACCGATGCTTGGATTCGAGCTTGAAATGAAAAATAAGCAATATCAGAAAGTAGCAACAGTAAAACCTGAGTTACAACAAGCTACTTTATTAGCTACTTGAGGAACAGCTGACACTGATTAGCAAGTGTGACATAGTAGCTTCTAGTAGTAGCCTGCTAGCTGCTATAAGAAGCCTACAGAGACTGTATTATGTATAATAACAGTGTGGTCATTGATATGAAAAGGTCCATGAACGTTTTTATTCCCACCACCGCCATACTTTTGCTATTTTTTTTTTTTTTAATTTTGATATGGGATTACAGGCAAACATGAACCCATCCACTCATCTTTCAAAACTTATTTTGAGAGAAACAACATCAAAAATAAGTCTTCTAACATTATCCTCTTAACCTTAACTCTTGGTATTGTTTTAAAGGGATAGAATGATGAAAACTGACTCTGGCAAAGGCCAATTTTAGGTAAGAAGTGAATCACTCCACATTACATATGATTTGCGTACCATTTCAATGCTAATCTTATGGAAATGTGAAATAGCCACACTGTGATGCCCTGGTGAGCAATTATGTAGTAAGCATTTTTTGTGAAAATATGATTGAATTGAATTGATTTGAATTAGTAGGCTTTACTAAGCAATGGTTAGCCGGATACTGGATGAGAAAGTCAAAATCGAAGTTCCAACACGAAGATAGTTAATTTGATGGTGAGTGGATTGACTTGAACGACATGTATAATCTTCACATTGGGATTTTTATAAATGCATCACTATGTGGATTATATTATGGAAGTGATAAATTATGTGTAATGTTTATATGATAAAATAAGTGTAATTACACATGGAAGTGATGAAAATCCCGCTAAAGGTGAGAGTTTTGAAAAGTATTATTTTTGTAACTGGAACAATTATACGTGTTAAATTCGCTCTAAAAGTCAAGCTCGTGGACTACTGAATTCAAAAGACATGCCGACGTTGGTGTGGAAAAAACCTACCTGGTAATTATAGCCTCAAGCAAACAAAGTGTTGGAGTTGGAGGTGAAAGAATCATCTACACTCCGCCAAATTCTATGAGCTATACTCACAGTCCTCAAGTCGTTTTGTTCTGTATTCCATTACAGATCTCAAACACAAGAGAAAAACTGGAAGCTGGAGACAGTTTTTGGAGATAATTTGCTGGAAATTAGGAGCTGGAATTGACTATAATAACTGGAATCATCAATATAGGGTGGAATTGTTTTATTTTTTTTTTGTTTCAACGGACTAATTACATCAGTTCTTCGTGCTTATTACGTTTTCTTTCATAGAAATTATATTCATACGATGTAGAGTTTTTTTCTGCTTTCAAATATTAAATTTTTGGTTTTTTGCATTGATGAATAGAGTTGGTAAAGAAAACTCAGATATTCATATTTCTTTAAATTTGAACTAACATTTCTCTAAAAATCTATTGAGAATCTGAGCAATTGAGAATAGATAGTAAAAGTAAGACAAACGTTTAAAGTTGTTATTCACATAGAACATCTAAATAATTAATATTTTTTATATTAGACTTGAGACTTTCAATTAAACAAAGCAAGAGTCTATAAACTGGGTACAGTATTTGTGTGCGTTTTCCCAAGTTCTACCAAAAATTCAAATACATTTCGTCAGTATGGTGTGTTATCCACATTTAACAGACTCTTCTCATCACTTTAATTCTCAAATAAGGTTAATCAGCCCTCTGTTTAATATCACCATTTTGACTATTTTTAATATGATGATTGTGTCAACATTGTAATTTTTTTTAGAATTAAAGATGATTGAATGATTGAAGTTCAACAACCAATAATTTCTATCACTTAAGAACTATGCAAAAAGTCTTGGATTATATGCAAAACTATGGATTATGTCTTGCACGATGTTTAACACTTGAATGTTTGCAGAATTACCACTTTTTGAAAGGTCAGTAGCTCGCAGTAGGTTATTACGGGTTCAACAGTATTATTGTTAGTATTTAACGTTAGTAGAAGCACGGTATATTGAAGGAATATCTCCTCTTATATACCGTAAGTAGAATACTGTTTGTATACCGTGTTTATAGAATAGTGTTTACGAAGCGTAAATGTGAGAACGCAATGTATAACAGTTGAAACTTGCATGCGGTGAGAGTAGCCTTGCAACTTGTAGCAAGCAACTTGTATCTGAGTCGAGCAAGTAACGGTGGTCGCTTTCAATTAAACTTTTCAGCCGCAACTTTTCACCAGCAAGTTGTAGATAGCTGAGAAGTGCAGTTAGGACACTTGCCAGGATTAAGTCCGGTTCCAGTTTGCCAACTGAGAGAGTGTCTCTTCTTTGTTTTAAGATTATTGTCAATTTTGTGCTGTAACAGTTCCCAGCATCTAGGACTGTTCACTGGAAGAAGACCACAAGAAGTGAAAAACATTTGACAATTTTTCAAAATTTGAGAATTCGCCCTGAACTAGGAGAATCTTCAAATTTTTCTTTGAACTTTCAACGTAAATATACACTTGCCAAAGATGATTAGGGTCTAATAAAGACCTGACTCATTTTCAACATTGTTCCCATTACATTTCCAGCATTTACTGTCAAACCAATAATTATCAGAAATTGTTGAAAATTTGGCAATAAATTAATAATGATTCTAAGTAAGTTCTGATGAAATCAGAGTTGTTATTATAAGGCTAGCCTACTCTTGTAGTATCCACTCCTTATACAATATTGAATGCAAGAACAATATTAAGAAAAAAGTACAAAATTATAGGTATAGATTATGTCTTCTGCTGAAAGCTGATAGCTTTAACTTATATTTCGAGAGTTCATTCTCCAGCAACTATCAACAAAGAACAGAGGAAGACGACATGAAAAGCTCGGTCTAACCCAGAGATGAAATTCAACAAATTGGTATCGAAAGGTGGTTGCGCGGTCTCTTCCCAAATCGAATTGCTGGCTTCTTTTCCCATCACTTTTATAACTTCTATCACGGTGACAGTTCCACTTTGCCGCTTTTCATCTCTCTCAATCTCTCACTCACACTCTCTCTTTCTCTCTTTTACAGTCTCTTCCACTCAATCTCTATCTCTGGTTCACAAGGTTTCAACAGATGCTCTAAGCTTCCTCTTCTTCCTTGCTACTAAGCTCCTTGCTTCTTAATAAAAATACCTCAGACCACTCCATTAATTTAAGTGCTCAATTAAGAGAGTGAAATATTTATAATTCAGTGATCATAAATTCAAGATCTCAGTAGAAAAAATGTGCTGATTCCAATAAATCCAAGATCTCAGCAGGGAAAATGTGTAGTCTTATTTCATTTTTGGAGAATGTTTATTGAATTGATGTTCATCGAAGTAAGGCCTATGTAAGAAGTAAGGCCTTAAATTCTTGCTGAATGAATCACGATTGATTAGGCTGAGGCTGCTGTACGAAGTCGAAAACCGCTTCAAAGTTCTCCCTTTGAAAAATTCTAAATGTTGAAATAACTAAAAATAAAATAATTGAAGAGATGTAAAAATAATAACTTTGATAAATCTTCAATTATTATAATAAAACTCTCTACATTCACAGAATAAGAACTGATCAGAAATGAGGCTGGGCGTACACCGGTTAGTCAAGACAAGACAAGACGACATTAGTCACGTTTAGTCACAGTAATTCACATAGCTGCTTATGAAGCAGCACACACCGATGCAATGACTAATCGGTGTGTGTTGCTTCATTAGCAACTATGTGAAGTACTGTGACTAAACGAGACTAATCTCGTCTTGTCTTGTCTTGACTAACCGGTGTACGCCTAGCCTAAAGGTTCGTTCAAAATGTGGTTATGATAATAATCCATCAATCATGATTTGATAATCTCCAAATTTTTGCTGTCACAATCCACATGAACTCTCTTCCAGCATTGAATTCATCATAAAGTTGAGGTTCACAGATTCCGCGTCACATACAAAGCAACCGGTCGCTGTCGTATCTTGAGGAAATATTCGGGAAGAATGAGTTTCTATGACGGGTAAAAGCAGAGCAAAATGTGGAATGAAGATCTCCGTCTCTTTGGACAAGATCCGAATCATCAGAATATCATTGTGAACACAGATGCGTTCCGAACGTGGTCAAAAGAATGAATAGAACGCCTCTGCTTTACCATCCTTTCCAGTCATGATTTAATCTTGTATTCTTTGTTGACTGTTGAGAATGTGGAAATGTCTTTCAGATATCTCCATAATCAATACCAATTCTATTACGGTATCTGATATTCAATATTTCTTTTTGACATGCTTTACTCGTACTTTCATCATTCGATTCTATTATGGTATCTGGTATTCAGTTTTTCTCTTTGACATGCTTTACTTATATACATTGCCTGGCTACTATTTCTCCATAACCAATAACTTTGAGGTGGAAAAGTGTTTTACAAAGACATTACAAACAAGTCAATGAAACTCGTACTTTTCTAATGAGGCTAGAAGATAGGAACAGAATCTGGCGAAAGCCTGTTGTAACTCTCATTGAATATAAATTATTGTGAATATTATGTATTCACTAAAATACGATTCTGCAATCATGTATAATATTGCTGAATAAATGAGCTCTCAACATATAATAATGATGAAATTAATTATTATTATAATGATCGAAAAACGCTGATTGCATCAATATTTCCAAAACAAACAGAAAAATGTGAGATTGGAATGATGTATGTAAGAGTATTAAGCCCGGTCTAGACGGTACGATAAGTTTGTCAAACGTAGCGTGTAGATGGCCAAAGTGAGTTGGTCCAACTTAAGTCGTATGAAAAGAGGTATGACTTTTTAATAAGTCGTAGCGTGTAGACGCGATGCAACTCATCCAACTTTTGCTTCCAACTAGTTGGAACGATAAGTTTGAAGAACAGCGTCTAGACCGGGCTTTACAGAAATCAATTCTGATGAATCAGTTGTACCAAATGATTGGGAAAAGCTATTTATTATTCTTCTTGTTACTTGGTACAATAAAATACTTGTATATTTAATAAAACACCGAGAGTTGTCAAACCGAACCCGGTATCAATCTCTGGTATTCTAAAACTAAAATACAGTGCAGCTGCATATTTATACTCGTGACCGAGCGCTGTGATTGGGAGTTCAACGGCCTATTAAGGTGAACGCTTGCCATTTGCCTAGATCAGCTCCTCCCACAATGGGCGGTTTCTACAAACGTCATAGCAATGGCGGTTCAAACAAGTAACAAGGACTCCCAATCACAGCGCTCGGTCACGAGTATAAGTTCTGCTGCACTGTATTTTAGTTTTAGTTTACCAGAGATTGATAATGATGTAACAACCAAAACCGGTATCTCGTTGTTTTAAAAAATATGTGGTTTTGACAACTTCAAGTCTTTTCATTCAGTATGGATAACTACCACAATTTTACCTTCACTACTTCACAGAAAGTACAAGAAAAATATTCCTCTCTTGTATGTAAAAATTATAATTTTGCTATTCGTTATAAATGGAACAATATTGATACCGTATGGTACTCAATTTAAGATACTGTATGGTACACAATTTATAATACTATAACTGAATAAGAATAAAACTTTTACGGTGTTTAAATTCAATTGGATTATGGTGCAACTGTCCGTTGGATTTTTATCTTTTAGGCTAGGCGTACAATTTTATAATAGTCAAGACAAGAATAAAACTTTTACGGTGTTTAAATTCAATTAGTTGCTTATGGTAACACACTGTCCAATGACTAATCGGATTTTTATCCTAAGCCGTACAAGTGCCGAATTGAATTATTATTTGGAACGCTAGCACAATGTTTTCGTCTGACTTTGTCGAAGTTGAAAAGCGCCGCCCAGTGACGCAGTCAAACTCGGACTTTGCAAATTCTCCGGCGTCTTTCAAGTTTATCCCGGGCGAACTTTTCAATTGAAAGCGACGTCGACGCCTCACTGAATAATTAATCGGCGAGCAGGCGCCGGCGTCGCTTTTAAAGAAAACTTGTCAATTTGGCTGATCGACGTCACCTCTGAATGTTTGCCTATCAGCTCTTCATTAAGGCGCCTAATTTCCTGTCTCCAGACCTTAACTTATTCAACGCCAAAATAAATGGCCAGTCCTGTTTCTTCATTAATAGCGTTATCTGCTTTCAGATGATGAACATTCTTACTTCATGAACTGAGCTCATCAATTCTAGCCTCTGGCTTATGGAACATTCTTGGGCGCTGTAATTAGTCAGTGACTTTGCTCTGGTTAAATGAGCTGAACGCCAACTAAGCAACCAAGATTAATGTAGGAGTCACCTGAATCTGTCCTTCCTCAAGGTTATGAACATAATATAGTCTTTATCAGTCCACTTTCTCTTCATTGAGATCAAATTCATTTAATCAGATTCATTTAATTTGACGCTTGACATTAGAAAGATAGATAGGTGAAGAGAGATACTATTTCTTGTTGTTGCTGATGACCGTAGAGAACGATGGCAAAGAAGTAATATCTCTCCATCTATGCATCTATCTATGCATCAAATGCCAAGTCTGTCAATATGTTCCCATTTGAAATGTATGGTGTTTTGTCTTGTATATTTGTCAAATAAAACCTAATTTAGGCCAGTTTCAAGCAATGAAATATCAAATACTAGAAAAAATATTGAGTAGCCTTCAATAATACCAAGGCCTTCTCAACTGATTATAATTTATGAGAAACAGAATCGCTTTCCGGTAATTCTGAACACCTAAAGCCTTTCATTTCTCATGATCAAAGCCTATCCTTCCCACTACCCACGCACAAGCCAAGAGCTTATGATGGCATCACCACAGCAAAAAAGTTATATCTTTATATTAGGCCCGATATAAGAGTAAGACCTATTATAGAGAGTAGACCAGTAGTGAAGTTGATCCTTCGTTCCATACTAGGCCTATATAGAGGTATTATACTTATACATCGCACTTGTTTTTTCTTTCTTTATTAACCACGTTCTTCTTTACAACTTCTATTCAACATTAGTTACTAATATAAACAATAAATTATGTGCTAATTAATATAATTTTTGAGAACTATTCAAATTGGAAATAGGTATGGTAATAATAGAATTACAATATTATCATTTAGGTACTAATTTCTTGAACTTTCATTTTGTACTATTGTGATACAGAAATAAATTCTTATTCTACTCCATATAGTATAACTATAGTGTACAGTATATTCTGCTGTTGTTTTGTTTTAGTCTACCAGAGTTTGATAATGGTGTGAAAACCAAAACCAGTATCTCTATACACTCATAAATTCTTGATTGTGACAACTTCTCGTTTTTTACTCAATATTTAAATTTAATTTATTTTTAATGTAAATCTTATCTACGTTTTGAGTACCGGTATCATTTTTCAAAATTTCTTTGCTCTTTTGTCACTTTCAGATTATATTTTATAGTTTAGCATGCCAAATGTGAGAATAAAATTAAACCGAAATTTTAATTAAAATCTTAATCTTAAGTCAAAGTATATTGTTTTACAAATTTTGTACTGTACAACATACAAATAAGTGTTATAATAATAAAAAAATGAACTCGTTCCCCACTCCCAGACTTCTGTCTTTGTGGGGAATATTCACTAAACTGGATATTTTTATATTGTACTGCTGTAATTTTGTGAATAAAATTTATTTGAATCTTTGAATCTTTTATATCTATAGGAAAGCAACACGCAGATAATCACACCCTGGTCATGAGCATAAGGCCTCTGTGAACATAAGTGATTAACTGGATGAACAAGCCAGGCAGAGGCTGGGATAATCAGTGGCATTAGACACTGGGAGGGTGTTGTTTATACTTGTGCAAACAGTGACGAGGTTAGCTCTATCAACTGACCATAGTCCACACGTAAATATATACACAGCGAGACAGAACAGAGATGAGAGAGTGGGTAAGAGAGGGAGAGAAAGAGAGAGGGCGTGAGAGAGAGAGAGCTGTGTCATCGACGGTCTCTGCTCAGCCTTGGTCCAGAACAAGAAGGAATCACCGTGAACCTTGTTCTTGTGGATAAACCCTGATAGGATTACAAGACGGCTGGCGACCATCTGTATTTGCCTTCCGGCTCCCGATTTGATTCTCCAAAGCCGTTTCAAACTACCGAAGCGCATAACTCAACGGAATGGATGACAAAAACGCCTGCTTGTTTTTTATAACAATAACTGTGACGAGAACGTTTCCTCTTGAATGATTTGAGAGAATTGAAACACTTTTGATGTAGTTCAGACAAAAATATGTACAGTATCACAAATTGTGACAACTTCAATCATTGTGATTCACAATGATTGTGTCATTTGTTCCAACAAACAAAATACATAAAATCAAAGTTTATTCCTCAAAAATCATTTAGCCTACAATCAAAGACAATTAGAATACTTATAGTTTCCTATCGTCTTTGCTACAATGCAAATTAAAATATTCATAACATAAAAATACAAGTACGGTACTACAAATAAATTTTATGCTTTGAACCATTAATTTGATGATAATTCTATTCTAGAACATGGCTTGCCATAGTGGAGTAGATCAATTTTTCATAAAGAAACTCACGTATTATAACACACTTTTTCGACCTATTACAAACACAATACTGTATCAATAACTGTATAGATGTTTGTAAATTTGTATTTGTAGTAGTATTATTTTTTTCGGAAAATAAACCATTTTTTATTTAGATAATTGAATGAGTAAATATTAATACACCCCATTAAAATGATATGTGTTGCAAGTGATAGATGTTTGTAAATTTTTATTTGTAGTAGTATCAGCTTTTTTGGAAAATTAATAATTCATTATAATTATTATTCATTTGGATAATTGAATGAATAAATATACACCCCATTAAAATGATATGTGTTGCAAGTGTTGGGGTGTATGAAATAGTTTTGTTTCTCCTTTCCCATAGTAAAGATATTATTAATGGTCCCACCTTTTTCATCCATCCAACTATAAATAATTAATAATAGACATAGAGTAAATGTGAATGAAAATTTAAAAGAGTATTGGACGTTTCTAGTTACTCCCAAAATAACAAACCCGTTATTGAGCTTCAGACAATGTATTATGAGCTCAATACAATATATAATAAAGGAGACAGAAGTGCAATTTCACACGTTATTCGTTCATTAATAATTTTTCAAGTGGCACACACAGCAATAAACTGACAGTGCAGCGAATTTGCCGAGAGGTGAAACTAATAAAGCGTGAAAGGTTTCAAGCGATCACCGTTAAGTGAATGACAGTCACTGTCCGGGAAAAACAGCAATTACAGTGCACCTTTGACCTGAAACGCAGCAAAATGAAAGACAGGTACTGCCACCGAACGTGTGACAGAAAGAGACGGCGATAGGCAGTCGCCATGATAAAGAAGGAACAGAGTGAGAGAGATGAGTATCACCGTGTTACATCATGGCTACAGTACTAATTCTCTTCCCTGTTATATATGACTTTTGCACCATTATTTCATCCATTTTTCCAGTGAAATATTCCAGATAGGATAACTTGTTACACGGGGTACCTAACCATATTTCCTTGCGAATCATCTTTTGTTGGGTCGCACCAAGTGTGAGATCAAATTTGATTCAGGATCAGAACAATGCTAATTAATTGGGATGAGCTGATTCGAAGTAGTTATCCCGGTTGGTGCAACCCAGCATTTGTGTTTCAAATGCGTTTTTATTTTTCCAAGAAATCTCTTTCTTGACAAAAAAAACTCTGATTTGAAAAGCTGATTAGTGAGGTAGGTATAGGCTACACATACACACTGGACATGGTTTTCATGGTTTGCTGTCTTGTGTCTAGTTTAAGCAGTCTTGAAGTACATATTATAATAATTATGTGGCACTGTGTTAGTAGGTACCAGAAAACAGCAGAAAAATCCACTCAATTTTATGAGTAATCTATAGTATAAAATATTTGATCTTGCGATCTACTAGTATTGATCTATTTGATATAAATATAAGTATTGATCTAGTCAATCGTCATCACTAGAAGAGAATGAAACAGAATATTATAAGAGCCTGAACATACTGAAGAATTTATAATCAAAGACGATAAGAAACTATTAAGTATTCTAATCGTCTTTGGTATAATCTTGATTGAAAACTTTGATAATTCATTCATTCATAGAGATAGCACATATATAAAATAAATAATATTGTAATAAATTGAACCAATCAAAGACAATGTCATAATAATGCAAGCTGTTTTTGCCAAAATTAGTCATTAGTACCGTAAGAGCATAGACTGAATAGATTTGGTTTGCCAATAAAATGCCTAGTTGTGGTAAGGGGTTGGAAGAAGCTTTGAGTTTATGAAGATAGCATTTCATCATTAGAAATTTCAAAATGTAATTGAATTTACATTCTATTGAATTTTACAGTATAAAATAAGAAAAACTCATTATTTGTTGAGTTAATATTTATTTTCAAGGATTTTCATATTGAAGATAAATGAATAAATTTAATAATAATATTGGAATAGAATAAGGACAAGTTGTTCATCAATTATAAAGCTGTGAAGGTGATAGGTATGAATGATATCTCTATTCAATGAATACTTTTGATGAAGACGGGTATGGAATATACGTAAAATACCAAAAATAACAAGATCAAATCATGAGATATAACAATACTGAAGGCCTACTTGCAATTCCTAGTGAGTAAAATATTAGCCTATATTTATTATAATAGGCCTACTACACCATAATACCCATCAACTCTCAATCTCAATACAACTGGAATTCTCAACCCTATCGATTCATCTACATTGTAATCTTCATTGAAAAGGAGCTAACTTAAATCATCCTGTTTAATCACCGATCTGTCGTTAAAGTTAAATGGCAGTCAGCAATTAATGAGCTTCTTCCACGTGCTCTTTTTCAATAGAGTAGCAGGCTACCCCTGTTCTTATTGGGCTAGCACTGAGAACCCGATAAACAAGTGAACCATTATTGCGGTTGAACTGAGATAGGAAGTCCGGAAACCCGTGAAATAGACTTGTTACCGACAAACTTCCAGAACTGATCAACATCACGGTTGCTACACAGTTTAACGAACTAGATCATGTTAACCCCGTTCGTTGCCCTCTTTTTTCACAGAATCCTCAAAGTATCTTCATCAGAAAAACAGCAAATAACTTATCGGTACGTTGTAGCCTACTAATTCATAGTAAATTTCTTTAAAATGGATTTTTTTCAATTTATGAAAGATTTAAAAGAAGATTCAAAGAATTTGGATTGAAATAAAATCTACATAATTTTTATCATTCAACACAGCGTATATAGGCTACAGTTGAATTCAATTTTTCAAAGCAATTGAATAAATTTAAATTAAATTCATTGCATCTTTTTCTCAAATTTTACATTTTCATCTTGGTAGTAAACGCACTGTATTTTCTTCCATAAAGCATTTCTATTCTGTGAATAGGATCAAATATAAATAAGGAAAGTAACAACAATAATGTCGGAAGTATAATGCTAGATGGGATCCTTTGTTTCTGAACAGAATCCTGTAAAAAGATTCTTTCAACTCTTTTCTTTTTAATGTTATTGGAGGTACTTCTTTCTGTCAACACTTTGAATGGTGCTGATATTTCTATTTGTCTGTGACGAAAACATAGTTTTTTGATACATTATACGATACGATTTGACCGCATAGTAGAATAACAATAGAAAATGTGACGTGATGAGAAGGATGTAATAAGAAATATCCATAATAAATCAGTAAAAGGTTAAGGTAAAAGGAATGTAAGATAATTCAACACAATTTTTGAGTAGTGGAAATAGTTTATTTACTAAATATCGCATGCTGATTTAATAATTTCTGAAAATGGTGATATAGAATATAATTATAAAGAATATAATATTTTAGGTTTAAAACTCTTCTGATTGTTCAACTACTTCTGCTGATTCGAACGGATCATCCTCGTATGAAACCAATGCGCGCTTATCTTTGTGACCACCTTTTTGTGAACTATTTGCAGCTGAAAAATAAAGAAAATACACTTTAAAAATAATTGGACCTCAGTAAATAGGTCCAAATAATAGGACCGTCCTATTGAATAAATTATAGAACATTGATTTTATTTGTATTTTGAAAATTTCCATGTTGATTGAGCCAAAAATGGCAAATAAACATTTCAAATTCGAACATTTTGACTGGAGATACAAATTTCCATCTTGAGTGATACAAATTTAATATATTGGGTGAGCTAACATATTACTTGAGATATGTATCAATTTTTTACAGGTAAATTTCGTCTCGTATGAACATTCTTTACTCAAGCATTCTTACTGAAGTGCGAAAACCACAATTTTGTAATAAATGTTAGCTGATTTTAAACGGGTGTGGTAATATTATTTTGTCAATTTTTGTTGGTTTTTAGAGCAAAAGCCGAGGTTTCATCAGTAGAATTAGAGGTAGAGTCACGCTGGCACTCTAAAAATTAGTAGAGTAACTTCACCATGGTGACACTCGTACTTTGCTCTACCATGTAAGTTTTCATTGGTAGAGTTATCAAGATAGTTAGTACTTGCCCAGTAAACTACACCACTAATTCTACTGATAAAAATCCGGCTTAACTGTCTCTAAAACCTGGTTCTCGTTTATGGTGAAATTGGGCCTAAATAAAGTGTGTGCTTGACAGAGAAACTCACCTATAGTACACCAGGCTGAGGAAGAAGATACGTCATTGATTGGTTCTATGACTACCTGCCGCCTAGCAAGTGTTACTTTCAGGGGTACTCCCAACACCATGCTACCATTAACCTGAAACATTTATTTAATCAAATTTTACACTAATTTATCTAGTGAAGAAAGTGAGATTACCTACACTATGTTATTTTTACATGGTTAGAAATATACACTCAAGTGGTCCTTAGCCGAGGGCGATAAGCGCCTGTCTGATAATCTAAAGGTTCCAAGGTCGAAGATCGAATATATACAATTGAGTAGATTCTAAGGTCTATGTATAAAATCCGCATGTTTGAAAATGAGATTAAATGATAAGAGAATGGATTTTATATTTTTGAGAAGGATGATGCTTGAGCATTAACAATAAGATTACTTTCATGTGGAAGACAAATTATTACTGCATAGGTTCTAGATTATGATAGTTACTAATAAAGTAATTATTCTATGAATTTCATAAATTGATAATTATTATTCAGCGATATGAATATTGAATGAAATACGATAATGATAGCATGATTGCGATTTACCTACATGGAACGGCTAATTTTGAACGTTGAATGTCCATTCTTTTATGGACATTTAAGTCATTTTTATAAAAATGGGTGAGCGATGTTGAACATGATGAAATATAAATGAACCTATAGTTCTAGATGGATTCCGAACTTCTGTGAAGTGATTTTGAGATCACAAAAATGAAGTTAGAGGTGCTGACCAACAAACAGTTTCCATTCAACAAAAGTACAGAGAGCTTGTCACTTGTTGAATTGGGAAATTAAGTGAAACTTTGAAAATTGTTCGAATTATTGAATAAATTATTACATTGGAAACTCTTGTAATAAATAATATAGATTATTGTGGATTGCAGCATGAGATAGAGGGAAATATAAAATCGTAAGTAATAATAGTAAGACCTAGTACTATTGTTAATCATCAAGATCATCATTGCTTAAGATCATCAGGGACATACTTCACCAATTACACTATACAGTATTCTACTCTTGATAAGATGTAGTAGGTATTGCATATTTCAAGTAGCAATTTTCAAACCTTTCTTTAATCATAATCATAGTACAAAAAATATATAGAAAATAATCACATAAATTCACAAAAACCTCTCCAAAGAACTCGTCTTTTCACGGAAATGCTACCAACTTGTTAGATGATCATACACAAGAAGATGGATAGAAGAGAGATACAATAATTATTAATATCATAGTTGAGAGGATACTGAGTACTAACCTCAGCAATAGCTCGTTCAGCAGAATCAGTCTTATCAAATGTCACAAAACCTCGACTGAAACAAACAATTTTCAATCAATAACATGTCGAGATCGTTCAGGAGATGAATCTTGACTATCATTCAACCTCTAAATCAATTTGATAGTGAATTGAGGTATTTTCTACTTAATAACTACTTGATCTGTATCAATTTTATCTTATGGTTATATTCACACTGGTAGAATTACTTTTTTCAAGTGAAGAATTAAACATGGATATTTAATGATAATCTTCAACTAAGGTCTGAATAGTTAATTTTGTCAGTAATATCTAGGATTGCGGGATACAATTACATTTTTATTTAAAAATACAATAAATACGTTATTTCACACATAGTGTTTTTGAGTCGATTTTTTTTCATTATATTACACAAACGTGCTTTTTAATATACACTTCAGAAAACATGTCAGTGATTTTTGAATTGAATTAAATTTATTACCAAAAATCAAGCATAATATAACATAGTACAAAAAATTATACATAGAAAATAATCATAGGCTATAGGCTACTGTACTTCAAAGGGAATACAACTAAAATTCTAAACATTATTTCAGAAGCAATTTTTGGCACTGCCAAAACACAAGATACCTTGTGTTTCGGCAGTGAGTTGCATGTGACGAAGAATTTTTAGAACAAGTGCAGATTCGCAATTTTTAGCTAAAAACTACTATATAAGCGTATGGTGCCGCAGTGGATAAATAGCAAAATAATTTACAGAATCGAATATAAACTCGTACATATACTTGTACTTACACACATACATATGTAGCCTACACAAAACCCTACCAGAAAATGGATTTGTCAATAATGTAATAAAATAAAATTAGTAAATAAGATATAGGTCAGCCCAAGAACGACGTTGAATGCTGCTCTTTCTTTTGTCCTATTTTTCCTTAAACCCTATTTTTGTCCTTATTTGCTAAAAACTAGTCAATCGGCACAAATGAATTAAAAAGATCTCTGTTAAACTAAAAATGGAAGTTTTACTTCCAGAATTCATGTTGTAAGAATGATGCCAACATTTGAAATTCAAATAATGGTTAACATTCACTGACATCACTAAAATATATACTTTTTAAACCAAATAACACATACTTCTTTTCAACTTCCATGGAAATGTTGACAATAGTGCCACAGGGTTGGAATGCTTTTTTCAATAAATCCTCGGTGATATTCGAGCCGGGAGCAAATGATCCCGAAACGAAAATTGTATTTCCTTGTCGAGGCTTATCTGGCTTGCCTGTCTCCTTTGCTTTTTCATTCGCCCTTCCCTCCTCTTTATCGCGAGCATTCAGCATCGACTCGTACAAGTTCTAAAAAAGAAGAGAAGAAAATAGAATCAAATAATACACAATCTAAGCTAGAATATGATGAAACTGAGTTGATCAGAACATCAACGGTATTTAGAAGAAGATACATTTCTCGATATATCGTGGGAACATCTCTACTAATATAACAGTTCTCATACATTGAAAACTCAACATTAATTACTTTGGGTGCACCCACGGTTACTAGAAACACATGGACCCTGAGTAGATGTGCAGAAATCTGAATAGATTATGACGTGGCTATGAACTATTCTCTTTCTTACTATCAAATATTTTGTATTGACAGTTATTACATGTAGACGGTTACTGCTGACGTCACGCCTAGCTGCTTTTCGGCTAGAATATGCGCGTCTTACCTATCGTGTTTCTAGTAACCGTGGGTGCAGTTATGTAAGCATTCTATTCAACACTGCAGTCTGTTGTGACATTACAGTGTATTTCTAGTAAGAAACAGAAATATGTTTTTGAAATAGTGGAGACAGGCAGAGGCATGTAGGGCCCGTAACCAACATTCCTTTGTCTGTTTTTCAACAATCCCACTAAGGTAGCTTAGTTCAGGCTCCATCAATCCTAAGTAAGGTAACTTTATTAGCTGCTAGCGAAACAGCTGAAACTAAATAGCGATTGTGACATAGGCAGTAGCTTCTGTACTCTGTTCACGGAGTCGAGAGACGGCCAAAACAAGCTGTTTGCATTTTTGTGCGTATAGAAGCGATGACTCACAGCTGTTTTTGATGAATTTTCTGTCCAATTCCAGTTCACAATACGTACATTCAAGGTCAGACTGGAATCACGAACTGAAGATAATAATAATATTATTTCAGTAGTTCTACTGTGAATCGGTCTAGCTGCTCCTAGCTAGACTCTCGCACGCACAGGTTTATTTACATCGTCTCTCCTTTCCCTGAACAGACTATAATAGTAGCTGCTATCAGAAGGTTCTGTCTATGCTACTACTTGTTGTAGAGGTCTACAACAAGAAGCACTACAGAGGTCTATAAGGCTAAGGCCACACTACTAAGAGCTATGCTTGGTGCTAAGAGCCAAGTGACTCGCATAGTGAATGATCCTAGTGAACGAACGCATTGCGTACTATTGCAGATGGCCACACTACGAGCGACGTGCTAAGGTAGGAGCTTCGTTAAGGATCATTCACTATGCGAGTCACTTGGCTCTTAGCAACAAGCATAGCTCTTAGTAGTGTGGCCTTAGCCTTAGAGGAAGCTAGAGGGTCTAGAGCTCTACAACAGGTTGTAGAGATCTGTATTGTAACAAACATCTGTATTGTGACAAACGTTAATAATCATAATTATGCATATAAGTAATGCTATTTTTGATTTATTTCTTAAAGTAGCTTTGCGCGACTCAGGCTATACATGATTTATTGGATTAAGTACTTAACGAAGAAGTAAATGAAAAATTAAATCAACAGATTTTGAGTTCACCTACCTTGACACGTGGCCGTACATCAGCCTCTTGGTCTTCGGGTTGAGTGGCTGAGAATGGCTGAAATCCGCTGACCAACCGTTCACTTCCCGAAAGCTTCTTTTCCAGTCCGCGCGGCCGCTTGAATCCAGCCTGCTCTAGTCGTTTCGGTGTTTTGGCAATTGCTGGAATAGCTCCTGATTTAATCAGTTTCTTAGCCACCTCGCGAGCATCTCTCGCCTCAATAGGTCTTTTGCTGAGGGCGGTTGGCGTTCTTTCCTGTTCCACACGAGGTGACTTCAACGCCTGCAGCGCTTTTTTCTAGAATCAGGATATAAAAAATATCAACAACTGGTAATTGATTAACTTTTTTTTGCAAGGAATGATGCCCACATAAGCTCTAAGCTTGTGCGTGGGTAATGGAAGGATGATAATGAGATATGAATGGTAACATTCATACAGGTGCATTGATATCTTACAATCGTAACAGGTGCAAGTCTCTTATCTAATCTTGCGAATAGACAACAAAACAAATTGTTGTATGTCAACTGAATGCCAACTATTGGCAATTTTCCAAGTTACTATTGTCTATTTCTAAATATTAAGTTACAAATCTTAAGACATAAAGAAACTGAATCTACCGTGTCAATAATACTATAATCGAGTAATTTCATTGGCATGTTCCAAATACAACTCCTTTGATGATTACACATTGCTTGTCCTGAAGCCTGCTTATTCTGAAACTTCTGTTTATTTTTGACGGTATATTTAGAGTAATTTCAGTATCTTTTTTTGGATAATGATGTAGTTAACTTAGGATAACTTATATAGCTATTAGTGATTGATAAGTTATTATCAATTCAAAAACATCTTAGTTCTTTTATGCTTACCTTTCTTTTCAGTTTATGGTATTTAGTTTGAAGCATCAATTCCTCTTCGGTAAGATTGTTTGGGAAGTGTAGATAGACCATCGTATACGGTTAAAATTTTATAATACAGACTACAGGAAGGAATTATTATAATATTTGAATCAATAATCAATAACGTTCTTTCTATCTTACATATTTACACTTAAATAAGGGTGGACAGTTTGTTATTTGCAATATTCTTCATGGGAAATTGCATTTCCATAGCTTTAAATATCTGTGAAACCATGAAATATTCTGTTACAACACTTCTAAGACTCGTATTTCTCTGCAAAATATCAAAATTCAGACAAACCTTGGAGAAAGTATAGCAAGTAAACATAACCTCAAACATATCTCTCCGATTCCGATCAACAATAAACAATGTGTATGTCCAGTCCACACTTGGTCGATTTTTTGTGCGGCTGAAGCTGCAGGCGCAAGAGCATTCACGGGTTGGCCGCATGCTGTGCAGCACATAAAAATCGACCAAGTTCCCTTCACTGGATGACGTTCATATTTGCCTCTGTGATGGTTTGCCTCTGTGCAATCTGTGGGTTTCAACGTCAACCTCAAAAATCTGTGTTTGCTGAAATAGGTTAGTACATTGTCATGGGATTACTTTCCATGATTTTATTTATATAATTACAAGTTTCTCCTCATCAAAAGCTGTTTATCATCTCGGTATTTATTCTGACTAAGCTTCAAAACTATTTATAATGGTATATTAATATACATTTCAAATTATTGAACTACAAACAGCTGAACCAGTTTAGGTAGCGTACAGTATTATGTAAACCAGTCACCAACAAGGAAACTGTATTTTGGAGAATTGCAAAATTATTTTGTGTTATGGAACGTTGAAGAATGTAGCCTATTTTTCAGCAAATCTTGCACACAATTGATATTTTAGTTTTGAAAATCCATGTAAGTGGGCTGAATAATAACGTTACCGTAATTAAGTTAGTATAATGTTAGCCTAATCATAGCTCTTGTTATACTTGTTATAATAGGCTATTAGCTGTTGTTTGCATACTATTTTTTCTTTCTAACGTTACTTAAATCATTTCAAATTCATAAAATTTTTATGAACTAAGTTAGGCCTACCTAAGTTACTGTATGTATGTGTGTCGGCTCATCTACGTTTGTTTCTTATATTTCCTAAAATAATGTTTATTCAACAATGATTGATGAATACATAAATAATTGTCTTTTTGCATGACGCTACTTACAGAGTCCAAAAATGGCTGGTAGTTCAGGAGTGCCAGCGCCAAGACTTCTGCCACACACAAATTATCTTCAGTGGGATCATTCATTAGACTCATGGGTTTTGCAAATCCAGAAAGCATATGATTCATGTAAGTAATGAACTCTCATTTATATTCCATCTCATTCTCGCATCGCTCGCCTTGGCAGGCTAGCCAGGGGGCTCTGCCCCCTGGACCCCTGGCAGAATCATTTTCATAAACTAAAAGAGTAAGCTCACCAGGAGGCTTCGCCCCCGTAGGCATAGTGAGCGCTTCACTCTATTATGAATAGCTTAAAAAACGAAGGAAACTAAAACCCTTATTTATTATACAGGGTGATCGTAAAGTCGCGCAACCCAAAATGATAACAGTCTTAAAAAGCTGTAATGTGTTATTGATTTTTCTTTCAAAGTTTATGAAGAGACTTTTTGGAGAAGGAATGAACGTTTCACTTATCGTCTGCAGTCTGTCGTCAGTCAAAACACTTGGTCGGCCGGTACGATTACGGTCATTCACGCTACCTTTATCCCGAAAACGATAAAACAAACGACATATATGGTCGATTTGTTTGGTACTTTAGCATTTGGAAAGGCATTGGAGAAATGTTCTTGACATTTTGCGTAGGATTTTTGATTCACAGTAACTCAAAACGATAGAAATACGTTGTTCTTGCGTGAAAGACATTGCGACTTTGGCTAATTGTCGCCCGATGGCGTGATCTGGCAGTGCAGCCACCTGCTGTACTACTGGACGAAAAATTCCCATATGCAAATCATACTTTACAAATCTACCTGTCATTCCTAGACGGCTTCAAACATTGGATTGCGCGACCTTACGATCACCCTGTATCTACACTGTTTGACATAGTCACACACTTCATCTGTGTATCAATTTCACCAGATAATGGATCTATCTGAATGCAACCAATATAAATCTCTCAATTCCAGGGAAAAAATCAAGAACACTGACCGATCTATTGCACGAGTTTTACAGAAGATCAGAGAATCCTTATTACTCAGCCTTATATTTGATGGCATTTTCTCCGGATCTGAAATTTTCAAAGCCCACTACCCTGGCATTCATCGGTAAGTAAAATATTTGATATTCTTATAATATTCTATGATAAGACCTCGATATTGATTTATCTTTATAATTTAAGTTATATGAAATATATCAATATAGACTATCATCTACCATTTTCTTTTTGTTGGATTCCTCTTGGGTTCAGTTGAATATTTTTCTTCTTCGATAGTGATCTGAAAATGCATCAATTGATTTCATTGCTTTTCCTGTATGAGTTAGCTCCCGTTTTGGACACAAGTTTTCTCTTTTTTTGTTTGTCTGCCGAGTTTACACGTTGCCAGTGACTGGCATATTACAGTCAACAGGTTGCCAATGCTTGATTTCCAAGATTTAAACGGGCATACCCATCTACATTTCAATTCCCTTGGAGTTTGCCGAATTCAAACAGCTGTTACGCTCCATTTTCAACATTTCACCTTCCTTGCTCTCAATCTTCATAGGGCTCTGTGAGAGCCAGGTGGCTGAGCCACCATTTTGGTTCTTGATAGAAAAGCTTCAGTTATAGCAGACATTATCTATTCGGTTTGTTTATGGTTATATTTTGGTTTATAGTTATAATATAGACAATTTTATATACTTGGTACTGGAATTGTCTTGCAAACATCATTTTATTGATTGACTTCAATACAAGGCGAAGTTAGGACTCGCAGGTCCTCTCTTACCCTCCCTCAACACTAATGCTTACAGTCTATATTCTCAGATATGAATTTGAATGTGGCTCCTAATGCCACGAACCAAAATGGTCGGTGAGCATACTCCGTCAAATTAACTCCTTTAAATCTCTATCAATTAACTCCGTTAAATTTCCATCAATATGTGAGGTATCACGTTCATTCCTTATGTCCACACTTGGTCGATTTTTGTGTGCTGTATATGCTTAAGCATCTTGGTAGCATGCTGTGCAACAAGTGTGGACATAGGGAATTTTTATGCCCAACAAGATGGGCATCACGGTGCAATATGCGTGTAAACAGCAATAATGGTCTCATAAAGTGTCAATTTTCTTGTGTCAAAATGGTTTTTACTCTTTTTCTAGCCATGGAAGAATTCAGTGGTTGGTTAAATGCTACTCATAGCCAACCAGATCCCCAACTGTTGAACTCTCAACTGAAAAGATACGCTTTTACACACGTGACAAGTCAGAAGCATATAGCGCTCATAAAGCTAGTTTTTCGGCTTTATAAATTAGCTGACAATAATGAAGAATTTGTTCCTGATATCAAGGACATGCTCAGAAAAAAAATGTACAAAGAAGTAAGTTTACAATAATTTTTATTGGAAGCACGTAAATTACCACTTGCTATGAATGGAATAGAATTTTATAGATCATTCAATATTTACAATAAGTACATCGCCTTTGTCAAGTTACAGTTCATAAGCTCATTCAGAAATATCATAGGCTTATAGATATTGATCATTGTTTACTTTTACAATGGATTTGAATCAATTTAAATAGTTAATCGTTGAATAACAGCTTTCTAAATAATTCAAGCTTATGTGGGCATCATCCCCAGCAAAAAAAAAAAAATTAAGTTGAATGGAACCCAAAGTATTACAAACAAAATAAACTTGAGATCAAATTTATGTTTCCCCATAATAGCCTATATGGGAACCTTCCTGTAAAATAATATTATATCATGTATAGCAGGATTAATTTAACTAGTTAGAAAACAGCTGTTTTGACGAAGAGTATCACAATACCTAACCTACAAATGCTGAATCTCGCAGATTATTGAAAAGGTCTTTTAAAAAGGTATTCTTTGAAAGGTCTTTTAAAGACTTTTAAGCCTTTGGATTATTGTGTCAAAGCTGCCTAAAATCACTGTTTACTTATTGCCGAAACAGCTGTTTTCTGACTAGTTAAATTAATCCTGCTATAACTCTCATGCATGCTTTCATTCATACCTATATGTGTAAACATACACAATAAGGCTGGAAATCCATTTTCTATTAGTTAAATCCCACCAAATGACGTTTAAATTACATGTAAGTTCGGCAACGTAGGCCTACTTTCATCTACTTGTGTACGTTATTAAAAAAATATTATCAGTTTATTTATTTTGATTATCTTTTACGAAAATTGTAACTCATGATATTAAAATATCATTCAATACCGTAATAAATAGCAGGTAAAGTAAATTGTTTCCAATATTATTTTGTATAATTTGAAACAAATCGTAGACATGAGGCTTGACATTGAAAACACACTTAACACTTGAAAAGTTTTATTGTTTTTATACAGTAGCATGATTGTTCAAGTATATTATTTTACCTTCGTGAAACCTTATTTTGTGATTCTACATGTATATTAGTGCTTGAATAATTATTAGTCTCAATACTGACAATTCCCATAGAATGTTACTTCCTTACTATAGACAGTTCAATAATATTCTAGTAATTATAAATTGTTACAACGTGTGGTGCGATTTACATTCAAATAATAATAGTAATAATGTCTTACTTTTTCAGGCTTCTCAAGTTGTTATGCTGTTGGGACTTCAAGATAATTTCAGTGTTGAAGATTTTTTAGTACCGCTAGTATTCCAAGATGTTATCAGTGTTGTTGAAGATTATTTGGATGCCACCCCTAGCGTTAGGACAGCTTTAATAGGGTATTTGGACAATTTGATTGAGCCTGGTGGTTCAACTGTCGAGCGAGATAACATTATATCGTAAGTATAGTATGTTAAAGTGACGAATTTTTCAATAATTCGTGTCTGACTTCAGATAGGAAACTGAATATAGCCTACCTTGATTATAATCATTGTCTGTTATTGAGAAGAAAAACTACACAATAGTATTTTACATCATTATTATACCGTCGCGTCAGTATCTCAGATCTCAGATCTATCTATATTTTCTATCTCAGATCAGAAAATATACGTACACCTGCTACACCCGGTGGATGGGTGTCCAGTTGAGCCCGGTTCCGCTAGTTATAATAATTAATTATATTATTGTAATCAGCTTCCCGTTAGTTTTAAATCTTTTCAAAACTGTGGGTACATTCATCATCTTTCTTCCTATTACCCACACTCGAGCCAAAAACTTATACCTGGGTATTAAAATAAAAGTAAGTAACTGGCTGGCAATTGAACGCTGCTATGAAATTGTGAATATCTTTTTTATCCAATTTTTTGGGTGTGTAATGAATTGTCGAGGTAAAGAACTAATGATAATTTCATTCATCAAACAAATAAATTTTTCTCCATACAGTATTACAAGACTTGTACATACATCGTATCGTTATTACTATACTAGGTTGAATTAAAATAGGTTATTACATTGAAATTACAGTATAGATTGAGTTGAAGATCAGTAAACACAATCCTACTACTTGAATTGTAGATTAAATTATAGATAGATTATCCTTACTGATGGATTAAATTGTCTTTGATATCACCAAACAGCCCGTGTACTTTTGTTTATCGTTTTTATTTGAAAACATCCCAAATACTACAAAATACCTTGCAATTTATTCTGTTTAATGCTGCCATTCATTCCCATGTTCTTCAGTAAAATATTATTTTCATGTGCAGTAGTGTTCAATTCAATTTCAATTTATTCACACACACACACACACACACACACACACACACACACACACACACACACACACACACACAAATACAAAACTTAATGTATTAATTGTCTTATAATGTGTTAACTATGACTATAATATAACTATAATAACAGTGTTATAATGTATCTAATTATCTCTTCTAGGCAACTTGATATACCTGATGTAAAGTACCAGAAGCTTCATTACAAACCATTGAGCAAGTTCATGGTGAGAATAATGAAAAAGTACACATTGCCATCGTCATGTTGTCCCAACCTCACAAACAAGAAGAGTAGAGGCGCTCTGCAGTTCATCATCACAAGAAAATATAGAGACAATAATATTGGTCTGTATTTGCTCACATTTCTTACGCTTACAATATTCTCAGAATGAGAGATAGTTAACCATTGTTTGGTCTATTTTGTTGATCAATGTATCGAGTTTTTTTATTGTAAGTTTGTTCAATGAAGAAAGTTTTCAAAATCTAAACTGAGCAATGAACCTGAAATGAATATCTGCCTTTCAACAATTTTGTTTTGTTGTGCTTTCTAGGATGCATTTAAAGGTTGAACCATGAACCTTTCAATAGGTCTTGACTGTTTATTGTTGAAGATTACACAATTTTCTAATTCATAATTCATTCTTTTCCTGCACATTTGAATTTTAGTGGGTGGCTCAGGTGTTTTATCTCGAACATTCATAATTTTTTTCTGAGGTTGATGCCCACATGAGCTCTAGGCTTGTGCGTGGGGAAAGCGCGTGGAATTGAATTATTCTTCTTTGACTCATCTTATCTCCGAATAGGAAACAATACTATGAATATTCTACTGGACTCGTATCCAGCAACTCTCTATATAAATTATCACAGAGAACAGATTAGACTAGCAAGTATCGCTTCTCTGTGATGTTATTAAATTATTATTTACATATTCATAACTTATTATACAAGCCAGTGGCGGCGCTTGACCTGAACAGTAGGGTGGGCCCGTGGTTGGACTCGTTGCGGGTGTGGCTGGGAAGGGGGGGGGCATGCTTTATGAAGTATATCCAATTTTACAAGTTAATGTAGTTAAGATTAATTCTACGACTATATATAATTGCGATATTGAACAAAACTATAGGAATCGACCTGCTGAAATATATTTACAAATACATACAGTTAGCCTGCGAATTTACTACAGTATTAAAAACATGCCAAGAATGAATGGGCTGATTCGTTCATTAACAAACTCACAATATTATTCTGAAGATTGTACCGTTGAAGTAGGCCCAAACTCATTTAAATCATGATCACTTAACACTTAATTCACAATAACACAGCACTTCACAATAAAATAACAATCACTACAATTGGATTATGGCTAATCTAATAAACCTATATAAATATTAGCACAAAAGTGACTAAAAGTATTAACTTTATACTTTATAAAATAAGAAATTCGCATGACAGGATGTAAATAAAGCTACTACTAGCCTAGTGCTCAGCATTTCGAGCGAGAATACTGAGAAAAAACGTCCAATGGGCCCGCTGGAATCGGCCCATTATGCTCATATACCAATGCATTGCTCTCCGACTAGCCAGCGCCGCCGGCTTGCGTAGCCTTGCCATTACGTTCTTATGATAGCTAGAAGGGCCCAAAATCCGTGGCCCTCCAATGTGTTATGTGATGATTTTTGACCCGTTTTACGAGAGTTTTGACCCCCTGACAGTTCAAAATCAATTTACATTGTATTTTATTGAATATTAAATAATATTAATCACAAAACTTATTTAAAAATGTACCTTACTGTTTCATTTGGGTGGGCCCGGCCCACTTGGCCCTTATGGAAGCGCCGCCACTGATACAAGCTGTTCATAAATTGGCATAACTTATTCAAAAATTATTATTAGTTTTTTTTTATCGTATGGCTTTTTATTGGTGGGGAGACCCTTACGGGTAGGTTCCGCCTCCCCTCATTGCACAATTTTTTGTGACTTTTTTGTGTCGGTCACTCATCCGAGAGCGGTCATTACTAATATTATTATTAGTGATAAATTATAATATTTCTTGTATGTAATTGGTTTGTCAAAACGAAACCTTGTATTTAAAATGTTTTCATATTGTTATTTTGCTGTCCTTTTGCGAGTTATTTACTTCTAGAGTTGATTAATAATATGACTTGTAAATGTATTTGGAATTTTAAGAACTCAGTGTCACGCACAGGTTTCTCAACCCCATGACATCAATATTTTTTCTTATATTTCGAACATTGTACTTTTTTCAATGATATCTCAATCTCAATGCTCGTTGGGTATAGCCCTGATTACAAATATTCGTCATCAGTTTATAAATATAGTTTATGAATGTAAACACTATTTTTGAATTTTGCGAATAAACATTTTCTGTTTGAACAGGCAATGAAAGTTGGCGTGAAATGGTATCGGAAACAGTTGGATCAGACAAAGAATTGCAAATGGAACTGATACAATCACTGTGCGCTGTTAACGACTTGAAAGAGGCAACGCACTGGGCTCACAACTACGCCTTACCATTCGAAGAATTGCCACAAGATTTGCAACAATCTATTCAAGATATGAACGAGAGGTAAGTGAACAGAACTTGTATTATTTTGCTCATGGGGATGATGCCTAAATGGGTACTCGTTTGTGAGTAAAGTTGAAAGATGAACTAAACCTACATTTATAATGTAATCAAGAGAAAACTATTCAATTTTGTATTTTTTATTCATTTACATGATATGAATGGTGACAGAAAAATGTCTTACAAAACAAGGTATACGAATACTCAAACAACCTACAGATATGATCTGTGATCATAGAAGGAAAGTCAAGTTGGCCGATTAAGTTCTATCCAGTCACGAGCTATTAAGTCTATTTCATGAGCACACGATAATAGTGTGCTCATATTCCCCTATAAAATAGAGGTGCCTAAAAACTCTTCGCTGCATTCAAAGGTCTGACAGACAGATTTTATCTCTATTGCTGTGAATTGCTAAAGCTACTATTCACTTATTGATATATGATATTGAACTACTCTGAAGCATAACTGCAAAATTGTCTGTGCAATGAATGTGTCTTCAATAATACAATATGTAAAGTACAGTTCATTTACATTTCGAAATATAGGTTACTGTGAAAAATTACTTTAAAAATACTGTAGATTTACTTTATATATACTCAAATATATTTTATACATACACAAATATATTATGTAAAAATACTTTTCAAATATATTGTTGAATGGGAGTTTGGAGAAAATATTTTCAATTTATAGTTGTTTTTTACAGTTTAATGATTCGTGTGAAGAGATTTTCATGAAAAATAAATAATTATGAAGAATTAATTCGAAAAGCCGTAATTGATTGATTCAACGCCGTTGCCTATGAATTGAATTCAAAAAGAATTCATTGAATGTACATTCTACATAGAAATGTTGGCATAATTTTCAAGATAACCTATTTCTGGATAATTGCTTAATTTGTGATTTAATCTGCAATTAAATTTTTAATTGCAATAATTTAAATGAACGATAGATTTGGTCTAATCAATGCACCTGGTTGTGCTAATTTAGATCGAATTCATTCAAATTGAGAGGTATAGCAGGATCCTTTTAACTTGTCAGATAACATATGTTTTACTCGGCCACAGTACAATACTTAACCTACAAATGCTGAATCTCGCAGATTATTGAAAAGGTCTTTTAAAAAGTTATTCTTTGAAAGGTCTTCTTTAAAAAGGTATTTTAAAGACTTTAAAGGTATTTAAGACTTTTAAGCCTTTTGATTATTGTGTCGAAATTACTGTTTAATTATTACCGAAACAGCTGATTTCTGACAAGTTAATTGGATCCTGCTATACGTAAGTTACTTGTTTCTCTTATTGTAGTAAATATGTAAAACTTGAGATATTGAGAATTTTGTGTGTTTTTTTTTTTAGATTAATGAACGGAAGTAACGAATGTGACAAAAATGAAGAAGAGGACTGGGAAAATGATGCTCTGTCAAATACTAGACATTTTGAGTTTCCCCTGTCGACAGAGAGTATTATAATGATAGATACTTTGGAGAAACTGCAGCATTTTGCTGAGTCTGAGCTGAGCGCTGACGTGAAAACGGTTGGACTAGATGCCGAATGGAAACCGGCGTTCTCTCACTCTCCTCCTGTCTTATCACTACTACAAATTGCCACCAACGATCGTGTCTTTCTTATCGACATTTTGTCGCTGGAGAAGAACAGTAGTGTATGGCATCAGTTTGGTTCAGCGTTATTCACCAATCAGAACATTCTCAAGTTAGGTAAGTTTTTATTTAATTTAAATTTGTTACCCAAATGATGGCAAGCCTACACCAGTTACCCAATGATGTTTATTTTTCAAGATTTAATCATTTGCTGGGGCCCGTTTGACGAAATTCACATATTACTCATAACCAGTTATTAATAACAGTATTCAGTGATATTATGTAAGCCCAAGATAATAATTTGAAGAATTGAATAATTTTCGGCAATCTCTGAACAAAAATTTTCAAGTAACATGTAGATTAGAACCAAGATGACCTTTTTTTAAAATCAAATCACGAAATAACTCATTTCTTGTAACAGATGACTTGTAACAAATATTTTTTATTTCATTTGACAGGATTCAGCTTTGAGGGTGACATCAATATGCTGAAGGAGAACATCAAAGTTTTTGAAAGCCTTAAAATGTCTGGTCTAGGTTTTCTAGACTTATCTATGCTGTGGAATACTCTGACCAAAGATTGGTCAATCAAGTTACCTTACGCTGGTAAGAGCCGACCTCCAATTGAATTTTAGAAATTTTCAAACAGTTATTTTCTTTGTTATACGAGCATTCATTGTTGCATTATATCTTGAAATTCTACTACAAAAAAATTATCCTACTTGTTTTTTTTAACAATGTTGTTTTAATTTTAACAATTTCAAAAATATCAGCTATACTAGCTTCTAGTGAGTGTGTTTCTATTTAGCTCTAAATTTTCAAAGTTAATTCGAAATGTTCAGTAACTTTTGGTTTCTTATTTTATGATTTTGTTTGCAACTTTAATGTGAACTTATTTGAAAATTCTAAAATTGTTCAGCTTTTATTCGTGAAGAGGAAATTTGTTATTAAGTAAGATGGTTTGACATAAGCTGAATTTGGACTGTTTGTATAAATTGGAAGAGGAACAGTTTTGGGCATAAGCCTGTTGTACTCGCCTTTGAAAGTGATTGATTGATCTTATTTAATTCATGTTCATGTTTAGTTGAAAAAGACAGATTTTCATTACAATAGGCCTAGTTATTCAGAAGTCTTAACAGACAATGGCTTATACAGTATGTTTTTGTTGAAGTGAAATGTCAAAATCAAAGTCAACTGTAATGTTTTCAGTGCCAGTATCATCAACGAAGAATGCAGCCAGCTTGTCTCATTTGGTCCATCTTTGTTGTGGATATCCTCTTGACAAAGCCGATCAGTTCTCAAATTGGGAGAAGAGACCACTGAGAGACTCTCAAAAAAAGTATGCAGGTACTTGTCTTTAGGTATCTCTTCTCTTGCCTCTCTGGTTTCCAACTTGATAAATTATTGGTTTCACGGACGTACCGTGTGAGGACATTAATTTTCAATGATTAACGTGTCATTGATGATTATTTGGTAATTTAAATTAATTGATAAAATTCATTGACCATTCAAAATAAATAATTTCATTATAGGGCTCTATCCCTTTATGGATTAAATTCTTATTAGTTACTTCCAGTTATGTTTTTCACGAATTATGAATTCAGATGCTTATGGTGATTTCAATCCGTGGTAACTAAAAGCTATGATCAATCCATTCAGGAATATATTGTCAATAATACTAACAATATCATTAGAATTATTAGATATTTATAGCCTACTGATAATTTCATTGAAATTATTAGATATTAATTCTAAAAATCTCATTAGAATTGTTAGATATTGCTACTCATAATTTCATTAGTATTAGTATGTGTGAATGAGCAACAACTTTGACAATATGATTATTCTGATTTTCAATCTTAATTTACTGGTCTCCAATGAATAATGACTAGTATGACTGTATTGGATTCGAGCATTATGGAGTGAATTATTTCCGTATTCTGGAGAAAATATATCATTCCCTTTGTCAACACTTGGTCGATTTTGTGTACTGCACAACATGGTCTAGCATATGCAGCACATAAAAATCAACAAGTATAGACATATGTGGCTCGAATTATGTTGTTCAAATTTGATGTGATGTATGGCTATCTACTCACTATAGTTTGAAATTGTCTCACTATTGCTTGACATTGGAGTAATTTCACAATCGTTAATCAAACTTATTTTTGGTGCATCCAATCCTTTCCTCCAGAAACGCTTACTTACAGTACATAGTAAATTCACGTGAATCAAGCAATATGAAGGTTTAAACAAGTAAAATAAGTTTGTTGAGAAAGAAGAAATTTTTACTAATGGGTATTTATTGAAACTGGAAAACAAAATACGAATTTTTTTTGTGTTTGAATAAGTAAGACGTGGACATACACGGTTGATTATTCAGTTAATTATTCAAAATGGATGGAAATACAACAAACTTCATTAGGCTGGAAGGAAGCAATTGGACTACTTGGAAATTCCAAGTAAAAGTTTTGCTAAGTGGACTTGAACTTTTTGAAGTTGTTGATGGAACATTGGCTAGGCCAGCAGAAAATCCATCAAGTTGGATAAGTAAAGACGCCAAAGCACAAAGTGTAATTGTTTCGCGGATTTCGGAAAAATTTGTTGTCCACCTAATAAATTGCGAAACGGCTGCAGAGATGTGGACAAAGTTACACAGTGTGTTTGAACAAAAATCTAATGTTAGTGTCCATTTACTTCAGCAATGTTTTTTGAACTACAAGTATGATGGTGAAAATATTTCAACATTGTTTAGTAAAATTGAAGAAATGGTGAGTCAGCTGAAACAGCATGGTGAGAATGTGTCGGACAAAATGATAATAACAAAAATACTAATGACTATCCCTGATAAATTCCGACATTTCATTTCGGCATGGGAGTCAGTTCACAGAAAAGCAAACAGTTGGCGATCTACTATCACGATTATTAATAGAAGAGGAACGTTTGGAGAAGTGAAGAAAATACAATCGCAGCATTCAAAACAAATACAGATAATAGTAAGAAGTGGAATGCAAGGAATGGTTTGAAGTGCTACAGTTGTGGTAAGATGGGGCATCTTAAGAAAAATTGTAGAGTTAGAAAAACGGCTGATAATAATGATCAAAATAAGGAATGCTATTTTGTAAGAAAACAGGTCATATAATGAGTAATTGTCGTTTCGTTGGAAAAGGATAAGAGAAATAGTAATGTTTTCATAGGAACTGTAATGTTAAGAAGTTTACCAGAGCATGATTGATTGTTGATAGTGGAGCTACTGAGCATATGTGTAACAATCGCAGCTATTTTGAATATTTTGAAGAATTTAAATCACCTCAGTGGGTTATAATAAGTGATGGCTCAAAGATCAAATCTGTAGGTATGGGTTTGATAAAACTACAGAGTTACAATGGGCGAAATTGGGTCTCTACTACCTTGGATAAAGTCCTGTTTGTTCCAGATTTGAAATGTAATTTGTTTTCAGTTTGTAATGCTGTAAATAAGGGTTATAAAATGATTTCTGATAAATATGAATGGAAATTTGTCAAAAATAATCGTACCTGTGCTATTGCAAAGCGGCAGGGTAAAATGTTTGTGATGTTATTTCGTTTTCAAGATGTTGCTCATGAACCAGCAGCAGCTAACGTAATAAATGCAAAAGTAAAACAGAATTTGTCAATCTGGCATGAGCGCTTAGGCCACCAAAACATTAAAAGAGTAAAAGAAATATTGAAAAATGAAATAGTTTTTCTGAAAATTCTGAGCAAGATCAATGTATAGCTTGTCTACAACGAAAGCAACACAGATTTTCTTTTAAACAGAGTTTGAGTGAAACGTCATCAACTTGTGAGTTGATACATGTGGATTTATGTGGCCCAATGGAAACCAAGTCGTTGGGAATTCTCGATATTTCATGTTGATTAAAGATGATTACTCAAATTTTAGAGAAGTTTACTTTCTTAAAGAAAAGAGTGAGGTTTATGAAAGTTGAAATTATTTTTGCATTTTCAAAAATATTACAGGCAATGATGTTAAAGTCTTGAGATCAGATAACGGCAGAGAATTTGTAAATGAGAAAGTTAAGAGATTGCTTGATGAAAAGGTATTGTTCATCAGAAAACTGTTGTTTACACACCAGAGCAAAATGGAAAGGCTGAAAGAGATATGAGAACAATTGTTGAAGCAGCTAGAACTATGATGCAGGCTAAAAACTAGAGAAAAGTTTTGGGCTGAAGCAGTAAATACTGCAGTTTTTATTCTGAATAGAACAGGGTCAGGAACAGTAAAGGAAAAACTCCATATGAATTGTGGTCAAATAAAATGTTTGATGTAAACCATCTTGAAATTTTTTGGGTCAGAAGTATGGGCACATATTCCAAAGAAAACGTCTAAAATGGGATGAAAGAAGAAAGGAATATTTGTTGGGTATGATGAAGAAACCAAAGGGTATAGGGTCTATGTACATTGTTCAAAAAAGATTGAAATTCTAAGAGATATTATTTTTATTCAAAATAAAGACAAAGCAGCGTCAGATTTGCCAAAATGTGAATCCAGATTAGAAGTGGATGATGAAATTCAGGTAGAAAATTGTAATCCAGAACGCAATGAAGAACAGGTAGAAAAGTTTAGTCAGAAAGGAGAAGAAAATCAGGTAGAAAATGGCAATCCGGAAGGTGATGAAGAACAAAACCATCAAGAATTATTTGATGAGGAGGGAGAGAATGATGCTCAACAAGAAGAAAATCATCAAGAATTCTTAGATGAGGAGGAAGAAAATGATGATCATTTTGAAGTTCCAAATGAGATAGAAGAAAAACGGTGCAGCACACGTATAAAAAGAAAACCAAAATGGATGATGAGTAATGAATTTGTCAATTTTGCTAATATTGAATGTAATCCTGATCCACAATCATACACTGAAGCACTTGAATCAAGTGACAAAGAGCAATGGCTCAAAGCAATGCAGGAAGAATTAAGTTCATTAAAGACAATGGATACCTGGGATCTTGTAGATCGTCCACCTGGAGTGCAGGTTGTACAAAATAAATGGGTATTTCGAACGAAAGAATTGGATGAAAATGAAACTCGCTTCAAAGCAAGATTGGTTGCTAAAGGATACATCCAAAAGCATGGTATTGACTATGAAGAGACATTCAGTCCTGTAGCCCGGTATGATACTATTAGAACTTTGCTTGCTGTAACAGCAGCTTCAGGAATGATTATGAAACAATTTGATGTCAAAACGGCCTTTTTGAACGGTTTTCTTGAGGAGGAAGTATATTTAAAGCAACCTGAAGGTTTTGAGGATGGAACTGGAAGAGTTTGTAAGTTGAAACGCAGTCTCTATGGATTAAAGCAGGCTCCACGTTGCTGGAATAAGCATTTTAAAGAATTTAAGCGATTCAGAAAAAAAAAATTGGCATTAGAAATTAGATCCAATATTTTTGGAGGAAGTGTTGAGAAAGAAGAAAAAGTATTGGATATGTTGTTTATGTTGCTATGGTTTCATTGTAAATAAAATATAAGTTAGTTGGTGTTTGAACATTGAAAGATATGGTTGTACTGTGCGAATATGCTGAAAGAGTTAAAGTTGAATAAAAGTTTGTTAATGAATAAAATACCATTTTATTCAGCCTGTAAACGTATTTTAACAAAGTTTTATTTAGCAGTTATGAGATAGTGCTCGCGTACATGAAACCATAGACTAACTCTATAGCCTAACTCTCTAACTGCATAGTTGATCTATGATGAAACCCTTTACCTATGAATTATTATAGTGCTACATTCATTGTTGGTTTCATTTCAGTTATGCACTTGTCTCTTTTTTAAGGAACCTTTATTTTTACAGCTACTGACGCTTACTGCCTCCTCTTAGTATATGATACATTGAAAGAATGTTGTGAAAGGCAAAGAATACCTTTCTATGATGTCTGTGATGAATTGATGACTAAAGTTACCGTGAAAAAGACTGTAAATAAAAAGAAGAATACCAAGCATTACGTAAGGATAATCTATTATTATATCCATATTGATAGAATAAATTTCTGTGTTATTATTTTTTTATCAATTTTTATAAATTCCTAAATCGAACCGATAAAAATCAGTAACCGATCCATTACTAGAAAAATAATTTAGATGAATTTTATTATGAAATACGATTTAATTTTGTATCCTAGTTGAAGATATCCTTCTCTTACAACGATCTTTTAAAATTATTACACTTTAGAATTGAAATGTCTGGGTAGCTGTAATTCTACATTGTTAATCTATAGCAGGATCCATTTAACTTGTCAGAGAACAGCTGATTTAACGTTAGTAAACAAGCGTACATCAATCAGCTGTTCTCTGACAAGTTAAATGGATCCTGCTATACTAATAATAGTAATCTACATTAAACATTGGCTAAAAGAGATCACCAATTGGTTTTTTCTCACTTGAGTGCCAGTCTTGGTCTCCATTTTGTATATTTTCTGATGATACATATTACATGAAGTTAGTCATGGAAATAAATTATTGGATGAATTTTCTTATAATTGCGCTGTAATTTCAGGTGGAAATACAGATGCCACCAAAGCCGAATCGTGATCCAGTGCCTGTTGGATGGATGTATGCAATGTGCACCAATAATCTAGAAGGCTTTGGCAAGAAACTGAGGATGCTCGGTATCGACACGGAGATTGTACCACCGGGCCGCAGCTACGAGGAATCGTTGCAAATGGCGCGATCGGAGAAGCGCATCGTTCTAGCTACTGGCTCAGTTTTTAATCGGGTAATTTCAATTTTACAAAACTTACTTTTTAATTTTTAGTAATATCTATTTTATTAATAATATTTAATTTATACTCGAAATTTACTAGTTAAACATGTTGTCGTATTATCCATACTACGATAAATAAATAAAACAGACATTTTTAACTCTAAAAAAGATTGTGATTAAAAAAAACTCGAGTTTCAATGCTCATAATCTCTAGTTGCCTCACTTGACAAGGTTTGTCTGCTTGATTTTGATAGTTTTATAAAAAAATATATTAAGCCTGATTGATGAGAGTCAATTGAGATTATTTCTATTCTCCTTTGTAAACAGTGTACAGCAAAAATGCATTTGCCCATGTGAGGAGTACTTCGAATCATACTTTCATTGTAATGAATTATAGGATAATATGTCATAGAGGTTATTTATTATTTCGTATTTTATATATTTTTAAATATAATTCACGTCTATATTTTTCAATTCCAGTTCTTCAACGAATTGCCGCCGACATTTTGTTACAAGGTTGATGAAAGATTATCGCTAGAAGATCAGATTGCTGCAGTGCTAGACTACTATAACATAGCAGTCAAAGAGTCAGATATTTTCAGTCGTTGTATGGTACGTAGGATTGCTATTAGCACAATGTTTCCATTTTTTACGCTCAATATTTATTATTTTATCCTATTCTATTCTACATTAGTACTAAGATAAGAAACCTAACTCCGGATTACTTTCTTATAAACACTAAAATGAGCAAACAACTATAAACTGGATTTATAGTAACTATTTTTTCGATATGTGAGACCTAAGGTTTGTGCTATTATATGTTAGAATGCCTTGCCTTCATTTCCTTTTCCTGAATGAGGTAATCAGTTGTTTTCCGTTTCCACCCTTTCCTTCCTTCCCCCGTTTTTCGCCTGTTCTAGAGCCTTTTCTTCCTTCCTTTCGGTCAATACCTGCCTATCACATGAGAAATCATAGTTGGCGAGGCATTCTTCCCTCTTTTCTATTTTCTAGCACGCTCCTCCATTTAACAAGTTGTTTTCTTATTTTTTTATGTATTTTCTATAGTAATATCAGTGGTCTCTCGGTGAGCGCGGTTGCTAAGTAATCATGTGGTTAAGTAACAAACATTCAAGACTGCTCTTGGATGGGTGACCAAAAAATAAGGCGAGGTGGAACCTACCTGTAAGGGTCTCCCCACCGATAAAAAGCCATACGATAAGAAGAATGTATTTTCTATGTTATCTAGTGATTTTGTTTTTCCTTTTGTTGATTCTATTTTGTATTTGTGTGTACTTTTTGAATAAATTTTGAATTTGTATTCTATTCTGTTCTATTCCATTCTATTCTAGATAGCTCTGTAAAATAGTAGGCTACATTTCACCGTGCATGAAATGAAGTAGTCAGTTTCTTTTTCCAATGTTCTAAATGATAGTCCTGGGATACTAAATTCAAGTTTTTAAAAATCATAATGATGATAATAATAATAATTCTAGCCCTAACTCCTGATAAAGAATATTTTCATTCAATTTTATATTTTCATATCATTTTATATTTTCAATCAATATTTATATTTTCATTTAATTTCAATAATTTTCATTTGTTACCGGTAGGTGTGCAACTTCAACGAATTCGCTCGAGTGGAGTCGCACACAATGCGAGAAATGATGGTCGAGTCCGCGAGGCAGGCGACCGCGCAGCCCAGCCACGCCCGGCCTTTGTCGTCGACCCAGTCTGACTTTGTCGACTACGCCTACTGTGACGGAGACGAGGACGAGGATGACGACGACTTCCAGCCAGGCCCGCCGCTGCACAAGATGCACTGCTACCAGGCCAAACCGGGCGAAATCGTCAAGGCGGGCACGTGCAAAACCACTAAAGGCGTCGATATACAGGTTCGAAATTCTAACTTTTTTATCGGAGGAATTACACGTCGAAAAAGGTTGAGTCATGTTTGGTTGTTAATCTTAAATTCTTGAGCTATTTCTTAGGCAGCTCGTACACCGGAGCAATAAGCAATAGGCAATTAGCAACATTTGGATCATATGATCGTCTACTCTATAGAAACAAATATAGCAGGATCCATTTAACTTGTCATAAATCATATGATCGACGAGCATATGATCACAATACTTAACCTACAAATGCTGAATCTCGCAGATTATTGAAAAGGTCTTTTAAAAAGTTATTCTTTGAAAGGTCTTCTTTAAAAAGGTCTTTTAAAGACTTTAAAGGTCTTTAAGACTTTCAAGCCTTTTGATTATTGTGTCGAAATCACTGTTTAATTATTACTGGATCAGCTGATTTATGACAAGTTAATTGGATCCTGCTATAGCAACATTTGGATCATATGATCGTCTACTCTATAGAAACAAATAGTCCAATGCACACCTAAAGCAGCTGTTTCAGTGTGCATTGAACTATTGGTTTGTATAGAGTAGACAATCATATGATCCATATGTTGCTAGTTGCCTGTGCTTATTGCCCGGTGTACGACATGGTTAAACAGTTCGTACAACGGAGCAATAAGCAATGGGCAATTAGCAACATTTGGATCATATATGATCGTCTACTCTATAGAAACAAATAGTCCAATGCACACTGGAAAAGCTGCTTTAGGTGTGCATTGGACTATTTGTCTCTATAGAGAAGACGATCATATGATCCTTGTATTGCTTGTTGCCTATTGCTTATTGCTCCGGTGTACGAGCTGCCTTACTTTTTTATCGGAGGAATTACACGTCGAAAAAGGTTGAGTCATGTTCGGTTACGTTCAGTTGTTAATCTTAAATTCTTGAGCTATTTCAGCTCGTACACCGGAGCAATAAGCAATAGGCAATTAGCAACATTTGGATCATATGATCGTCTACTCTATAGAAACAAATATAGCAGGATCCAATTAACTTGTCATAAATCAGCTGATCCAGTAATAATTAAACAGTGATTTCGACACAATAATCAAAAGGCTTGAAAGTCTTGAAGACCTTTAAAGTCTTTAAAAGACCTTTTTAAAGAAGACCTTTCAAAGAATAACTTTTTAAAAAACCTTTTCAATAATCCGAGATTCAGCATTTGTAGGTTAAGTATAGTGATCATATGCTCGTCGATCAGCTGATTTATGACAAGTTAATTGGATCCTGCTATGGTCCAATGCACACCTAAAGCAGCTGTTTCAGTGTGCATTGAACTATTGGTTTGTATAGAGTAGACAATCATATGATCCATATGTTGCTAGTTGCCTATTGCTTATTGCTCCGGTGTACGACCGGGGTAATAATCAAATTATTGATCTTAACTTGACCGGTTCCACTAACCATCGTCAAACTATTAGTACTGTAGCTTTATTAGTACTGTATAGATAATTTTTTAGATGTAATGATATGTGATTGTCAACTTGTCATTGATATGTTATATTTCATACAACTTAACAATTTTTATGTATTTTTTCGATGTGGTCTTTACTTGTGTAATGCTTGTCTTTGGCAATGGATTTTGATTTTGAAATTATTTGACGAACTTCAAACACATCAAAAGGTAATTAGGTTAACATCACAAGGAGCGAGATTCTGGCCCTTTATATTTCTGTCCTGCTAAGAGTGAATTGGTTCATTGCAATGTTGACTTATTACTAGACCAACCAATAACCAACTATACCATAGCCCCCTTTAAACTACATGGCCGCGGCCTTCAATGTGACAACGTCGCTGCATCGGCTTGCATGAGCAATGCAAATCGGTCATGTGTTTTATAAGTCATGTGTTTGTAGTGTTTTTTATAAGTATGATTTTATAATGAAACCAGCCGGGACTGCGAGGTTGTCACATTGAAGGCCGCGGCCATGTAGCTTAAAGGGGGCTATGACTATACTGAATATAGTTCAGAACTGCAATGTACTGGAGTACTTTTGTACAAGCAAATGAGTGTTTTCCAATAACCTTAGTCTGCTTAATTTCAAATAAAAATTCATTGCGAACTATTTCCAATTCGGAAGTATAGAATGAGCTCTATCTCTATTACTTGGAATAGGTCTTCTTTGATTGTAACACCAATCTACTGCATTTTCCGATTTAATTATCTTTGTTTGGATTCAGTTCTTTTATTTGTTTGATTGCAGTTGGCTGAAATACCGATGGGAGTAGTGGACAGAGTGCCATTGTTCTACATTTGCGAGCACTGTGGCAAGTGCTACTGGGATGGCAGTCATTTGAGCCGCGTACTCCAAAGTCGCAGTCACAAGCTCATCTCACAAACCAGTTTAAAATCGAAACTGAACTTCAACCAATGAACAAACGCTTGGCATTTTGTATAAAATAAACTGTACAAAATCAGTAATCTACTGCCAGAACGTCTCTATTTTTTAAAGCAGAGTTGATATATTTCAACTTGAACATATTTTTATTTACGGTGTAAATTGATGTGCGCTTACGACGGCTGTTTTATAAGATAAGGTGTATTGAATAGGTATTTTGGTATGGTGTAGTAGTTTTGATTTTGTAAGTACTGTATAATATAGGGACCAAATACAGAAACTAATGAAAATTTGCATTCAACATGAGTTGGAAGTTGAATTTTTAGCTTCCAATATAACTTTGATTTATTCTATGAATTAATTTATTCATGATTCAGGTGTAAATTATTTGAACTGAAAAGAAGATGGAATTCTATTATTCGATTGAAATAGAGTAATTTCAAATGTAATTTATTTATTTATTTAGCGTATGGCTTTTAATAGTGGGGAGACCCGAGTAGGGTTGTTCCACTTCACCAACATAACCAATCATCCCTTGATAGGGAACATGGTGAAAGTTTGTTTTCACTTAGAAAACAGACATCAGCATATAAAAAAAAGTATTTTTTGATTTTAGAAAGTCCAAAAAATATAGAACACTAAAACACAGCACAGAACACAGAACAGAAATGTTATTAACAATATTATTACCAGTACAGGAGTATTTTGATTTTGTTTTAGAGAATAGCATTCATAGAAATTTCGCTGCTTTTCGGTTGTTGTAAGGTTTGGATGTTCGTCAAGTTTTTTAAACAGTTAATGAGGTTTCAGAGGACTTGAATAAAACTATTCATAATATTTGAATTGTAAAGTTAAAATATTCTAAAAGTAGTTGATTATTTATTTGTTTGAGTTGAAGATTCGCAAGGATTTGAGTTAATTTTCTATTGTAAAGTTATTATTTCATTTTATTTAGTCATTCTTTCTTTTAATAATAGGCTCTTTTCAAGTTTTCTTCATATTTGTAAAATCTAAAAGCATCTCATTCAAATCGTTACTATATGTTGATTCATTTCTAACTGGGAACTCTGATAAACATCGAATCACTGGAACATTTCAATGATAATAATAATAATTTATTAAGTCTTGATCATTACCATGTATGTTCACCTTGCCATGTAAGTTTACTATTCAAAAGTTAACAACACATTTTCTCTATAAAATCAAGCGACAGCTTCAATTTATGACTAAGTTCATATTTTACTTTTTATTCGAACATCAAGTTGACTTAAAAAAATCGAAACCGGCAGCATGAGAACGTGCTGTTATTTGCAGAACAAAGGTGTGATAAATATAAGTGATAGCGACTATTTTATGGTACCGTAATCAAAACTAATAATAAAAGGAAAATGAGCATGACTTTTCTGCTAATCCCTTGAATCCAAGTTTACACATACTTATATGTAACCCTTATATTTTATTAGTATAGTAAGGTTTATGACCATTTCATAATCAAATCCAATTCATATTAATTTTTAGTTTAAGCTAAAAATAGGTGGGGTAGGCCTACTACTTGATAATTTTGATGAAATCATGAAGAAGTTAGCAAGTTCATAATGATGGATTTAAAGAATACCAATAACTATTAGTATAAATATGAGTGAATATCTAATACCATTTTGTTATTATAAGTTATAGGATGAGATCGATTTAATCTAGGAACTCAAATTTACCCCTACTTGGTTTGGTTTATTATATTATTTAATCGTGAATGATAAGAAATCGTGTGGAACGTTGAGCTATGACTATGATAAAAACTGAAGAAGTAAGCCAAGAATAAACAACAGTGACTGATAGAAGTAGAGTACCGGTAGCAACAGTTACGAATATACGCGTCGATTTTAATTGCATAATACAATAAAGTAATTAATTGAATATTCATGCTGTATTAATAGCCAGTCTTATAATTGCATGACATCATTGAAATCTTAATCATCACCTATTACCTCTTTGCTGTAAGCGTGTGTGTTCTTTGTTATAGAAGTTGTATATGATATCTGCTTTCATGGATCGGGCTGTGAGATATTAATTATTCTAAAGACGATTTATAGCGACAAAAACTTTATGTACATATTGTATAATAAACTAATTACTTCAATAATAAATTACCTGCTATATATTTTCATTACCATTACTCATAAATTATTGAAACCTCAGTGCATTTCCGTAACAATTTACCAAAATAATTGCATTGTATTTCTCAGTTTTATACAGAATTAAAAAAAAATATTTTCTGCAGATACTTTTCACTACAGAGAGTGTATGGTAAATTACATTACATTACTATACACTCTCTGTACTTTCCACTATACTCTGTCATGTGTTGTAATAATTTTTAAGTTAATTTATTAATTACTTGTTATTTTTACTTGCACTGATAACAATTCAAATAACAAATCTACCCTGTACAGTAATTTTCAAAGTAGAAGGACAGCAGGCTAGCTGTAGTGAAACCAAACTTTCACTGATGCTGACCCATTTACAAGAATGAAGTTGCAGTACGGAAAACATGAGTTATAAAATACTCGGAATAATTATTTATTTGATGCGTTGAAATAGTATATTTCTTCAACCTAAGTTAGTGGACAACTGGCCTTGAAGATGCATTTTATAATCATTCTTATTTTTAAGCTCTGCTGGAGAAAAAAACGGCAATTTTTCAAAGCGCTTCTTTGCTTTCAAATTTGCCGCCGAAAAAGTGTGTGATATTTCTAGAGTTAACAATATTATGCAAGTTTTATTTTGAAATGAAAAGTCTTTTTCTCAATGAAGATACATTACTTTTATTTTGAAATTATATTTAAGATAATATGCTATTTGTTCATACATTTTTTACTGAAAATTTTTGTAATGTACAACTGGCCCAAATTGTCCTAGAATGAAACAAATTAGAGAAGTATTATTTTAGGTATTTTCACTTGAATGTGGAATTGGAAGTAAAAAATTCTTCAAGGGGATAAAAGAGAATGCGTACGGTACCATAGAGTTTGTGAAATAGAAATATATTTAAAAAATGTTAATCCTGATACATTGAGTTGACTGACAATCACATCAATTTGGACCCAATTAGATGTAATGATTTTAAGTATCATCAATACCACAAAATAATAGTATTCCAGGTTTCCTGATAACTGAGAATACTTCACAATTTAAATTGTTGAAGATTATTCATTGACAATTCCTCAAATATTCCCAAGTCTCAATCCATGTTGGTGATCCTGTTGGAATCTGGATCTCAAAAATGTCTGGTTTTCTCGCTGAAGACGAGATCTCGCGTTTCGGTCACGTGACATGAACTTCTACAGTTATTTTTTCAGGCATGATGGCGCCAAATGACAGTATCTCAATTTATTTTAATGTTTTAATGTGTTTGTGGAATGAAACATCAAGTGAATTAAGTGGATGATTTTTCGAAGAATTTTTCAGTACGATAAGCCAACAAATCAATCGATACGATTAGTGGATGTGTAATGAAGAAAGTGGTTTTGGAATGAGGACATGTTGGTTAGGCTGATGACAGGGACATGGCCTCCTCAACACTTTTACGCGTTTGTTTTCATCGGTGATATTACAAATTCTCAAATTTAATAAAGTTTTGATAAGTGTACATGTGTTAGGACGTCTTCATTCAAGCTATTTCTGGAATCGTAAGTCACTTTCCTAGCATTTTATTGATGAAATTCGCTGTGTTCAAGAAATATCTTATCGCTAGTGCTGCCATCTGTGTTGTCAATGCTAATAGGCCTGAAATGTAGCCGTGGGATAGACTTTAATTACTAGTTAAATCAATGTTTAAAATACTTAAACGTATTGTTTCTAGTTTACAAATAATATATTTCGTCCTTTTTTATAGAAATTTTCCCCCTGTTAATTGTCTTTCCCTATTTTGTGATAGTAAAGGTTAGTTGCCAGTAGTCAATGTTTACATCATTAATGGGCTAGCCTATTTCAGTTCCATCCGTCACCAAGATTTTTGTTATTTACATAGAATCCTGACTGAACAAGGATACTTTCTGTGTTTAATATGTCGATCATATTTCAATGAACCAAAATTCAATTGGTCTCAGTCCTAATTCGAACGCTTAAGAAAGATTTTTACATAAATAGATGGGTATCCTAACCTACTCGTAGATTTGGAAAATCAAATAAACAATGGACATTAGCTATTTTTCAGGCCATATAACATGGAAAATAGCGAACATTATCATATTTCACATTAGTCTACACTGGTTCAACTTTAAATAGTCCTCATTCTTTTAAAATTGACATTGTTTTCATGACAACAAATACGATAGACTATTGGGTAATACATATTAGGCTAGTTATCCATAATTTTCTAGCCGTCTGATAAATTTTTTATCTAAATAAGTATTTCTTACATTATTAAATATAAATTTTAAGACTATTCCTTACAAAAGCAGTTAATTCTATTTCTTGTTTACTTTTGGATTCTTATTCATTAGGCTATAGGCTATTCACTTATTTTGATCATTGTCAGTAATAATTACTGGTAATTCTTATTAAATCATCGTTCCAATTAGACATGTTTGTCGATTAACGTAAATCAGAATATTATTTCATTAATTCATTCAGGATATTCTTCTCGCTAGTGTGTAGGCTAGGTAGCCTATCCAGTTAGCCTAATATGTAATTCGTTTATTGATCATGTTTCAAGCCTCTCTCGCTTCAAACTTGTTATTTGTTACACATTTTTAATTAATTTTATTTAAACTCATAATCTTTATAATGAAGCCTATCTGTCCAGACTAAGGTGCTTGAATAAGAAAGGTCTGGACCGGTCAATGTAGGCCTATGTCATTTATAATTTGTTAATTAGTCTATTGAGGTGAGAATAGGTATCAAGGTAATAATATTTATATAATAATATATTTTATATAATAATATTTCATTGTATTTTTCCAGGTCTGAGATAATTTTTCGAAATGGGCCAGTTGGAAGAAGACAACCTCAACACTTTCTTAATAGATAATCACAAAATTGTAAGTAAAATATCAACATGTTTCTACCTTTTTACTATCACTAACTCATTTGACAATGTATCACTTGGTGGTATTCACTGACAGCTTGAAATTGATCAGCAGTAGAAGTAATGAATAAATGAATTATTACTTCAAAAAGAGTAAAAGATTCTTGTTGAAGATGTTCTTCTGATTGACTATCAGGCTCTTCCCCCCTGGTCACTTACAATGCAGTAGATACTTTGATAATACCAATTCCAATTTACTTATTTGCCTGAGGAATGTTGATCTCAATAAGTTTGGTTGATCTGTGAATAATGTTTTAATTTTTCTCATGATGAATTTCTTTTCATCCCAAGCACTATTTATTCCCTGATATACCAAGGTTTAATGTCAAATTCCGAGTTTTATTGGCCCAAACAGCTAAAAATGAATAGTTTCACACAAATTTATTTATAATTAATAATAGAAGTAGCTATTTTCACAACGCATATTATGGAACGTCACCTTGGTAGCAATCTGAGCAATTTTTGGATAAATACAATAATTTTCCAATTTAAAAATCCAATGAATTAATGCTTGCTTAATAAACTTTCTTTTATTTCAGATATAAATTGTGGCACTAGCCAGAATCTTTTATCGCCTCAGCTATGTAGTGAGTATAATTTTTATTCGAATCATATTTATTGTCATCTTTTTACAAACATTAGGCCCCTCACATAGGCAAATCCCTGTCGTGGAGGAGCGAGTTTTTAATATACATTGATGGTTTTATATTGATACATTTAAAAGTAGAAATTCTAGTTTTGTAAAAGGAATGTTTTTTATAGGGAAATGTATAAGTTCCTTGATAATATTTCTTTTAACCAAGGTTTCTTGAACTAATTTCTCATTATTGACGATAAAATGCAAGTCTAGCTTCTCAGGTGCGATTTAATTGAATAAATATAGTTTTTATCCGTATTGCTTTTCCTAGTTATTATAATGGATACATAATCTCAATATTCAATAAATAGCCAAAACGTATCCAATTAATAACGAGCCTCATAATGAGTAATTGGTGTCAATTTTTGTAATTAAGTATTAATTTAATATAATTGATTTATTTATTTTTCTGTCCAATCGCAGGCTCTGGAGCTACGGCGGAGGTGATTCATCTGTGAAGTTAAAAACAGAATGTCACAGCGAGCAAAAAGGCAATTGAGTAGAGTTGATGATGGACCAGGTATGTAAATCATGCATTTATTGACAAAATGTATGGTAAATTGTATGCACGTCCTGAATCATCTTAATAATCTTTGTTTGTCAATGGCTCAACAGCCCTATGTGGGCTTAGGCCTACCAGCTGGTTGCCAGTTTCACATCCACTTGACTGAATCAGCAGAGGTGAATGATCATTAACCAGACATCTTAATAATCTGCAACTCAATATTGTGTTACTACCATTCTTTGTTTACTAATATTGAATATTGTGTTTCCATTCGAAACGTAGAATGGGCTAATATAGTAATGGAATTCAGCATTATTGCTGGTTAGCAACAAGCGAAATCATATTCTATTCGGACGAGACCGCCCCGTGCAGCGCAAAGCGCCGCTTGCTTAGCTTTCAGTAAGGAGAATTACATATTGGAACAGCATTTGAAGATCGCCATAGCATTATTGAAGGAGAAGGTTTGGCGTTGACATTTTCGTTGTTGCGATACATTAATGCTGGGTTGCATCAAACGAGATCAATAATTGAAAAATTATAAATTACAATTTGTGAAGATTATTTTAATCCAGGATGAGCACGTTGTAAGGTATGATTAGCTGATTCAAAATAGTTGATCCCGGTTGGTGCAACCTACAAAGACTGTATAATCACAGTGTGGCCATTCAATGTCACACTTTTGATTGGTTAGCTCGGTCGGATCCAGCCTTACTTTTCCAATTCTCATAAGATTTACGTTAAAAAGATATTTGAACCATATGTTGTGTTGAGCGATACATTTCCAGCCTACAATTTGCCTTTGCCAGTGTTAGTTTTTCATCATTTTAAGCATTGAAAGCAATATCAAGAGGAGTGAGTCAATGTTTAATGAAAGAAAAGTTATTTTTAATGTTGTTCCTCTTGAAATAATTTTGACAAATGAGTAGATAACCAAGTTTGCCTGTAATCTCATATCAAAATTCAAAAATTTGGCAAAAGTATGGCGGTGGCGGGAAAGAAAACTTTCCAATATACTGTTATGGATGTTTTCACACCAATGAGCCACACTTTGATTAATTAGAGTCTCTATAGTGCAACCCAATTCAACTGTCCTTTAATTTAGTCAACAAAAATACAATTGTGAAGGAGCCGAAATAGGGTTGTACCTGATGTCTTCATTAATAAAATTCATCTATGTATAATCGTATAGCCTAATGATGATTATGTCTAACCCCGGTCGTACACCGGAGCAATAAGCAATAGGCAACTAGCAACATATGGATCATATGATTGACTACTCTATACAAACCAATAGTTCAATGCACACTGAAACAGCTGCTTTAGGTGTGCATTGGACTATTTGTTTCTATAGAGTAGACGATCATATGATCCAAATGTTGCTAATTGCCTATTGCTTATTGCTCCGGTGTACGAGCTGCCTTAGTGTTAACTAATAGGCCTTCAATTTATTCACAATTTAAAAAATAATGCTATTGGGAAGGAGGCAAAATAGGTTTCCTCCTGTTGCCTACTTTAATGAAATCTATCTATTTATAATGATGATTGTGTGTTTGTGTTAGTGCCGACGAAGAGGCGTAAGGGGCGTCCCCAGGCGGTGGCTGAGGAAGAGGAGACGTCCCCCGTGGATCCGGGGTGGAGTCGGCCGGCCAACGACTTGAAAATTAACTCCATCTACAATCGCAACACAACCGAGGCTCCTGCCGAGGTAAGCTAAATACCGGGTTATCATAAAAGAATGGTGCGGTTTCAAAAGAATTGGTGCGATTTTCTGACAAACATTTGACGCGAATCAGTTCATGATTCCTGTCAAATTTAGGTTGTTTGGCTTGAACACTGGTTTCTATAAAAAGTCAATCTTCGCACCATTCTTTTATGATAACTGTATTGTCATTAAGTTCTGTTTTTGAATAATACCACCTGTATCTTACTCTCATCACCATACTGTATAATTATGATGTCTTGATAACTTTCGATTTTCTTGAGAAGTTACAATTCTTAGTTTTCATAAGAATGTACAACATATATTTTGAATAATATCATAGAGCAATTATAAACACATGTGTTATGCTTTCTCTATGCTATTATCTTATGCTTTCTCTATGATATTATTCATGTCAGGGACTGGTATTCTATGTTTAAAGTAATATCAATGATAAAGTAACATCAAAGAGATATCGCCACCATCTACTGTTCAAAAACTGGCCTTCATTCTTTAACATGGGCATGTAATGTATATTTGTGTAATGGTTTCTCTATGATATTATTCAACTAATTTATGTCAATGATATAATATTACTAGTATTTTATTATTAATAAGTAAAATTAAGTTGAAGTTTTCGAAAATAATATTTGATATCAACTATAGGCTAATAATAGAAGCTATTATTTTCATTTTTGTAACAAGTAACAAGCAACCATGTCGGGTCCTTGGATACTCCATTGTGTATGGGCTTATTTATTTTATTGTTATTCAACTATAATTTATATCAGGGACTGTACTTTTTTCTTACAAGCACACTGCTTTCATCATTTTTAGCTTTTAACACAAAATAAAGAATAGAGAGACAATTTTTAATCTTAAAAAAGTTTTTTTCGATGTTGTTTCTCTTGAAACAAGTTTGAAAAACGAGTGAATGAGTTAGGTTTGCCCCTAATCCCATATAAAATTCAAATATTTGGCAAAAGTATGGCGGCTGCGGGGAAAAATAATCTCCATATTATACTGTTATGGAAAGCTTCACACTGTTACTATACACTCTCTGTAGTATGTACTTTCATTGTAATGTATAATGTAATACATTATTGTAAATATTATATGATTCGTATTGTTTGAATGAGTTAGGTTTGCCCCTAATCCCATATAAAATTCAAATATTTGGCAAAAGTATGGCGGCTGCGGGGGAAAAAATAATCTCCATATACTGTTATGGAAAGCTTCACACAAATGGCCACACTGTTGCTATACACTCTCTGTAGTATGTACTATCATTGTAATGTATAATGTGATACATTATTGTATAGCACGATCCATTTAACTTGACAGAAATCAGCTGTTTTGGTAATAATTAAACAGTGACTTCGACACAATAATCAAAAGGCTTAAAAGTCTTAAAGGCCTTCAAAGTCTTTAAAATACCTTTTTAAAGAATACATTTCAAAGAATAAATTTTTGAAAGACCTTTTCAATAATCTGCGAGATTCAGCATTTGTAGGTTAAGTATTGTGATCATATGCTCGTCGTTCATATGTTTTCTGACAAGTTGAAAGGGACCTGCTATAAATATTATATGATTTGTATTGTTTGACCATTTTATGAATATATTTTGATCAATGTGTTTTGAATTTTCAATTTTCAATTCAATTCAATTTATTTGCCAAGGAAAAAAAATACAAGTAGAAGTACTCACAATAAAAATAAAAAAATCCTGGCATCACCCAGCATAGGAAAAATCCTGACCGCTAGGTGAGAGTAACAGTTCTAAGTTCTATTACAATCAATAATCAAAACACAATTCATAATAAAAAACTACAATTTCAGAAATAAAGAAAACACAACATAAGGGAGGAGAAGAATAATCATAATAAATTGCTAATTTCGAAGAAGAAATTTTCAGAAATCCAATTATTTAATTGTTGCCCTATCCTTAATCTACCCTCAAAGAGAAAACCATTTAATGTGCTGGGTATCAGGTTTATTAATTTAGAACTGAGTATTAATTTAGAACCTATTGTTAGGTTAGAATGGTTAATGTTGTAAGTATTATGAGCATCGGATCTAAAGTTATATAAATTACTATTATTTCTCACTGTAAACCTATCTCTGTTGTGTTTGTGTTGTAGTTGTTCCGCAAAGACCTGATAAGCGCAATGAAGCTGCCCGACTCGGAGCCGCTGGCCGCCGACGAGTACTGGGTGATCACCGACCAGTGGAAGCAGGAGTGGGAGCGCGGCGTGCAGGTGCCCGTCAACCCGGACTCGCTGCCCGGACCCTCGGTCACCGTTCACCGGCCGCCGCCCGCCGCCTCCTCCGCCCCCGCCACCGCCTCCGGACCCGATTTCAAACTGTGAGCACAAACACATGTACTTTATGTTGTATTGGAAATACTTTGCAGAATACACAGAAATCCACCCAGCTTCCAAACCAGAAACCATAACCACAACACCAGATACAGGAACCTTCTTATCACTAATGTTGCTAGGAAGGCACTATATCAAAGACACTTCAATCATCTAGCCCCAAAATTATATAATCTACTTCCTGAAAACATTAAACATATAGCTCAATTTAAACAATTCAAAGCAATAGTACAAAATTGGTTAATTAGCAAAGGAAGACAGAGAATAGAAACAGTAATTTCAAACCATTTATAGTATCACATAACATAGAAATCATACACACACAAGACTTCAATCACTTAACACTTACTAATTACTATCACTTAACTCTTATTTGCACACAACAATTCAAACCTACTCCAGGACATGGCTTGCCATAGCGGAGTAGGTCAATTTTCCAAACAACCACATGTATTGTAACTTTTTTGCTTATGATTTTTTTTACTAACAAATCTTTGTATAATTAACTGTAAATATTTTGAATTTGTATTTGTAATAGATATAGGTGTTTTGAAAAATAAATCATCATTCATTTTATTTATTTATTGATAACAATGGTAGCCTACTTTCTTGTTAACGTTGTTTGATATTAAAAAGTTCGTATTAACAGGAAAGACTCATAATAATATTATCAAGAAAAGTAACTTTTACTCCTTCAACCTGCTTCTCATCAAGCGGTGTGTTCGCGATCACCAACAGCAATTCTGTTGGTGACCTTATAGTAATGAAAATTGAATTCCTATAGAAACTAAACATCGACCGAAACACATCAATGTTAACAGAAAATATTAACAACTTATGGTTCAATTCTTGTCAGAAATGAAGCAAATAGAGGCGTGCCATCCAATAAAAAGAGCTTTCAAGTCCTTCAAATCTGTTTGAAGACGGTCCAATGCGATTGAAGACTGAAAATGAAGAATTGAAAGAGATATGATGGAATTTGAAGAGAATTGGACGCCTATTGGATGAGCTCGACCAAAAAGGATTGCACTAAATCAAAACAGAGCTACAGATCGAGAATTAACAATCATGGTGTGTTCCTGAGTAAGGAATCATGTGGTCTGTGAGCTTATATAAGAATATTGCAATTATCCTTTTTTATACGTGACCACCTCAATTGATTGTCACGAAAAATAATGAATGAAATTAGCTGCATACAAAATATCTGCATAATATATGTATATATCTGCAGTTAATGATTTACTGAAGGCATTTATTTACTGATAACTCAATTGGATGGCAATTTGATCGTGAACACACCGCTTGAGTTCCTTTTTTCCGCCAAATAGGCCAAGATTGTATATGCTTTTTGCTTTGGATAGATAGAACATGTACTGTACACCATGGGCATTGCTTATTAAAAAAACGGTTAGACTGTACAATAGATTGAATCAGACTCTAGATCTTTTCTCTGATAATTTCAGTAGAAAATTTTATGAAGCTATGAAATTTTAGTTGTTTACACAGTTTTGTAGATCATAATTTCAGTTTTACAGTATTTATTTAATTTATTTTTTACTCATCTTGTACTGCATCTACTCTCTAATTTATTATAAATTGTGTATGTTGCTTCTTGTCTTTTCTTATTCTGTATCTATTTTTACATTGCTTTTATTTTATTTTCATTTAGTATAGCGGGTTTTTGATTTTGTTATTCCAATCGGTTTTCAATTATGATTGTTTTGGCGTCATGCTGTAAGCCTCTATTCGTTGTGAGTTTGTATGCATGCATGTATTAAAAATTAAATAAATATATAAAAATTAATAAAGCATAAATTCAATCCAATGCAACACTTGGCATATTTTTGGGCGTTTATATTCTTAATATTAAAGATATGAATGGGTGATATAGCCTAATACAGATATGCGGAGTAGCTCATTAAATTATTAAATTTGTGATTTCTTACTAGTACATTAGTTTGAATGATTGATAATTTGATTTTTTTGTTTTGTTTCCTTTTCAGACCGAAATCGAAATACATTCGCATCACAAAAGATGATTCTTTCAAACCGGAGGAGCATTATTTATCAAATATGCCTAGTAAAGCTGAAAAGGCGTGCTCGTATGATCTGGATGACGTTGATATCGCCTGGTTGAATATCCTCAATGGGGAGAGAGCGTCTATGGGTAAGTTTATCAAAACATGACATTGAAAAAGCGTATTAAATGGAAATACTGTATCCATGCAATAAAAATTTGATCGGTATGGTCATGTAGCTGAAAACAGTATTATTCATGTGCATCCACATGTAAATATGCAAATTTGCAGTTCACCCTATCAGATAATATTCAACAATCTCATTGTCCCAGTTGTACAGAAGTCAACTGAGCGTAATTTGCGATTCATCAACAATAATTGTAATTCTTATAATAGATCAACTTTAATCCACAGTTGTGATGATTTAGTAAAGTTTTATCTGATACTCTGGGAAGTTTTAGCATTATTTTTGCTTTGTGATTCTGTGTTTGGTATGTATCTTAGTCTTCTGTAAGTTTAAAGTTCTTTTGGGTGAAACGTTTTCAGTGAAATTAACTATGAATCTAAATTTGATATAGAAGCAAATCTGGGCGAACGCTTGTTGTCTTTTCACATTATAATAATGGTATATTGTCAATAGATGAATCAATTATTAATGTACTGCACTTTTAATGTTGAAAATCCATTTCCAACTTTTTTCAAACATTCGAAAAAATGTGTATATGGTAGACAGTCTATTGTCTGCTTGAATGCCCATTGAAATGAATGCACGTTTCAATGTTTAGTATATTGTATTGACACATTTCTAAATTATTTATATTGTATTATTATTTATTTATATTTATTTGTATTCAGGTCTCCCAGCAGTTAGAGAAGATCAGCTGGAGCGGTTGATGGAGGAACTTGAGGTGAGGTGCTGGGACAAAGTGCAAACCATTGTTAAAGCTGAAGAGGGCCTCGGCATCGAGTTCGACGAGAATGTAGTCTGTGATGTTTGCAGATCGGTGAGTAAGGCACTCATAAGCCTCAATACTTTATTCAGATCTTTACAACAAAATTACAAAATATAAGTTCAAAAAATTACCAAATCATTTTCCTGTAAGGAAACATTTTCAAACCTTCAAATTAGCAGCATTCCTTTCAAATTTCAGGTTGAAGCATTTCATATTTTCTAAATTGGTAGCATTCCTTTTCAGTTTCATATTATTGCATTCCATGTTGCATATCATTTTATTTCATACAATTTATATAAAACGGTGTCCACGATCAAATTGTTATCCAATAAGTCCATCAAATCTCATTCAAGACGATTCAATCATGATACAACACGTTTCAAGTCGGAAAATAGAGAATTGACAGAGATTTGAACGCCTATTGGATGAGGTTGACCAATGAGACTGCACGAAATCAAAACATAGGCAGAATTGCGAACCTATAACTTTTCGTTTAATTGCTATTTTGAGATGATGTTTTCTATCTGTAACATACAAAACCTGTTCAAAACATATAGGCACTACTCAGACCTGGAAACTTCAACATCGAAAAGCAACTCATCGCTCGGCGACTCAGCGACGCAGCATGTGTTTTCAAATGACGACGCTCAGACTAGGCGATGTCGCCTAGTCGATATCGCCTAGGTGACATCGCCGCGCAACGAAGTTGCTTTTCGATGTGACATGCTGGTCGCCGAGCGATGTGTCAACAGATTCTATGTACAGAAAAGTGAGGTTAGGTGATATTCTAACCACATCAAACTGGAAAAGTAGGATTATTTGCTTTAAAAAGTAGAATTTCATCATTTTTTGGTCACTTGAACTTATAAAATATCGAAGATAAGTTATAAAATTCTCAAAATATTTACTTTTTGAGAACATTGTGATAGTAGTCGAACAGCAACTCGGGCAACTTGATTAGCGGCTGTGAGTATAACAAGCAACTGCTGCATCGCTGAGTTGCCGAGCGATGAGTTGCTTTTCGATGTCAAGTTTCCAGGTGTGAGTAGTGGGATAATCAATCGACATTTTATTATATCTCGCGGACAGTTATGTAGTTGGGAACTGCTGACCTAGATATTAATGCATTTAACTTGTTTTTCATTTGTTAATATTTGGGAATACATTGATTGACTTGTAAACAAGCAGCTGTAAGTGAGCCGTGTGTTGTGTGTTGGCAGCCGGACTCGGAAGAGGGCAACGAAATGGTGTTCTGCGACTGTTGCAACATCTGCGTGCACCAGGCGTGCTACGGCATCACGGCCATCCCGGCCGGCTCGTGGCTGTGTCGCACCTGCGCCCTAGGCCTGCGGCCCGAGTGCGTGCTGTGCCCGAACAAGGGCGGCGCCATGAAGTGCACGCGCAGCGGCCACAAGTGGGCGCACGTCTCCTGCGCACTCTGGATACCCGAAGTCAGTATCGGCTGTGTCGAGCGCATGGAGCCCATCACAAAGATCTCCAATATACCTGTGAGTAGAACGAATTCATTTATTTAGGCACTCTATCAAATCAAATCAAAGTTTATTCATAAAAATGGAAAAATTCACTACAGAAATTAAAAATTTATTACATAGAATACAAATCAAATCAAACCATTTATTTATCCTTGAAAAAAAATAATAACATATGAAACTTGAAAAGTATAAAAATTACAACTAAAAAATAATAGAATTAATAATATAATATGAAACTTAAAAAGTATAAAAATTACAACTGAAAAATAATAGAATTAATAATATAATACATATAAGAATAAAATAGTTTTTTTTTGTAGTAAATGGAAGAGCTTACATGGGCAAAAATTGCCTGTGCGTAAGCTCGAGTTGAGTTGTTAATTAAATAACATTAAAGAGATTTGAAGGATTTCGAATTAAGTAATGAAACAAAAAAGAAGAAAAATACTAATGATAAAATGAAGATAACTATAGCAATAAGAAAAACGGCGAAGTAAATATAAATTATTATTTTGAAGTTGAAAAGATAATAACAATTATTTGAATGAGATGAAAGCATGTTCCGAGCACCAGAAGGATAGGGACGACGGCGGGGGGCAAGTCGAGTTGCTTGAACTCATTGTCAACCTTGTCAACAGTAAAGGACCTTCACTGTTGATAATGAGTTCAAGCAACTCGAAAGCGCTCAAGTGCAGTGAGAAGTAAATATGTATTCACATGTAAAATATTGACAACATGTCGTAAATTCTAGTGATGAATCAATAATATTAACTTCGCAGTTTGTTATGGATCACAAAATTCACAACTTGAATGCTTTGAATCATTTTAAAATACAGATCACTTTATGAGTAAATATACACCCCGCTATAAAAATATGTGTTGGGGTGTATTAGGGTGTATTAATAGCTTATTATTTTTTATGATAATACAGTGTTGAAAATGCTAGTGACCAAGTTACTCACTCTAGTAATATAATACGAAAAAATTCGTAATACGATTATAAAATTGGAGCTATTTACAGGTGAGTATAATTGTGACAAAAGTAAAACTTGAGTACAGTAGACACTCTCTATGTAGTTAATAATAAGTAGGCCTAGCTCTATACTTATCCTTTGAACTAGGCTACATCGCTGTGGAATCGTAACTTGGTCAAAAGAATTGAATTGAATTTTATTCGTTTCCAACACATAAATTAGTATACAAATGTCATCAAAAAACAAAGCATACACAGTAATGAAGAATCCATTATCAAATAATGATACAACTCTCACATGAACCGTAAATAATTGTAATTTAAATTGAAATACTTTATTCTCTTGAATAAACATAAGAAATTACAAATGAAGTAATTGATTAATTTTATAGTGAAAATGTTATAGTAAGCCTATAAATTCAAACCACATGTGTCATAAGCCATAATTCCATCAAGTGTCATAATTCCATCTTTCTTTCTTGTCTCTTTGAAATGAGCTATTTTTCCGCTGCATACAACATAGCTGGCCTCACTTTTGATCTGTATACTTTTTCTTTCATTTTCCTCTTCTATCACAAAGCAACGTTTATTATGAGATAACATGGAGATTTCTGTTTCTGTGGGAAGTAAACTTGATTGTAATTTGTTTTGCAGCAAAGCCGCTGGGCGCTGATTTGCGTGCTGTGCCGTGAGCGAGTGGGTGCCTGCATCCAGTGCTCGGTGAAGACGTGCAAGACAGCCTACCACGTCACTTGTGCCTTTAAGCATGGCCTCGAGATGAGGGCCATCATCGAAGATGAGAACGCCGATGACGGCGTCAAACTAAGGGTAAGCAATCTGTTCAGACTACTCAATCACTGATAACAACAGATTACTAATCATACAATCAATCTACTATTTCTATCATACAATCATACATATTACATATCATTACAATCATTCAATCGATCATTACTTAATCATACAGTAATAACAAAATTTGCTCTGGATTCTACGTTAAGTTTTGTTAATATTGAATCCTTTTCTTCAGTGTCTTGTCTATACAGAGCAAAGCGCCTCTTGTTTGAATTATGGTGAAACTAAAATAATCCTTTTCAGTAGAAAGTACAATAGTTTTGAAATAAACTTCAACATTCAGGGTAGGATTGAAACTTCTAGCTCCGCAACATTTCTGGGCTTAAAAGTAGAGAGTGATTGGAGATGGAAGCTACAAATTTCTCATGTGAATTGTCAGTTGAATAGAGCCTTATTTGCTTTGAGAGTAGCCAGATTGGGGAGTGAAAGAATAGAATAGAATAGAATTTTATAGAATCGAATTTTATTGGTCATACAATATTTACAAAAAATACATCGACTTCGTCAAATTTCAGTTACAAGGCATCAGGCTTACAATCATTGAAAAGAAAGTAATTCATAAAAATTCAATATTAAATGCAAATTAGGCCCTATATACAAATGCTACGAACTAAACACATTACAGAATAGATCAAACTAAATATGTATTACAGGATAAATTGACTCCAGTCTAATGAAAAATAATCATTTATATTATATAAACACGCCTCGATCAATACAAATTTTATTCTATTTTTGAATTGGGTAAAGGTGAGTACCTTCAACTGGTCTGGCGTAGAGTTGTACAATTTAATAGACATAAAATGCCAGTTTCTCTGTGCGTTCGAATGGCTGTATTGCGGAATTCTAAGTTTGTGTCTATTGCGGGTATTCACATTGTGGAAGTTGTTAGACTCATATTTTAGTAAATTTTTTTGAACATAACATAGAATATTATAAACATAAAGCGATGGCAGAGTGAGAAATCCTAATTCAATAAAATGTGGCTTACAATGCGCATTGAAGGGCAAATTACAAATAATCCTTACTGCTTTCTTTTGGAGTACAAAAACTGCTTTGGCTTTAACACTATTCGCCCAAAGCATTATACCATATGATAGAAGACTTTGAATGTGAGCATAATATATATTAATCAGTACAGGTTTATCAACAGTAACACAGAGTCTACGCAGCATATATAGCCCTTTTGCAAGCCTACCTGATAAAAATTCTATGTGCGCCTCCCAAGACAGACTTGAATCAATGATAACTCCTAAAAACTTAAGAGGAGTTTCACTCTTATCTTTTCTAAATTTGAAATGGAGATTTGCAGTTTTACTATCATTGAGCAACAGGTTATTTGCTGCACACCAGTCTTTTATAGTTAGATAGAAAAGACTGCTCTTCTTGTTTATCGTGCTTATTTTCTGTCGGTCTTGAGACATGGGGTCATATTTTCGGGTCATTATTCATATTAAGAATAATGGAATCTTCATCTTGCAGTAGAAAGCCATAAGAATAATCCATAGCCTAAAGTTAATGTAAGGTATTCATGCAGGCCTCTCTTTAGAGAGAAGAAATTATTGACGGCTCCAGCCATTTACATTCTTAAAATGGAATTTTTGTTTTTAAAAATAGGAGGATGTATGAGTTGAATCAACTGAATCATCCTCATAATACTAGGTTTAGGGGCTTTTCATACCCAATACATAGGCTTAGTCTATTGGAGAGTGGACCATACTATATGGGGATGAAAATATTTAATGCACTTTTCAACGAAATTAAAGAAGTTGTTAGTTCGATTATTTTTTAATGAAGACTTCGAGAATTTATAATTGAGCTGTGTCCTTACACACTGACTTCCTTGGGAAATGATTTTTGCGTGTTATATAGTTTGAGACCAAGTTACATTTTTTTTGTTGAGAAAATAATTGATTACCTGAAACATATCAATCAATCATCCATTCTCTCCATGTATTTCTCATTATTGTTTTATTTCCGTTTTAGTTATTGTTCGGCATTGTTTTCTGATTCTAATTATCGTTTTTATGTGTATGTTTTAGTCGTACTGTCAGAAGCACAGCGTTACTAGCAAAAAGGAGAAGAGTGGTTCAGGATCTGAGGATGACGACTGTCGAAGGCGTAAGCGGAAAGACATGACATCCGAGGAGAAGAACCAGGCTAGAGCTGCCAAGTGAGTTATTATTCTTTCATAAAGTAATTTTTAGTTGTTCATGTAATTATTTGTGTGTAAGAGAAAACATATTCTTCAATCAATACAGTATTACTGTAATCTATTAATTAATAAATGAAATTTTTATATCAGTCGGCCAAGAAAGCACAAGACAGCGTCAGGACATCTGATTGTTTAAAAGTGATAGAATTTTGGCTGTATTCTAATTACAATAGAAATTTGCTATTTCTTGACATCTTGATTGTCACCAAAATATAAAAACAAGATTTAATTTTATGTTGTAATGCATTGAATTCTTTTCATTATATCAAGAATATTAACTGATTGTTGATAATCCTTGTTTCATTAGTTTTAGTAATATTCTTTGTCATTTTCAAACTTATTTTAAGCTTATTTCAATGTGCGTTTTTTTTCAGAAGAGAAATCCTCAGTTATCGTTAGTGCAAATATCATTGAGGCCTAAATATTATTTCCTTAGTTTTTCAATAGTATTCGATCATTAGTTGAATTTGATTAATAATCTATGTTGATCTGCAATATTTTATCTGCTCTTTCTATCTTGGTAAAAAAGTAATTTCGAAAACTAGTGGTAAACATTTTTCTCTTTATTTTTATGAGAACAATAACGCCAGGAAGTATCCTCAGAGAGGTACAGCTCACTGTATACTACATGTTGGCCATCATTTATGATGATTAGTTTTTATTTTGAGTGTGGCCCGCAATGTCCAAACTGTTACTATAAACTCTGTAGTACTGGCTAGATGGTAGATCCATCGATTATGTGTCCTCCATGATTCATCCTTCTACCACTACCCACCATCTACGCACCTGCAGTGCGACCTACGGTTTCTAGGTTTGGATGAAAAGTACGATTTATCGTAAAAGTACGGTAGAAATCGATTATCGATGAAAAGTGCGGTTATGACTTGAATTATTTACGTCATAACCCAGTTTGTATGTGATAAGTGAACTGCGATTAATGAACTTTTTGCAGTGCGACCTACGGTTTCTAGGTTTGGATGAAAAGTACGATTTATCGTAAAAGTTCAGTAGAAATCGATTATCGATTAAAAGTACGGTTATGACTTTATTTACGTCAATACCCACTTTGTATGTGATTGGTGAACTGCGATTAATGAACTTTTTGCAGTGCGACCTACGGTTTCTAGGTTTGGATGAAAAGTACGATTTATCGTAAAAGTACGGTAGAAATCGATTATCGATGAAAAGTACGGTTATGACTTGAAGTATTTACGTCATAACCCACTTTGTATGTGATTGGTGAACTGCGATTAATGAACTTTTTGCAGTGCGACCTACGGTTTCTAGGTTTGGATGAAAAGTACGATTTATCGTAAAAGTACGGTAGAAATCGATTATCGATGAAAAGTACGGTTATGACTCACTTTGTATGTGATTGGTGAATGAACTGCGTTTTGTGTTGCAGACTGCAAGAGATCGAGGGCGAGTTCAACAAGCACGTGGCGGCGAGCGACCTGACGTCACTGGCGCACTCGGTGGACGGCGAGGCGTCGCAGGCCGTCTACCACTACTGGGTGCTGAAGCGGCGCGCCGGCCACAACAAGCCGCTGCTGGCGCCGCGCTCCGAGGACGTCGACATGCTCAGCCGCCAGCAGGAGCAGGCCGACATGGAGAAGATGCGCATGTTTGTGCAGCTCAGGCAGGATCTCGAACGGGTAAGAGCGGCTACATTAATAATACTATTGTATATTTATCAATTCACCACTCTCATGAAATATACCGGGTGATTCAAAAAGAATACCACAACTTTGAAAATGTGTATTTAACGAAAGAAACATATTAGAACCTTCTGTTATCAATCAATCAATCAATCAATCAAATCATTTATTTATCCTTGAAACAAAATACAGCAAACTCAAAAAGTACAATGAAAAATAATAGAATTAATAATACAATAGATATAACATAAAACAAAAACATCATTACAAATGACATAAACATAGTTATACATCATTACAAAGCGTATTTAAAGAAGTTTTTCTCACAAAAACGTTCAGAATGTTCAATATGACTCCTCCAGATACTCGACTAATATCAACGGAAAGGTACTCAAACTGTTCCACACTCTGTAGCATATCAGGCGTAACGGTTTGATAAGCTGCTGTTATTTCTTGTTTCAAATCATCAATATCCATCCACCATTTATGATTTGAAACAAGGAGCACCTCAGCTTACATATGTGTTACGCCTGATATGCTGAAAATAATGAGTTTGAAATGTTTTGAGTTGATGTTGCTCGAGTGTCTGGATGTACTCACATTGAACATCTCTAATTTTGTTTGTGAGTGAAAAAAACTCCTTTAAATACTCTTTGTAATGAATTATAACAGACGGTTCTATTATGTTTCTTTCATTAAATACACATTTTTAAAGTTGTGATATTCTTTTTGAATCACTCTGTATATATAAAAATATTAGAATATATTCAGCTATGCAACTCGAAGGCAAATGAGCGAACCCCTAGAGGAGCCTCGGTTCAGGACTTCTGCAGCTGCAGATCTTGCTTCTGCCAGGGGACTACGATTATTTAATCAACTTCCACTAGCGAATTCAACTATCCCTAATTTCAATTTATTCAAAAATACTCTTAGAGATTTCATAAAAATAAGACAAAATTGATTATTAGTCATACATAGGCCTTTATATATATTTTTTTCTACTTGTATATAAGAAATTTGTTTTTTTTTATTCTAATCTTATTATGTTTATTATTATTAGGTTCTTGATTTTGTAGCTTATATTTTGTTGAAATATATCAACAAGTTGTTATCAACTTGGTGCTACAAGTTGGCAAATGTAGAACTTGTACTCACACATGGAGTGACGTGACTTTATTGCTCACATACTAAATGTGACAAACATTGATTGTTATTACGAAATCCTTTCATTGTTCTTCAAAGTACATTAAAAACATATTAGAAAAACAAATATAAAAGAATATTAGTAAAACAAATAGAAAAAGGAAGCTTTTAATGGGAGAGCAGTAACACAAAGTAAAAAACAACATAGAAGTTGTTTTGCTAAAACAAGAAGTTGTTATTACTACAATCTGTAATTGCTACAACATAGCAATTACTTGAATAAGAAGTATAAAGAACAATAAAATCCAATTTATGGAAAACAAAATGAAACAGATTACAATCATCAACATTTCATAAATACCGTCTTAGCTATAATATATTTTCAGTACTTCGTAATGCTGTCTTATCAAATTTATAAAAAAAATATAATGATATTATTGAAACATTTATCTGAGTTGAAGCTGTATCTAGTGAATCAGTATAACTTTGAGATTTAAAGTTTGCAGGTGGAGTAGGCTAATAACTGGAATCTACATCCTTCCATTCAAGGTGTCTTATGAGATTATTGAATGCAAATAACGTAAATAATGACTTTTTAGGTACAAGACAAAATCCTCTAAACTTGAGAATTATTCGAAGGTACACGAATGATAATAAATAATTATCATAATCATCATCATTTTATTTATACAGACAAAACAAATTATGAACTTCATATCACATGAAACTTTTCAGAGTTAATAAAGGCGTACAATAAAGTCATTAAGAAATTGAACTATTTATTAAAAACTCAATTAAAATTTATTTTTTGAATTTTTATTGCAAAAAAATAAATAAAATATAATCTCAGATAATTACTTTTGAGGTACCTGTCTGTATCGCAAACGATGCGGATGAATGATTAGATTGAGGGTATTCTATCAATACTTCTTTGATATTTTAATTTTTGAATTTCAAAAATTTATTACATAGGCCTATTGTTTTTGTTGAATAGTTTTGACTTTGCCAATTCTTAGGATACTAAACATTATTTTCTTTGTTCGCTACTATTGATTTTTTTTATTTGACAAATGTATCTTTGTTTTGATTCAGGTGCGTAACCTGTGCTACATGGTCAGTAGGAGAGAAAAGCTTTCAAGGACATTCTTCAGAATGCGTGAGCAGACTTTCCATAAGCAAGTGGCTGTTCTCGGTGACTCTAGCTTTAGTTTAAGTAGTACAGAAATTACAGCAGTCAAGGAAGCCAACCACGGACCATCGATCTACGATCGTCTCTATTCGGATCCGGCTGCTCCCGAGCTCAGCACTGACTTTGAAACAGTGCTGACTCGAATAGCCGGCATCTGCTCGCCAAAGCCTGAGGATCGGGGCAGGCACGAACTGAACGGCTTGGTGCGATCGAAAAAGACTGAAAATCCCTACAAACGAATGTACATCAACGGTGGCCTGGTTAGGCGGCGTAGTGTCTTCGGTAGTCTATCGAGTGGTAGTGATACGGATGTGGTCAAGTCTTCGATGAGGCTTGATGTGGAAAGTGCAATATCGAGTACCGATGATAAGATTCCCAAGCCAAAGGGCAGGCCACGTGCAAACACAACAGCAGTCAAGGAGAAGAGGTTCATCAAGAAACGGGTGCTGTCTCAACCGACTGTTGAAACGTCAACCGAGGATGAAGAGGATCGCGGCGGTCAGTCGTCGAAGAACAGTCGACGTTCGACGCGAGGCCGCTCGCTGCGGCAAATGGAGAAGGAGCTTTCCGGTGGCAGTGACGAGAGTGACGATTTGCTCGCCTTCAAAAACCTCAAGAAGAATGAGCCTCAGAAAGTCAACGCTATTTATTCAGACAGTGAATCAGACATGTCTATCAAAGAAGAGGACAGTGGTCAGAGTGATTCTCAGCAACCCACAGTGCGCACAAAAGCAGCTGTCAAAGAATTCTCGGCCGGAGAGTTGAGTAAAGCAAAGCGCAAAGCTGCTAGTTTGCGACGAGCTGCTATTAAGAGTGAAAAGTTGAGTGATAAAGAGAAGGCTGACAGTTCACAGGAGGAAGAAGTGCCACGTGCTAAGAACAGAAGCAGGAGTACATCGAGAAAGAAGGACAAAGACAAAGATGCTGTGCCTTCTGAGCTGATCGTACCTCAGAGACAGGCGGCCAAGAAGGCCACTGAAAGCATACGTGGAGGAGGAGGAGCCACCTCCGCCGCCTCTCACTCGAAGGCTGTTAAGGTTGAAAGTGCTTCCGAACCAGACACTAAAGCATCACCACAATCACCTGAAGAAAAGTTGAAAACAGCGAAGCAAAAGACTAAAGAGACTAGAGAAAAACTTGGCCGTGAAGGCAAAAGTTTAAGTGAAATGTACGACTTGGATAAAGAACACGATGCTGAGCTACTGGCATTTGTGCCTCAAAGACAGGCTGCTAAAAAGGCTCAAGAACAACTAAAGAGTGTCATGACTAAACCACCAACAACTGCAGAAAATGAAGCAGATCCAAGTAAAGGAAAGAATTCCAATAGCTTGTCTGAAGTTTCAAAACCGAAGAGAGATTCTGAAAGTCCTGTTAAAATCAAAAAGGAGCCTGAAAGTGATAAGACACAAAAAGCTCCAAAATCAATTGAGCCTGGGACACAATCTCGGAGATCAACGAAATCTTCAGCTTCTGCTTCATCCTCTTCTTCATCTAGCGACTCTTCTGGAACAACATCTACGTCATCCAGTACAGATAGTGATAGCACTGATGAAGGTAAGCCATCACCTGACAAGAAGAGTGTATTTGATCCACCCTCTCCTCGGCCTAGAGCCGTCAGTCGTGAATCGCCTGATAAGAAACTGAAACCGGTTGCGGCTGCTGCTCAGAAAATCAATAAAAAGTCGGATGAAAAGGTTTCTCAAAGTTCGTCTTCCACGTCATCCAGTTCGACATCAGAGAATGAAGATCCGCCTCGGAAAACAAGGCTGCAACCTGCTAATCGCAAGCCAGCTGAATCTCGACTGAAATCACCCGACTTGAAATCATCGGAACCAATGAAGAAGGAGAGCTCCTACTCGAAAATGGTGGCTGCTAAGAAACTCAGAAAGACGCCCGAGAAGAAGCTTAAAACTTCCGATGGGCGGCCTGAATCTGAGTTTCAGCAGCCGCCTACTGAAAGAGAGGAACCATCGCTCCGATCCAGCCAGCAGCAAGCAGCAGCATCAAGTGAGCGCCGTCGCAGAGACGACAAAGCAGCAGCAGCAGCAGACGATAGGCTTGGAGGCGCATCTGAGCCGGCTGCGTCACCCTCATCCAGCCCCAAACACCGCGGCCGCTCAAGAACTCCAAAGGACAATGAGATCAGCGTCAAAACCCGGCAACAGTCATCTTCCCCTAAAAAGGAGCCGAACAAGTATGAAGCAAGGAAGAGAAAATGTAATGAGCCGGACAAAACTACCTCACTATCAAGCAGGGCCAACACCTCAAGATCCAAAAGTCCCGATTCCAAAGAGGACAGCTTTAAAGAGAAAAAATCTGAACAACGTTCTCCAGCTGCGAGCAGGAAAACTGATAAGAAGATAGACATTAGAAAATCGCCTGCCAAGCACACTCCCGAAAGAGAATCTCTGACAAGCAAGCTAGAAAGAGAAATAGCTGAAAGAAAGGCCGAACGAGAAACGCCTAACAAAGCCGCTTCTAGAAAATCGCTGGATAAACTGTTTGAGAAAAGAGACAGATTGTTTCAGACTAAAAACTGTACAGATGCTTTATTGGATAAAAAGAGTGTTGTAGAAAATGAAATTGAATCTAAAAAGAACAATCAATCAATACACAGTACTTCACAGAAATCCAAGCAGTCTGCTTCTGTTGTAAGTACAAAAGAAAAATTCAAATCTCTTAGTGATAAAGCCGATGACTCAGATAGAATGCATGCATCCGATTTGAAAATATCAAAAGACAAACCCTCCAATAATATATTATCTTCAAAACTGAATCTTGAAGCTAGTCATAAAGAAGATGAGTGTTTGTTGAGTAAACCGAGTCAAAGACACTCTCCAAGTAAACAGTTCAGTGAAGAAAACAATAAAAGAGCTAAATTATCACAGAAATCTGAAAAGTATGATGAAGAGGCCAAAGATCAGAAGCCGTTGTCATTTTCTAAAGATCTTACGGTTGAAGAGCATGACAAAAAGCATGATAATCACAAATTAGAAGTTCATCTGCAAAACAATATCGTGAACAAGGATTCTTCGCATCTCATTAGTGAGACTAATCTCCCCACTCTTTCTCCTCTATCTTCTCACGACGAACATACTGAACAATTCAAGCATAATACTTTAGAAACGAATTCTGATAGAAAAGAGAACATTCCTCTCGTAGCTTATCACACTCTTGAAAGAGAGGCTGACTCAAAGAAAGCATCGAGAGCCTCTCTGCCTCTGTCAACATGCCAGCAACGGTCGATATTCTCACCCCCACCAGCTCCACCCAAGGAGAATGCCGAATCAGAACTATTCGACTTTGAAAATGACATCCTATCAGTTGATGACTCTGTTAATGATGATGGCTTTCAATTGTCAAAAGATTCTGAAGAAAGACCTCTGACATTTTCATTTGGAAATGATTTTTCTTTTATCAAAGAAGACTCGAAAGAAGATAGTGCGAGGGAAACTCTGAATTTGGTTGAGAAATTGCGTTTGGAATATGCTAAGAAGAACACAAATCAGGATGAAACCTCGACGCCCACTCCGACTGAAGAACTGGCAGGTGAAGATGAATCGAGCTTGCCAACCGAATCCGATTCCAAAACAGAAGTGTGCGAGGAACTGCCTGTGAAGGAGAGTAAATCAGTAGAAAGTGCAGAGGTCGATGTTGAAGAGCCAAAACCGACAGAAGAGCCGCATCACCAACTACCGCAAACTCAACAAATGCCTATAACTGATCCACTAACCCAACCAAATGTTCAAGATATGCTGTTACTACAACAGCAACAACAACACCATCTACACCATATGTCTCAACAACTGCAACTGGACCCTATCATTATCAACCACCAGCATGTACCTGCTGTATCTCAGCCTGTTTCTATAGGTGCGCCTCCTTCTCTGCACTCACCTCACATTGATAGTAAGTCGATGATGCCCAGTCAAGTGGAAGATTGTCCGATCGGTGTTATCAAGCCAATGCTAATGGAAGACAACAATCTAGTACTGTCTGAGCACAATATACTAGCACACAACGATGCCAATAAGCAGCAGGGACAGATGCATGATAGTAGTGGATACATGTATCCGTCGTCATGCAGTATGCCGCCAGTGGATATCGGTGAGAAGGGGGGAGGAGGAGTGCAAGCCGACGAGCGTTGGGTGCCTCCAGGCAGCAGCAGTTCGCACCTGTACGGCGATGTGCCGCCACCACCGTCGCCCTACACCCAGATGCAGGAGCGCAACAAGTGGGCCGACAGCGAAGTACTGCCGTCGCGACGCTCCACCTCCTCATCGGCCTCCTCAACCTCCTCATCTTGCAACCGAGATGACATCGAACCCACCAAGCCCGACGAAATGGTCCTGCTGCCACCGCCTCCGCCCATCATCCCTGCCGACCTAGTGCAATACCCGGGCATGCATCCCTACCAATCGTGTGGCATGCCAGACGCAGGGCCCTACGGCGTCTACTCGGAGGCGACGCCGTTCGTACCACCAGTGCTGTTCGCCAGTGGCCAGTGCGCGCAAATGCCGTACCCGTCGCCAGGCGGCTCACTCTACCCGGGCGGGCCGTTCTCAGCGCCGCCGTTCCCCGCCCCTCCACAGACACCTCACACGCTCACTCCGCAGTGCGCGGCTGCATTCACCACCTCCTCCGCCAACATGGCTCTCACAGCGGCCATGGTCTCCCCGAGCTCAATGCTCAGACAAGAGCAGCCGATGACCCCCGCCTCCTCCTGTGCACATGCGCTTCCCTCCGAATCGCCCATCACCGTCGACGACTCCTATGTCCAGCAGCGCATGCAGAACTCGACTCCATCCACCACTCTCTCAACAATCGATCAAACCGCTGTTGAACAAACGTTTCAACCGACCACTCTCGAAGCAGAAATGCCCTCGCCCTCTCCCACCTCCAAACAATCGACGCCCACTGCTGGCGGCAAAAAATCGCCCACCAAACCGACTCGCACTTCGGCACGATTCTTGTCGCAACAGAAGTCACCAGCCAAGTCGGAAAAGTCGCCGCGCCAAGCCGAGTCGACTGGCAAAACAGCGACGAAGGGCAAGGAGGGCGGAGGAGCGAAACGAGGCCCCAAGCCGGGCAGTGGACGCGGAGCGGGCCAGGGCCGTGGCAGGGGAAGGGGTCGTGGACGGGGCCGGGGTCATCATCCCCTCTATCACCATCACATGGACCACACTATTCAGAGCAAACTTGTTGGCACAGTCTACGATTTGGATTTCGATGATGACAACGATCGTGTAGAAAACCTGAGAACAATGAGAGAACGTAGGCGCTCAACTGACGTGCATGAACGCAAGTCAAGCGACGCATCTTTCTTATCACGTGACTCGTCTCAATCCCCCAAATTCCTAGCAGCTAGTCTAGATCATGGCATGAAAATGAAATCGGGCGACATGAGAGATTTGAGGCCGCCAACGCCGGTCGACGAGCCACTCTGCACTCCAGACAATAGCTACGACAATCAAGTGAGAAATGAAAGCTTCCCCGACGTGGCTGGGCCACTGCTGCCTGGGCCGGTCGACATGAGGACGTACAGCTCGTACGAGCCGGCAGCCGCCTCGTCCGGCTACAGGGACGATCTGATCGGCACGTTCACCTCGGCAGCGGCAGCCGAACAACACCCGGTCACCGACATTGTCGAGGCCATCGACAAAGAACTGCGCGCCGACCCTGTCACCGAAATAGACAAAGAGATACAGTCGCTAACACAACAGCCGAGCAAAGTACCTGAGCCAGAGATAGTGAAGCAGAAGGAAGAGCCGGAGCCGTGCGAAACAGTGGCTGATGGAGAGGGGGTGCTGCCATCGATCGACAAGGTGACGCTGCTCGACTCGAGGAACCAGCTGAAGGTGAAGATCAAGGGCCCGTTCCTGGACGCCAACTACGTGGCGTCGACACCGGCCGTGGTGCAGGTGCCGGCGCCGATGCCAGCCGCTGTCGTGGCGTCGGGCACCTCCAATCTGCGACGCATGCGCAAAAAGGAGCTGCTGCGGCAGTACTGGAACCAGGACATGAACATGGAAGACCAAGGCAGCGCACCGGCACCAGCCTCCTTCACCTCCTCCTCGGCTGCCCCGCCGCCCATCAGTCGCACCGTCATCACCATACCGAAGGCGGTCGCCTCCATGACCAGCATTCCCACCCGAGAGGACTACAAGGCGGTCGTCGACGCCAACATGGAGAAGAAGCGGCGCAAGGACAAGATGATCAGCGACTCTGTCGACCTCGACATGGCGGCTGCTGCTGATGGCAACGACGACTTCGGCTCGGACAGGCGTCGCAACGGCAACACCGACGTCAGCAAGCCGGCCAAGCGCCGCGGCCGCCTGCCGAGGACAGCCGCTGCCGCCACCGCGCCCAAACTCAAAATCAAGTTCGGAGGTGACGAGGTGCAGCCACCTCCGCCGGCGCCGCCGCCCCCGGCACCGCCCGCATCCGAGGAGCGGCGCAGCATGCGCCAGGCCAAGCCGCCCAAGAAGCGACTCAGCACCAACGCCTCGTCGCTCGAGGAGCTGAAGAGGCAGAGCATGAAGTTCCGCAAAATGGTCATGCAGGACTTCAACGACGAAGAGGAGCAGCGCCAGTCCACGCCGCCCCCGCCTCCCACCGCTGCCACCGATCTGCCACCGCACCCCGGCAAGAAGAAGAAGAACAAACAGAAGCGAGTCGTCGAGAACGATGCTGGCGTCGAAACTCCCCAAGTGACTGTGATCGGCGAATCCACCACCAAGCTCATCATTCGATTCGGCAAGCGCACTGACACGTCGGCTGATGCCCCTGCAGCTGCTCCTGCTGCTACCCCGCCCCCGCCCCCGCCCAGTGGCGAAGCTAGTAGTGACAGTGACAAACAGCGGACTAGTGACAAGTGCAGTGGTGGTGCGGCGTCTAGCCTACGCCAAGTACGGACGTCAAAAACAATACCTATCAGGCTAAAACTGTCGCGCTGTGAGGAGGGCTATGTCATGAAGGACGCGGCCGCCCCCACCTCTCCCCCGCCCTCTGCGCCGCCCCCCTTGGCACCGCCCCCGCCCAGCCCGCCGCCTCTGGCCAAGGACTGCGAGGTCAGGTGATGACAGTGCCAAGTCTATTAGCCAAACGTACCTTTCTAGCTCTATTAGCATTCGAATATACTATTATTATTATTATCTAGTTTATTGTTCTTAGCATTAAATGGCCCCGCCAATTGTTCTTCTATCGATGAATCTAAACATAGTAAATCGTCGATCGATTGATTGTTTGTTTGTCTTCACAAAGTGATGAATTTATTTAGAACGAGGTAAGCTCAAAGCAACTCCTCCCACCTGTACAAAGTAAACTCGACTATCTGCTACCGTTTCATCAAGTGATAAAAGATGTTCTATTATTATTATTTTTTATTTGTTGAAATATTTATATGAGAATTTTTAAAAACCTAGCATCTTTTAAATTATTATCAAACGATGATTATAATTATTGCGTTGAATAGTCCTTCCCTATTGGCGGCAGCTCTTCGTCATCTAGTGTGTTGTATCATTGTACATTTGCACAGTGTAATAATAATAATAATATTAATAATTTAACTAATAATAAATAATTCTGTAATTGAATCTAGGGCGGCAGCAGTTGGATGCAAACAAGTAATGTACAAAAGTCAATTAACTAATATCGTACGTATGAATAATTGAGACATATTTTTGTATATAGTGTATGTTTGTTACTGTATGTAATCTGTGTATGTAACTGTTTGTAGTTGTGTAAAAATTTTAAACATATGTAACTATTTATTTTCTAATTTTGTAAGACATCACTAGATTTTATTTGTAAGGATAATTATTTATATTAATTATAATTTTAAAAATAATCATCCTCTTAACAATAAACTGAGATAGTAAAATTATTCTTCTCGAATGAAATTAGTATTTCACTACATCATTTAATTAGTCTTGTTGGTGCAGTCGAATAATATCAGATCTCAATAAAATTAGCAATATTAAATGTTCTATTCGGAAAATTATGTTTATGAGCCCAAATCCATGTTGAATCACAAAACAATTTTATGGACAGACATTCGCAGGCTTAAAAGTGAATTGGAAATTCCCTTGAATCTTGATGAACTGAAAATTCCCTTTAATTTCACTTTGATTTATAGTTTTTGTAAAAACCCACTTTTATCAGAGCAACGAGGAGAAAAACATCACATTGAATAGAGTTATTTTCCTTTCATTGGTGTGTTCAGTTTAAAAATATTGTAGTTTCACTTCTTCTTATTGTTGATTTCAATAAATTCTATTTCATAGTAATTGGTAGATTTTAAAACATGTATTTTAACTAACAAAGGAATTTTCAGGAATGTGTACTTGCAGTGTACCATTTCAATAATCTTTCTGTGAAAATGTTTCAAGCAATTGCACTAACATCCCTTAATTTTGATAGTACGAAATCTCCAACTATTAAATAAGATATTACGTTTCTATTATTTCAAGGTCATAGTTTCAATGAACAATAGTTTCTTCTCCAACCAGAAGAAAAAACTATTGTTCTTCAATTTTGTTAGGGCACAAACAAAAATTGTATCTATTGTCCTATCAATTCTTCCATTCTCTTTTCTCCTCCATTTCTCTAACCAGTATTTTTCAGTATCAGCAACGTATTACTTGTGGGTCCAACTATAATAAGTAGATAGAAGATCTCGTCCTTGGTGCAATAATTAGTTTTCTACAATATTAATAATTTCAGTCAAACATTAACGTGCCAAACAGATTTCTCTTGTAAATTACTACTTGAAAAAGTTAGGTAAATTGAATTAAATTAAATTACATTATCACCGTTCATCTTCCTTCAACCTTCAACGGAATTCCATTTTTCCTAAACATAATTTTATTTTAACAGTTGAAAATAGGCACCATTGCATACTAAGCATAATTTTTCATAATTCTATATTCACCTAAACTGTAATATTTCATCATGGTGATTTCCAAGTAATTTCTATTGTTTACTGACTTTCCGGTTATTATTTTTTCAAATAAAAATCATTCATTGAAATGTGAGCCCTGCAGATTGCCTGTCTATTAAAAAACAATTGTCTCATATAAGAAAAATATATTTTTGATGAGTAAAACTATTGTTTACTCTCTTGAAATTTTGGTATTCAACAAATTTATTGGTCAATAAAAATGATTAGAGAATTAACAATCGTAAAATTATAAACTTGGGTTCAACTTGAAACTAGAAATTTTGTGACATATTCCAATAGAAGAACTTCATTGTATGTACTGTATTTAATTTTTGCTGGATCAATTAATTCCCATTGATCGATTGTGTGGAACTATGCAATTTTTCAGAGGTTATCAGGGTTTGAAAAACTTAACTGCACTAATATGAAAGCTTTTTTGCTTTAGTTTAATTTTCCTGTGTTACGTGTAGATGATTTATTATTAATTTATTGATGTCTTAACTTTTTTGAAATGATGCATCACTACTGATAAATGAAATCAAATACGAAATGAATTAGTAATTTTCAACTAACGACTCTAGAATTAGAACGACACTAAATTTTAATGGTTTTTATCTTAACTCGAAATGAAAATGTTTACATAAATCCCATGAGAGGTGATTTAACAACTTTTCGTGATTAATTAATTCATTTCATACTTGAACACACCAGTTCAACATGAAATAGATTGCAAATAAAGCTATTAAAATCTACTTCAAAATATAAATTCCCATATGAAAATATTGCAGGCTATTTTAGACGTTATCATTATTGACTTGGAGTCAGTATTTATTGAAATTCGATAGATAGTTTTGATTAATAATATAACCTTATGTAGAACAAACTTGTGGCTTAGGTTTCAAATTTTGGTGACAATCATTAATATTCTACAAAATTATTCAAATTGTCTGTGCCGTAATGTACTCAAAAATTCCAAAATGTTTTGAATAATTTTTCATTATAGGTTTTTGCTTTTCCTTTCGTTTATTGAAATTTTACTCACTGTAAACATTGTACACTTAGGCTAGGCGTACACCGGTTAGTCAAGACAAGACAAGACGATATTAGTCACGTTTAGTCACAGTAATTCACATAGTTGCTTTTAAAGCTGCACACACCGATGCAATGACTAATCGGTGTGTGTTGCTTCATAAGCAACTATGTGAAGTACTGTGACTAAACGTGACTAATCTCGTCTTGTCTTGTCTTACTAACCGGTGTACGCCTAGCCATATTCACTGTACACATTGAATAAAATTACAATACTGTATCATCTCTCAAGGGATCTATGATAATATTAATTTTCAACTATTCAATTTAATTGATGATATTTGTATGGAGGATTTTATTAGTGGGGATATTCTCACGGATAATTCCACCTTGCCGTTTATGCATGGTGGTCCCAGTGTTTTAGGTGGGATCCGAACCACCTGGTAATTTAATTAACCATACTTATATTATCACTTAATTTTGAAAAGTTTTGATCAATACAATGTAACGTTCAACTGTCTCAGAATATGTCTTCAATTCTTTTAAATTGATAATTTTTAATTCTTATATTTTGCCAATGAAATTTCTTTTTTCTGTGTTGAGGATTAGTATTTTGTGTGGTTCAAACACTCCTCTTGTTGTTTTGGCTCTAATGTATTCATTCAACGTTCATCTAGCCTTGCAATAAAAACGTCTTCTCAATTTCTGTCTAATATCCAAGCACACAAAGCTAAAAAGGAATTGAATGGTAGTTGATAATAGCTTTAGATTATAGTTGTTAGGACGATTTATGATAGTTTTAGTGCATTCAATTGTTTTCTTCACACAACCAACACTTTCAACCTCTATATTGAATATTGGTAATAACTCAGTTACTGGTAACTCATTCTCAGTCCTATTTTGTTCTGCCAAATCCTCGACATAAATACAGTTCATAACACGGTTTATTTTTTAAAATCTTCCAAACAGAAAGTCCTTAGAGTACATTGTAGTTAGAATCAAAATGTAAAATTTAAAAACTGTTGGTATAATATGCAGAATTGCAGATCATTGGTTTCATTGCATTGAATTTTCTTAATATCTTTCTCCTAGCAATTTTGATATGACTCTAATCCTTTTATCACTGATTTTTATGGCTTTCATTTCATTCGTACAAAAATCCTATAGCCTAAGTTGCAAACAGTTAATATTCAGATCTCGTGATTCATCTTTCTATAATTCTGGTTGCTTAGTGTGCTTACATGATTTAATGTTGAATGTAACTATTTTTTATCAGTAATTCTGCTTTGTTTCTAATGAGGTTCACTTCAAAGGATATATCATTGGTTCAAAAATTCATAGATCTATGTGTAAAACTATTAAAGTTTTAATTTTTTATCCGTCAATTGAAATGGCAGAATTTCGCAATTGAAAATTATCTATCAAAGAAAAAAGATACCCAAAATAAAAAAAGATATGGCCGACTTATCAAACACCAATCACATTTTGATATGCAATGTAAAATTCCGTTCATTATTATCTAGATCTAGATAGAGAACCAAGGTAGACGGTTTTACTCCCAACCTTTAGTTTCAATATTTCATTAATAATTTGAAAATGAATACCTTGTAATTGAAACTCATTCTTGTTCTACTAAAGATTGAAAACTAATATTCATTGATGATATTTCCTGTTATGTGTTTGAATTAATTTTGTTCTTCCAAATCCAATTTAAACGTTTGTTGTATCTGTATAATTTTACTCCCTTTGATGATGAGTGTTCGTTGAAATTTAATTTTTACAACACTAGTATTTCTTTAATTTTGTAGTCTGCTCAATGTTATATATATAGATGTCTTTCAATTTTTTATTGCAAAATATATGTTTATATTTTTTATTTAAAATTTGGTTCATTATTTTCCTTTCCAGTTAAGAGCCCTAAAAATCTGAAATCTCCAAATTCTCCGCAAATTACAATTTGCATTTGCTTTGAAATACATAAATCACTTATTTCCTCACATCTTAAAAAGGCTACCTTGTGTTTATGGAGAGAATACCGTTGATATTGGTTAAATACATATTCATGAAACTGAATTTTCGTTCGCTGAATTAATTCAGCCTCACAAGCTTTTTTATTTAATTTTTTCTCATCTATAAAATTCATACGAAGAATTCAAAAGAAATATTGGAGAATTTATTGGAATATCTTTTAAATACTGGTACCATCTGCAATACTCTACCGATTCATTTGACTTCAATAATTTTGGAAACTTTATTCTTTTAGTGATTCTTCTTATATTGTATTCTATATTTTTCCTCCTTTTGTTTCATTATTACTCTACCTTTTCGAAAAACAAACTTATTCAATAAAAATCTGAAGTGATTGTCCATGTTGAAAAAATTAAACGACTTGGAAACAAATGACTTGAAAATAACTAGTTTTACCAAAATATAATTGAATTGAAAACTAGATGATCAATTGAATTTATATTGTAATAACTTAATCAGAGCAAGTTCTCGAGTTTGTTAGGAAAATTCTGTACTATAATATTATCCCCAAATTCACAATTAAGTTTTTTGGCTTTAAATGTGATAATGTTCGACAGCGGATAATCCATAATATTGAATGAAAATTTGTTTTTGCTGAACAGTTTTCATTATTGATTCTATTTTAATGGATTACTTCTTTTCTTCGTGAATCCTCTAATAGTTTCTTACTGTTTTCCATTAGATGCCATCTAATGTGAATCCTCTAATAGTATCTTACTGTTTTCCATTAGATGTCATCTAATGTGAATCCTCTAATAGTTTCTTACTGTTTTCCATTAGATGCCAGTCCTTATGAAACTCTAGTTGTGACTGATGAATCAATGATCTCAAAGAATGTTGACAACATTTTACTCATTAGTGAAGTGGCTTGGTTGCTGTGTTTGTTCATCCCCAAAATGTGTATTAGTTGTAAGAAATGCTTGAACTTGAATTATATTCAAACGTTTCAAGTTCAATTTGATTAAAATTATTATTGTATGTACAGAAGGTGATAACAATCAGTAATTAAGTATATATTTAAATTTTATCTTAATTCATCCAAATTATTTATTGAACTCTGAATAATTTAAAAATGTTATGGAATAGTTAAATATTATTAATAGTTAATTATGACAAGTTTCACTGTTGGTGAAAGTATGTTAATGAAACTATATCTATGTTTATAGAGTGAAAGTAAATATATTTCAGGGAGCACTGAGTACTCACTGAATAATTATGGCAATGTGTTTTTAAAGTTTGTCCAATTTCTCTTGAACATTTTCCAGGTTGAAACATGTATCAAATATTTATTGTAAGAAAGTGTCAAAGTGTATATTAGCGCTTTGTTATTAATTATCTTGAGTCTGTATGAAAACATGTACATTTATCTGAAGAGTGAGAAATTTATACTAATATTTGTATTAATTTTTAGATATTAACGGTCAGTTAGATTTAAGCTAGCTAAGAAATGAAGTTTTAGCAAACTCAAGCTGCAATAATCCTAGGTATTTATTCAGTCGTTCGATTGTAAATAAAATATTAGCTTGCTCATTTTTGTCAAAAACATTGTATATATTACTGGTACATTATTTGCTCCGACTTTTAGCCACTTGTTAGCAAGTTCTTCCCCAATTGTGTAATATTAACATTTATTTATATAATGATATCTATTTATTGTAAATAATCCTAGATAATCAATTCAACATAATAAAAGAAGAGCGATTAAAAAAATATGCACAATTCAAATTTCAAATCGCTCATTTTTGTAATTGATAATGCCATAAATAAATTTGAAACAATAATACTGTAATGATTATTTCAATTGTATCACAGTGTTAATTTTCTCAATTTAGCTTTAATTTGTTATTTTTTCAGTAGGGATATTTTAAATGTATTCTTTTACTTTTACAGACTATGAATCAAGCGACCTGTATAGTTGAAAAATTATTGTTTTGTACAGTAATCATTATATTGTTTAGTATTTTATTTTTTTAATGACATTTTTCCCCAGTTGTAAAATTCTATTCTTGCGTATTGTCATAATTTAATTATATAACTATAAATATATACAAAGAAAAGGTTTATGTAAATAGTGTCAAACTCATGCCGGTCTTGTAAGATATGGTGTTTTAATGTGCACATAGTCCGTAATATAAAAAAGTTTTCTAGTAAAAATAGAGTTTGTAATTTTAAATCTTAGTTTCCTCAATAATTTAATACGACCGTGAATCAGCTTTCAAAACTTCTTTATACTTTGGAGAGATGCTTTTTATTTCTTCCAGTAAATTATTTTTGGTTCCCACTACTGATTGAAGAATTTATCAACCAAGAAGTAGAGTGTGTAAGCCTATTGGAAAATCCTTAGGCCTAATGCTCTTTATGTCCACTTCCTTTGTTAGGCCTGATACCATCAATGACGTGGTGACCAACCTTTTCTTTTGAACGTCAGACAAGTTTATATCTAATTATATCAGTGGGTGTGGGCTTCAACCTACACTACCTTTCAGCTCTAGTAGAATTATTTTAATATTCATATTTAAACTTAAGAGCCCTTGATACTCCTCACCTTATTTGATGTGATGGTATGATGAAGGCTCTTAATTTTTAAGATTTTGGTGCTTTTAAGCAATAATTTATCTCATGTTGATCTTCTACTGATTATTTATTCAGAGTTCTAATAATTTTGTCATAAATTAATCACACCCTAGGATATATGCAATGCAATGTTAGTTTTTCAACCAACTCCTTAATATTACCACAACCACTTCTCTAGAAGACTAAACATGCATTACAATCAATTAATAAAATGTGTGATGTATTTCCGAATAAGAATATCTACGCTTGGGATTAATTCTGTATTCACATGCTTGAGAATTCAAATTCTTATAATCATTGCCATATCATTACAGTTTTTAATTTTATTCTGGAGTGGTGTACAGTGGCAGTACCACATAGGTCTACCTGGTGTCCTTTCCTGCATGCGTTTTCGTACGCTCGATGAAAAAACGCAATGAGCTCTTATGCACTGTCATGTGTTTTCATTGAAGCGCTCATTTGCTCTTCTGTTGTATTCAGAAATTGTACCCTTTCCAACGTATGTTGAAAACCGCATGCATAAAATTACCGTAAGTAAGGCGTTTGTCGAGTCCGTTTAGCAATTTGTCTTTACTTCCCTAAAGAGTTGGTCCGCATTCCTGAGTAGCACCACTCTGTCGAAAACGTAACTGCAGATGCTATCTGAAAAATCAACAAAGTCTGTCGTTGACCCACGATTGTCGCGGCTCCACAGACAAGTATTTAATTTTGGATACTTCCTCCATTGTTCAATTCAAGTTAAAATTTAAAAATTAATAAAGATGATGAATTTTTCTTTCTTCAATGGTCTTAAATTAAAATTATATCTTTTTTTAGACTTGCTGTCACTTATAAAAAAATTATAGCAGATGACAATATCAGCTGTTCACCCGGTCTGATTCGTGGTGGGGCTTCAGGCAAATCTTCGAAGGTGGAGTGATCTGTGCTCTGATGAGAACTGAGATGGGCATCATCCATCATCTTCTCTTCTGTGTTGGTGTCTGGTGTAGTTTCGGGTCAATCCGTTTGGGCCTGAACTATAATATTCTAATACAGTACAACATGATTTAAATTGTGATTAATCTGTTCATTATTCTGTAAATCGTTGTTCTCCAAATTCTAGCCAAAATGCTCTCAATTCATAGGGCTGTGCAGTTGTTTGTATGCAACATTATATTTTCGTGACAACACTTTTCATAACTTATTAGCCTATAATGCGTTTCAATAAACAAGAGTTGCAGACTTTGGCAACTCAACCATCTCAGAAATTTGACAAAGAAGGAGTTCTTTTCATTCGTGAGAGGCAGGAAGGATTCTTTCGCAGAACAGAGAGTGAGTTTAGGTTATAATTTATAGACTTATGACGTTGAATAGGTATAGTAATATTAATATATGGCTATTCCAATGTTCAAATTCGTAAACCATTCTGCATATTCCATTGAAAGGGTAGGGGCACACATCAGTGTATCCCATATTCAATTATATACATAATAACACCTTCAATCTTATCTCAAGTTCTGTTGGGGGTAGCCTTTATGCAGTGGCTCCATGTCAATATAATATCTTAGCAAACTACCAAGAATATTCATTGAGTCTCTTTTTGGTTGAATAAGTTACATTTTTTTGTAATTTAGATCATATCTAATGTTTTTCCTCAAGTGTGAAAAATTGAGAAGTCTCAATCATGTTTAAGATGTCTACATTGATTGAGAAGCGTTTGAAAGGTCACATAAGCATAGATGTTTTAGGGCAGCATAATAATGAAAAATTTAATCTTCATTATTATTCTAGAGCATTTAATCCGCTTAATGCCAGTAATTATAGGCCGGCGTTCCTTTATTATGCCAGTCTTCATTCCAGATAAACAAACCTAATCTCACAATTTTCATTTTTATTTGCACAAAATCTATCTCAAACTGTATCAAAATTTTGTATCCATCATTAATGAGTAGGTATTCTGTCAGTAGGCCTATTTCTAAATTATTATGTAAGAACAGATCATAGCCATCCAGAATGTAAGATTACAGCTTTATTCTGCACATAACAATTAATAATTGTCAAATATTGTGAGAATTGATCTGCACAATTCATACAAATTGATAATTGAGTTCTTCTCGAATCTCGGTGCGAATTCATTCCGAACTGATAATGTTACAAGCAAGGTAATTAGAATACTAGGTAGTGTTCACGTGCATCTTACCCCGGTCGCACACCGGAGCAATAAGCAACTATATAGCAACTCATGGATCATATGATCGTCTACTCAATACAAACAAATAGTCCAATGCACACTGAAACAGCTGCTTTAGGTGTGTATTGGACTATTGTTGTATAAATGACGATCATATATCCATCTATGCCACGGTTGGTCTTATTGAGCTCTGAGCCAGCTGAACTATAGCTGAAAGCTATAATCTCTCATCATCATATTTGTCATTACCCACGCAGCTGAGCTTGCAAGCTCAGACAATACCTAGACAGACAAATACCTAGTCAGTGCTCGTAAACACTACCTTGTATTCTACTTACCTAATCACGTACATTGACATTCATTTAATTTTACGCTTGGCATTAGATAGATAGGTAGAGATAGATATCTATCTATCTAATGCCAAGCATCAAATTAAATGAACATCACAGTATTTGACTATCTTCAAACGCATCAACAGGTGATCATATTTTATTATCACACTATGTTTTATCGTGTGTAAAACGTGTAGTGGTTCAGGGTCTTTTTTTAAGATCATTAAATTTTATTTGATGAAGGTTGGTGGAAACCAGCATAAGTCTAGCACTAGTGACACATGTTACTGTTGCAAACAGCTGTACAATGATACTTCACTAACAATCATCTGCAATAAATTATTCAAACGCTACAATGGACGTTACAGTATTGATCTTATCCAGTTGTAGACTGTGACATTGTAGTTGTTACTCGCTTATTGAAATGTTCTCTCTTATATCAGATTATTCTTGCTTGTTTTGCTCTAGTGGTGATAGCTTCGTAGTCCTAAACCATTGTATTTGAATAACATTATCATACATTCAGTTTAAAATAGGCCTAGTAAAATTTAAGTTATAATACCGAGAAGTCGTTAATTGAATATTAAGTTAGTTATTTCAAGTACCCTGGAATTTTTGTGGAACTTCGAATTTGAGCATGATAGTAGCCATACATGCATTTTATGCTAAATATTTTCTAATCAATTTTGGTGTTGTTTAAAGTATTAGCTTATATTTTAATATTATTTCATTCAACTGAATGTTCCCTATTGTTGTGTTACTGTATTAATTTTTGGCATGTCCTCAGTACGGTAGTGAACCGTGCATCTGAGTAATTCAAGTGAATGGTTTGATATTTAATGATGAACTGCTTGTGGACTGCATTAATTTGTTTCATAATCTACTGTACTCCCTCTCCCTGTTTTGATTTTGTATATAGCATCCTTTGGATGTTGTTCGTGTTTCTCCTTTTGGATGTCCATTTCACCCAGTATTGAGGTAGCTGTGTGTCAAAATATTAGAATCTACATGAAAATAGATAGAATAAATAGAATTTTATTGTCATTAAACATAGGTAGGTAACAGTTATAGACAACGTCAAATCAAATAAGACAACTAGGTATGACAAGGTAATTTTCAGATATGAACTGTAATCTTGTTTTGAAATTTTTAGAGTGATATCTATTTCACAATAAATTTGGATAAATTAATCAATCAGTGATATATTTTGGGTGAAAAGGCTATTTCCCCTCAGTAATACCCATTAGCCTATTTTTGTAACATGCTCCTTATCAAAGGTAATCATCCATCTAGTCCACGTAATAATCATAATTATTAATTCAATCCATTAGATTATCAATTCATCCAGAATATATCTCAAATTAATTTCTTTTCTAAATTACACGACAATTTCATGAACTGTAAGCCTACTTGCTCTAATTTTATTAGGGTTTCCAAATTCCTGAAGCCCATTTCCACTTCCCAAGTAAGTTATCCATTCTTTATATTCAGGTGCCTGTTTCATAAAATATTGGAAGTCCTGTAAAACAAGAAAAAGCCAGCCACACACTGGACATTGATAGCACGACTTAGTGTAGTGTGTATCAGCCTTCTTCATGTTGTACAGGATTTTTATATTTTATGAAACATGGTCCTGATTTTCTCTCTAAATCTTTTCTCTTTTAGCTGTGTGTCCAAGATCAAATTTCTCATCCAATTTCATTCAATAAAATAACCGTGTACGAGCAGCTGATTAGGTTTGGTACCCACCCATTCACAAGACATCAATATGAATTTTTGCCGCATTATAGCAGTCCATGTAGGGGTGCCTAACCCTATCAGTTCAAGATTGTTTTATCGAATAGGATTGGTTGGAAAATTTGATCGTGAACACATAGCTAGTTTCTACTCTTCTAATTCTCTTGAAGTACAAAGTCATGAAGCACCCTAGTTCTCTCTCCCACTTCACTTTCCCATCAATTTTCAACCAAATATAACAAAAACCTATTAATTCAAGTTCAAAGTTATGAAGTATTTTATAATAAATCAAAATTAATCGAACTTATATAGATCGACGGAGAATAGGCGTAGGAATGTAACGGTCTGTGAAAATAGTTGATCATCACTTAACGGACAACGTGGGTTAGATTCAAATATGTTGTCAAGAATGCAGTAAAATTTGCATATAAGATCCAATAATGAGTAACTGTCAAGAGATTGAGCACCGGCATCATAACTCACTGCTCCGTTGGCTACAAACTGGTTTGCCAAGCCATGCGTGAAGGGCATTTCTCTTGACAATGACAATCTGCCTACATTGCTTCCTTTTTTATCACGCCAAACAATGTATTTCGAGTGGAAGTGGGAAGGTACCGATAACAATAGGTAACATTGGTTCACCGATTCTTCAATTGGCTTGCTGATGACTGAATCTCTCAATGATTGGTGCGATTTTTTGTGAGAGAATGAGCTAGGCTTAAAATGATTTATTGGACTACAATAAATCATCGCTCGTAAATCATTACAATAAATCATAGTTCTTCTGAGAAAGTAGACATAGTACTTCAATCTTCGATCCATGATTTTATCAAAGTTAATGAATTACACGTTTTTATGAAAATCATGTATAATCATGAGTTAGATAATCTTTCACCCAGAACTGAAGTTGCTGTTTTTACAGTGTCAAATTATAATACATTATTTTTATTGTAAAAGTATTTTGATTGTTAAAGTACATCATTTTTTTTTAAATGCTGATATCTGTTTTCTAAGTGAAAACAAACTTTCACCATGTTCCCTATCAAGGGATAATTGGTTATGTTGGTGAAGTGGAACAACCCTACTCGGGTCTCCCCACTATTAAAAGCCATACGCTAAATAAATAAATAAAGTACAGTATTGTTATTGTTGTAAGTGTAAACAAATCATTAAAAGTTCTCAAATTCTCATTAATTTTCAAATTCTATCTCAATCCATCAAGAACCATTTAGTAATGGATCAAAAATTAATAAACTACAAAATTAGATTTTTTCCAACTATTTTAACATACGCTTCCTCAAATTCAGGTATTGTAACTATAGTCCTTGCATTGTTAGAATGATCGCTATGTATTCCTATTATTTTTCATTGGTCTCCTCTTAGAAAGCTTGAATATTATAATTAGTTATCAAAATAATCTACTCATTTCGAGGAAGGAATTTTTTCTGCCTTTTATAGCTTAAAATTGTTTTCAAATATTGGTTACTCTTTATTGGCTCATGCAGAAAACCACGGGGGGCTTCTCAACAATATTATTTTATTTATTTGATACCAAATTTTATTATCTTCATTGGGATTCCAAAATAGAATAAATATTAATAAAGAAGGCGATGTCAATATTAATCAATTCTACATAATTTAGTCCATTTAACTTGTATGATGTCTAGAAAGATTCCACAGCGTAGAGTTTGACGACATATTATTTTGGATACATTATTGTATTGATTATGTTTTATTTTTACATCCTATTTGTTAATGCTGCTTTATGAATAACGTATTATATTTTATTGAGATTATGTTTGATGTATTTCTTGATTCTATTTTATTGATTCCTAGCTCTTTTTATTATGTTTTTAGTGTTTTATTCTTTGAAGCAAAAAGAAAGAAGATTAATTCCTTAGATTTTTTGTTATCATTCATTGTACAGGACGGAACCTCTTATGTTTCTTTTTTCTTTTCATTACTTATTTCCAATAAGTATTTCCCAGGTGTCGTTTTTCAACGATTGTATGAAACTATTGTAAGATATCAATACTTCTAATAATTATTCAAACTCCTAATAATTATAACAGATATGCTAGTTGCTAAGTGTTAACACAAACAAGAAGGAAACTCATGCTTTATCAGACTATTCAACGCACGAAATATTATCATTGTATAGGATTATAAAGTTAGCTATAATTCTCTATTTCTTACATATATATTTTTTTAATTTGATTTGTTTTAAAATATCAGGCTCTCATTTTTTGCTATATGACTGTATAACAATGTAGCTCAAACTCCCGAAGGCTACAATGTAGGATATCTTCGTGAATAACTTTGAAGCAATAAAATGATTCCAAAATCTAATGAGCCACTTATAAACTGGTAAATTATTTTTTGAGTAGTTTGATAGGCCCAGTAGTTTATCACTAAAAATATATATAGTGAATATTCTACAATTCATGAACTGTAGATATTGTACTGTCCAGTGTTCATAATTTGGATATTTGAAAGTTTTAAAACTCAATTCGAGCAATAACATGAGAAGGCTGATTTATGCTGAATTTGTCATTCTTTTGAAAGCTTGCTTTTTTATTCAAATTTATCAATCTTGGTGAGTTGATATGCATCACTTATAATTTTTAACGTTCTATGAACACAAGCTCTTCAAAATTTACCGTATTCTTTGGGTAGTAATAAAGGTGTCATTGTGGTAGGCCTAGTTATCCATATTGAATAAAAGACTTGATGTGCAGCTGGCTTCCTTTTGGGAAGCGGTTGTCCCAGTTGTAGCAGGCGGGTAGTGGTAGCAACCACCAAAATTTGTGGTTATGATAACTTCGAGTAGTTTTATTCAATATTTACCGTATTTGCATCTTCACAGTTCTCATCTATAGGCTACTTAATATTTTATCAGAGTTCGTTTACAAGAGTTCTAAACTACAAGAGTAGCTACTTAATTATAATAGTACTAAATTACAAGAGTTCTAAAGAACAATTAGAACAAGTTCTAAGAAGATTTGAAGTAAAAGAATTTTTATCTTAAAATAGACTGTAAGAACTTGATTTATTCTTTCAAAATAGGATGTGAGAACTTGATAAGTAGTTTTGATGTACCGTTGAATGTCTGATGAAGCGATATCTGTAATAAATCTGGTGTAGTTTTCTTGCAACGAAAGACGCATGATCTGTTGGTGAAGCATGTTGCTGGATGTGTGTCAGTCATCCCAGCTGCTCTTGCAACTAAATGTCGTTCGTGTGTTGACAACTGATGACCAGCACACTGCAGAGGCATAAGAGGTTCCCGGTGTACACTAAGCTGGTGGTGGATTCCGGGGTACTCTACTACTACTACCAGGGACATGTGTGACCTCTTCTAAACGTTCCAGGAAAAGATAGAGACTGCAAAAAGGGCAAAAGGTCTAAGGGCCTTCGTGAGCTGAGCTGCTATAGCGGAACCAGCAAAGGTATCTTTCCTTCTTAACACAAACCGCTAATTGGCATGTAAGGTACACCATCACATTGGGTCCAATATTCTGTGTGGCTAACGACACTACTTTAAACTGCTTAAATAACTTCATCTGTTGAATTACTACTAACAAATTTCAATGCTTTACTAACATTATGGTGGTATACTCATAAACTTCATCTGTTGAATAAACAATTACTAACAAATTTCAAAGCTTCACTAAAATTGTGGTGCTATTCCTCTTGCGATTCAATGACACGTGTTTCTGATATCACACAATTCACTCTTGTTTTAATATAGTGTTGTTTTCACCGGGTGGCCTATAAGTCATTTGTCACTAACAACTGTATTAAGGCCCGTTGCACAAAAATCCAATTAAATTTCAATTACCGTAAGATGACGTCATTTCAGCTTAACAGGGATCTCGTTGCATTGAATTCTTTAGATGACTTCATTTTGCGGAGTTCAACAGGTATCTCGTTGAATTGAATTTCTTAGATGACGTCATTTTACGCCAGTTAAATTCAATTGGTTTTTTCGTGCAACTAGCCGTTGAACGTTGTCTCGATTAATGTAATTTATTGATTCGTGTACTGTACTTCCATTTCTGACTTACGGGCTACTCTGTATAACGGTGGCTTACTTCTCAAATTTTTATTCATTCACAAAATTCACATTTTGTACCAGAGGTGAACAGTATAACCTCAAGCGCAATACAGCACTAGGAAATTTTCAATAGGCACACATTAGTTTTCAACAAAAAGTGCTGCACATGTAGACTAGATTTTAGATATTTGTTCAATCTTAAAAATGGGTGATCAAGCTCTCTTATACTGCAGAGACTGTATAATAACAGTGTGGCCATTCGATGTTATACTTTTTATTGGTTAGCTCGGATGAATCCATCATAATTTTGCCAATTTCCATACAATTTGCATTGAAATGAAACGCAAATCATATTTTATGTTGAGTAATTCACATTAAACGGCGAGTTCCAGGAAGAATCTGCCTCCTGCGCTAGCTTATTCCTCTCACAAGAATAACGGAAAAAGTTCATATAAACATGGGCCCGGAAACGCTTCCAGATAACTTCAGAGTTAATCCAGTTTCAGATCAGTCCAGTCTAGTTTCAGATGTCTGAAAATTAATCCCCACCAAATTTCCTTAATTGAAGCATTTCCGGGCCCATGTGAAGTTTGTATGAAGTTTCCTCATTATTGTGATGAAAAGAAGGAGCTAGTGGGTTGGATTCCTCCAGAAAAACTTTATAAGATCAAAAGATAATACAATTTAGGTGTTCCCTGTTTGTGTAACATTTCACTTTCATTTTCATTTTTTAGGAAAACTCCAAAAAAGGCTCCAATAAATTGTCATAGGTTCAAAATTAGTAGAGTTCCAAATTTGCTCATTAAAACCAGAGGTATTGTTTAATGTTTATTCTAAAATCCTCACAAATATTCATATAGCAGCAACCAATAATATTTCAATAGAATACGGTACTGTTAATCTGTAGTTGTTTTGTATTCAAGTATTATGCTGTACAAAAGAAAAGTAGAGTATGCTTAAGAACGGAATAATAAAGAGGAAAATTATCATAGCTCTTTAGTATTTACACGCAAATTACTACCAATTTATACTTCCTCTCACTCTTAGGAAAAAATCGGGTCCCAGTGATACTAATAGAAGTATTGTCTAGTCTAGTAAATAGTGTGAAAGTAATGTAATGTTGTGGTCGACATTTCTGTTACCTTGGAATTATTTCCATCAAAATGGAACGTGAGCATAGACTAACCATACATTATTAATTTATCTATGTTAGTAGTATATGTATAGTTAGTTAGTTAGTCTATGGTATGAGTATTTCTTTAAACTACAATCCTCAACTACTTTAATTAGTTATAAGTTTTTGAAGAAAACAAGCCGTAATTAGGGTATGTCATGGCTAGAATACTGTTAACATTTTGTTCAATTTTTCTATGATTTCGGAATTATTTTGATCAGAACGTCACTTATTCCTTAAAACTACACTCCTCCCTTTTAGCTCTTCAAAACAAGCCATAATAATAATGTGTCACGTCATGACTAGAATACTGTCAACATTGTGAGCCTTGAGGCAGAAGCAATCTGTGAACATGTCCCCAAAGTCAGTGACAGCCAGGTACCGTATCGATTTCATGACAAAATGGGTCAATGCATGCTTAATTCAACACCTCCAGTGATTGAATTTCATGGGCTCATCTAATATGCTCTGTTCACATACTGGGGCTCGTACGCAGAATCTTCCTTCGTTAGATTTACCGTGGGGATGAAATTCATATATGAAACTCATATCATGTAGCGCTTGAATTTGTGGGATTAGAATTTTGTTAACGTTCAGCAGTTTTTAATATATATATTCTTTGAAATTTTAGTTGTGTGCAAGATTTATGATTTACCTGAGTCGTTTCATTAAAAGAAGTACCTAAAGATGATTCATTAAAAGTAGTTATTTAAGATTTATTAAAGTAATAACTGCGATTGAAGAGGTAACTTACCTGAGTTACAACATTCCCCAATTATTGAAAAATATTTTGAATATGTTTTCTGAAATCGAGTAATAGAAATTTATTCATAAATATCAATATTTGTTATTTCAACAAATTATTCAATGATGTGTAGTTTTTATAATATTTCAATTAGAATGTTTCCAATATATTATAATCCATACAATATTCATAGTAAAACAACAGTGGCAGAGCAGCTAAAACAAATAGTAATATGTATATTTTTTAAATTTTAATAGTAATAATAAGAGGAAAGCATCTACAAATTATATGTTTTAAGTAATATAGTACTTGATGATATTCCAGGTAATAAAAAACTGATTCTACAATTATTATTCTTACAAGCTTTCAAGGGTAGAAGGGTAGGGTAGATAGTGAATAAGGTAATAAAGCTATTGATTCACAACATTAGGATATATTATCAATGATAGAAGGAGATAGGATATTGCAACTATTCAATTGCTTTTTAAATCATGATAATTTATTGGACGAAATTGCTAATTAATAATGCTATAAAAGTCTTCAGAGTATTTTATAGCATTATTAATTAGGAATTTCATCTAATAACTTATTATAAAAAACATTATCGTCCCAAATACATTAAGAAGTCTATAAATACTCAATCTTACTTCTAACAATATTCTTTACAGTGTTTGAACTAGCTCTATCTAGTCTTGAATCGCCCAATTAGAACAAGAAGAGATTTTATTAGACTGGTATTGTTAGTGATATTGAAAACATTCGTAGAGCAACTCAAGACAACTGAATCTTCGTATCTAATAATGTAAGTAAGCGCTCTCATGTGGCTATTTATTACACCTGCTTGTTGTTTGTCTTAGTATTCAGCTTTTTATTGTATGTTCACTGTAGATAAGACCCATACAATCTTCAAAATTGGCAAGTAAATAGAATGCATGCAGCAATATTAGCAATTAGATGTCAGTTTGCATTCTGTAGAAGTTTGTTCATGTAATATTCATTTGTTTGTTCATTTGCACGTTTATCTGAATTGAATGAGTTTATTCACTTGATTTTTACTTCAAAAAAATAAGTTAAGAGTGCAAAAATTAGTAAGAATTGTTATACTTGTGAGTAAACTGATCATTAATCTGGTAGTTGTTATCCTGATTTTTTTCTTCAATAATTGTACCACATAGTTTGTCAACTTATTAAAAAAGTAGTTTTTCGACATTGAATAGAGTAATGGAAACCTGAGTCGAATTATTCATTCAGTGGGATTGAAACCACTTCGATGTAACTTAATAGCCAGTATAGCGCTACTTTGGCTTGGTTTACTATCTCTATTTAATTCTTGAAATGCCAAACCTTCAATAATGAAAATCGGTTAAAACAAGGATAAAACTTGAAGATCTTATCAGTTTTTACGTGATTGATTATTTTGATGTGTTGATTCAGTCTTCTCAGCCAAAAATACTTATGAAATTCAATTATTATCAGAGAATCCTATTTTAAATTATTGTTTACATCGGTTCATAATGAAGGTTCAGCCACTTGACGTCAAGTAGGCCATGGTTCAAAATATTTGCAATATCAGTTATTTCATCCATGGAGTGACGTGCAGCGTTGATATTGTTACATACGAGTAGATAAATAGAAAACTTGATACTAGGCTATTGGTCCATAAAATAGAAAAGCTTCAAATTTTGTTCAGCACTTGACAAGACTTTGAAAGGAAGGAAGAAAGAAACTTTAAAGTCTTGGACAAGATTTGACAAGACTTTGAAAGAAAGGAAGAAAGAAACTTTAAAGTCTTGGACAAGAATGACAGACTTGTCAAAACTTTAAAAAAATTCAAGACTATTAAACTCTAGTCAAATATCAGGCAAATATTAGACTGAAAGACTTGTAGAAAGTCAAGACTTTCAAACTCTTGTCAAGTATTAGGCAAGATTTAAAAAAGCTCTTTTGATTCATTTGATCAATACTTTTTTCGTCTACGTGATTGATGCAAAGATGCAAATAATTGATTGTATAAAATCTATTTCCTGATTATTCTCAATCATCAGGAAAGACAATCCTTTTGCAAATAATATGGAAATATACTTTTTCAATTTAAATTTCCCAATCAATTTATGTTTTTAAGTATATAATCTCGTAACATTCAAAATAACATAAATGTTCCCCTTTTCAAGCTATAAATCACTAACCATAACCATTAATTTTCTATTTCTCTAGAAATTTTTTTCTATCATGAATAGTTATCAAGTAATTGAGAATATATTTTTGAGTTTTGATAAAATGCAATCTATAAATATGTAGGGCGTGTTAGCCTTTACTGTAATTTTCCGGAAAATTTTCAGGTTTAATTGTCTAAACTAAACAAAATGTATGTGATTTACAGTCAACTTCGAGAGATGGTGCAGACTCAGAGGCAACCTGTTATTCTACTTCAAATCCAGAGACCAGTGGTCGGAACCATTGGGAGTTGTCATACTAGAACAATGCACTATCAAGATTGATACACCGTCAACCGAGGGTCCATTTGGGTTTAGTTTGGGTGAGTGGAACATGTCTTCATTCAAATAAAATTCTACAGCCTACAGTGTCAATTTAGAAAGTAAATTATGATGACTAACAAACTTTTGTATTGGAGATTCAGAATAGGTGAAAGAAGCTTGTTTTTTGAGTTTAGAAGTAAGTAAATTAAATTATTTTTGAGTTGAAATAATTTTTCTGGAAAAATTACCTAATGCTAGTTCAGTCAATTCTCTTATTTTTCTGAATCGATGAATGGCGGGGCATTATTGACCATTAAGGCTAGGCGTACACCGATTAGTCAAGACAAGACGAGATTGGTCACGTTTAGTCACAGTAATTCACATAGTTGCTTGTGAAGCAGCACATACTGATGCAATGACTAATCGGTATTTGCTTCATAGCAACTGACTAATTGTCTTGTCTTGTCTTGTCTTGACTAACCGGTGTACGCCTAGCCTAAGAATATAATGTTAGATGAAAACTCCAATGTTTTCAATCATTTATCAGTTGTTAATTCATACATACTATTGTTTGGTACTAATCATTTTTTTTTGTATGACAATTATTGACGATGTGGTATCTCTTACCATTCAGAGATAGAAATAATAATAATAATAGATGAAGGAGTTTTGAATCTTAATAATTCAACTTCTATAAGTTGTTCATTTCTATACCTTTTTATTCTATATATACCTTATTATTATATTTTATATATATTTTTATTATTCTATAAACATTTTTCTCTATACCTAAGTTGTTATTCACATTCCAAAATTGCAAAAAATACATATGATAGGCCTGTGGAATTCATAATAATGCATTAAAATATTTTAACAAAACATTAGAATTTTTAGTAGTGAAAATAAAATTCATCCACATCAAGAGGATTAATTTAGCATAATTTAAATAGATCATGCAATTTGTGATTACATCGAATAATATTGCTTAGAGTGTGGTGTAATACTTGGAGATTGAATGTTGTTTATTGTTCGATGGAGGTCAAAATTACTTCAATGATGGACTTCATGTATAGCACGATCCAATTAACTTGTCAGAAATCAGCTGTTTTGGTAATAATTAAACAGTGACTTGGACACAATAATCAAAAGGCTTAAACGTCTTGAAGGCCTTTAAAGTCTTTAAGAGACCTTTTTAAAGAAGACCTTTCAAAGAATAACTTTTTAAAAGACCTTTTCAATAATCTGCGAGATTCAGCATTTGTAGGTTAAGTATTGTGATCATATGCTCGTCGATCATATGTTTTATGTCAAGTTAAATGGATCCTGCTATATGTAAGCTTTTCTATGAGACTGTGTGAAGTCAATAAATGATATGATGAAAAATAAAATATAAATAAATGAATATAGAGTGTGATTTAACTAATATTTGTTGTATTAATATTTTGTATGGCATTATTATCATTGTTGTTTTGCTTGTCGCGCTTATGGACTGTTCATATATGTTGTGGCAATAATAATAATGTTGAATGTGGCAGTGTTCGAGGGCGGCGTGAGCCAGCACATAGCGGCGCACACAGAGCAGGAGCGCGACGCGTGGCTGGAGGCGATTCAGCTGGGCAGCTACGAGAGCATGCGCTCCCAACTGCTGCAGCTGCAACAGCGGCTCGAGCTGCAGCGCGGCCACGACCCCGACCTCGACATCTCCATGTGGCGGCTAAGGCGCAACCAGCATCTTGGTCAGTTAACACAATAATCGAATAGTTTAGAATAGAATAGAATATTTTTATTGACCACAAAAGACATCACAAATTGACATATAGGCCAGTCATTATATTACAATAAATAAATAACAAGAATATAGACAATAAAAAAAAAACATCAGCAGTATTGTTAACAATTAATATGGCACTACCGGCAAAAGATAATCTTGTACAATACAACAACAATATTATATTATAATACAGCGATATTTATGCTACACTTCAAAATCCCCTACAATTAATTTTTTTCCATAAACTCTTTGATGGAGTAGAATGGGTTCTTTATGAGAAACTCCTCTAATACTAGCTTGTACCTCCTATAATCAAGTAGCCGCACTTCAATAGGGAGCCTATTCATCAGTGTAATAGCGGCATTAGATGGACTTTGGTCGGTCTTATGGAGCCTGCTCCGGGGTACATTAAGGGACTGGCTTGATCTAGTATTGTAAGAGTGAATTGTATTTCTCAGCTCCATTTTGCCTTCGTTTGCTTTGACATACATTAAGCACTGCAATATATACAATGAGAAGAGCGTTAGTATATGCAGTCCCATGAAATTTCTCTACAATTTTCCCGCATATGAGCTTTAGCAATTACTCTAACAGCTTTCTTTTGCCTGATTTAAGTTATAATTTATTCCAGTATCACAATAGTACAAAATAAAGACGGCCACTCCCGTCTTTCGGAGGAGACGAAAAGCCATCGGTCCCGACTGCCTAAAAACAGTCGTCATCTCTCATCATCGCCCCTCTCATTACCCACGCACAAGCCTAGAGCTCATGTGGGCATCACCCTCAGAAAAAAGTAAAGTGCTCTCACTAATGGCTGGATTTCACGATTCCAGTAGACGTTCAGGTTACTGGAGGCAGGTGGATCATATGATCGTCAACTCTATACAAACAAGTAGTCCAATGCACACTGACTGGTGTGCATTGGACTATTTGTTTGTATAGATTTGACGACCATTATGATCCACCTGCCTCCAGTAACCTGAACGTCTACTGGAATCGTGAAATACAGCCGTAAGAGAACAAAGTTGGTTGGTCAGTAGCATAATGCTACTACGCATGCGTGACTGTAAAAATCAATAGAATATTATCAATCTCTTAGAATATTATAAATCACATAATAATTATGTACAATTATTTACGGTTTATTGAATTCAGCTCTCGCATGATATTTTCCTCAACTATCATGGTTCACATAATCTTTCATCCTTCTCTCAAGTGCTAATTCTATTAATATGAAAAAATTGTGTGAAGTTATTTGAAGTCCTAATAAATTATTTTAAGGAAATTTCTTTTTTCCAGATCCTTGCGAGCTTCCGTTATGTGAGATATCCTTGGCCTGTGATAACCTATTATGTGATGCAAACGGTCGACCCCCAAATCCAGTTGTTTTAATTCAAGTCTTCCTCCCTCAAGAGGGCGTTTTGCTCAAGTATGCTAAGACTGAAGTGTTTGAGGTAAGCTGTTATTGCACTATTCAAACTCATTCCACATAACGTTATTGCTCCATCTCATTTAAAAAAATGTAATGTTCTATTGTGTGTGATCAGATTCTGTCTGTGCTTTACTTGCTCAAGTGGTATTTCATTAGGGCCTGGCCACACTACTACTAGGCTTGGCTTCGCTTCGCTTACTCGCATAGTATATCTATATACCATACGATATAGATACAGAAATGTGAGTAAGCGAAGCCAAGCCTAGTAGTAGTGTGGCCAGGCCCTTCGAGTCAATGCTATTTTACTGCAATGTAAGGCTAGGCGTACACCGCTTAGTCAAGACAAGACAAGACGAGATTAGTCACGTTTAGTCACAGTACTTTACATAGTTACTTATGAAGCAACACACACCGATTAGTCATTGCATCGGTGTGTGCTGCTTCATAACTATATGAATTACTGTGACTAGCTAATGTCTTGTCTTGACTAACCTGTGTACGCCTAGACTTATATTCATTGTGAAAAGACATTATTTCTTGTTCAGCCACTTACTGCCAATCTTTTTAGATGAAGAACAATTTTTATAATTTTCTAGAATTTTAGAAATTCTTTAGAGTTTTTTTAAATTTTGGAAACTAGAATTTTATGATATATAATGATTTTAGAAAGATTATTTTTAGCATAAGTATGTGTAAAGAAACTTGCAATCGAATCTGAAATGTCGAACTAATTGTTACAGAAAAGCAGTAACCCCAACTTTCTCAATACGGTGCGATTTCGAGCCAGTGATGGTTTGACGTCCGATTCTCGAATACGATTCATTGCCTACGATGTTTGTGAGCCAGTCTCACAAACCGCCACACCAATTGGAAGCTGTACATTGGTTCTTGGTGCTCTCCAGGTTGGTTAAAAGTATTTTTTCTTAATTATATAGCCTAGTTAGTGAGAAATAACTTGTTGGATGGCTACGCGGTCTGCCGACTGTCAATTGATAATTTTTTATCATTTCCAGATAATGTTTTTTCATTATTCTCTATTTAGATAGAGCCTTATTTTAAAATGGGTAACATCGCAATTTCTATTTGGTGAATGTTGCCACAGATATTGGATTTACCATTTTCCAATCAATAAAACCTGTTTTAGGAGGCGGAACGAATTCGAATCCCCTTGAAATCCAGTTCTTCCTCAACGGTTGGATTTCTCAGTCTGAATATTTGGTCGCTGGAAAGAGAAGAAACCAACAACCCCAGTACTGAGTCCACGCCTTGCCGAGTGCCCCTGCAAAATGATAAGGAGACGAGCTCAGTAAGTAGTTGTAGAAATTTTACTTATTTCTTCGTTATTTGAAATGTTTGGAATATATTTTACGTCCAATTCTGTCATTTTTTCTTGTCCTAATATAAAAATATCGTATCAGTTGTGTATTTTATATAGCTATTAACAATTAAAAATGTTTTCGAAATTTCTTATGAGAGAAATATATCATTATTCTAATATAATATTGTATTATTATACTTTATTAATGCCAAAATGAAGGCAATGATTGGGAGAGAAGCTTCAATCATATTGTTCTTCTCCCGAAATTCAACAAAACTTCTTTGTCCAAAGTATAATCATATTCATTTAATTTGACGCTTGGCATTAGATAGATATTTGGATAGATAAATAGACAGATATTATTTCTTGACGTAATGACGTTGCTGATGACCGTCGAGTACGATGGCAAAGAAATAATATCTCTCTATCTATCTAATGCCAAGCGTCAAATTAAATGAATCAGATTATACTGTTATGTTGTTAGTTGAATCACTCTCATAGGGTTCAATGCACACCAAATGAAACGAAATAAAGCGTTTGGTTTCGACTCAAACATAGAACGAATTCACAAAGAACGTGGCCAAATCGACTGAGACAAACAAAACGTTTTGTCTATGCGGTGTGCATTGGTCTCCCAATATTGTATTTAGTTGGTGAATACATTTTTGATACATTTTATTTCTATTACCTAGGTTTACTGTCATCGGAGATCTCAATCACTGCCTCCCAGATTGGGTACCAAACTGAAACTACCTCATCAGGGACAACTGAAGCTGCTATTCACTAATGCGTGTGTGCAGACCTATCGGTTTCATTCGGGACTGGGTGGCGATATCAGCGTGCATGAAATTATGGCTGAGAGTCAGCTTTGCTTTCAGTTTCCGCAGCATCTGTTGTAAGAATCATCATTTGATTAATCATTAATCCTACCTTGCTTGCTAGTGCTTTATGTTTGACACGACTGTGACACTTTGTTGATTAATTATGTCTTGAAAACTGTCAAATATTTCAAACACTAGTTTATAATAGTCAAATAAACACTACATAGGCTATCAAGTCGAATATTTTCTCTCATTGCAGGAGTTTCTCAGTTTTTAATTGTCTTCGCTTGTATAACTTTTTTCTATTTAATAATTATTATTCTATGTTGTTTATATAACTTCTATAACTAACAGTTTGTTATAACCAACTAAGAGTTTGTTTATAACTAACCACTGTATTGTTTGTAACTATGATGTGTTATGTGTTGTTTATAACACTAATAACTACTCATGTTATACAGCTTGTTTATACATCTCATACGATTCATGATAATTTCTCTCTTGAAAAGTGTCTACCTAGCCCTCTTTCTCTCTCTCTCGGTTTTTTCAACTTTACATATGACTCATCTCTTTTTGTTATAATCAGATTCATTTAATTTGACGCTTGGCGATAGATAGATAGATATTATTTCTTAACATTGCTGATGACCGTAGAGTACGATGGCAAAGAAATAATATCTCTCTATTCATCTATCTATTTAATGCCAAGTGTGAAATTAAATTAATCTGATTATATGTGATATAATGTCATCACTAATAACACATATTCATCTGACGTTTTCTCTTAACATTTGATTTACCAAGTACGTATAATTATTAATGATTGTATGGTTATTTATCGTAAGTATGCTATTTTTTATTCCTTTGCTGAGGTTTATGCCCTCATGAGCAAGCTTATGCGTGTGTAATGAGAGATGACTATTTTTTTGGGCAGTCGGGACCGACGGCTTAACATCACCTATGAAAGACGGAGGATATACCATTATTGACTCAAATACGTTGTGTAGTATTGTGACTCATATAAGCTGTGTAGACCACTGCTTTATCGTGACTTGAATGGCATTTTTTTTATCGTATGGCTTTTTATCGGTGGGGAGACCCTTACGGGTAGGTTCCACCTCGCCTAATTGCACAATTTTTTGTGTCGGTCACCCATCCGAGAGCGGTCTTGAATGTTTGTTTCTTAACCACATGATTACTTGGCAACCGCTCTCACCGAGTGACCACTGATATTACTACTTGAATGGCATTGTTTTATGAACTTGAAACCTTCAGACCTCATCCGGTACCATTACATCCAAAATGTGAATGTTTGTCGTGGTTACCTTGTACAATCTATTTTGTCGATGGATAACTTTCTTATGATGGATAAATGTCCATAACTTTCTTTGTTGATGGATAACTGAAATGTCGTTTCAGAGGCCTGTGGATCCAAGAGGAGAAAGAGCTGCTGCAGGAAGTGGCTGGCATGGGAGAGCTGGTGGAGCCATGGCACACCAGGCAGGTGGAGCTGCTCGACAGGCATTTGCATCTGCTCCATCTCTACTCTCAGGCCAAAGAGAACCTCAATGCTCACAAAGGTATGTTGGTTGCAGCTTTCAATAATCAATTCAAGTTCGTTTTCTCAGGGAGCTGACATCTAAGGGACAGGAAGTAAGAGAAATAAGGGGAGTAGGATGTCGGCCATTTTTATTGGACCTAATTTTGGCGCTGTATTTGAAAACATCTACATAACTTCTACCCAAACCAGCCTAAAAAACACAAAATCCGACAAAAATGTTGTATTTTGCCGTAAATATTAACTATATCCTCTCAACGGTTTTGATTTATACCGCAAAAGATACCATCAACTTTCAAAACTCCATGAAAATTAAATTTAACATGATGGCTCTGAATTCAAATACACCGCCAAAATTAGGTCCATAATAATGGCCGACATCGGTCCAGAGTGTATTCGGCCAATGAGATCGCGCCACACAGCCAATGAGATCGAGACACAGCATGGCCATCTTTAGACAAAACTCAAGAAGGCCATGACACAGGCCTCACCCTTTTTTAACATAGGGAAGATACGATACTTCCACTCCTTCAATGACAGCCCCCTGCGTTTTCTAACTTGATGTACGCAAATAATGTAATTTTTGTTTAAGTTACAAGTTATTGTATTGTTATGTTTTCTTTCCTGTAATAAATTTCTATTGTCTTCCTTACATTACACATTATATTTTACTTTTCCTTGCATAGTGACTATCCAATTTATTCATTTAAAGGTTGTGATTAGCCTACAGTTGTCAACTGTAATCCATTCCAATGAAATGAATTTTGATACGTCTTTATAACGTGATTTAAATTCTTCCAGGTACATTGTTCAAGCCGAGCTCTCGCAAAAACGACCGTTCGCTGGAATTTGCGCCGATCAACCTTCATTTACAACGAATGTGGGTGCAGAATGAAACGCTAAAGAAGTGCGATTTCTATGACATAACTACAGTTGGCGCCTTCACTGCTCATTCTCATAAATCGAAAAATGGTGGTCTTATCAAGTAAGTACTACTCATTACAATCAGAACATTCAACAGGTTGAATGTCAACCTCTTCCAAACGGGTTGGGGGTCTTCGCTGTTTTGAACATTCGGTGTGGCAGCGAGCACAGCCAAGTTGGACTTCCGCTGTGGTTTTCTGGAATGGTCACTGGCTATGGTTTTATAAACGGCCTATATTGATCATTCTCATGTGATTCATTTTGTATTTTATGATCGAACTCAAAAGTGTGTACCAATTTTAAAGTTGGAACAAATATTACCATTACTTATGACGATGGAGAATTGAGTAGGATTCATATTCAACTATGTGAAAATTTTTATCGTGCTCTGGCGAATTTCGCAACGAAATTACCTGCAAATATTTTATGAGGCCTAGTTGTGGGAGATATTAGAACAAAACCTCTCATTTTTATTAATTCGAATAAAATTAAATCTTTGATCTAATTGTCTTTGTTTCCAGATTGTTACAGCAATTGAAAGAATCGCCTACCAGAAGTAACGTATCTCCTCCTGGAAATACCAAAATTGCTATGGCTAACGATACTATTCAGGTAAGCATTCTATTACTTTCTTACCATTTATAATAACATTCATTTAATTTGGCGGATGGCATTAGATAGAGAGTTATTATTTCTTGCCGTTGCTGATGACCGTAGAGTCCGATGACAAAAAATAAAATCTCTATCTATATCTATCTATCTATCTAATGCCATCCGCCAAATTAAATGAATACTATTATACTTATTTTTACCATATTTTTTCTATCTGTAAAGTAATGACATTACTTTCTATCTTGCTTCTGTGCTTTATAATTGAAACAGGACTGTGAAAAAGTTCTCACTATGCTGATGATATTGCTCTCAAATAAAAGTATGAGTCTTTATATGCATTATTATATTAATAAATATATCAAGTAGGCTAGGTATTAATCCATTTGGTTGATTGTTATCCTCAACTATTAATGTTAGCCTGATGTATACCTAAAACAATTATAATGTTAACCTATTATATAAATTCATAATTGTATCACTGTTATATGCAATAATTTTTTCGCATTATAATATGTGAATGATGATAGTTTGCCAAATATCGGCCAGGGATTCAAAATAATCATGATATTGGGGTAAGTAATTGTAGAGTAATTCAAAAGTGAGAAGTATATTTTATTCGTCCCAAATTCAGTTTATTAGAATTTAACAAGTCCGTAATAGAGTAGCTCAATAATTACGTTTTTATGGTAGTGAATTAACAGAAAATATACCATTATACAGAGAGTTTATATTACTATATACTCTCTGTATACCAATAGATAGTTTATGGAAATTTACTGAATTTTTGTTGTAACGTAGGCCTACTCGTTATTCTCACCATTTTAGATTTTTGTAAACATATTCCAAATGGATTTTTTTCTAGTCTAGTTACATTTGATTTTTCTATTAAGGGAACATTCAGTAATTTCCTACAGATCTATATTGAACTCGGAAAGTTTGAGAGCCTGGCTGCTATTAGTTTCTGTTTCATACATTTGCAGGCGATAAAACAGTTGAGACGAGAAGTAGTAGACGCCATGAGAGCCCTTATGAAGCTGGCCAAAGAAAAGCAGACCGCTGGCATGCTGCCGATTTGTGAGGATATGATTTCAAAGGTGAGTGGTTGAATTTAGAATTCATTCAAGAATAGAAATCACTAATCATGATTCAGCAATCTTTTCACCAAATATTATTATCCTGTCAGTTGTAATTATTATCAGATTGTCGGAAATCGCTATTATTATCATCATCACTTCTTATTATTTCAATTTATTCAGATTTGTATTATTCATCATTGTATTGTAAAACTTTTCAAAAAATACTCGTCAATTTTACAAATTATAACTCTCCTTTGTAGCTTTGTTTTCAATATTCTTAGCGTTTTTCCTAATAATTGTTTTGTGGACTTGTCTTCAATCTATCGATTGTCTTATGAATGTAATGTTTAATTCTCTTTCAAATACTGCAAAATATCATAGTATCCAATAATTAAATATTTCGACACAATAATCAACAAGATATTGTCGACATGACCTTTTAATAATAAGAAACAGACATGTTTCAGCACCTTAGGTGCTATCATCAGTGTTACAATTATAGCAATGAAGCTAAGGTGCTGAAACATGTCTGTTTCTTATTATTAAAAATCGTGATAATTGACAATATCTTGTTGTTTTTTTTTTTCATTATGAGTAAGTATCATTACATCTCACCAGACAATGTGTCAGAAGTTATCCAATAATTATAATCAATCAGTCATTACCCACTCACAATGAACAAGCCTGAATTTCAGGTGTATATCATCCTTAGAAGAATGAGTGAAACCATAATTTCAATTTTACGATTAGAGATTCTTAATATAGGCTTTAACGGCGTGAGGAACTCTTCCTTCATACTGTTCTGTACATTTGTATTGAAGAAATATAATTACATCATTCGAAATTACCATCCACCGTGTATTGTAGTAGAATCAGATAATTGAGTTGTTCCTACAAGTGACCAAATACAGGTCGACAAACTGTTATTCCACCCACAGATACTAGAATACATGATAGGGTTCATGAGTAGGATGCGCAGCAGTCTGCTGAGAAATCGACGTGGCTTTTCTAGCAAAAAATCACTTTTCTGTAGGTCTTCGAGTGACGTCACGCCTCTTCAAATTCAGGATTTGGGATTTGCGGGTACGCTACAGTGTATTCTAGTATCCATGATTCCATCCCATTGGCTGTAGCTACAGCTAAAGATCACGAACTAATAATTTATATTCATGATCATATTGTTTAAACAAGTAGAAAACACAATTCACTGAACTCGTGTTTAGTTATGTGCAAATACTGTAGAATAACGTTCATTAATGCTCTTGATTGGATTTTTCTCAAGTTGATTCAAGATTCAAGATTTTCATTAGCCATAAAATAAAACAGGTTTACAATAGGCATTGTCACATACAAAATATAGTTTTCACATACAATTCAGTCATTTATTCAAACTTATTCAATCATTTATTTATTTTTCAATTATTCAATCATTTATTTCATTTATTCAATCATTACTAATAAAATACTCATTTGTTGAGTAAAAACCTCTAGCCTTCAGCCACTCAGCAACAGTTCTTTTGAAAAGGGTCACAGGCATCAGTCTGACAGATAAAGGCAACTTTTTGAACTTGTTGATAATACTAAACCTGTGTTATGTGCTAACAGCATGTACATTAATTCACTCGATTGGATTTACTTTCAAGTTTTGAACACAAAACACTAAAATTGTGTCTAGTCATGTGCAAATAGCATGTCCAATTATTCACTCGATAGGATTTTTCCCTCCTTTCAAAATTCTAAATCATTCTGAAGAGTGAATAAAACTACAACCTAAGTGGAATTAGGTTATCACGGCGAGGTGGAACAACCTTCGGGTCTCCCCACCGACAAAAGCCATACGCTAAATAAATAAATTCCCTCCTTTAAAACACTAAACTTGTGCCTAGTGATGTGCAAACAGCATTTCCATTAACGCACTTGATTGCAGACTCGAATCCTGTTAAGCCTGTGGGATCCAGGTCTGGTGGAAGAGGCGCTGTCGTTTGTCGAAGAGCACAAAGTGTCGATGTCGGAGGAAGCGAGCAACACGAGTGGCGAAGACAGCGTCACGCTGTCGCCATTCAAGCGCATCACTCAGCAGCTCAGCTTCAACGAACTCAAATCGCCCGATCTCGACGAGTTGGTCACACCGGACAGTCCGCGCTGTCTCAGGTAATGTCATCACCCATCTTTAGATAGATAGATAGAAGACTTTTTTTCTGAATTTGAATTTTCCACTTTGTACATTACATAAGTGCTGTGAGCGAAGTTGAGGAATAAGAGCCCCCCTCTTCCACTTAACCCACTATGGGCCGGTTCATGAGCTCGGGATTTAGCTAAGTCCTAGACTAAAACGGGTGGCCACCGTAGCATCGACAAAAGTTACTATATATTTACTACGCTTATACTTTTATCTATGATTTATTTGTTTCAATTTACTGCATTTGTTAGTTTTAATTATTATTGTTGCGTTTGTAAATTTTAAACCATTAATGAGTGGTAGTGCAGATAATGAGATTAAAGAAGTGTACAGTTTTCCTTTTCACTATTATTTTGTTGTTGCTTAGCTGATTTTTGAAGAGAATGTATTCAATTTTTTTTTAAATATATTATATTATGTTATTTATAATACCAGCAGACGTCACGGCGTGCGAGAGCTTTTTAATAATACTGCTCAAAACAAAATTGTATTTTTAATTGTGAAATTTATTTGTTTATTTTTCCAAGTTGACCACGAATACTGAATAATGTGGTCAACTGTAGTTCCTGCTTTTCAAATGGATTTTTTTGTATGATTTTGTTTTTTCAAAGGAATAAAGTTCATTATATTATATATTATTATATTATATTATAGCCTATACTAAGGGCTCTCTATGCTCCTAACCCTCTAACCAGTCGAGACAAACGTTTGACGATGCTACGGTAGCCACCCGTTTTAATCTAGGACTTAGCTAAATCCCGAGCTCATGAACCGGCCCTATATCTTTCAGAGTATTGAAGGTTAAACATGCTTTTTTTAAATTTGTTGTACAGGGTATCGGTATCCCAAAACTAGTGACAAGTACTATCTCGGTATTCTACTAGCTCTTCCACTTAACCCACTAGTTATCCTATATCTTTCAGAGTATTGAAGATTGAACATGCTTTTTTTTAATTTGTTATACAAAGTGTCCCAAAAGTAGTGACAAGTACTATCACGGTATTCTACTAGCAAAAAAAAAAAAACAGAAAATGTAGATTTATCATTAGTTTTAATGTAATCTGCCATTTTGTTGTTTAAGAGTTTGCATCTTATCTCGTTAATGGATTATCATTTCATGAAATTTTGTAGGCTTACTAATAAGTTTCCGGATTACGAAATAGTATATTAGATTTTCCGATATCTGAATTTTTTTTAAATGTCTGCTGGCTGAAATTTCCAAGAGTTTACAGAAGAAGTTGTGGTTTCTACCAAAATTTTTGGTATTTCAAAAATGTGAACTGTAGAGCTTTTCATTTTGAAGGAAGTTATACCAGATTTAGTAAAATCCTATAATAAATAACTGAGATTTAGCGATTTCTTGCCAACTCTCTCGATTTCAAGCGTAATAATCCAGTACATAGAAGACAAGCGATTTCGATAGTAACTGTTACCTAACTGGGAACCGATAAATCGCTATAAGCTTGAATGAGGTAAGGCTAGGCGTACACCGGTTAGTCAAGACAAGACGACAATAGTCATTTTTAGTCACAGTAATTCACATAGTTGCTTATGAAGCAGCACACACTGATGCAATAACTAATCGGTGTGTGTGCTTCAGTTGCTTCATACTGTGACTAAACGTGACTAATCTCGTCTTGTCTTGTCTTGACTAACCGGTGTACGCCTAGCCTAATTCAGACAATGGTCAGTCCATGTGCCTTAGCAACTATTTATTTATTGAGTCAAGAACTAATGATACTCAATGGTGTTGAATGCTCAATGGTGTTGAATACTCAATGGTGAGTCACGTTTAGTCACAGTAATTCACATAGTTGCTTATGAAGCAGCTCACACTGATGCAATAACTAATCGGTGTGTGTTGCTTCATAAGCAACTATGTGAAGTACTGTGACTAATCTCGTCTTGTCTTGTCTTGACTAACCGGTGTACGCCTAGCCTAATTCAGACAATGGTCAGTCCATGTGCCTTAGCAACTATTTATTTATTGAGTCATGAACTAATGATGCTCAATGGTGTTGAATGAATAACTATAGTTAGCAATAGTTTATTCACTCGATTTTTAGCGAAAGCTAGATCTAAGGTCTAGTTCCTACCCCCTAGAAACTTAGTTTTATTCACTTCACCCAATATCTTACCTTTTCAGGGGATTCTGGGATGTGCCTCGCCACGCCCAACCCGTGCAACAAGATGTCGTCGGCGAAGACGATGACGTGGAAAAGCAGTTTTCCGCTTTCCCCGATGCCGACGACGACTGCAGCTACGGGAAAAAGTCGATCGACGAAAACTCGAACGTGGCGACTGACGATAGTCGAGGCGACGATGATGAGAACGAGAACGAGTTTGCGTCGATGTCGAACGGGTTTGACTGCGAAATCGGACGACGGTTCCTCGACACACACGCCATGTGCAGTTCGCCGTCGGCCAACTATTACAAGCCGACCGACGAGCCCGAGCCCTGGGACCTCACTCAGTTGAACATCGAAGCCAGTGTTATGTGCCTTGTCAGCAAGGTCAAGTTTCTGTGTGGAAGGTGCGGGTCGCCGGCTGTTAGGTTAAGGTGATTATGACATTTTTTACTCAATTTGGTATATTTTTTACTCAATTTTGGTATAAATTTTCGAATTGAATTCAATATTATTGAATTTTTTGAATTGTTTGGTGTTTTTTTTTTGGCTTTTTATTGACCTTTTCAAATTTAAAATTCGTAATTTATTTTCGGTTTGTGTTTTTTGAAGTGAAAATCGTTGATGTGAACAAAACTATTGTACATAACCTTAATTTGAACAATTTATCAGACTAAATTTTGGAACAGAAGAAGTTTTGGGTTAACACCTGTTTTTTCTTTCCAAGATTGTATTGCTTGATCCAATAAATGATTATGATTATGATTATATTGGTTAGAATTATCCTATTCTGTAGATTTTGTTATTTTCCAGTTGAGACACATGCTTTGGTCTTGTTAACACTTGTTAATTATTATTCTAATGTAATTTACAGTAATGTATTCCTTCAATGAAGGTTAATAAGTGCAATGGTTTACTTGTAAGAGTATCAGTTGTCGCCACTGAGGCTAGTAACTCGAAATCCGTGTTGAGCGGCGACTCTAACCTCATTGACGACAGTTGAAATTGAAATTGAATGTTATTTCTTCATAAAATACATTACAGCAATAATAACACATAGATTGTATGAAGAATTTCCTCTTATGGGCAAAAGCCCGTAGAAGAGGAAAGAGTTCCTATCAGAAGACAAATAAAAAATACAAAGACTATGTTCATTAAAACTAAAATTCGTTGATACATCAGTTCATCAAAATAACATTTTCAAAAGCGGATTCATAATAATTAGAAACCATAATAAAAAAAAAATATATGTACATTAGCGTATAGTGTGATACAAAAAAACAGAAAAATAATACAACAAGCAACAACAGAACATAATTGTTTTGACAGTTGATAGTGTTAAGTAAATCATATGTCATATAGTAATCATATATCAATGAGTTCATATAAACTTATCAATAATCTCTTTCTAAATGATTTTTAGATTGCTTCTCTTGGATAAATTGGATAATTGGCTACTATTTGATTATTGGATAAAATCTAGTGGCTCATAGTACTAAAACATTTTTTTTTGTTTAGTTCGTAAAAACAATAATATTATAGAGTTTGTCAATTAACAATTATTTTATTAACGTTTGAGTGTCAATAATTGTATAATTATTATTATCATTTAATTATTATTAGCATTTTAATAAATGCTGTTCTCTTAAAACTAAAATGATAAGCTTAAATAAAAAAAGCATTGTTAAGAACTGGTACACACCTCTATTAAAGAGAATTAGAACACTATTGGATTTTAAGCATATTATGCAGATGACCAATCCAGGATTGTTGGAAAAACCATAGAAGGCTGAAACAACTTCTATAAACATCAGATAGACTTAGCTAAAAAGAAAGGCGAATGATGATTTTATACTGAAATCTAATAATATGTGCAAAGCTGCCTGGAAGGTAATTAATACAGAAACAGGGCGACAGCCTAAGAATAAGTCCCAATCTGAACCACACCTTTTATCTGCTGAAGAGTTCAATGATTTTTCACAGGCATTTCAAATAAAATCTCTGTAAATAATGGTAATGTAGTAATATAGTTAGGGTTCTATTGACATCTTGTCTACATCTGATTTCGAGAAACTCTCAGACCAATCAACAGTCTTTTGAGTGGTGTGATGTAAAACCAGTTATTTGTGGAATTGTTTTAGGCTTAATGGTTCCAAAGACAGAGGATATTTTGGATTATCTAATTTTGCCTTGAAGAAAATTATAAATTTCATCATAGAACCTCTAACACTCTTATAAAGTTAGGCTCTAAGAGTAGGAATGTATCCAATTGTTTAAAGTCACCGTTACCCGGTGTAAGTATATAAAAAGGGAGATAAGTCTGACATTAATAATTGTAAATTAGGTCGATTTCTCTGGTGCCTGTCATATCCAAGATAATAATGGAAAGTGCAATCAAAATCTAAATTGAGAAATATTTTTGAGCAGAATAAATTGTTTCAGTCAGCGCAGTTTGGTTTCAGACGTAATTTAGCACTGCTAAAAAGAAACAGTTGAGAGTGTTGTGTCTTTTATTAATGGCTTTGAGAATGAGAAGAGGTTAGTGCCCTGCTTTTAGACCTTAGCAAAGCCTTCGATATCATTCCACACAAGCAACTTATTGAAAACTGCACTACTATGGATTGAATGGAAATGAGTTGTCACTTCTTTCATGTCATATCTCTCTGACAGATTTCAGTATGTGAAAATTGGAGAGTAGAGGTCTGATTATAAGTAGGTATCAGGAAGAGTTCTCAGAGGGTTCTGTCCTGGGCCCATTCTTGTTTATAGTATATTAACGAGTCTTCCTCACATACATTCCCAGTAAATAAATCTGTACTTTACATAGATGACACAACACTGTTAAAGTGCTTAATAAGTCTTCTGTTATCAATGAAAATTGTAAATACATATATGAGCAACAGGGCTAATCTTTGGTTCTCTGCTAAACAAGCTGGTGGTAAATGAGAGCAAACAAGTCTATTGTATTTGGTTTAAGTAGAATTGAAAAGACTGCAAAATTACTAAGGATAAACCTCTGATTCCAAACTCACCTGAATACCCACACAGATGCTCTTTGTAGTCGCCTATCCAGAGTAATATTCTTATTGAAAAGGTTGAAATCATGTAATACTAGCGCTAGTTTAACTTTTGATGGCTTAAAACCTTTGCTCTTTTCCATTCCCACTCCTGCAATATGGCACTTTGCTGTGGGGCAATTCCTGAGTGGTGCCATAGCGACGTCTTATTTTTGTGTCAGAAAAGAGCTGTACGAACTCGTTTTCAATCTGGGCAGAATGGATTCTTGCAGGCCATTTTTTCAAAAGGAACGGTATTTTAACTTGCTCGTCTTGCATCTTTATGCTGCAGGCTTCTAATATTCATCAAAGAAAACTTCTTGAATAAGTGGGAATTTCAGATGCGGTATACATGAGCACAACACCACAGCATGTAATCAAATTAATTCCGAGCGGATGCGGCTTTCCAAAACCCAAAAGTTGTATTTGTATACTAAAGTATAAAAAGTATATAATAAGCTGCCAATGTGTATCAGTGAAAAGGATCACAAACCTTTCAGGCATGCTGTTTACAAAAGTGCGGTTCAAAGAGAAAACATTTTATTCATAGTAGAAAAATGTTAAGTGTGACACCTAAACCGTCTGAATTCCAGACAATACATTTATAGCCTAAATGTAGAGACTGCATGTAGAAAATCTATGCAAAAAATTATGAGTTGTAGTTATTATTATTATTGGACGAAGTTATCATTATTATTGTTAAATTATTAATGTATTGGCCTTACTGATTTGTTATCTACTGTATTCTAATTCTTATTTTAATATTATTAGTTCCTTTTGTATGTATAACTGACTATAGAATAGAAAAGACGGTTAACTAAAAAATGTTTGACTCTGCCTTGTTATACAAACTGTATTATTGGCTGTGAATAAATATTATCAATTATCAATTATCAATTATCCTTATGGCTTTACTTCCGAATTATCCAATGTTCCTCAATGATATAGTGCGATTCACGTCAAGAGTCCAACATTGCTTAGCATGGGGAGAGTTTTGCTATTCTTGTTCAGCACAAGGCAGTACTGATGTCTTTATCCTATCCGCACTGTGCATAGTTGCCGCACTGCATTATTGTCGCACACAGTCCCAACAAACACGTTGGGTGCAGTTTTCTCTTTTTCTCTCAGTGAAACTTGGCATCAATGCTCCTCATATAAACAATGCTGACTTCTTGACGTGAATCGGACTATAGAAGAAATATGGTGAGTTTATTGGTAGGTAGGTCCATGAATTTCAACTCATAATTTTGAATAATTATATAGGTCAGTACATTTAGGTTCGTAATTGACAACTTGCAGGTCCCAACGCAGCATTGGAAGGTCGAGGAGTTTCCGCAGCGACCTGTCCACACATCAGGACGTGGTCACTAGTCAACCATCGAACGGTGCGACCACCATCGTCACTCAGCCCAAAGCCACGCGCACCAACAGTGATGATGCCATCAACAAAGCCGTAATTACTTTCACTTTTATTCTCCTCTACTCATACTTTTCGAAATTACTTACAGAACTTCTTGTCATTTCATTAGCAACTAATCGTATAAGTTCAAACTACATTGGATGAGAGTTGGTGCGAGCTGCGAGTTTTCGTTTTCAACTACACCTTTTCCAGTTGTATTTGAGAAAGTATCTATTGTAATTGAGAATGGTCATTTGTAATTGAGAAAACATCAGTTGTAAATGAGAACGGCCAATTGTATTTGAGAAGATATCACATGTAATTGAGAATGGTGTAAATGAGAAAGTGTCATTTGAAATGTGAGAAAGATGTAAGTTGTAAATTGAGAATCAAATTAAAGAGCATCCGTGACCGCACGTTTTAACTTCTCATTTACATGACGATTTCTCATTTACAATTACCATTGTTCTCAGTGCAATCATGCTGACATCTTTCCCAAATACAATTGACCGTCTCCTTCCAACTGATTTCTCAGGAGTGAATTGGCTATTTTCTCCAGCGTAGCTCAATTGGGAAAAAGGTGTAGTAACTCGCGTACAATGTAACAATGGCGTGATTGGTTCTATAGCTATTGGTCCACTCCTACTAGTTGTAAAAATTTCGCTTTTACGAGTTCCAACTCGCATCTAATGTAATCGTGGTTACATATATTTTTTTATTTCTCAACTTGAAACCTCAACTTCAGACCATGATCAACTTGGCAGGTCTTTATTTTGACGTATATTATGATTCCGTATTTAACACTGTGCTTTCTATCTTTTCAACTGTTACTAGTCTACCGTTAATATGTATCTTGTACCGCAATGGCTGCATAAAATTTACTCAACTTCTAATATCAACTGTCACAATAATAAAAAATATGCTTGCCTTTATAAAATGTCATGGCCTATAGAAAAGTTGCACGCATAATATAATTTCTGAGTTGAAGAATAATTTTGATTAATTCTCAGTGTATTTTATTTCTATAAAGAATATAAGAGTGTATTTAAGAGTGTTTTAAGAGTGTATTTTACTTATTATAAAGTCACAATGAACTTCATTTACATTTTCACTATTAATTATTATTTTTGTATGCACTCTGTTTTTGTACGTGGAATAAACTATATTTTGTTTTGATTTTTTTACTTGTATGAACTTATGTGAACATTTTGTATGATCTTTTTTATAACTTGCCTACTGCTCTTGCAGCCTGATAAAAAAAAATGAATCTCAGAGCCGCTTCCTCCAGCAAATTGCTGCCAAGTAATAATTCTTGAGCTGATATCAATTTTTTTCTGCTACTTTTCCTATTCTCCAGATAGAGACTTAAGCCAGTGTATTGCTTAAAGCAGTGTTGAGGAAAGCAGGCTATTCAATCAACCTAATATTATAATTGTTGTGTGTTGAACTTCATTTTCTTCCTCCTTCAAGGTATTTTTTATATTCTGCTTTATTACTTTTCTTGACAGTTGCACTCAAGATTTTGTTCATCTATTATATTAGCAACTCTTACCTGCGCGCACTTGTTCCTTGCAGGTAAATAGATTTGTAATTTTTTGAACATTTGTTTTGCGATTATTATTTGAAAATCTGAATAAAAGTTATTTGATTTGATTTGGATTTGTTGATCAGGTGGACTGCGCGACAGTGGTGCGCAACAAGTTCCACGACGGGCTGGACTTTGCGACGATGACCGACTGGACGGTGGAGCTGCGGCCGAGCATGCGCAAGCTGCGCCAGGCCATGGACGGGCTGCTGAAGACGGCGCGCCTGACGCACAGCGTGTTCCGCGTGCAGGAGGACCGGCGCGCCGCGCAGCGCACCTGCAATGTGCGCTATCGACGCCATGTCTGCTTCTCGCAAGCGGTCAGTTTTCCATCAATTAAATATTTCTATATTTATTATTGTACGATACAACATGAACAGCGTCAATTTAGTTTACTAATGAAACAACAACATTTTTACTGGGAATTATTGACCAATTGATTGTCCAAATATAGCAGGATCCAATTAACTTGTCAGAAATCATCTGTTCCAGTAATAATTAAACAGTGATTTCGACACAATAATCAAAAGGCTTGAAAGCCTTAAGAACTTTAAAGTCTTTAAAAGACCTTTTTAAAGAAGACCTTTCAAAGAATAAATTTTTAAAAGACCTTTTCAGCGAGATTCAGCATTTGTAGGTTAAGTATTGTGATCATGTGCTCGTCGATCATATGTTTCATGACAAGTTAAATGGATCCTGCTATAATTATTATGTAGGGCCTTATTGCGATCGTACTGGTGCCCGTCTGTACGCACGATATCTAAGGAACGGAATATCGTATGAAATTAGATAGATAGATAGTAGTATCAGTGGTCACTTGGTGAGAGCGGTTGCTTAGTTATCATGTGGTTAAGTAACACTCATTCAAGACCGCTCTCGGATGGGTGACCGACACAAAAATTGTGCAATTAGGCGAGGTGGAATCTACCCGTAAGGGTCTCCCCACCGATAAAAAGCCATACGATAAAAAAAAAGATAGATAGATAGTTATTATTTTTTGCCATCGGACTCTACGGTCATCAGCAACGTCAAGAAAACATACCTATGTATTCATCTATCTATTCACCATCTGCCAATTTGATGAATATTACTTTAGGTTAAAAGTGTTCATTCTGTGTGAAATGTTTTGTCTTCTGTAACAATAATTATTGGTAAACTCAACTTTCTTCCTATACCATATCTTACTATTCTCCTATCGTTTTCTGATTACTACTTATTTCTTTCTACTCTCTTTATTTACTTACTTATTATTTATTCATTTACTGACTACTTATTTTGTTTTGCAGCTGACGTCACTTGTAACTGCACTGATGACCAAACTATGGTGCCAAAAACCGGATCCGACGTTTCTGTTGATTTTGAGCTCAATTGGACCGTTGATTTCGTTCGAATGTTTGCTGAGCTACTTCGGGGATGAAATCGACATGTGGGGAGACATGTCCATTGCCGTTGAAGATCTGCGAACGGTCACTTTCACTGCTGTGCGATGTCCGGCTGATATCAGGCAAGTCTTTTATGCTTTATGCTTTTATGGATTAATCACTTCCTAGTTATTAATAACGTGATCAAACTTTTCATCTAATAAGTTCAAATAAAATAGTCTCAAATCTTGTTCAATTATTGACAAAAACATATGAACGTATGAACCTCACAATGCTGAAGAATCTTCTCTGAACAAAATTGTTTTATCTAATTTATTTTCTCTATAGTTCACTAATATGCCTCCAATGCCTCTTTCCTTTTGTTTCAACCAATTTTGCAGCCTATTTTTAGCCTATCTTTTCAATTTCTATTTCATTTGCTTATACAATTTATTTTTATTTCAATTTTATTCCCAATGTTATTTTTAATTTAAAGTACTGTTTTCATTATGTTTTCTATTGGCTTATGTTTGTTTATTTATTCATTTATTGAATATAAACATTTGCTGAAGCAAGAAATCCAATGATCCTTTTTGCTTCCATTAAAATAATGAAATAATTATTCAAAATAGATTTGAAAGGTAGAATTTGTTACATAAGATATATAAGTCTCTAGAAAAAAAGGAGAAAAATTGTACATATGATCGAAAATAGCTATAAAATATTCATGAAAGGAGAGAATATGAATAAATTGCAAAGTTAGTTTTAAATAATACAATTTTTTTATCGTATGGTTTTTATTGGTGGGGAGACCCTTACGGGTAGGTTCCACCTCGCCTCATTGCACAATTTTTTGTGTCGGTCACCCATCCGAGAGTGGTCTTGAATGTTTGTTACTTAACCACATGATTACTTATGTGGTAATAATACAATGACTAAAGTCCACTCTTTGACAATGGAACTACAGCAAATAATCCATAAATTCAATTATATTATACTATAGTATAATATATGTTTTTTAATACAAAATCTCAATACAAATACTTTTATGATGTTTTTGATTATATTCGATTTTTGTGTGTAAGTTAATTTACGTTTTTTCTTTCAATGTGAATTAGACCTAGCTAGTTTGGGAGGTACAAATACACAAAAGTACAAATACTTTTATGATGTTATTGATTATATTCGATTTTTGTGTGTAAGTTAATTTACGTTTTTTCTTCCAACGTGAATTAGACCTAGCTAGTTTGGGAGGAAGTTGAGAACACGTTTGTGTGTTTCAGGAGCAGCCATCAGATAGTGCCGAAAGTGAGTGGCTCTCGAGCGGCGTTGACGGTGCTGCTTCCGGTGCCCGACGCGATTCACTCGCTGCTTCCGCTGACGTCGTCGTCCTTCCACGTGACGCCCGTCTTCTTCAACGTCGGCATCAACGAAATGGCCAGCGTCGCCGAGAGTCTGGGCGCCACGAGGCCGCAAGAGCGCAGCAACGTCGACAACTTTGATCGTCTCAACCAGTACTATCATCGCTTCAAGAAGCTCAACATCGGCGAAAAACGAGGTAAGAATTATAGCAGGAGTTTGTCAAACTTTTGTTCAAACTTTTCAAGATTATTATAATTGTCATAAAACAGCTGATTTACACAATAATCAAAAGCTTGAAAATCAGCTGTTTTTAACAATTTCAAAATAATCCTTTGCTATTTAAGGATCCATTTAACTTGTCAAAGAAAGCAGCTGATTGATGTACGCTTGTTTGCTAACGTTAAATCAGCTGTTTGTATGAAAATTCAAAATAATCCTGAAAAGTTTGAACAAAAGTTTGACAAACTTATCGTTGCGTGTAGATCCGTGCTTTAGATCAGTTGTCTCGGTCAGTTGTATAGCAGGATCCAATTAACTTGTCATAAATCAGCTGATCGACGAGCATATGATCACAATACTTAACCTACAAATTCTGAATCTCGCAGATTATTGAAAAGGTCTTTCAAAAAGTTATTCTTTGAAAGGTCTTCTTTAAAAAGGTCTTTAAGACTTTCAAGCCTTTTGATTATTGTGTCGAAATCACTGTTTAATTATTACTGGATCAGCTGATTTATGACAAGTTAATTGGATCCTGCTTTACTAATAGCTACGTAATAATCTATTCAATTGCAAAGAAGCCTGAATTTCAAACAATTATAATAAAAAAATACTATTTAGAATATCCCAGAAACTCTTGAAAGCAAGACTACGAATTCTTGCAGTCTTGGATAACTCCAGTAGTCGTTATCAATGAAACGAAACAATGTTTATTTATTTATTTATTTCAATTTTACAATTTGAAATAAGGTAAAGATGGTAAAATTCCAGACCCACTGGGTCTGGAAAGACCCATAGTGGAACAAAAACAAGAATAGTATTGTACAGTAATAGACAAAATATTTAAACTAAATAACAATAAGTACAAAACAGCATATCAAAGTTTACAATACAATGAAAAATAGAAAATAAAAAAGATGGGCGTTCTATCAATTTGAATGTTCTATTCAAATTGACCCTTTTATCGAGTGGCTTAGAGAGGGCCAAGAGAATGAGTGGATAAGAGTGATTGAGTGATTGGTAATAGTGATTGAAAAATGACGAATCCAACCTGAAAATTAGATAGCCAATTTGCAGATCTTAATGCTTTGAATAAGAATCACTAAATAACAGAAAGAGAAATGTGATTGAATGATGGATAGTTCATCAATCCAATCGGATTCTGTTTTAAACCCATGTTTTGTTACTGTAATTCTTGGGCGGAAAGAGATCACCAATACTAATAATTCATTCTAGGATATTCTATATTGCACTCATGTAAATTTTTGTGAATAAAATTTATTTGAATTTGAATTCTTGTGTCTAGAGGAACTCATTGATAGTAAGATACACTTTGTTAACACACTTTTTCATCTGTGATATTCTTGAAGAAGTTGATGAATCTCCATTGGTATTTATAATAATAATTGTGTGATTTGTCCAGATATACTTCAGCTACAGGTATTTGAGCACATTATCAATTGTTGCAAGATTTCTAATGTATTGTCAGAAATTGTTATGATTGTATGAATTAATAATTAGAAACAGAAATTTACGATATAAAATTTCATGTTCTTGATTTACTTTTTATTACTTATTTATATATTTATAACTCTAATTGCCTTCTATCTCTTATTGTTTTTCTAGTAGGAGCAATACAACCCCATCCAATGGAAGAAGGTGATTTGTCAGTTTTAGAATAATTTCATTGTAAGCCTACTTTTGAATATTTTCACATTCCTGTATTGTTTCAGGTGCAATCGGCTCGTTCGCTCTTTCTCCTTCGTTGTCAGAGTTGATTGAAAATATGAAAACCATGGTCAACAATCCGACTAGTAAAAATGTTGAAATACTTCATATAGCAGCTAGAGTATGCCGTAGAATGAAAGGTGAGAATCATTTTCTGTTCTTTTCATCATACCTTTTCAATTTAATTTTCTGAAGAAAAAACTGTTGTCATTTATCATCAATGTTTTGCGATCATGGAAGAATGTTTTGAACTCTACATTCTGCTAACTGAAAAATGTGTGGTTTTGACCAAGCAGGAAATATAAACATAGATAAGCGATAGGAATAGATCGGTCAAGGCATAGGGAACTGTGTGACGGTTTTGTGTTACATCAAATCGTGCTGGCCATGTAGTTCTGTCCCACATGGTAAGATAGCGCTGACGCTGGCGTCTCCTCTCTCAATCAAAAACTAAACTCTATGATTTTATTTTCTAGGTCTAAGGTTTACGAGCTGCAAAAGTGCCAAAGATAGAACAGGTATGTCGGTAACTCTGGAGCAATGCAATGTACTTAAGCAAGAATACGATTTGGCTGAACATGAGTTCCAAAGAGCACTGGATTGCATGAGAAGGTAAGCCTCTCAAGTTTTATTTTGACTATTATTTGACTATAATTGTTCTCATTGTTACTTGAATACGATTGTTTCAAGGCTTCAAACTTATAACATAATCGTTCTTAATGTTTTAATCCTATTAGTGATACGATAATGATTTATTCTATTAATTTTTGATGGTATAATTTGTACCTGGATAATATCGGAGGCTAATAACTACCTCAGAAATAATTAATCAGATTAATAATTATTAATCAACGTTATTATGAAGTATGAAAATGATAAGTTGCTGGATTCATCTCAGTTCATGGTTCATGAGCTACATAATCTATCAAAAAATGAGCTATGTCTTCCATTTCTGTGCAATGGAATGGGATGTAGTATAGTTTTCTCTATCGTAGTTTTTTATTTAAGAATCATGTATTATTTCATATTAAATTTATTCTTATAAATTGTTAATAAATAATTGGAATCTTATGTATTGAAAGAGTTTTGCAAAACTAATGACAGTCAGTGTGGCCGTTATATTTCACTAATTTAGATGCGGTTTGCGCCAAAGGAAAAGATAGTGGACCTAGATGTGCAGGTTTCATTTGTATTTTGGAAAAAATACGTTCAAGTGACAAAAAAGTAAATTGAACTCAGCGCCATTCTCAGCTTTTAAAGGAACTGCTTGAACCTGTCTACTACAGAGAGTGTATAGTAATATACTATACACTCTCTGTACTGTCTACTAGATAAGAGTATTGAATAAGTTGCTAAATAAATAATGATCTCTTGTATATCTTTGTATGAATTAAAAAAAATAATATTAACTATAGATTGCTAGTGAATTTATGGTTCGTAAATATTAAATTATGTGGGTAGAGTATTATTATTGAATGAACATGATTTTTGTTTACAGTGAAGGATGCAGGAGAGAGAACACTTATAAAAATATCGGAGTCAGAAAGTACGCTTTCAACAGTGTACAGTTATTAACGTTCCCCAAACTATACAGACCTCCAGCCGGCACTTATGGATCAGCTCAAACATAATTGAACACAATCATCGATCACTGTATAAAGCGTAAATTATTACAATCATCTGTAATTATTGTTCATTTGTACAATGTACTTCAGCTTTAATAGATTAGGATTTTAATGCTTTTGTTAATAATGTATTGTTATAATGTATGATTAATTTATTCAGGGTAGATAGAGATGAGGAATCGTTCATTATGAAAATCATTCATTCATATGAAATTTGAAAAAGAAACAAATATTATTCTTTGTAGATTTCACTTTGTAAATATTTATTGTTGAATAGTATATAGATGGCTGGTAATCCAGCGTATATTTGTAGGAACAATGCACCAATTACAAATTTCTAATTATTATTATGAAACTGGGGGCTCCACTTCAGTCTCTAATTCAATCTTAAATAATCATCAGTGTTTCAATTAAAATTTTTTAATGTAGCCTAATTTCAAAAAATATTCATAATGTAAATGAATATCTAAACCCCATTAAGAAGAATTCCATATTCATGTGAACATCTTGAAGGATATACCAGAAAAATATTCAAATTAAAGATAATTAAATTGAATTAATTTAAAGGCCTTGAAAATGAACTGTAAAGATTGTGAACTCCATAAATACTGACTTATAGTTACGTATGTGACTAATAAATTTAGAGAATGTTCCCTGCAATTATGCCATGGCATAGCAGTCAACTAGCAGGCACGTACATAAATTAATAATATACCACGTTTTACCTTTGAGTCCTCTTCTTGGATATCGCATATTGAAATTCCTTCAAATGATGAGAAGATTGTTGCAACTGTTGAATTTTCTTGACGCTTTTGCTTCTATATTGCGTCTTAAGCTTTGTTATTTTCTGATGTTTACGATTATATACTAAGTGCCATTGCATTTCAGATAATAATAATACTCATTCAGCTATTGAACAAATAATTGTCCAGATTTATTTAAATTTCGTGTATTAATTTTTTGGCGATTTTCATTTTTTTAACCACTTTATAAGGTTGGATGCAATGTCGGCTGTGCATTTTGGTAGCAATCATTTTCGTATTGCTTTTTATAAAACCGATCGTTTGGATTTAAGTGATCCAATGAAAGAGGAACCCTGAAGGACAATAAAATCCACAGAGACCTAATTAAAAATAGAAAAAAAAATTATGTTGGCTCTGAACCATTGTATTCGATTTAAAAAAGATCAATAGATAGTTCTCAACATCGATAGATAATATTTACAGATCTTATAGCGAATATCCATTGTCATTAAATTCGAGTTAATCACACAGAGAGAACATACTGGCAGGATTTGGCTTACAGTATCACTAAAGCGAATATTTGTGATTAAAGCTATCAATTCCCGAGAATTGGCTTTCGATCATTTTTTCATGCGTCTCCTCGTGACTTCGTTTACTCTCATTAATAAATTCCTCTTGCAGAATACCACTCGACAATAGTCTCCAATGAAACCTGAATTTTTCCTTCTTTCCGATTGGCTCATTAGATTCATTGTAAATCCAGCAGGACACTCCCTCCTTTGGCTTTCCTTTGGTGGGGGCATTCAGAACAATTTTAATTTTCTTCTCAGGATCGGGTTGATTCGCTTTCGGTTTGATATCCAACGGTTGTTTTGAGCAGACAGCTTCAATGAAGTCAAGATCTTCAGTCGATAGAGTGGTTAGAGTGCGCTTCTTCTTAGCCTATGGTTGCCCTCCTTCACCCTCCTCTCCTTTCTTATCTTCTTCATCTTGTTTTGGCTTGGATTTCCCCAGAGCCTCCACGAGCGATATCACAAAAGCCCATAGCAGATCTACTTTTTTCGAATAGATGTTTGCGATTCTTCAGCTAATATCTCTTTTTATTCTTCTTCACGTACTTAATGAATTATTCGTGACTGAAACTTGAATATCTTAAATACTTTATTGATCTTTTGAACAATGTTAGGATAAATCACTAAACGTAAAGAATAAATATTACATCAGAAGTTGAGACTAAAAGAGAGTACAAGTTTGAAATTTATTATATTATGGTATAGTCATGTCAATTCAAATTCATATATATTTCTTAGTTTCAATTTGTGAGAGATGTAAATACGTTAGGGATGAAATATTGATGTATATACTCAACTAGTCATAGATTCGTTGTTTCAAAGATTTTTCTTCAACTTATTTATTGACACGTAGATTAATCATTATTTGTTGAATATTCTACTTAATTAACTAACATTTGTTATTTCCATTGAAAGTTTCAGGTGTTCTCTCGCACAATATTTTTAATTCTCATATTTATTCAATTATAAATTATTATTGCATTCATCATATCAGTAGCATTATTTTAATAACGTTTATAACTCAATAAGTTGTTATTTTCAGTTTTATTTTGAAACTTTCAACATCCGTCTTATAAAATAATGAACAAAACAATTTTTTAATTTATAATTTGCATTTAATGTAATATAATAGACCTTCACAAAACATGTGAATGGTTGATGTATGTGCCAAAAATATCATCATTGTATTATTGTTATTCATGTTAATACTTGTATTTCTAAGAATTTTACTTGAAATATTCTCTGTTCATAGTTAATTTTTTAACTAAAGTATGGCTGTGTTGATTTACGCACAGCTAACTCATTTTAAAATAATTTAGTGTTCGTCTTTTACTATAGCGAAATATATTTACTGTTTTTTTACTATAGTAAAAGATAAATTGTTTCTATCATAGTTATATATTTTATTTTCTACGCTTTTAAATTAAGTATTATTTTATTATGTTATGGACCTGCAATCGTTTGATTTTAGATAAAATCTTAAATAAATAATTATTTAAATAATAAATATTTCAAATAAAATCAATCAATAACTATATCAAGAAAGGTAAATAGAGTAGTGTTATTCTATTTACCGTGATTTAAGAGTATCATCTTAATTTTTTTCAATCTTGCAATCTTTTGTAAATCCTAAAACATATCGCTGTCAAAATAACATACCATTTCTTCATCAAAAATATTAAACAACGACCTTGAACAATAATTTATTTAGAAACTGAGGTCGCCTCATAATGCTAATACAGAATAAAGAGACCCAGTTATGAATTGGTAACCAAGAACATCAAATCAATGTTCAGCATGCATTTATATCAATCGTATCAATATTGTTGTTCATACTTTTAGTTCTTTCAGTTCAAGTTGAAATTCAATTCTTTTTACTCTCAGAAATTGTTTTATCAAGTCAATAAAGAAGTGCGATACTCAAACTAATTGTTCATCTCAATTCATCCTTTTTTGCTCTGATAAATAATATTCACCATGACTGTGATCTGTGAGTGTTTATTGCAGCTCTGATCCTGGTTGGAATTATCGTAACAAATATAAATGGGTGATCAAATAAACATCAAATACTTTCTCACTCATAACTCATATATTTGATAAAACACAATACTAGAATGCAAACCTTTGAAAACCGATACAAAAAGCTAAAAGGGGGCGTTATCAAGCCATGTATAGATTCTCATACCTACACAGATATTAACGAATATTACAATTTATTGTACTAGAGACCATTGACACTTGAGCATAAAATATACACAAATGAAGCTATGTTTCTCTGAACCACACTGTATATAATAGTGTTTTTAATATCGTAAGCATCAATGATATTTTAAAAACATAAATATTACTTTGCAATATTATTAAAAACATATTTTTAAATACCGTCATCTATTTAATAATAACCAATTATTGCAAGATTGTTGACTAGAAATTAAATGGTTGACCAGTAAATCTTAGCGATCTGTTAACATGCATTATTTAAAATTTGGCATTTCTTTTAAAATGCTATTCGCATATCTGTAATCGAGAGAAATTTGTTGACTTGTTCTCGCGGGCTGTCTGATACATAAACAGTCACATGTTGCAGTGACTCTCCAATAACCTGTAACAATATCACACATTTTGTTACTTCAAACAATTTCCTCTGATTCGGAAAATGATCAATAATATAGCAACAGGATTATTCGATCTTGGAACCTTTGGATTATCAGACAGGCGCTTATCGCCCTCGGCTACGGACCACTCCATTATCAATTAGATAAACGTATTACACATTTTCATTATCGCTTAGAATACCAAAGTACTAATTTATTTATTTATTTAGCTTATGGCTTTTAATAGAGGGGAGACCCGAGTAGGGTTGTTCCTCTTCACCAACATAACCAATTATCCCTTGATAGGGAACATGGTGAAAGTTTGTTTTCACTCTAAAAACAGACATCAGCATTTAAAAAAAGGATTTTTTGATTATATAAAGTCCGAAAAATATATAATACTAAAACACAGCACAGAACACTTATTGAAGATTGAAAAATATTGAATTTTGAGTCTAATGTTTAAATATCACTAACACCAGAGATAATCCAAATCTTTTTATCAGATATTATTGGTTAGTATATTTCAAAGTTTTTATTGCAAACAGCATGTTTTCTTGGTTTTTTTTCTTATGGGGTACAGTGCTGCCAGATTTTCCTGCTTTTGGAGGAGACAAAAAGGCGTCGGTCTCATCAGCCTAAAAAACAGACGTCATCTCTCATCATAGCCCTTTCCATTACCTACGAACGAGCCTAGAGCGCATGTGGGCTTGAAAGAGAATGAGCTTATTCCAAATGTATTGTTTCTTATAGCAGGATTCTTTTAAATTGTCAGAAAACAGCTGATTGATGTACGCTCGTTTACTAACGTTGAATCCGCTGTTTTCTGACAAGTTAAAAGAATCATGCTATATTTTAAGAAGATTTTTCTCAAGAATTGAATAAATAGGAAATTATTCACTTACCTGGTTACAAGAGTAGGTAATGCAGGGGCCCGAGAATAATAATCCAATGACTGGACCATGCTTGGTCAGTCGAGCATAAGATTCGTCTTGGAAAATGTTGCATGACTCATGTGGACTCAACTCTACCTGTCGACTCCACACAAGTCTACAGTCGACCTATGGAGTGAAAGGTTAAAGTACGGCATTTTAAAAATCCATCAGCACTCAAACGTTCCATATTCGAAACATATGGATTTTATATTAATTAGCAGTAGGAATAGCAGTAGTTTATTAAGTATAATCAGATTAATTTAATTTTGACGCTTGGCATTAGATAGATAGAAATAACATTTATTTCTTGACGTTTCTGATGACCGTAGAGTACGATGGCAAAGAAATCTATCTATCTAATGCCAAGCGTCAAATTTAATTATTTAATGAATGTGATTATAGCATTATCAGTCAATCTTATATTGAGGAGTTGAGCAGTAGGCTCCTCTTTATACAGTGATATTAGTAATTTTTTCCTGAGTGTTGAGAAAATTATTTCACTTGTATACTAATGTTACATTGTTATACAATCATAGATTATAAATCCAAATGACATTTGAAATTAAATGGTTTGAAGATTGAAGCAGTATTATAATTGATTAAATAAAATTGAACTTCATATTCAAAGACATAATATATTTTCCAAATCACCAGTACAATGCTCGAATAGGAACTAAACTTGAAATAACAAAATAAATATGAATTAAGTAAAATGATATCACATGATTGATAATTATCAGATTGAAACTTTTAGTTTGTAATGGTTAAATATTTGTGACACCACAAATCTCTCCCTCCTTCGTTCTTTTTCTTTTTTTATAATTATTTTTCTTCATCAAATGCTTGTTCAGCTTTCAGATTTCTTCAGCTGCTCATAATTGTCAACCAGCAACTCCAATAAACGTTTCTCAGATTTTTACAGTAGAATGGTTTCTTTCCGTCTTTGACCGCCTGTTTTCGCATTTCCTTTTCTTCTTCATCCTTCAACTCTTTGAATTGTTTCTTCTTTTCTTCTCTCTCTTTATTATCCATCCTTTGAATAAGAATTTTATCTGTCTTTTCTTTCTGCATCAGTTGTATCTATCAAATCTTGAAGCATTTTCTCTTCTTACGACAATTTTGTCCAGAAACTTGTAGTTGGTTTTGAATTTCTTTTTCATCGTAAACACCACAAGCATCTTTAAATCTAGGATCCTTCAAAATCTCATCAACCTCAATTCTTCCCAATTGTATTTTTTCTTCCATATTCATTTTCAAATTGTCAACTTCACTCTTCATTATCTTTTGATTTTTTCTACATCTGATTTTATCTCGTTCAAGATCTCACCTCTTTCATCTCTTCTCTTATAGTTAACATTCTTTCTCAAATCCATTTCCATACTTTCTCCTTATCTTTACAATTTTCCTCATTTACCAAAAACATTTCACCTTGCAAATCTATAACACATCTGTTTCTTCCACTTTTTGTTTCTTACATTTTTTGTTTACTTTAACTTCAAAAACTTCAAATCAAATATCGTTTAATCAATTCAATCTTACCTTATTCACAGGTTCTCCAATAAGTCCACTGATTCTTTTTGTTTCTCATGGGATGCCAATTTGAAGCAGTATTATAATTGATTAAATAAAATTGAACTTCATATTCAAAGACATAATATATTTTCCAAATCACCAGTACATTAAGTAAAATGATATCATATGATTGATAATTATCAGATTGAAACTTTTAGTCAAGCAGTTGTTGTATTACCAACAACTTTGTAATGGTTAAATATTTGTGACACCACAAGATATAATTTTATTTGTACTTGTTCATCTCAAGCTGACAAATATATAAAGTCTTATAAAGTCTTTAACCTTTCAAAGAATAACTTTTAAAAAGACCTTTTCAATAATCTGCGAGATTCAGCATTTGTAGGTTAAGTATTGTGATATTGCTCGTTAAAACATATGTTTTCTGACAAGTTAAAAGGATCCTGCTATAATATAATATACAAGTGGCATAAGAAGTAATATATTATAAGTGGCAAATAAGAACAAGAGCTGAACTCAAATGCGGTTCAAGGGAGAAATCATAGCCCAACATGTTGATATTTTAAATTAATAGCCCAAATTAGTTAATATTTTACTTACCCTTTCTAAATAAATCTTATCGATCAACACACGCGCTGCATCTTCTTCTTGGCCTTCGCAAAAAAAGAACACTATAAAACAGTGTTCAACTCTTTCACACATTTTCACTGCCGTTGTATAAGGCACAATACTATCCATTACGCTCAGTGATAGTCCAACTCTGAAAGCAATACCGGTTTTCATCGATTTGAAATATTGGTACTAGTAAGTAAGTAAATATATTTCCACTTTTGGCAATACACTTGACAAAAAACAATTTGAGAAAAATATCGTATATAGTTACATAAAAAAATAGAATTAGTTACATAGTTTACCTTGTAATTCAATAGTTTTCCTCATAAATTCTTATTCGATACTTTTTCCTCGTATTCTGTTCAATTGTATTATTCTACTGATCTAGTGAAGCTACAGAATATATTCTACCACTATTAGGCTAGGCGTATACCGGTTAGTCGAGACAAGACAAGACGAGATTAGTCACGTTTAGTCACAGTACTTCACATAGTTGCTTATGAAGCAACACACACCGATTAGTCATTGCATCAATGTGTGCTGCTTCATAAGCAACTATGTGAATTAATGTGACTAAACGTGGCTAATCTTGTCTTGTCTTGACTAACCGGTGTACGCCTAGCTTTAGTCAAATATACAGAAATAATATTTGATTGTCAAAAAGATGCGATACCTGGTGCTTACCAGGTGCTTTGGCCTACACAGCAGAGCCAGCAGCAAAATCGATAGCTCTTGATAGTTCCTTGTTTCACACACAGATGTCGCTGATTGTATACTGCTTGTACAAAATGTTCGTAAATTGAATTAATTATTTGCAATATTTCTCTTGTCATTTCAATCAAAATTTATTTTGTTATGTGTTATTGTTACCAGAAAGCACACTTTAAAAAGAAATTAAAATACAATCTTAATAGCCTGATCAGATTGATGCTATAGCACATTTTAATAACAAATTAAAATTCAATCTATAGATAGCTTAATTAGAATAATGCTAGCTGAGTTTGTAACTGAATGAATACGGTACCTGCTCAAATCGTGACACGAGAAATAGTTCTGAGGTGTTGTATTTTCAGGCAGTATGCCCCAATTCAGCTCCCCTTCAACCGGTGTGAAGTCGTGTATTCTGCTCCACGTGTTGTTGAATATACTCAGATGTGCATCTTTAAAATGATCTGTAACCACAGAAAGAACTGAGTTAATCTCTTAATAGGTATATTTTATAGGTCTCACAGGTATATTTTATTGGCAATTATTTCGATAAAAATTTTGTAATTATTGTAACTGATTGATTGAATCGTGCTATCTATGTACAGATGCTGTAGGTGTATAAATTAATTCATAATTAAAAATCATTTCTTCAATAACTGTATTTTTATAATACTCTTCAATTTTCCTCCACTTTTTTGAATTGAATTTGTGCTCAACATGTTTTGATTAGGATTTTCGTTCAATTAATTATTATGATTTCAAAGCAACTGAATAGTTGCAATATCCCATTTCCTTCCATCTTGAGAAAATGGAATTCAATTGGAGCAAATTTCATTCATTACGGGAATGATTTTACCAACTGTAAAAAACTTACAGTTTTTCTTACAGTAAAAAGTCTCCAGCTTTATTAGATTGAAGCGTTCCTCAAATTAATCAATGAGATGAATTTCTAGCGGTCAATTTTTTAGCTGATGGTAGATTTATTTGAAATTAAATTCTCTCTTGAAATATTGTTAAGGTATAATATTTATTTCAAGTAATAATTGTAACTTGATAATTGTGAGGAAAATAAGAATAATGTTATATTTTAAGGTACCCCTAGCACAATCTACACCATTATAGATAGCTGCCAATGATCATTATTTTTTCAGTTTTTGGTGCTAGTTTTATAATTCTTTTCATAATTGAAAATGAAATATTCTGTCTTAAAATAATGTGTAGATAATGATTCATTTCAAGAGGTTATAGTAGCCTATTAGGAAAATAAGGATTTTGTTGAATTATAACATACCTTTTATTGACGGATAGAAAAGTTGATAGCAGCCAAAGCGAATCGATGAAGAGGACTCAATGATGGGCTGAGTTGCGCAACTGAGAAATATTACCATGTTGCGGCAATCTCTTATCCTGAACTGCCCACATGCGATAAGGCAAACACAATCTTCGCAGTCTCTTAGAAACGCACTGAAATAATGAAGGGATTAATTATACAGCAATACGTATAACATCCCTACGTTGAGAATTCTTAAGATAATATTTCTATTGAATGAGAAAAAATGAGATTGTAAATATCGCAATTATCAAATAATATTGGTACAATATCAAATCTTGTACCAAATAGAATAAGATATTTTCTCAAACGCGTTCACATTTGTTTCTTTATTTTTGACAAAACTCCCTGTAATGTAGGACAATGAGTTTGATAAAAGTCTAATATATTTTTCCTCATCATGTATCACTTATGAGTTTGATTTTGATTGACATCATCACCTCCAAGTGCGGTAGTATCATTAAGTGATGTTTGATTGTTTTATTAACGCAAACATTTATCAATATAATCTTTCAACTTTTTATCCACTCACGAGTGATAAACTACATTGTAGTCTTTGTCTTTTCTCAATCATTAATACTAAAAATATCAGTTTTAGCAGAGAGGAGAGAGTATTCATTTCATTTATTTACACACAATTTTCAAAATTGTGAAAAAGTGGTTAGGTGACCTCATTGGTAATCGAGTTGAGGCACCATGATCTCAAAGTATTCACAGAGGAGAGGAATAATACTCTCTCCTCTATGGTTTTAGAATCATAATAAATAAGACTTCATGGTTTTGTTTCCGAATATGTACCTAATTTGTGAACTACATCCTATCATTATAAAACTTAGTGTAAGATTGTAAGATACTGTACACACCAACTAATATTTCTGAAAAATTTCGATTACCTTCCTTTGACAGGTCCAATAATTATTTTACAGCTGACACAATCATCAATTGTGATTGTATTTACGTGGTCGAGTATGTAGATTGAACTGTTTTTGCAATTTTGTATTACAACTTGTTCGCCATTGATTGTACCACCGATCTTCCATTTTTCATCGTTCTCCAAGTTCTGAATTATGAAGTCATCCACATTCATCGAACGTCGTTTATCCCTATAATTATTAAAGCATTATTAAAATTAAAACTCAACCACATTTGCAAAAACATCCTTTAAATCTAATAAACTGGAGAAAATAATGCATTAAGTAGGATATATTCTACTGAATGAAAAATACTGAGTGTTATATTACTGAGTGTTAAAAATACTGAGGTGGAAAGTTATTCTTGAAATCGCTTTGATAGTTAGCATTGAATATAAAGGATATAATATTATATTTAATGGTATTAGAAAGGCTGACTTCTAAAATCACAGTAGGCCTATAATAATTATCACACTCTACTGGTATGTATTCTGTAGCAGTATTAATTTGAGTTAGGTAGTATCACACAATATTAAAAATGAAACAAAACTTATTATTTGCAGCAAAAAAATAATTTATCGTTCGCAATTTGCAGCACCTATACTTTGAGAGGTATAACTGGATTGAGTGGCTAAATTGACTGGATTGAGTTAATTAAAATTAACATTTGACAGTAACATTTACTGTACAATCATTGACATGAGTAAAGCCACAAAGACAGAATGATGTAATGTAAACAACAATAGAAGTCAGTCTTTATGATACCACCAAAATATGTAATAAATAATTATTACTAGACATACAAGTGAATTGGTATGGAACCACCGGTATGTTTGCAGGGGTGATTTGAAAGGTATTATGATCATAATACAATAAATAATGGATTAATTTATAGCTAACATATCTACATAACGTTTATTTATAGTCCTGCTGTGGTCCGCTAATTGACCATCAATACTAACTTTTAAAATAAATGTTTAGGTAAACGAAATCACCTTACCACGAATACTCCACATTTTCGATGGGTTTGGCTCCATAGCTATCTTCCTTTTTTGACTTTTGACAAAGGCATCCCATAGCAAAACGAAGCAATAGGCCTTCTTACGAAACCAAAATATAAACAGGCCATGAAACTAGGTTACGAAGCTGACAGTACAGTGGTAGTAAACAAAACTACCCTTGTAAAGGTTGCCATGGAAACGGTTGCAGCGCGAAAATCAAACTTGGTTTCCTTAGAAGAGATTAGAATATTGCTGTAATATTTTATAGGGCTATCAGGTTTTTGTTTATTAATCTCATTATTATTTTGCTGTTGCCTATTATGTGAGTGCTCTGAGGTTGACTAAAATCTACCATAGTTTATTTATGGGCCTATAGTTTTATATCGTCTTGAAATATTATAATCATTCTGCGGTAGCCTACTCTATTGCTTGAACAGTACCGTAATTCAAAAGCTTTTTTATTCGTTCACTGTAATTATTACCTCCCATACTCCGAATTTTTATATTTCTCTAAACTCAATGGAATTTTCAAGCTATGATTTCACTGTAAAAATAATTACAGTGAGTTCATTGTGTTAGTTATATGAAGTACCTAACACATAAGAACGATAAAAAAGGGGAATTGAAAGTAGAAAATTGGTAGGAAAAATTTCAATTACATCACAATATAACATTACATTATTTACGTATTTCATTAAATCCTCCAAAATATAATTAAAAGATTATATTTAGGCTACATGACTGTTACGGTACCCCAGATTATTGTCTTCACAAGAAGTTAATAATTAACAATAATTATAATTGTCACATTTTACGTAACTTGAATCAATTTTAAACTGAAAAGTTAGTACGGTATGTTTTTTGTAGTAATGAAAAAAGCTCCTTCATTTCTCATAAAAACCATGAGTGGCCTAAAAACTATTTCAATTCTCATCAGAATACTATATTATTCTCAAATATTGTATCGTAGCCTATTATAATATTAAATTTGATCTTCTATCATTTTATTATTACTGACTGATGGGAATTACCCATCTATATAATTATGCACGTTTTATCTAATATGTTTTATATATATGTACGTTTATTGCTGTTCCCATGCAATGCATTGTCTCTGACACGAGTAGTAGTAGTAGTAGTAGTAGTACCGGTAGTATAATATATTGCAATGAGAAAAATTTGAATTCGAGAACGATTTTTCTTATATCAATGTTTATAAGTACCGTGTCTTAGTAGGTGTACTATAGAAAATTATTACTTATCTAAGCTAGTAACTTAAATTACTTCTCCAAGTCATCATAGTAGCTTATTACATAGTAATATATTATCTTAGTAGGTTCACTTCTGTATTAGAACTCTGCGTTGGAAGTCAATGGAAATTTCAATGAATGGAAATCTTCACCTCAAGTCGGTTGCCGCAAAGTAGAGTGGAGAAACCGAGACCGCTGCTCCGTCAAGTGAGGTGGAGATTCTCTCGACGAGTTGATGGCGATTCCTTGTTCTCCACTGTCAGTTTAGCACTTTGCACTCGATTAGTCACCCAAAAGAACCTGAAATCTGCTCTCGGTTACCCTCAGCAACTTGCGCTGTATTTGCTAGCACCAACACTTCAACTTAGCAACTTGGTTCAAAATTGCTTAACAACGTGAAATATTCCGTTGTTAAGAAACAACTTGAATAGCAATTTATCCTTCTTAATTGATCTTGAATTTTCTAATTGATATTTTTCTTGACAATTCGTTAGTTTAAGCAGTGAATAACAGTTAAATAATTTAATAATCCACTAAAGAGCTAGTATACAATTTTCGACAACGTATTTTATGGGCTATATAATTAATTGATGTGAATCAACTCTCTGGAACCTCCAGTGCAACAATAAATATTACGACATGAATCTTATATTTTCATCGGTTATAGTCTACTCATATCATTGATTATTTTGATGGAAGAGTTTTTTGATTCATACTCAAAACATACATTTTTTGGATTAGCTACATATTTTGAATCTCAGATCAAAATTGACTTGTAACAATAATAAACATTCAGTTGAAGTAAATAGTCTGATTATAATATTAATTTTTCATCTTTCAATTTTGGAAGTTATAAAGGCTAAAAATGCTGCAGATTCATCGTTGTTGTCTTCTATCAAGGATTAGGCAAGAGTACCTGTTTATACATTATTTCTATTATTTTTTAATTATATATTCCCATCTTCTTGTTTGCTGCAGCGAACAAAAAATGTCTGTACCTGAACTGTTTCACCTTTTTTTTATGAGAGACAGATTATGTTAGACCAGATGCATAGTGATTTTCAAACTAATTTTATGAATGTATGTTCTCTGAAAAATCTTATAAGAGTATTTTCTCATTAATTTTAATTTATCAAATCCATGCAACAGTCGATTTAAATTTATTAATAGGCCTACCATACAACATTTAATTCCAATCAATCAATGCACCATGCATCAGTCAATTACAATTACAATTTATCAATACACCAGTCAATTAAAATTTCAATTTATTGGGAAAAGATGATTGTTGAAGTGAATTCGTCTGGCATATACTGCGTAGAACAGCGCTTCAACAAAGCCCCCAGATGTTCCGATATTGGAAGTGTCAATTTTTCTCTTCCAACCCCACCCCCTCGCACCACTCCACACTTCTTCATTCACTCCCTCTTTCTCTCTCTCCCTCATAGCCACCCCATCATAGTTGCCACTGAAATAATTGAGGCTGTTCTGGACGTGATATTAGATAACGAACTTCATGCATCGCTGGACCACAATGCTCTGCTCTACTCAGCTCATACCCCGTTTAGCGCTACTGTTTTGGACACTCGGCTATACCGTGGCTTATATCTACTGAAACACCAGTCGCCTCCAATCAAATTGCTCCCATATACAATCACCATGTATTGCAAAAGTAGAGACTATACATACATATACGTACTGTCCATTCAAACTATCACTATGTAGAGTAAAAGTAGAGACTACACATATATTCACTGTCCATTAACACTATCTCTATGTATTGTAAATGTACTGTGTCGAGAGTAGAGGTATACACAGGGCTTAATTTGTGACTATACGCCGTACCGGTACCTCTGAGAGGAGGGAATGAATGAATGAATGAATGAATCGATTTATTTTTCAGATATGAGTAAAGCTGAAAAGCTTTTTTCTCACTCATATCCACAGAAACACATACTTGTTTACATAACTAGAGCAATACATTATATAAAGAAATTATACATTTTTATAATACATCTTCGTAATAAAATCATTAATAAATATGTTCAAGTCTAGCCGTTACAATTCAAATAAACTATAAAGAAACAGAAAAATATTATGCTACTTAACATTATTTTACTAATATACAGAAAAAATGAATGACAATTTATAGGTCTTATTCTGAGTCACATAAAACAAGTTACAAAGACAAATGAAACATTTTTAAAAATTATACGTGATAACGTGATCTCAAGGATGTCTTGAAGGAATCGACTGATTGCTTCTCTCTTATTTCTAATGGAAGAAGATTCCATGCATTGATTGCAGAAACAAGAAAAGAATTATTGAACAAAGCAGTTCTATGAATGGGAACTTGTAAAGTATAGTCTCCACCTCTTGTAGTTCTACCATGTATGTCTCTCATGAAATTGAAAGACTGCTAGATAAGTAGGTGTGTTGAATTTCAATATTTTGTACAATAGGCAACAAATCAAGTATTCTCTTCTTTGGTCGATTTTCATGAGGTTTATTGATTTAATAAATGGGGAAACATGGTCGTCATATTTCAGATCAAAAATAAATCTAATACAGTTATTAAAAACTACCTGTAATCTATGTGAAAGACCTTGAGAAATGTCACAATACACCGGGGCGCAGTAGTCAATGATTGGAATTATCAAAGATTTAATCAACAGCGTCCTAACTGTGCGGGGAATTAAATGTTTCCGTCTACTCAACTGGTATAATATAGAATTTACCCTTTTTGAAATATGTGCTACATGGTCATTCCATGATAAATTACAGTTGAATAACACTCCCAAGTTTCTAGCAACCTCTACATAGTTTAGCATTTCATTCTGAACCTGAATTTTAGGTAGCGATTCTCTACGTTCCTGATTGACTAGTCTAGGATGACCAATTAAAAGACATTGTGTTTTTTTGGCATTTATTATGAGACCATGTTGTTTACACCAATTTCCTATACGTGCAATATCTTCATTTATTTTATCTATAGAATCTGAAATTTTATCAATTTTAGAATGTATGAAGATTTGCAGATCATCTGCATATAAATGATATTTGCTGTTTTGAAGATTCCTTGATATATCAAGAAGATAAATAGTGAAAATGAGAGGTGAAAGACTTGATCCCTGAGGCGTGCCAGCAATGACATTTTCCCAGGAAGATGTCCCTTCTTCCAATACAATTCTCTGTCTTCTTCGAGATAAGTAATTTGAAAACCATTTTACAGCCTCTTCTGAGAAGTTCAAATACCTTAACTTTGAAAGAAAGACGTCGTGTCTTATGGAATCAAACGCCTTAGAGAAGTCTATAAGGCATAAAACTGTAACCATTCTTTTGTCCATTGCTGCTCGGACATCATCAGAAACTTTAATAAGAGCAGAACATGTGCTATGTCCTGGTCTAAAACCTGACTGATAATTATCAAATAAATCATTTTCATCCATAAATTGTGCAACTTGTTTTTGAATAAGATATTCCAACGCTTTTGACATAGTACACAATAGGCTGATTGGGCGAAAATCTTTCAATTCCAAAGGATTAGAAATCTTAGGTATTGGTTTGATTACTGCGTCTTTCCATACCGAAGGAAAAACGCCTGTCTCTACAGATTGATTGAAAATATGTAAAATAATAGTATATATTTCATCAAAACATTAATTATCATTCTGCCTGACAGATTATCTGTTCCTTTAGCTGTCTGTGATATGTGCTTAAAAGCTTTCCAAGCGTCTTCTTTAGAAATGTGTTTGAAATAGAAAAGAGGAAGATCATTATTTCTGCGATTGAAATTATAAAAATTTAGAATTTGTGTAGTGTCTGCATCATTATTCAAATTTGCTACTTCAGGTTGATTTATGAAATATTTGTTTAGTTGGTCAAGGTTGACAGGAATAAAATCTCTGTTTGTCCGTTGAGAAGTAAATTTAAACCTACGACAATTTGCCCAGACATCGTTTATATTGTTTTGGTTATTGAAAATTGAATGGAAGTATCTAAGCTTAGCATTTCTAATTTCTTGTCTTGTTTTATTTCTTAGTTGTTTGTATCGATTCCAGTAAATTTCTCTTCTATACATCCTATGATTCCGCTTAGCTCTATCTCTGGTTTTCATAAGATTTTTAATATTATCATTGAGCCATGGAGCAGGAGGATATTTTGCAATCACTGATCTTAAGGGCGCGTGGATATCATACAGGTTTATAAGCTGCTCATTGAAATAATTTACTTTTTCATCAATATTTGTTGTATTAAAAATTTGGTCCCAATTCATATCTGCAGCGTCCTTATTGAGCTGATCTTTGTTTAGATTCTTAAAATCCCGATAAATGATTCTTTTCTTTTGTATTTTAGGAGTCTTAAAACGTAAACTTATAAACACGAGGTCGTGCTGACAGATATCAGGAACGGCGAATTGTCCAAAATGTGAAATGGGGCTTTCCTCATTAGTGAAAATCAAATCAAGAGTATTGTCTGATGTCGCAGTGTGGAAAGTCGGCATTAAAGGCAATAATTTACAATTTAGAATGTCTACCATGTCAAATAATCTTGATTTATCATAATTATTATACTCTAAAGGGGTATTGAAATCGCCCAATACTAGGATAGTTGGATAATTAAAGACAGATTGTAATAATGCAGTTTCAACTTCTACCATGTATCCTTTTTTGGGGGGTCTATAGACACAGCCAACCAATATTTTTTTCTGACCGACTCCAACCTCTATAAGAATAAATTCTGGTTTATCTGGGCAGCTCCCATCTGTCTTAAGTACTTCTTTTACTAGAAAGCGTTCTTTAACATAAATACCCACGCCTCCCCCTCCCTTGAAAGTGCGATCATTTCTAAAAAAATTATAGCCAGGAATGTTTACAAAGTGTGTAGGTATCTCAGGTTTCAACCACGTTTCACTTACTGCTATAATATCTATCACACCTTTTTTAAATAATTCGGTTACCGGATCTAAATGGACAACTAAATTTTCAGCATTTATATGACATACCTTGAGATCATGTTTTACATCGCCTAATAATTTTGGTAATATATCATAAACTAATAAATTTTCTCCTCTATCCACAGACAATCGTTTTTCTTCCAAATTATCAAATAAAGGGTTTCGATTTCTTCCTACTAGACTCGCATCATCATTCAATGACATAATTTACAAAAAAAGAAACGAAATACAAAAAATAAATCAACTAAAAGACACATAAATACCTGATTACAAAAATTATAAGAATACATTTCATTGTTAATAATAATAATTGTTGACGTATATAAAGCCTTTGACAAAGAGCTTTCAATAATAACAAGTCGGAGCTAGATTTAGCGAGAGAAACATGATACAATAATTCAATTTGAATAAATAATTATTCATACAATTAGACAATAGAAAAAAAAGAGAAAAAAAAAACAGATGGAAATAACAGATTTTAGGTCTCGTTTTTGTGACAACGGTACGGTACATACAAACGGTACAGCATGGGAATATTTTAGATAGCCTATTTTAAGACTAATCAATGATCATTATTTTGTATTTAGAAATCATCCAAGCTTTTAACCCAGATATTTGGACCATCCACTTGTTTTTTGATCAGTATTTTGCCGTTTCGACAGAAAACCCTGACCAATTCTCCTTTTTTCTTTTTTTCCCTCGCAGCCTTGATCAAATCCCTACTATAAGGTGACAGACTTTCACTTACAAATATTTTAGTTTCCTTACCTGGAAAACTTAAATCCTTAGTAGTAAGACCACCATGCTTGAAATAAGAATCTAGAAAACTGTTTTTGTCTGATCTCTTGATACACTTCATGAGATGAGGGAGAGAGAGAGTGAGAGAGGGTGATAGAGAGAGAGTGGGAGAGAGAGAGACAGTGGGAGAGAGAGAGAGAGAGAGTGTGTGTGTGAAAGATGGGAAAAATACTGCTTAAATTAATGTTAACAGAACGTCGTTATAACGAGAGCGGCAATATAACGTAATTTTCTTTTTTTTAAGAAGTCGCTATTTTTAAACCTACTCGCTACTCGATCCTGTAGTAAATAATTTTAATTTTTTATTGAAAGTATGGAAAAATTATGGTAAAAATACACAACTAAAAGCTTTAGAATCACTCTAAAAACGAGTTTTGAGTAGTTAAAATTTCTTTTTTTCCGGGGGAGGACCGCAAGCTCCCCCCAGACACCCCCTCCGTACCGGAACCTTTAATTTTACTAATTAAGCACTGGGTATACACATATACATCTAACGTCAATTCAAACAAACTATGTTTGTCTCGATCTTCGACCCTCAATCAGAAAACCGCGATGGCTAGTATATACTATATGCTACAGCCGTCCTTTCATTATTACAGGCAACAATGAAACCAACCAACCAACAGGTGGTGTGTTGCACTCAACTGGAATCGATTTATTGATTTTCCGTTCTCAACAAGTTAATGAAATTTCTAATTTTGGCTACACATGCTCTGTTTATGGAGTGGGGAGAATTTTTTTAAGGGGATGTCTCTTTCCAAGTGAAATAGAGGGTTTTGAAGTGACATTTCGGTTATCTAAGCGAGAGAAAAGTTTTTTTTTCAAATTGACGGTATTTAAAAATGTAAATAGGCCTTCATTATTGATTTGGTAGATTCATTTCACAGTGGAACCTACCCGTAAGGGTCTCCCTACCAATAAAAGCCATACGATGAAAAAATATTGATTCATTAAAAAAATCAGTAATAATAACTTTATGAATTTCTCGTGACCTATCGATAATAATGGTTGAAGCTATCGCTTGTGTAACTTCATAGCTGAATTTCATTCAGTGAATGTAGCCTATATTGTCCTTTTTACGAGTATGTAGGCTACGACTTCGATTTGAATTTTTATTCTATGCATCCACCAAGTTAATTGGTATAGGATAACAATAACTAATAAGGATTAAAAAAAATTGTTTATTTGATTTGGCTGGCTTCCCGTTTAATCCTAGCTTTTTTCGATTCAATCATCATATACTGTAAATGACAGGTATTTGCAATTGAGTTTGAATTTGAGTTTAAGATACAAATTTAATAGAATATAAGAAATTTACAATTGTATTAGGATTTTAATGGAAATTCAGCAATTGATTTACATAATAATCTAATTATTGTATCTTTCTTAAGGACTTGCATCAAATAATAATTACGGAAATGAGACAAATGACAAATCTACACTTAAAATAAAAGAAGAAAAAATATGGGAATCAACTTGGGTGTTGTATGTAGCCTTCTCTATAATAGAATACTGTTGAAAGAATCGACCCGAAGTTCGTCATTTGAAGAGCTTGGTACACAGTAAAGGTCTTCCTTTGTTTTCAATCACTCGACAATTGTTATCTGGCCTCATTTACCTACCTCACTTGGACCTCACCGCCCTCACTCGCCTCACTGTGTTTGCCTCACAGCACTCGTCTTTGATTGAACGACCGCTCTCAGACTCACCCTTATTATCACTCATTATCATCCCCCCACCCCAACCTTTGAGCACTGCTGGTTTGCCGTCCGATTCCCAATGGAGGAAGAGAGGCATCCAATGCTGTTTACAAAAGTCGACTGATAACGATGATGATGATGATGACGCCAGGCTCAATGCAATGATTACGTTGATGCTGATTCCGATGAGGAACTGCCGACCACGCAAATCAAATGCCCACTGTTGAATGGAGCACGGAAAAGTGGAAAGTCTCGTTGCAGACTGGAAAACCAGAATACAACTACAGGTTTCTGAAAAGATATGCTAAGTGAAATGTTATTGTGGAAAAGAGTATGAATAGCTTATACCTATTGTGTCTATTGAAATATAAATATACAATGATACATGAATAATGATTTGTATAAATAACGAGAAATATGAAAGAAAGAAAGAAAGAAAAAAAGAACTTTATTTACATGATAATAAAGGAAATAAAAGTATCAATGTAGAAAAACAAATCAATATTTGGAAGTTATAAAGTGTCTCCATGATATCAAAATATAGATTTCACAGTTCATTAAGCTTGGCATCTTCTGCCGCCATAACGAGAAATATGTCTTCATGATAATTTGGAATGAATAGTAGGCCTACATAGAAACTGAAGTTTCCAAAACTATTCCCAATTTTCTATTTCTTTTTCAATAGGCCCACTGTATTTTGCGCTATTTTTAGTATCTGCCTTTGTTTCCAACATGCAATCTTGAAAGTGGTGCCAAATGTAGTACCGCGGGGGTTGTGGCTTCGTAAGTGTAAGACAGACAGAGTGGATAAGAGTGTTGAGTTTCTATAGTAAATAGAAGCAGCACATTAACTCAGGTGTCTGTCTTTCTTGAGAATAGGAACGAACGATACCACACACTTACTTTAAGGCTAGGCGTACACCGGTTAGTCAAGACAAGACAAGACGAGATTAGTCACGTTTAGTCACAGTAATTCACATAGTTGCTTCATAAGCAACTATGTGAATTATTGTGACTAAACGTGACTAATCTCGTCTTGTCTTGTCTTGACTAACCGGTGTACGCCTAGCCTAAGAGTGGAGCACGTAAGGAATTAAAAAGTGTCAGTTGAATAAAAAGAATTGATTGATTGTTGTTTTTAACAAGTTCTTAAGAGACCTAAGTAAATCAGATTATTTATCATGTTTATTTTGTTATAAGGACAGCAACGCTTGTTATAACTTATGCTTGTAATATTTTAGGCTTTAAAGCCTTTTATTTCTATATTATATCCTCTTATTCATGACAAATTGATTCTTGACTTGTATTGTTTTTTTCCAATTGATTCAAAGCTTTGTCTATAGTAAGCCTTCGACTTCACCTTTTGATAAATTCTGAAGTTGATTGATCAGATAATATTGATTAGATGATATAAGAAAAAGTAGCCTATAATACTGAAGTAGCTAATTTACAGAATAATTCTAATAATATTTCATCTAATGTAGAAGGGATTCTAATAATATTGTATTTATGAGAATAGAAAGAGAGGAAGGCCAAGAAAGATATGGATAGCGGACGTCCAGCAGGAAATGGTGAGGAGGGGCCTACAGGAGGGAGACTGGAGAGATAGAGAGCATTGGCGAAAGGGATGCAAGAAGCGACCTTAGAGTTGCAAACCTTGCTATATAAAAAAAATTATGAGTTTCCTATATTAGCCCATAATTGAAGTGTTAGTACGATATCTATTACTTCTTTATAGTAATTTAATCACATTTGTTTGAATCAAATTTCGGATGACGAGAAAGTATTTTTCCAAGCAATAATGACTGCTTTGAATTCTCGTCGTTTGCAACTTCTTACGTTATCACTATAATAGGTCTCTATAGAACGCGTGTTCAAAAAATTCAACACTGGAAAGAATTGAAATAATGCATCGATCACATAACACATAACTCTTTACAATAATACAAAAATACTTTAATAATAATCAATGTCTGTTTTCAAACAATATACTGCTAGTTCTCGATGTTTTCAACTTTATTGCATAATCTCTGTAGGTCTCTGAAACACGCGTGTTCTCAAAATTCAACACTGAAAAGAATTTAAATAATTCATCGATCACATAATACATAATTATTTACAAAATACAAAAATACTTTAATAACAATCAATACGACAACAATAATGCATCAATGAAATTCTGTGTTATTAGGAGGCAACTCAGCCTACTCATTCATCAGCTGTCTAGACTCCGGCAAGACAGATCTTCCCTGCAGAAGATAAATTCCAATCAACTGCCAGGTTTTTGTTTTGCTTTCCACGGCGATAAAATGCCAACGAGTTTCAGGCAAGAAAGATAGCTGGCGAACATTTCGGCTGGAAAGAATCACTTACCATACATTAGAACACTGAGAAAACACAAAAATGTGTCGACCAATGGCGGCGTCGAATCGATGACGTCACTAGCAGATCGACCAATCGCAGAGCAGAACCGAGTTCGGCGCAACTGGAGTCCTTTTTCAATGAAACACTCCACTTTGGGTTACTGTTACTGAAGAGACGGCCGCTTGGGAGGAAAAGCTCCGTTATCACTGTGAGTCATTCATGAATTCGCCCATTAAGTCAATTAATGTATCATTGTATCGATATTCATTCAAAATTGTCTTGAATTTGCAACAACTTTTCCTCAAAAATTCGCAATACCAACCTCATTTATTACTATCAACAGACGATGGACAAGCTGAATACAATTGGTCAAGAGAGCTTAAATAATCCAGAAATGAGAATTTTATTATTCAAAGAAGTTTAATAAATTATTTTTTTAATTTCTTAATTAGTTCAACATTCACTAGGCCTTGTTTTGTAAACAAAATTTGAATACGAATTTTTAATCGGCCTATTTGTGCTTTGGCTAGATCTATTGAGATGTTATATGCACTATAATTAAAGATAAGTAGCCTATACTTCTTCATAAAACTAGATTACCAGAAAGAAACGATCATAATATAATCACGCAATTTCAATGAGAAAGATATTTTGAATTCAAACTGATTGGAAAGAAAGTAGTAAGACGAATTTAAAACCAATTTCATTAAAAATTTGTGTTTCTAGCATCTAAGAGACGTTTCTTTACTTCTACGTACGAATGGTTATAACAAGGCCTGTATTGAGAAAGATCTACCGCGTGTAATAAATAGAAAATAGTTTATTACACGCATTATAATTTAGCAAGTAGTATCTTTTGTTTGGACTGACAAAATAGTTGATATAAATAATAATAATATGTTCGTATGGCTTTTTATCGGTGGGGAGACCCTTACGGGCAGGTTCCACCTCGCCTTATTTTTGTGACGATTAACATAGAATAATTTTGACCGGGTATTGAAACAATGAAAACTGTTATGTTGCTTGCAAGGTAAATCATGAGTGGATCAGGAAAAAGTTTGATCGGCTTGTGGCTGTATAGAACTGGAGAGCAATGGGCATTGAAAGACAGCGTTTCCAAAAAGCAGGTAAGATTCTAGTTGAGAAAATTTGTTTTCTTGCTTTCTGACTTGTGAAGTGGCAGATAAATTTCAAAGTTTCATTTTGTTACTCAATTATGAATCAACAAACACTGATTATAAACTGTATTAAAATCATACTGATACAGTAAAAACATAATAGAACACAGAAATGTACCTAGTTGAATTATATGCTATAAATTATAAAATATTGAATTTATATAGAGCCACATGAACATAGTTAACTTATCATTGAAAATTGTTGTGGCCATTAACCTCAGCAAATAACAGAGAATATAAGGCTAGGCGTACACTGGTTAGTCAAGACAAGACAAGACGAGATTAGTCACGTTTAGACACAGTACTTCACATAGATGCTTATGAAGCAACACACACCGATTAGTCATTGCATCGGTGTGTGCTGCTTCATAAGCAAGTATGTGAATTACTGTGACTAAACGTGACTAATCTCGTCTTGTCTTGTCTTGTCTTGACTAACCGGTGTACGCCTAGCCTTAAAGTCAAGAGTGAAATACAGTATAATGATAATTTGTATTGTAATGGATGGGTAAATATCTTTGAATTCAAGTGATAAATTCAAATCATAAATCAATGAATGATTTATTGCTGAAAATTAAAAAAATATATAACAATTACAATAATTTAAAATATTATTACATAATATGATAAGAGAGAAACGCTGAAATTGGTACGAGAATTAATATCTATCAACTAATCTGTCAAGTTCTTGAATTATTCGTTTCTTTGAAGCTTCGAGCATAAGGAAAGGAAAAATGTGATATTTATATAATACGAGGGATCAAATACATTTTACATTTTGAACTTATATAGTTCTTACATTTTGACATCTCTCCAATTCTAAATAACGAATCAACAATCAATCATAATCATTAAAAATATCGAGCAAATTCGTTGTTATCCAATTGATAAGATTTCAAGTTAATTAATTCAAAAAGCATGAATTATTCTATACGGTAGCAATGATTACGTATGAGATCTTTCATTCTCAGATAAAAATCACTTCAATATAATATTCAATGTAGGCTAAATCCTAATTTTAGATATTTGTAGGAATTGATAATTTGTTCATTAGTTTTCCTGAATCACATTGCAGTTGCCGGCAGAATGTTCTTCCTCAAGCCAAGAAAGTCACAACTCGGTTATATTCTCGCTGAAGAATCAAGTCGGAGGCTTGGCGAGAGCCCTTCAAGTATTTCAGGTGAATAATTCAACAATTTATTCATCATAATGATGATAGATCATACAAATACTTTGTATATGATAACACTATTTATAAGTATTGTATGAAGATTGTGTATGGAACTGCTTGTATTGATATCAAATTTTGTGTGTAGCGTTAGACTAGCCGTACACCGGTTAGTCAAGACAAGACAAGACGAGATTAGTCACGTTTATTCACAGTACTTCACATAGTTTCTTATGAAGCAACACACACCGATGCAATGACTAATCTGTGTGCTGCTACAAGAAACTATGCACTGTGACTAAACGTGACTAATCTCGTCTTGTCTTGTCTTGACTAACCGGTGTACGCCTACACACACCGATAAGGCTAGGCGTACACCGGTTAGTCAAGACAAGAAGAGATTAGTCACGTTTAGTCACAGTAGGTACTTCACATAGTTGCTTATGAAGCAGCACACCACATAGATTAGTCATTGCATCTGTGTGTGCTGCTTCATAAGCAACTATGTGAATTACTGTGACTAAACGTGACTAATCTCGTCTTGTCTTGTCTTGACTAACCGGTGTACGCCAAGTGAGCGATTGATTGAGAGAGAGACGCCAGCGTCAGCGCTATCTTACCATGTGGGACTGAACTACATGACCAGCACGATTTGATGTAACATCCCACATGGTAAGATAGCGCTGACGCTATGGCGTCTCTCTCTCAATCAATCGCTCACTTCTTGTTATGTGTTAGTCAAGAAATCAAGACAAGACGAGATTAGTCACGTTTAGTCACAGTACTTCACATAGTTGTTTATGAAGCAACACACACCGATTAGTCATTGCATCAGTGTGTGCTGCTTCATAAGCAACTATGTGAATTACTGTGACTAAACGTGACTAATCTCATCTTATCTTGTCTTGACTAACCGGTGTACGCCTAGCCTAATGCTCTGATAAACCATCATACCTTCTTCAACAATTATTAGCAATCTAAGTTAATGTAGAATAGCGTTAAAGAGTCTGGATTATTGTGTCAAAGCTGCGTAACATCAGCTGTTTACTGACCGCCAAGCGTCAAATTAAATGAATCGCACTGTACTTATTTTCTATGATAGAATGAATATGGTAACAAATTGTTGATTGTCAGGACCTGGGCATCAACGTGCTGCACATAGAGTCGCGTCGGTCGGGCCGCCGCGAGTCCGAGTACGAGATTCTGGTGGACGTCGAGTGCGACAACCGACGCATGGAACAGCTGATGACGCTGCTGCGTCGCGAGGTGGCCGCCATCAATCTGGCCACCTTCGAGCAGGGCTCCGATCTGCCCCCGCCGCCCACGCCCCTCTCCGCCACCGCCAGCTTCGGTCAGGCAACACTTAGCACAGTATCAATATAACAAATATATGAAATCAATGTTGTTTTCCATGACGAAATGCTTGTAGAAAATTCAGTTGAAGTAACGACTTGTATTTCACTGTAAATAATTAATGCTATTACTTACATTATTGGACACTATTGGAATGCATTTCACTCCTGATGAGAAGCTTCATCAGCCATATAACAAATATATTAAATAAATGTTGTTTTCCATGACGAAATGTTTAGAAAATTCAGTTAGTAACGATTGTATTCCTGTAAATAATTAATGACATTACATTATTGGACACTATTGAATGCATTTCACCCTGAGGAGCTTCATGTGGCTGATGAAACTTCTCATCAGGAGTGAAATGCATTCCAATAGTGTCCAACAGTGTAAGTAATAGCATTAATTATTCACAGTGAAATACAAGTCGTTACTTTAACTGAAATATATGAATATATATTCGAGAATGGATTTGTTTATTGAAACACAAATTACAAATATAACTCTTCTATTGAATATTATATAAGAAATTCAAATCCTTATAAATATTTGAAAATTAAAAAACTAATTACAATGCTATGGCCCAGGTAATTAGAATGTATTCTATTTTACCTTGCTATCAACTGTACTTGAAAATTGTAATGTTTTGAACCGGAAGGCCACATGCTACATATGGGTAGGTAGGTATAGCAGGATTCTTTTAAATTGTCAGAAACATCTGATTGATGAACGATTGTTTACTAACGTTAAATCAGCTGTTTTCTGACAAGTTAAAAGAATCCTGCTATAGTTTATTTTTAGTTCCTTCCTCTTAAAACACTGTAGTATCTTACTTAATATTTTTAGAGAATCATTTCTAATTTCAAGTAAATTGATTTCTCTTGTTTTGTAATAATGTTTGTAATAAGTGGGCACCTGCTGAAAAACTTGGGCTTTACTAGGACCCCAAGTATTGTTCATAAAATGTGAATGAAAATTATTGATTGACAATCAATAATTTATTGTGATTGTATCAATATTTGTTTACTTGGTCTTTGTTTTTCTCATATTGGAAGACACTTCATTTTCATTTAAGTAGCGAGGCAATATAGGCCTACAGACTAATGCAACATGCATGAAGTTTTAAGTATTAAAGTACGTTATTGATATAAAAAACACAATGATAAGATGAGCCCATTTTAATTTGGGGGTATTTTGTAAAATTCATCAACAAGTTGTCTGTTTATTCCTCAGATTTTGATGACATCCCTTGGTTTCCAAGAAAAATATCAGATCTTGACAGAGCCCAGAATGTTCTCATGTATGGAACTGAGCTTGATGCTGATCATCCAGTAAGTTTTATATATTTTTCTAATATACGATAAAAGATAAATAGAGAGAGCCAGCCCATTGGTAGATTTTAAATCTAAAATAGTTGATGATTCAAGACTCTCTTCTCATCAAATACATTACTGTATTATACATAAAATAAACCAAACCAAGTGTTTGATAGATTATGTACTATTCTTTTCATTGCAAAAAGGTCCATTCAATTATTCTAATGCTTTGATATTGATAAAAATATTCATCAAATAGCTTACATATATATCATAAACTGAAATGGATTGTAAAGCATAATGAAAACACTAGATGTTGTCAAATATCACTTGATTTTAAAATATTATACAAATAATATATTATTTGACAACATCCAATGTGTTCACATCATTTAAATATCACAACATCTCACCAGACACTGTCAGAATATATTGTAAAGCACATATTATATCTGTCTAGTAGACGTATATCAAAAGCCCTCTTCCATTCTTCATTATAATGAGTTGAGATTAATTTTAAATTCATGATTCACTCCATCTTTATATAAAATTAAAGTTATGAATAATTTATGAGAAACTTCTTTAATTCAAGTACTTATCTATCAAGTAATTCAAGATTGATATTTTGTACCTAATACAATAGATTCACAATAAAAACCATACCTAAAGTACGGTAGCTTCTAGTGGGATAAATACAAAAGAATGAATTCCAGAATTCAATTTTAATTGTGCATTTTTTATTCTCCAGGGCTTCAAGGATCCAGTGTATAGGAAACGCAGAGAAACGTTCGCTAATATCGCCCACAGCTACAAATAGTGAGTTTCGTTTAAAAAATTATTAATTTTATCAATAAAAATACTAGAAATGATTACCATGAAAGTTGAGTTGCTAAGGACAGATGCATGCTTATAATACACATAAGAAAGTGAGGTAATTTAATTTGAATTCAGTCCACATTCATTTTCTATTTATGAACTGGTTTTACAATACAATCTTCACTTCTATGTACAGTACTACAATATTGATCGATTTATCAGTTAATTCATTACAGTACTGAACAATAATGTTCAATATAAAAAAAACAGTAAATGAACAATAACTATACATTTCTATATTACAGTGGTCAATCCATACCACGTGTGCAGTACACTGAGGAGGAAATCAAAACTTGGTAAGACTTCAACAAACACTTCAAAAACAATCAATATTATTCTATTTCTTCAAATATTTAATTTTCTCTAATTTTGCATGTACTTGGATAAAAAATTCACATTTAAATTTCTTATTGAAAAAGTTTGATTTCGCTTTTAAGAAATCGTAGATTTTTTGCTTCTTTGAACTTTGAATTTTTGTGTTTCAATGTATCTGAAACAAATATGTTTACTTTAAGCTAGTAAAAGCTATAGGCTAGGTACTTTTAAGATATACCGGTACTCTACTTTCATACATTTTCTCATCAGGAAGTACGGTAGCCTACTGTAGTACGGTAACTAAATATAAATGAATAGGAGTCCATTTCATTTGGATTTAATCATTAGTAACATTTTGATACATGACACGTCATTCAGAATCCAGTCTACATTATCTCTCTTTACCCATTTAGAAAAACATACAGCTGGAAGTTTCACAAATCACTGGAAGTATCATTTCAATCTAAAGCACTTCTGTTGAGAGACAAATCTTTTTTATTGATTTTCAATGTCCGTTCTCAACAGTAAACGAGAAGCTCTTAGTTCAAGAAGTTGTTCGAATAGAGAAATCAAGTCAATTAAGGAGGATTCTGGAAGTGGGTGGCTGAAGGAGGGTTGGAAGAGAGAGATAGAGTGAGAGAGAATGGAAGAGAAAAAGAGAGAGAATGGAAGAGGAGGAGAGAGAGAGTTTGAGCGAGGGAATGGTTGAGAAGGATGAAGGGATGATTCTTCAACAGAGAAGTGAATCTGAGAGCTGTTATCCGTCATAAAAACTTCCCTTTTTCTTTGACGTTCGTGCCTATACAGAAACTAAGACAATTTGCTACTAGAAACTTATCATTTCTCTGAAAGACAGTGTGATAAATGCTGCAAAATGTCTGCTGGAGATTTTCAATTACAGTGCAGACGGAACTGATCTAAGAATAGATCTGACTGATTTAAACAGCATCATAGAAAGAAAGTTTGGCTTCCTTCATTTCTCTCAAAGGAATAGATTTCAATCAATTACATTTTTGGGTCCTGTTAAACCCACAGGTTTTTTAAGCAGGAAATAAATCTTTTATTACAAAGACGAAAATAGTTAATCATTTACGATAAAGGTTTTGATAATTTTATCATTTTAGTAACTTTAGTAATTTCTATGACACGATATATTGACAATTTGAAGTTCCAACCCTTTTTATAATAAATTTATGATAGTTGAGCCCACAGAAAACTGAATAATGTGAACATTATAAAGCTTCTGAATAGATTAATTTTTGAAATAGAATGAAGTATTTTATTTTTTCTTTAATACATTATGATATCTTATTGGACATAGAAAAATTTGTTTTTGGAAGCAACACTTTTTAAAATGAATGTTTCATTTTTATAAAGAAGTATCATAATCAATAAGTATCAAAATATTTTACAAGACAAATTTTGAAAGCCCTCGGATCCCCGTTTTTATAGGATAGTTTTGTGAATGGAATAAAGTAGGCTATAGATTCCTTCCTTTATTATTAGGTAATTTTTCAAAAAGATTACTAACTTATTCTAGTAAACTCCAGGAATGGAGTAGGCCTATAAATAAGACAATCAGATCAATAATATTCCTTATTTGTGGAGAATAAGTTCTTTGTTACCCGAAAATGCGTTCTTTTCATATGTTGAATTGTTTCATTTTAATCTTATATAAAGTTGAATTGTGTCTTTAAAGTAAAGAAAATAAAAAGTACATCCTTCATCCAACTTGATGCACGAATGTGATCGATAAATAAAGAATTCAACCCCATTTTTCAGGGGGACAGTATTCCGTGAGCTGCACAAGCTTTATATCTTACATGCTTGTACGGAATATCTTGAAAATTGGCCTGAACTTGTCAAGTATTGTGGATATCGAGAGGATAATATACCACAGCTCCAAGATCTCAACACGTTTTTGAAAAGTAAGCATTGATTTTTTAAAACACACACTTGATAATGTCTATACATTAAAGTAATGGAAATCTTTAATGTGGAATAGACAAAATTTGTTTTATTCATTCACCTTAACATTGATTTTTTATTGTCAATAATTGTTAATTATTAATGATTTCATCTTTCCATGTTTTGCATCTGACTATATTATAACACTCAAGTTTGTATAAGTCATTCTACTTTATAGCATAAATACTTACTAGCTTTCTAGCCTACATCAGAGTTTTTATCAACTTTTTGTCAATAAATTTATTGAATTGAATTAATTTATTATAAATTGCAAAAAAAGTATCTACATTATCAACACATTGCACGAATTTATAATCTAAAAGCAAGTGTACCTGTAGACTGTAGACTCAGTAGAAAATAGAGTGAGTAACTTGTAGTTTTTTGAGGTATTTCATGTGTTTTCACTTGTCCAATGATATTATTCCACCATGCATCTTCTCAAATCAAGAGCGTCCCTGAAAACTCTTTCTTTTAACCCATGGAATGATAAAAATTGCATCAAGACGAATGTACAGTACACAATTTAATTTCCATCCAATTAAATAGGAGAACTTACAATGTAGTTCTACACTTGACAAATTTTAAATCTTCAGTTTGACGACCAAAATCCTGGAAAAGATTTGACAAGAGTTTGACAGTCTTGTCAAGCGTCGAATAAAATTTGAAGCTTTTTCATTATATTAATTGTATTTGATAGGGAATTCCTGTTCATTTATGTAAGCAGAATATATGAATATTTCTCTAGAATATTATCATTTTATTGGTAAGAATCTCTTTGGCTGGTATAATATTTGTAAAACATATTATTACGCTTTTAGGAAAAACAGGATTCCAACTGAGACCAGTGGCTGGTTACCTTTCACCGAGAGATTTTCTGTCTGGCTTGGCTTTTAGAGTTTTCCATTGCACCCAGTACATTCGCCACAGCTCGGATCCTTACTACACGCCTGAACCGTGAGTAATCCAACTACTTCGAAAAACAGTGGATAGTTATTTCACAAAAATTAAAATTTATCATTACAACATTTATAAAAATGTTAGATGTGATAAGCTGTATTTATCAAATATTTCTCTCAATAGTATAATGCATAATATAGGCTACATAATATTTCTCTCAAGTGTAGGCACAGAATAGGAGAGGAATTACTGAATTAACTCTAAATTATTTCTGGTGTAGGCCTATTCAGCTGACTCAAAATAAGTTTACAAGAATCCCCTATTCTCGTGTAGCACATGACATACTGTATTTCAAGGATGAATAAAATTACAATATCAAGATTCTGGTACACATAAACTGTAGATGGAAAATAATAAATTATTTAATTCCTTCATTCTTTTATCATAAAATTTTGTAGAAAAGAAGATTTGTTCCTCCAAATGGAGGAAGTCCCAATGCATTTTAAATATGAGAATTTTCAGTCAACATGAAATATATTCTATAAATAGGATGATTGAAAAATGGTTTCCCACAAATCTCTATTGAAAGATTACTAATTCATATCAAGCTGGTATTATTTGACTTCATGACTTAATGTGTATGACCTAATTATAGGAAGTTAATTCAAAAACTTGTCATTGATGTTTTATTATTTAGAAAAAGTGTACATCATAATCATAAATTTTATATAAACTATCATTGATATAAGTTCTTTATAATAAATTCAAATCGATATTGATGTTACAGTGACTGCTGTCATGAGTTATTGGGCCACATGCCCCTGTTGGCAAATCCAAGCTTCGCTCAGTTCTCACAGGAGTTGGGTTTGACGTCTCTCGGTGCTGCTGATGATGACATTGAAAAGCTTGCAACGGTGTGTAGCCTACCACAAAAATTGGCTATTTTCATAATCTAGTATCAATGTTGTAAGGTTCCTCAATGATCACTGATTCATAAACCGTAATAACACAATAATTATTCCACTAAGAATAAACATATTGATTTCCGCTCTGTGCGGAATGTGTTATTTTTCTATTCGTTAATTATGAATATTCTCCAATATGGGTACTTTACATACTTAGATTTTGTTTCAATGTTATCCAAACAAGATGAAATTATCGCCTAATTTTCAACTATTTCATCAAGTACTAGATAGAATAACAGGTAGAATCACAAAACAAATCAATATACTAATAAGCATGTTCTAAAAAATTACTTATTCATTAGCGGTTGGATATTTGCAATATCTAATGATTCCTTCCCTCCAAATTACCATATTCTGACAAGTAGCCTACAGTACCTATTTAATCAGATCACCGTCCTTTTTTGGAGCAGAACTCACAACTGAGAAGTAATACACAAATCAGTGATCGTCAGATGCATTTGAGTAAGATTTATTATTTAAAATTTTTCCATTTATGTAGATGTTTGAGATCTATTTACTTTTGTGTTCATTGAACTAAAATTCTTTATTATTGTAACTGTTACTTATCCCTTAAGCACATCCTTTCCCTTTTTATCCTCATGTTTTTTCCTTGAACGTCTTCCTAATACATGGCAAACCGTGGTATACTTATTTGACCAAATAATTATACCACGCTTCGCCACTAATGGCAAACCATAGTTAAAAGAGCCTTCCATTCCCCTCCTTCTTTGCACAACTTCCCCCCGCCTAGCTTCTTGTTTTTGTTTACGTTTGTATTTTAATCTCACATTTTTGTACTTGTAGCTTGCTTTTTGTGATTGTGTGTGTGTGGATAAATTGATACCTATAATAAAAAACGAATTTTTCATTTCAGCTGTACTTCTTCACAGTGGAATTTGGACTTTGCAAACAAGACGATACATTGAAAGTGTATGGCGCTGGCCTGTTATCATCAGTGGCAGAACTGAAGCACGCCCTCGCTGCTGAAGATAAAATAAAACGATTCGATCCAGAAGTCACCTGCCACGAGGAATGTATCATCACATCCTATCAGAACCACTATTACTACACGGACTCATTCGAAGAAGCAACTGAGAAAATGAGGTGCCTTTCATAGATTTTTCATATGTTATTATGGTCAAAAAAATTGTAAGTAGCTGGACATTTCCCTGAAATCAGGAGAGAGTGTGATTGGTACTGGTTTTTTTTCACGTTCAACTTAGAAGTGAATTGAACACATTATTTTTATTGATTTCACTCAACCATAACTATTCAATTTTGATCTTCTACTAGAGAAAAGATATTTCAAACAATGTTGAAAAATATGCTTTTCAAAACGCTCAACATCGTTATTAAAAAGAAATTCATGAGATTTTTTCATTTACAAGAGTTACAGAACAAAGATTATGCTACAGTTACCTTACTCTGCAATTATTGATATAGTCAAGTTAATAATATCATACGAGTATATTAGTACAGTATAATGTATTTGGTTCGTGGTAAAGGGAAGTACGGTACAGAAGATGTTATACACATTGTTACTATCATCATCACTTTAATTCTTTGATAAACCATCATACCGTCATACCTTCTTCAACAATTATTAGCAATTCAAGTTGAAGTAGTAGGCTATAGCTTACTAGTCTTTGACTAGGTGCTATAGTAAAAATGAAAAAACCTTTAATTCTTCACCTAAAAAGTGAGGGTAATAATGGTAAAATGATGAGGTAAAATGGTGTGTCATTCAACAGAAATTCTCTTAGTTAAGATTAAACCAACTGTAGAAATAATTACAAGAACGTTTGTCACTTTCTCCTGCTTCCAGCAACCATTCCTAAAGTCCACACTTGGTCTATTTTTGTGTGCTGCACAGCATGTGGCCAATGCTTAGGCTAAGCTTAATTCAAGCTTTTGCAAATTAAATCGTACAAGTGTGAATATAGGGAATGGAAGATACTTGGGTACTACTGTAATATGCTGTGATACTACTGTTTATACTTGGATGTGACTGAAATAGCTTACTCCTCAGTATTACAATTTAAATAAACTGAAACGGTGCATCAACTGTATAATTTAAACTGTATACACCCTTTTTTCTAAATGTTTTATAATAGAAAATTAATTTTATTATTGGTTACATTTCATCATCATTATTATTTGTATATTTGATAAGAGCTCCCTTATATTGATAAGAGCTCCCAGGAGGAGGACGCTAAGTAAAATTTGGTTCATTTTTTGAACTTTGAGTTATTTCTGTTATCAGCATTTTATTTTTTAGTGAGAATTCAGCTTTCCTTTCTCCGCTCCATTTTGTTTCTACTATTGACGCTTTTGAATTTGGTTCAACTTTCCATTTTTTAATTATTATTATACATGTATGTGATATTGTTATTGAATGTTGTTCACAGGGAATTCGCATCAACTATCAAGAGGCCGTTCGGTGTGAGATACAATCCCTACACGCAGAGCGTGGAAGTGCTAAGCAACGCTAAGAAGATAGCCGCCCTGGTATCGGAGCTGAGGGGCGATCTCTGTATCGTCAGCAACGCACTGAAGAAGATACACGAACAAGACGAAACGGTCGATGTGGAGGGAATCGCCAATATGCTGCACTGTGACTTGCACATTGACACCGAGAAAGAAAAAGATTAGACATTGGCTAAAATTAAATTCATGCCATAGCTTAAACTTTCCCATTCCATTAATTCGAAATATATTTTAGCCTAAATTCCCAATAAATTAATCTAGGTTATTTTTGAACGGGCGGTAACGTAGGTCGAAGTTTGATATACTTTGAGCCGGTTGCACAAAAATTGCTTGAAATTGATTTTCGATTACGGTACTCATTGATAAAATTGGAGATTCTAATCCCGTCGGCAATGAGATTTAGGGTATTGAAGGATAGAAGGTATTTTATGTCATACCATAAATTTCGGTACCAGTAAATTTAATTAGATTTTTTTTAACTTGCGCTTACCCAGGTCAAAGTTGTATGAATTTTATATTGTTTTTCTATTCGTTTAGATGAATAAAAGAATATTTTCGAACGGGCGCTTATCTATATTTAAATCTTGTACTCAGATATTCCACAAGATAATTGTAATCAAGGCTTAGCGTTTTTTTTTTTCAATTAACCAATTTCAAGTTTTTATCGATTCACAGTGGATGTAAAGTTAATTTTTTATCATGCTGTTAAGCTATTATGTTTAGCATTGATTGTTACTAGCATACGTTGAGCAAAACTTGTTTCAAATGTAATTAAATGTTACAAATATTTCTAGAATATTGTAGAATGTATATTATTGTAGAATCGAATGTATAGTTGAGAATGACTAATAAATATTCTGAAAGCAATCTGGTAATTCTTTTACAATCACTTCAAGTTCTAATGAAAATTTTAAACGACTAATGAAATTATGTGAAATAAAATCCATTCGAATATGTTATACTTATTGGGGCCTGCTTTATAAAAATTTGGGAGTCCTGTAAAACAGAAAGAAGGTGAACACACTAGTCATGGATAGTGTACTATGTAATCAACTTATAACTCTAGTAAAAGCCTACTATGTAATCAACTTAAAAATAATTCTAGAGAGTTATGTGTTCTTTTTCCTGTTTTAAAGGACTTCGATTAGGAATTTGTATAATAAAAACATGTAAAATATGAATAAATTAATATTTATTAGTACAAAAATCATAGAAAATGAAATATTCACGAAAAAATCATAGGAAATGGAATATTCACGTATCACAATGAATGTCCTTCTTCCTCGTATTCCTCTTTTGAAACATTGTAAGTGTACAAAGTATAAAAATATATATACATTATTATTTATTTGTAAAAATCATAGGAAATGAAAAATATTCACGTATCACAATGCATGTCCTTCTTCACTCGTATTCCTCTTTTGAAACACAGTAAGTGTAGAATTAATATTTATTTACAAAAATCATAGGAAATGAAAAATATTCACGTATCGAATCTTTCAAAGCACAATGCGTGTCCTTCTTCTTCGTATTCTTCTTTTGAAACACAGTAAGTGTAGAATTCCGGGTCTTGGCTGAGAACTTTGCCACCGTGCCAAGCGTAAGTGATCGGGCTGGAATAAAACAATATCTTATTATAATAAATGTAGAGGATATGATCTCATAAAAATGTAGAAGACCTGTTGTATAGGGAAAAGGCAAACGCACACTAGACAAGAACAGTACTATAAGAAAAGCTATGCGTCTAGTGTGATGCCGCCTTTTTTCTGTATTACAAGGATTTTAAATTTCTATGAAACGGGCATAGATAGCTATGTCGTTCAAAATTGTGTTTAAAATGAATAGTATCTTAGTTAATATTTACTCTTTTAAACAATTTTTATAAATTTTCAGAAATGATTCGACTGGCTGATTGCCTGTCAACAGCCGATTATTTTTTCAAAGTATGAATAATTTTGAAGAATAAATAAAAGTAAAGATATAAAATTTCAGAAACAATCCTGAAAATTGATCGACTGGTAACGCGTAAACCAGGCTTCCTAAATCGCAATCAATAGGATGTACGAGAAGATGTAGCGTTTAGACCAGGCTTAATTTCAAAATTGTACTATAAGAAAATCGAAGACCACCGTTCAAAATGTGATATTCAACACAGGAAGACAACGCGTAGAAAATATCATTTCGTGAACTCACTTACCCAGTATATTTGCACACCCACTCAAATACTACTCTTTCTCAATGTGTATAGAATGAAGGGTAGGTCGCAGTGGAGCGGCTTGCTGGGAAAGTCAACGTAAATGAAGTCCCAAACTCAGATGCCAAGCTAGTGGCATAGACTGACTATACATTGTTGTATAACTATAACTGTTGTCTGTGCTAGTGGCTAGAGGACTGCAGTGACTATCTCGACTTTCCCACCAAGCTGCTCCATTCCGACCCACCTTTCATTCTATGCACCTTGACTCTCTCTATAATACCTAACAAACTTACACTAGTACATCAGTCACCATAGTTGAGTGCGTTAATTTCCATTGATTATTTTTTGCTTAATATCTGTGAAGTTTTGTATTGTTGTTTTTGGCTAAATATTCATTTTATTTTGCTGTGGTGATGCCCATATAAGCTCTCAGCTTGTGCGTGGGAAATGGGATGGATGATGATAAGAGATGAGTGGACTTACAAATTTAGGTGGGTTCCAAACCACCCACCGGGAATGGATTTTGATTCTCATGAATGAATGATTCAAACAGTTTTATTGAAAATACAAATAGGAAACTTGATAAAAGATTAAAAAATAAAATTATTGAATGGATAATGTACAGTGGAATTGTGGAAGAACTTTTTGAATGATTCATGTCCTATTTCAATAGTATGTTTGCCATCTCTTCTCTTTCGTCATCTCTCTCTCTCTCTCTTTATTTTTTACCATCTAATACTATCATACTCACTCTATTTCTTCTCCTTGGTGTTTTTATATTCTCTTTATTACTTTTTCTTGACAGTTCATTAAGATTTTATTCATCTATTACATTAGCAACTCTTATCTATTATGTGAAAATCGGAATAAAAGTTATTTGATTTGATTTGAATTACATTCAGCCGAAAATGGCCTGAAGCGGTCACCCTTACTATGATCGAATATAGTATATTGATCGAAAAACAAGACACAAATAGGCCTTTTAATTAGATACTTATAAATGTAAAAAAAGCTAGTCAACTCACTCTTCAGGTATAGTGACGCGCACATCGTACTCTTCAGGCGCCATCGTCCTGACCTCCTGCTGCACCCTCTCCCTAAGCCCGGGGAAGCGGGCGCATCCGCCCACTATGACAATATTGTTGTAGAGGTGCGGGCGCAGCTCCTCCGCACAGCTGGACACACTGTTGATGATCGCCTCTGAGATGCCCATCTGCGGAATTCCGATGTCCGAGGGACGCAGAAGCGCCTCTGGCACGGCAAACTGCTCGTTGTTCAGGCGCAGGATTTGCTGCCAACGATTGACATCAGGTTATGAAATCAAATCAATCTAATCTCAACTATAATATAGATATTATCTTCTAATTATCTCCTTCCAAGTAATTATGTACTTATGGTAATTATGGTACCATAATTATGGATTGTAATTATGGTACTTTCATTTTTGACGAGATTCATTGCTAAACTATATAGTCTAGAATTTAAGCTGACATTGTAATCTACATGAATAAAGTGATAAATCTGATATCCAACTTATAATCTAATCTAATCTCAATCCAACTTCAACTAATCTTCAGAATCAAGGCGAGGCGGAACACCCGAGAGGGTCTCTCCGCCAAGAAAACTATAAGCATAGGAATAAGTATCAAGTTTATAATACAAATTAAATTAATACTTGTATAACTTAATACTGTATAGTTTTATAGCCGGTATAAGTTAATTTAGTTTTAAAGTTTCTCTCTCTTTTATTGATAGTTTTTCTTTTTAACTTTATTTTCTACGCTTTCTCTTGCATTCTACTTTCAGTTTCATCTATTACTTTTCTACTACGGATTACTTCAAGTAAATTTGTCTTTTGTGATATTGTATTTATATCTTTATCGGATCAATCAAACAAATAAAAAAAAGAGAAACAGGCAAATGCCCAATTCCTGAATTTAGTTACATAAATAGTTCAAATGTTGAGGTGATGTCCAAATTACTGTTACCATTAAAGATTTAGGCCACACTCTGTGAGAATAATCCACCAGAAAATTAACAATTTTGAAATCGGAAAAGTTGATTTGAAAGCCGTAACACCACTCAACAGTTTGATAAATTCAACTATATTAATATTTATTTATTGGGCACCTGCTAGAAAACCTTCGGGTTAAGCCAGACCCTGAATTAAAAAGGGTCATTTTCATGAAATGTAAATAAAGCTGAATTAATTGATTGATCAGCTTATTTGAGAACATGTTTTGAATGTGAGTCGGTTTTGTATAGTAAGTTGAGTATAGCTTTCGTGATAATATGAGAATTCATCAATCAAACACACAGACTTGTCATACATTTTATCTGTTTTGACCCTTTTACTCCTCATGTCTGAGGTAAGGGGACATTTTAGAACATTGGATGGATAAACCTTTCATCTTTAGAATTACAGTACTGTATATACAAAGTATTATAAATACCGGTTTGGGTACCAAATAATGGAGTTACATTCCTTTTGAATACAGATATAAAGTTTTTCAACAAATTTATCAATAACCACTGGAGTTACATACTTTCAGCTAGTTTCATTGGATCTTTGTGCAAATTTCAGAAAAGCCTCACCAATCCTTCATTCTATACCCAAGTAAGCCACCGAAAACCTATAAAATTGTGAGACATCTGCTATCTTTGAGCATCTTTATCTCAGTAACAGAGAAACTTTCGAGGAACTTTTGTAGGGGTAGGATTATTATAAATTGGGGTCACTTACATGGCCTCCTTCATCAGGCTGCCCGGCTGCTCTGACGTAGCCGCGTCTTATCGAGGTAAAGTCCGGAAGGACGTAGTCTCTGGCCTTCTCTTTGGTGTTATTTGCGATCTCCATATCCTTAATGAAGTTTTGCGACACGTAACATGCGTCTTCCTTCACCTGATTCATCACATATGTCTCCTCCATAACATGCAGTTGTCTGTGGAATATAGGTCGATTGAAATGAATACAGTAATAGAAACGACGACATAGTAATACGGTTTAATATAGGGCGATATAGAAATGAATACATTTATTAATTTTGGATACATTAATATTTTTCATACATAATTATTATGAGAACGATTCTTGAACCGATTTAATGTGGGGTTTGTAAGTTCTTTTAATTTGGAAGTATTCATTTTAGGTAACTCTTAAAACAGGAAAATCTAGGCTTCTAATTTTGTTTATTTTACAACCAAATACACCTTGGTTCCGAATTCAATTATATTCTCTACAAATTGACGTGAATCTAATTTTTAATTAGGCTTAAGGAGAAAGGTTCATCATAAAGCATTCAATCTACGCCTAGATTGAACATCTTTCTATATTATCTTCTATATTGAAGAGAATATCTTTCTATAAAATTCAAATACTGTATTTTTTCTTATGTTTTTTTTATATAGGGCCGGGTGATGTATTCTCAAGTGTTTCTCTTTCATATAAAGTTGGGGATTTGTTTCCCACGCAAAGCACCTTGGGCTTTGTTGTTCTAGAGATTTCTGTATCATTCTGTTGTATTGTATAAATGTTATTTTTTTTAAACAAAGAAGTTCATTAATCAGTCAAATAGTTTGGAAATTTAGATGACTGGAGAGACTGGAAAATTTTAAATTTGAACTTGAAGATTTAAATCATTGATCATTACTATAATTAGAAACCGTGAATAATGAAAGCAGTATCTTAGTTGATTTTTGTGCAATGATAAAAGCTGACTCTTGGAATAAAATTATCGAATTGAATATAATAATTGTTCAACTTTATAATTGCATAATGTCGTACTTTCACTTACGAGGTTTGGAGAAAACTATGACATTGAATTTAACATCAAATGTCTAGTACAATTCACATAAAATTAAAAAATTCATAGAATGACAATAGGTTTTTTATTATCACTCACCTGTAAGAGATAATCTCTTTTAGGTGGTTGGTCAATACCTTCCCACCAACATCAATCCTCCTGATACCCGGCTTGTACTTTTTATCCTTAAAATACGGTGTGATGTGGGTGAAACTGTACCCTGAGTCCACCAGAAGACAGCATACAGCCTGAGGGTTATGCTTCCGATAGTTGTAGTTACATAGGTCTCCAGCTGTAAGAAAATAATGGGCTATTTCAATAATGTATGCATAATATATATGCATAAACAAATGTTTTCTTTGTTTATTTTCAGCAAATAATATGTCATTATTAAATTTTTAACGTAAGCAAATTATTATTTTTTCAATGTTATAGGATTACTATCAATTTATCACTGCACTGTATTTATCGTTCACTGTTATAGGATTATTGAGATTGGAAAAATACATTGAGTTCTCCACAGAGTTTAGTTCTACTGTACGCTGTACCTACACATCATGTTAAACGTATGTGAAGAAGTTCGAGTAAAGGCAGTGTAATATCTTAAAATTAAATAAAAAATGAATATTTTCATAACTTATTTTTGATATAATGGATTTTTCGAACAAAATAGACAAAATCAGCTAAAAAATACACCATATACATAATCATTAACAGTGAAATTTGGTAAAATTGATAATTAACATACTGTTTAGTATATTGTGTAATTAGAAACCCATGTTACATTATTAGAATATAGAAATTACAATTCCACAAAATTCAATTTAATATGTATTTTGAGGAATGAGTTATACATTCAAATATCTATGAATAAATTAATGTATGAAACAAGTTTAAACATAATACAAAAAACCTTTCTCACGTACCATTCATTTTCAGCAAGGACTTGCATTCATATTCTTCGAAGAATATTTCATTCATCACTTCTTGGATGGAATGAAAGTTGAAATAGGGTTCTGTTACTATTAATGGTGTATCAGAAAAATTTACTCGGCAACATTCTCTGCTGAATATGTAATCCCAAACAATCTTCTGTACTTCGAAGTTCAGTAAATAGCCCTGAAATGGATAATACAACAATTTCATAAATTATTTGTATATTTTTTTATCAAGAAGAAGATTGATAATATATTACTGAATCTCTATAGTTCAACTATTAAATTAATAACAGTCCACTGTATACATCAGTCCCTATGTCCACACTTGGTCGATTTTTGTGTGATGCACAACATAAGGCCAAGCTTAAGAATATGCAGCATGCCTTAGTCGAAAGAAATCGACAGAGTATGTATAAATGTCTAATGTATGTCATACTTGATAATTTAGGTATAAGATTAATCTAGACATTGACATGTCACCTATCACTTGATTAAAACACAAAATTTGATGTATTGTGACAATTGTATGTAAATAAATAAGTGTAGACATAGGGATTGGGTACTGGACAACATATTGTCAAAACCAATTATCAATAATTTCTGTTTTATAAATAAATCTGTTTTCTAAGTGAAAACAAACTTTCAACATGTTTCCTATCAAGGGATAATTGGTTATGATGGTGAAGTGGAACAACCCTACTCGGGTTTCCCCACTATTAAAAGCCATACGCTAAATAAATAAATAAATCAATAATGATTTACACTTTTTGCTAAATTACTCTTACCCAGTCTACAAAAAATTAGGTTTTGTTCAGCTTCTTGTGAACAGATTCGACAAAAACACAATCACAGATAAATAATTCTCCGAAAACTTCATTAATAAGAATAAAATGGAAACTTTAATAATTATTTAATGTATTGAGAAAGAGTTGATGGTTGAAAAAATTCCTCTGGCGACCAAATTGATGAGCGGTTTATATCAGTTGTTCAGTGAAACTTTTACTGATTGAAAGAAATCAATTTTACAGGAGCAGTTAACTTTTTACTGAAGGACTGAGAGACCGAGTATTATGTATTGAAATTCTTTCTCTTTTTATGAATTTATGACGTTGTGTAAGTTGATATTATCACCTTTCGAAACGGTAGAATGTAGAAGAGACCTGATGCATCGCTACACTCATCCACTTGATTACCGATGAAACGGCGCCTCTGACTTTTTGCTTTCATGATGCAGTTTGGAACAATTCTAGAAAATTCAAGTTGAAAAAAAAGAGAATCTATTAGTATTAAAGAAGTAATACATAGTAGGCCAACAAAAATTAATCGAATGAAGTGAACCAACTGAGGCACGGATCATTTCATGATGAATGATTAAAGAACGGCAATAGTTCATGTGGATTGTATTGAAATGTAAATTCAATTAGGCTATATGGTTATAATTCTAACATTGCTTAAGACTAGCTGAGTACATGAGTTTCTGCCAGTCAACAAGGACAGAAGCTGAATTCAGTCTGTTCAGCCACAACCTCAAGCTGAACAAAGCCACAAAAACTAGACTGGCCAAAAATATCAATCCTTAGAAATATAACATAATCTTTAGTAGTGAAATGCATTCACACCCCTCGATTAAAGGAGGGAATTTGACTCCCACCTTGCGGCCAGTAAACTTGACTTTAGCCCTCTATTCAAATAGAGCAGATCTTTACAATAAATCAAATATCTTACTTGGGTTCTTTGGCGGAATATCCAACTTTGGCGCAATGCGCACCATTGTCAAGAATGAGCACGTTGTTCAGCATCTTTTATCGTGGTTTTCTCCACCTGGAAATACAGAGATATAAGGCATACAAAACAGAAATCACAGTATCACAAATTAACTATGCCTTAAATCTTTAGCCGGTAGAGGATAGAGAACATAACCTTACCTTACCACAGCAGTCAGCACATCATACTGTAAATTGACATTCTAGAGCGACGACTCTTATGCCTCGTCCACACCATCGCCGAACTAGACGAACGCGAGTATGGCCCGAGAGTTTTTCCCATACAGAAGCGTTGGTAGGCGAACTACGCAAGTTGGTAGGCGAACACGCTCGCGTTCGCCTAGTTCAACATCACTTTAGGAGTCGTCGCTTTAGAATATCAAGTATCGACATATCGAAGTTTTTCCTAGACATCGATTTCTGGTCTGGATGAAAATAGAAATAGTCAACCTAACCTCTTCCAAATTCTTTCAGTCACAGACAACTGTCAGTGGTTTTGATTTGTGTTTGCAGTTTATGAAATAAATTAATAAAATCTGCAACTGCAATTCGATATTTTATGGGTTTCTAGCGAATTCGCATTTATTCAGGTTTATAAATAACTCACGTTGCATGATTGTTGTCAGTGATCTGCATCTGCCAAGTATTAGCCTATTGACTCAATATCAGAACTCAACATTTCTATGGTATTTTTTTTATGATTTTGGATCTAGAAAACATCCAGAATGTCGAGCGATGATACGAAGATAAAGTTTGTTTCCAAGAAAAGGCCATTGAGAAAACGTTGTAATTCCGATGACAGTGATGATCAAAACAATGAAGAAACGAGTGTCATGTGAGTACCTATCATACAACCAGCAATCTGTTCCATGAATAATATGTCAAAATATTTTGTTCCTGACTTTGAAAAAAATTATTGCAATCAGAAATCATGAGAAATCTGGAGTGGCCAGTAAAGTATAGCCTAGGCTGCCTACACGTAGCCTAGCCCAAAGCTTTGATCTGAAGATTGTAGGCCTAGACGCAATTTTACGTTTCTAGTGGACTCTATGCGAGTAGTTGAAAGGGTGTCAGTCGATTTATTTCTTCTAAGACTAATCCATTAGAAGGCACTTGCAAATCTAAAGGCCAACACATTTCCTGTTTGACCTCATTTACTAATACACATCTGTTTGAACTTTCAGGTCAAAATTGGAAGAAATGAAGAATTTACAAAAGTTGAGAGGAAGACCCAATGGTGTGAGTGTTGTCAGCCTGGCCTTGGGTCAGAAAGTTTCGGAAGTTGAAGAGTGCCTAGTGGTGAGTCTAGCTAAAGCTGCGTTTACACCGGAGTTAATAACAAAAGTTATTAGAGGCCGTGTGCCCACGGAGCAACTGCTATCTGACTTCAGTCAGCAACCCAGCGTTGCCAGATGACATTTGGCGGTTTATCGGGTAATCTAACCTATCAGCCAATGTCATCTGGCAACGCTGGGTTGCTGACTGAAGTCAGGTAGCAGTTGCTCCGTGGGCACACGGCCTCTAATAACTTTTGTTATTAACTCCGGTGTAAACGCAGCTTTAGAATGCTAAGTCTATCATGCCTCCTTATCACACTTATCACACAAAAGTCAATATTATTGTATGAACCAATGGTTCATGTTAATTGCTGAACGTTTTGTATTTATTTATAATGGAATATTAAAAATGTTTTTATTTTAGTATCGTATTCAAATTTATTTGAGCTGATAAAACTAGAAATATTATTATAAACTTTTATTGGTTTTTGTTTGCAGACGGATCCTTTCAAGGTGAAAACAGGAGGTCTGATTGATATGCATGCTCTCAAAAGTGGTAAAGTTAAGACAGTGGACGATGCATATGATACCGGCATTGGAACTCAGTTCTCAGCTGAAACCAATAAGAGAGATGAAGATGAAGAAATGTGAGTTCTGTCAAGTTTCGACACTTGTCCACCAGACACCTTCCGTAGAGTAGTATCATAGCCCCCTCTATAGTCTAGCAACAGACAAAAGAACCTTCGCGCATCGTATCACCGAAGTGATACAGGATCACATAGTACCACTACTCTAGTGAGCGAGTGAGATAAACTGCTGCATTGCATAACGTGCGCTCTCTCTGCGCAGTAGAGTTTTTATTTTGGAGGCTCTTTTGTCTGTTGCCAGACTATAATATGTAGTTTGGAGGGGGCTATGGTAGTATTCAGTATTGTGATGTTAGCCAAACTGGCTGGATATTAGCCTACAGAAGGAAGAAATCATAGGACTTTGCAGTTAATCAACTGCTGTGAAAACATAATAATTAGTGAAATGAAAAACCAGTGAAAGCTGCATAAAAAGTGGTTAAGTTGCTCGACCGGCAATTGATAGGTATAGCAGGATTCCTTTAACTTGTCAGAAAACAGCTGATTTAACGTTAGTAAACGAGCGTACATCAGTCAGCTGTTTTATGACAATTTAAAAGAATCCTGCTATTCCTCGTCCTGGCACAACTTTTTGTAAAGTGGAATTCATAGATTATCCTCTTGCTATTAAGTTCTGTTGTTAATATTTGCTGTAGCAGGAATCTTCAGAACTATTTATATAGCTTTTTTTAGATTTTTGTTTCTCCAATTATTATTAATTTATTTGATAATTATAATTCCTATACTTTTCAACGTTATAAATGTATTCATTTCTACAAGCATTACCAGCTTTTTCTAAAATATTTTGTGACATATAATATTTTTATATTCAACTCTGTTCAGTTATAGTACTATTTTTTAAGTGAGCGAATGGAGAATGACTTTCATTGGACGTTTCTATGGTAACGGGTGATGTTATTTTGAATTAGTTTTATATAAATACTATATAAAACACTTGAAAAACAAAACATTACCAATTTCCATGGAAACGTTAGCCTAAATGAAGTCATTTGCCATCCGCCAAATTGATCAAATACTGACATATCTTCTCAAACATAAGGCTAGGCGTACACCGGTTAGTCAAGACAAGACGAGATTAGTCACGTTTAGTCACAGTACTTCACATAGTTGCTTATGAAGCAACAAACACCGATTAGTCAATGCATCAGTGTGTGCTGCTTCATAAGCAACTATGTGAATTACTGTGACTAATCTCGTCTTGTCTTGACTAACCGGTGTACGCCTAGCCTTAGTCTCACCTATCTTGAGCTTCGACGAATTGCATTTCGGTGTTTTACCAATGATAGAAAATTAGTACGGTACTGAGTAATTACGCTTTCCGTTATGTTTCAAAGTGGGTTGGTGCTGACTAATTACGCACGTTGTGTCATGTTTCTAGGATGAAGTACATCGAAGAACAACTATCAAAGAGGAAAGGAAAACAAACGGAAGATGGCGGCGGCGACGAGAAAGAGGACATCAAAGGAAAGTATTGTTCGCCCGAAGAGGCCGCTCTGCAAGCAGTTCCCAATCATCTGAGAGCCTCCTCGACGCACCGCTCCGAGGAAATGTTATCGAATCAAATGCTCAGCGGTATTCCGGAAGTCGATCTTGGCATAGAGTGAGTCTGAGTAGCCAACCGACAAATCTGTACTTTGTTAGTTGTAAAGTTAATTGTTTTGAGTTGAATTTATAATTACACCCTAAAACAAAAGTTACCTTTGGTGAAGGCTCTCCAAACATTAATTATACATCCTGAATACATATTGAGTGAGTCGAATCCAATATCAAATATATTAAAATCAATATAATAATATTGATAGCCTATAATATTGTTGATTATATCAAATGCCAATATTAACTTATTTAACCACGTTCCCTATCAAGGGATAATTGGTTATGTTGGTGAAGTGGAACAACCCTACTCGGGTCTCCCCACTATTAAAAGCCATACGCTAAATAAATAAATAACTTATTTTGGTAATCAAATATGTCATGAAAATTATTTTTAAATGAAGATTAGTTGATGTAAAGATTGTTTTCAATTGTTAAAAAAAAATATTCAATCAGAAATGTTGGCACAAATAATAATTAATTGAGCTAGGTGCATGAATTGAATCTTATCTGTAAGCTTGAAGCAGAAGTTAGCTTTTCATTTAATAAAATCTATTACGAACCTTGAAAAATTATAGAAAAATTTGTTTGAAATCTTAGTAAAATCTGTTTGAAACTTTGACCCTCATTAGATTGGGTTACGAATCAAAAATACTTGAATCTATTGTGGAATTTTCTGCGCATTCCAACAACGGCCTTGAACTGTGAATTTGGAAGTGGTTTCTAAATCATTAGTAATGACACTAATGCCCGGTTTTTCAGTCGTTCAATAAACTTATTGAATCAATAACTTTTTTTTGCATTTGAAAACACATGGTTATTGATTCAATAGTGCTATTGGATCCATAAACTGTCTATTGAGCGACTGAAAAACCGGGCATGAGTAAGTTAGGTATATTTTCAAAACATCGGATAATCTTTGTATCTCATACAAATGTCGATAGGATCCATGTTTGGCCTCCTGGACATTTTTTTGTCGGCATTGTATATGGTTAACGATTGTAACAGCCTTGTTGGGATACTGTATATTTCATGGAATATCTGAGAAAATTCTGATTGTTTGAAAAATGTGCTTTCAGTGCAAAAATACGGAACATTGAAGCAACAGAAGAAGCAAAACTCAAACTGCTGTGGGATCAGAGGTGTAAAAAGGATGGACCATCGCAGTTTGTTCCCACAAATATGGCTGTAAATTTTGTTCAACATAATCGATGTAAGAATTTATAATTTTTATACTTTTCATCATCTTTATTTTATTCTAAACATTTTTCTGATTTCAAACATTGTTACATCAAATTACATTTATCTTTTTGTTATTCGCAGTTTTTAGACATGTGATAGAGACGTCTCTCAAACTTGTTATCTATAATTGCCTGTAATATAAGCTCGATCTATATATATATATTAATTAATATGTTACTTGATCTCTAATATATTGATCTATAATAAACTCGACAGTTGTCTGTTTTTTTAAGGTACCAAATTTTTATTTCGTTCAACCTGTTCTAAGAGGTCTTTATGTTTCTTATTGCATTCAAACTTTTTGTTTGTGAAAGTGAGTCTTTTGCAAAAGAAACCCATATTTTATTTCACTACTTAACTAGAACCGATTTCAAAGACATAAGAATCTATCTTACTAGTTTGTGGTAGTATCATATTGTAATAATTAAACCAAGTTACACAATAGCGAACCAATCAGTGAACAATAATAATTGTAAGATTAACAAAACTTTTGATTTGTAACTGATGCTTGTCCTTCACTATCACAGAAAGTTATATCTAGCAAAGTTATAAAGTCAGAAAGATAAACTAGCTTTAAATAGTCTGTATTAGTACATTGTAATATCATCTGTAATGTTTTTCAAATAGACTGCACTTGTCAAGCAAACTTTATCCTATTCTAATAAATGAGAAATGAGGGGTTCTTCTGCAAAAGACAAGTGGAAATTTTTGTAAATAGGCCTATCAATTTTTTTATTCTCTGATACAATCACAATTATAATATTATAATCTGGAAGGAAAAACTGGGCTGAGCCTGTTTTATTTCTCTTCCGAATTTTGATTAGAAATGCAGTCCAAAACAAGGTTATAATATTATTTCACACAAGATTTTTCAGAAATAATACAAAATAACAATTTGAATTTGAAAAAAGTAGATTTGAAACCACTAAACAGTTCACTATTTTTAAGTACAGTATATTCAAATTAATTTGATTATTTTTAACCGTAAATTCACAAATAAAAATAATCTTTGTTCTATTCACTCATTTTAAGACTTTTGTGTGTTTTATTTTGCAGTCAACATAGAAGAATCGGGCCCTCCTAAGAAGAGAGACAAAGTAGAACCTGATAGGAAGAAAGTGACTGTGGAAAAGCGCAACAGAGAAAATGGAGAAAAGGCCACTGACGACTACCACTATGAAAAGTTCAAGAAACAGTTTCGCAGATATTGATTTGATACTCGAGAATTTACTTGCCCCTCTATCAATGTTTGTGTGTGACAATAATTGTGGCCTGAAAGGTTCACTTTTATAATACGACATTTCATGTTTGATACTTGTGAATCCCATTACACTAGTGTTAAACTACCGTAATTACAGTAGTAGATCATTGTTTCTGTTACGGTACTTGAGGATTGTGAGGCTTATTCTAATAATACGACAGTTTATATTAATTTTAATACTTAGTGGATCAAATTACACTAGTGTAAGATCATCGTCATTAAGCTCCTTATTTTAATATCTTTCGTAGGCCTATGTGTCATTTTTTTGTAAATATATAACACATTTTTAAAATTAGATTGCACTAATTGCAGTCTTTTTAACCATCTTATTATGTCGACATCGTTTTCTCAACATTATTGTTTCCATTTGTAAATATAGTTTTATGATTAATCGTTTTCTTATTTATTTCCGTGGATCATTCGAATTCATTTATTCATCATTTACTAACAAAACTTACAAAATTTCTTACAATTAATATTAATACAAACTGAATATAAAAATTAAAATTAACAGTAATGTTGAATAAAGCTATTTCAGGTACCCCGAGAAAACTCCGTGTGGGGCATCATCACATATTTAAACACAATAAAAGAATAAAGAAACTTTTAACTGAGCTGGTGCCGAGTAAATCACTGCAAAAATAATAAAATCAGAATAATATATTATATAAATAAACATGATCTACTTCTAACCTATCATCTAATTTAATAATTAGTAGCATTCATGCACCTTTCCCATTAATCAGGCACAAGCCAAACTCTTGTGCGCATCACCCACATAATAAAGGAATCATACGAAAAAAGAAAACTTAGTTACTAAAACTCAAGAATATAATAGTCTTCTTTCTAAACTCATGTTTTTAAATGGAATTTTGATTTTGACTACAAACTGTTGAATCCTCCAAGGAAAGCATTTCAAATTGATTTATTATCAGATTTAAAGTACGGTACCTACTAAAGTTCTCTACTAGCCTATATTTGTGTAATAAAAATTAAGGCTCGGATAGCTGTGTTCGAAAAATTCGTATGAGCTGATGCTGGATGTATAACTTAGCATTGTTTCTCAAGCAAGTTACCAGAAATATACACTCATAACAACAGTTCTGTGACCTGTTGAACCAAATGCGGTGATGTTAAAATATGCTAATTACTAGTCCGCTCATTTGATTAGACAGTCTCTCAGACGCTGTACGCGTTACGGTTAGAAAATTCGGAGGTTTCTAGACAATATGTTGGTTTCAAAATCAGTTTTTTGTGTTATAGTTTTATCCTGTGTAGGCGTGGGAGGAATGGATTATAACGAATATTACAGGCGTGACCCAAAATGTAAGTATGATCTAACTTAATAACATAGAGTATTATAATTATAAAAGAGTACATAATAAGAAGTGTATGGTAATAATTATAGACTATTTTTCCTATTCTTATTTATTTATTCATTTCATACATAGAAAAGCTCACAGGCAAAGTTCATTACAAGTTTTATTGAGATTATTATCAACATTTTCAGTACAAGTGAGATGAAAAGCAAAATAAATTCGTCATTATTCACTTAATCAGAGGTGAGAATTAATTCAATTTACGAGATTAGAAGAGACGAGTAAAGCTATATTGACAGTATTAAAATTAAAGTAAAATTCTATATTATCTTTATTATGTGAATCACAGTACGGTAGTAATTATTTCAATAGCACTAGGCCATACCGTATTCAAATGATTAATATATTATAAAAATAATATCTAGTAAGGTAGTAATAGAAATAAATTGTATAAGTAGATGGTATTATCATTTTTGATTATCATAGTGATTTATAGATAATTATATTGGAGAAATTCAATACTGTACTTGAGTAATTTGTTTATAGTAAGCTGTAAATCTTTATAATTCTTGTCGTATTTGGATGAATACCTCTTTATCGATTTATCTATTTACAAGAGTTACAGAAAAGAGTTGATACTACAATTACTCAGCTACTGGACAAAATAATACTATATTGAAGCAGTAGTTGAAAAAACACATATTATTGGGTTACAAAAATTCACAATATTATGGTAAGACAACAATTTTACTTCTAAATATTGTGAAAAAGGAGGTCACTATTGTTAGATTAATTTAATTTGGCGGATGGTATTAGATAGATAGAGAGATATTATTTCTTGCCGTTGGTGATGACCGTAGAGTCCGATGACAAAAAATAATATTATCTATCTACCTATCTCTAATGGCATTCGCCAAATTAAATGAATCCTATTATAACAGTGATCATAAACAAAGCATGTACCTATTATATGCGAGAATGAGCACTTCTTGAGAGGATGATTTGAAATTTTGTCTTGGATTTTCAATACTTTTCTAATGTTGCAGTCCTGTTCCTATTTCCTTTCTATCGAGTACTGCCGGGTCTGCCCTGTACAACTAACGATAATCTGGACGGCATCTGCTTGAGTCAGAGACAGTGCAATGCTAGAGCGGGCGTCTGTGCCGGAAATTGTGGCTACAAAGGTGTATGCTGTGTTTGTAAGTAATACGATTTCCATAATTTATCAATCAGGCCAAATTTATCAATTTATAAACTATTGTAGAATCTCTGTTGATCTTGTGGAACTCGGTGATAAAAGAAAACACTAAGATATTGATTTTTTAAATAAAGGGTATGCTTCATATAAGTTTATAAGTCCTGTAATACAGGAAAAAACCGCCAAACACTTGACATGGATAAGCACGGCGTAACTTTGTAATTAACTGACAGGTCTAGTCTGCGTTTGTCTTTGATAAGTTTTACATAACGTCTGACTGTTTATATGAAACAGACCATTAGATTTATTTCGAATCTGAAATAATTCACCGCTTCAGTTAGGATCTCTCTCATACTGCCCTGCTCTCATAGTTTGTTGATAATTAATTTTTCTATTTAAAAGTTAGGACTTGTAGTTCACTGTAAATAAGGCTAACTCCTCATCAGGAGTGAAATGCATCCCAAATAATGCATTCCATTCATCCCATTAATGCATCCGTGCATTTCTGCCGAATAATATAAGTAAAAATGTCAATTATTTACAGTGAAATACAAGTTGTAACTTTAATAGAATTTCAACAAATATTTCATCATGGAAAACATCGAAATCATTTTTCTTCATGCAAGAAGTATTTAAAAAAACTACAAAAAATTCATATTTCTAAGTATTATAATAACAGTTAATATTCGGAACTATCCTTTTGTGTGGACTTGATACTTGTTCCTGTGTTGAGAGTTGGAAGTACCAATATTATAGAGGGATTCTGATGAAAGCGACCTAATTGCTTGGATCAATATGTAACATATTTTCTGTTTTCAATAGGGAATAGTGTATTACTACTATTAATGGGATGAAAAACTTACATTCCATTACACATAATGTAGATATCTATATCTATAGATTTGTATTCTATATACTCCACTTATTTACCTGGGATGAACCATTCCATTACTTATTACAATGAAGGTGCCTTATTGATTTGTATTCTATATACCTACTGTTACTCCACTCAATGCACTTTATTTCCCACAGATAAAAGAACATGTGGAGAAAAAAGCAATGCGAATAATACGTATTTCTTCAGCCCCAACTATCCGGCCGCATTCAACGGTGGGAAACGCTGCTCATTCACAATTGAAAAAATGAATTCTGGAGTTTGTCAGGTGAGTCCTTTAAAACAATCACTAGGGTTTTAAAATTAAAAAAAAAATACTCTTATTATATCTTATACGTGTTGAACTTGTAAGAGTTAGTTAACAGTTTATATTTGACGGTGCCTCTTCTAAGTTGAACACTCTGTATTAAGACAATCTCATTCTAAATTTATATCAAGATTAGTTTTATTCCTTGAAGTAGTTAACAATTAATCATTATTTTTATCTGTGTATGATGTGTTTAAATATTCAAGTCTGAGAATGACTACCAGATTGATATTAAAATAATCCAGATTCAAACTCCAAAGTTGTGGAAGATTTAATAATTGATATTTTGTTACAGATGAGGATAGATTTTTTGGAGTTCTCTATCAGTGAGCCGGACTCAGTGTCTGGTTCTTGTGCTAATGACAAATTGAACCTAGGCATTCCAAATAATCCAGAAATATGCGGTGAAAATGGTGGACATCATGGTGAGTGTGATATTTTAATTTATTTTTCCAGAAATTATAAACTATGTTTCACTATAAGTGAAACATAGAATTAAAAATTAGCAATGCAGGAAAATTTTGAATACAGTAGAAAGTAGTGCAGCGATATGGAAGACAGAAATTCAGTACCGTAGTGTGGTAAAGAACAAAATCACTGTATGTCCACACTTGGTCGATTTCTTGTGCTGCACAGCATGCGGCCAATGTTAAAGCATATGCAGCATGCTTGAGTCGCACACAAAATAGACCACGCGTGGAAATAGGGAATGAGATACGTTCCATTACATTAGCCTCAACTTCTCTACAGCTCCTCTATCACTGGAGATAATGTCTAATCAAAATAGATCCAGTTTATGTGAGAAAATATAATTTTTGTGTAGTAAATACAAACCTTATCACTAAAAGTGATTTAAACCTTTTTATTTATGCTTTTGAGAGACGACCTCTCAGTATATACTACTATCAAGCCAATTCAGTTTAATCTCTGATTAGAGTGTTCCAATTAGAAATCAATATAAAGGACCTGCACCTATTTATATGTATAGTTTTAAAGAACCAACCTCTGAGAATACTGACATCGACATGATTGTATCAATCATTCTGACAATAAATTTAAGATTAGTTATTTTATTATTGTAAGTTAAATTAAATTGTTCTATTCCAGTGTACCTGGATTTCCCAGCTGGCTCAAACGCACACACCATCACCGTATCAACCGTCAATGCTGTTCCAATGAGTAGACGATGGAATCTGAAAATCTCTCAAATAGCATGCAACAGTTCAGAAAGAGGTAAGTTAATCTTGTTGAGCGATAATCGGATGTTGAAAAAAAATCATTGCATGTATGGAATTGGTTGGATTTTTTATCAATAAAATTACGAAAAATATTAGGCACCAATAATAAATTTTTAATGATTTTATTAGAGTAACTCGAAATAGGATAGTTATTTGTGTAACTAGATCAAAAGAGAGGGATTCCTGCACCGAGAGAAACAGTTTATGCGTGAGCCAGAGTCGAGTGGAATAAGTTTTTCGAGTGCAGGAACAATACTTGCGTTCGAATTACAGGTTATATTCCAGTTACTATCAGTTCAGTCAAGTCTTATTATTCAATTTCTCAGTGATTTTACTTATAAAATTTGTCAAAGATTTCTGAGTTTCTTCAGTTTTTAATCTTTAAAACTGTAACTGATTTCCCTACTCAACATTGTTAGGTTGTTATCGCATTATAATAATTTATCTCAAATTAATCTCTCTTCATCATAGAATAATTGGAATATTCTATGATTATAATGAGTAGAATAAAAAAATTGCAATTTATATTTTATAAATTGCCAATTGTGTTTAATGGTATCAATTGAAAGTGACATTGTTTGAAGAGAATCTTAGTAGGAGATTTCAAGACAACTGAACAACAATATTCATTTTATTGAATGCAGTAAATGATTACCAAAACAGACTGTATTCCTTGCACTTATTTGTAACCGTTTTTCCAGCGCCCCCTGGATGTCTGAAATATTTCACCAGTGATAAAGGAAGTGACCGGAGTTTCAACTTTTCTCCGACTTTGCCAGCTTCAGGTAGGCTAAATAATTTTTTTGTTTTACAACAACTTACATCAATGTTGTTTTCCATGACGAAATACTTGTAGAAAATTCTGTTAAAGTAACGACTTGTATTTCACTGTAAATAATTAATGCTATTACTTACATTATTGGACACAATTGGAATGCATTTCACGGCTGATGAAGCTCCTCATCAGGAGTGAAATGCATTCCAATTGTGTCCAATAATGTAAGTAATAGCAGTAATTATTTACAGTGAAATACAAGTCGTTACTTTAACAGAACTTACATCAATTTTTGAATTATCATGAAGTGGAAAAATTCTTGAATTCTTGGATTGTAGTAATAATAGACAGTCCTCCACCTTATCAAGTTCTGAAATGAACTGAATATTTTCATGGAACAACGATTTTATACTGCTCTCATAAAAGCTAGTTATTTACAAGTTAGCAAAAATTACATCTTTATTGTGTAGTAGTGAAGGGGGTATTGTTGTAGTTATCCATAGTGAATAAAAAGACTCGAAGTATAGACTAGACTCTAGTCACAACGAGAAATTTATTAAAATATTGAGATACCGTTTTCGGTTTTTACACTATTATCAATACAGTATCTGGTTAACTAAAACAAAAACAAAGAGCAGCAAAATATATATTGGAATTAATCGTATCGCTCGCTGCATAGCATAATATATGTATTCTGCTGTTCTTCACTTTAGTTTTAGTTTATCATACTCTATTGATAGGAATAAGTGAGAATTACATTTCCAAGTGATAATTATTGCAATATTCTTTATTGACAGGTTCAGGAAACCGCCTGATAAGTGGCATGAACTACGGTGTGTGCGTGCGTAGAGCGCCTGGATATTGCTCCATAACCTGGTCACGAAGTTCTGCCAATGCTTACACATTCACCATATCAGGAACTACAAATGTCACTGGTGGGCTTTGCAATAATTTTAAGTTTATCAAATGATAATAGACTTCATAACATTTCTAAGAAAATCATATTGGAGCAAGCTGTAAATTACAGTTCCTATTGCGCTTGTGAGGCCAGATTGGGCAGCTAATCTTACAGATGAGAAATTCAAGTTAGCCGGTTACATTTTCAACAGAAACACGGCTGCAGTGCTATTCTATTTCCGCATGAATTATCATTGTCTTATGACTTTTCACTCCTTTTAAGTTTTGCACATATACTATAGACCTCATAATAGAGTTTTTTGAGGTAGTGAAGCCCACATAAGCTCTTGGCTTGTGCGTTTACATTCAATGAAAAGATTGATGATGATGATGAGAGATGAATGTACCTACAGCTGCTTTAGGTGGGTTTAGAACCACGGGAAGCGATTTTGATTGTCATGAATGATTGACATTCAGCGGAAAAATGCCTTAAACTCAAATTGGTCACCTTTACAATGGGAGTAACAAAATTTATAAGTTCTCTGTAAACTGACCTCCATTTTCTTAGTAAATCCCGTTTCAAAGTCTTGAACTATTCAGCTCTCAAATATTCAAATGTATCTTGACCCTCATCGAAAAAATTGTAGCCTATGCAACTTGATATTGTTGAATTATCTTTCAAATATTTTCATGCTTATAAATTCTCTCCATTTCTCCATGTTAATAGGAGTTGATTCTGGAGCTGGTGATGATCTGACTGGGTCCACAAACTGCACATCCAACTTCATCGTCATTCCTAATGGTAGACAAAACCAAGGTGGCACGTCTGAAGATCGCTATTGTGGAAATGATCTATCTCCAGTTCAAAGTATGTTACAGTTCATATCTAGCCTATTTTTCAATCGATACCTGTACAGAGGTATGCAAAAGCAGTTATACAATAATAGTAATAATTTTCTTTAGAGAAAGTAGGTTTACTCGTGAAAACTAAACTTATTTAATCTATTTATGATTGTTATGAAACATAAATGAACTCTTGTAACCAATACACTAACTTCCTGTTGAGTTTAAAATATTTGCCTTCATAGTCAACACACTGTTGTATGCTTACCTTTGCATCCCTCTGTTTATTATTTGAAACTGAATATAGTAATATTAAAGATCTCCTTCGTGCTATAACTATGTAGCCTATTTTTTCTCTCTGCAAACATATTATATAATTAAATATAAAATAATATAAATAAAATATATAATTTGGACAAAATTCGCTGCTCTGAGAGTTTTGGAACCATGGCATTTAGAGAAAACTATCTCAAAATCTACTTGGTTGAATTGAAATTTCGTAATAAAACTAGTATATTTTTTTATCAATTGTATGTTTTGTTTCAGCTTTTTCAAGTCCTTTTGTTATGACTGTGGTGACTTCCTTCGATGGAGACAACTCAAATAACAGAGGCTTCCTATTGGAATACAGTCAGAATGCATGTCAAGATGGTGATACATAAGGTCAGGATACAATCTATTGTGGAAAATTTCGGGTTCTTCAGGCTTGAGGCTAACCTGCAATACAAGGTTAAATCCAACCTTGCAGGACCATCAAAACGGAGATTACTGAGACTGTTTTGTGTTTATTCTCTCAATATACAGTCTCTGCATTAAAGATAAATATTGTGAAAGTGCGCTGTAGTGCAGAAATATAACTTACTACAGAAGTCAAGGCTGTTGAAAAAGTTTCTTTAGTTTGCAAGTTCAATTGAATTCAACTCCATTTCAAAGTAATTGGAGTTAAGTAATTAATAAGAAAAAATATTTATTGCACTTGGCTTATGGAGTATTTGTATTTTGAATTATTAGTTGTATGATAACTAATGAATCTGTTCTTGCCCAATTTAAAAACACAGATCATGTTGTTATGTGCTGGCCATCAAAAGATTAGGATTATTTTTCAGAGTTGTAAATAAATTACAAAACTTTTCCATGTGAATAATATTGTCATTTCTTCATCTTTCCCCTTTCCAAAATGATGTTTTATTAATGATTTTGTTAATTTAGTAATTTTCGGTTGAATGTATTGAGATATTAGGTTAAGAATCTTGCCGAGAATTGTTGTGAAAAGAACAAAAGCCTGTTTCATGAAACTTTAGAAGTCCTGTAATACAGAATGAAGGCGGCTGCACTCTGTATTTTTAATAAAGTAAATAAATGATAGTCTATAAATTCAAACTGAACATAGTGCGATACGAAAATTTCTAGATTTCTACTTGAGAAAATTAATCCAATAAAACACTCAAATGTTTCGATATTCTTTATTTTATCCAACTTACAATATTCTTCATTGAAAATAGAATACTTAACAATCTTACGACGTAAAAATACTTACAAACTCAATCAGCGCATCACAAATGTACAAATAAAGGCAATATTCAGCACATTTCAACAATATGGTATCGTAATTGAACAAATTCTATAATATGTATCTTGTTGATTTGATTCATGCATTTGATAGAATAATAACACACTATTTTTTTAGAAGCTTTTCGTATGTAGTAGAAGTGGATTAGTACAGTATGTAGAATATTATATAATATAATTTTCTTTGATTACTCTTGATAGGTTTAATAGTAAATTATGAATAATTACTTGTGTATCATTAAAAATTGATGAAAACAATCAATACATTGATAGAACTCCCTTTGATATTACAATTACTTAAAATCTTACAATAATATTATTTGAATAGCAGAGTAACTATATTTGTTCACAAAACGAAATACTTATAAGTGATAGTCCAGTGAAAGGGTGAATCAATAAGACTTGATGGATGGATGAAAACTAATTACAATGGAAGGGAAAATGTAAAATGAGTCTCACTAAATACAATCATCAGCTATGCCTACGAAAATAGATTTTGTTTTCAAATTTATCACAGTCTCTCTTAACATACTACATTGCAGTTCCTAATCCTAGAAGTCCTTGGAATACTTATTGATATCATCTAAATAAAAACAATGTGTGAAACTAGCCCCAAATAATTTAAATTTTGATTTCGTATGGAAATGCGGGATAAGTGTACCTTCCATTCAAAATTTCACCGGTATATCAGATGAATTATTGAAGTTGTGGTGTTTCAATATTCTCTGATAGTTTTATACATAAATTTGGAGTCAAACCTCAAGGGTACATTCGAGTTTGACAGGTCAACAATTAAAAATAGAGCTAGTTCTCGTGCAGTAATATATATTGTTCTTGATATGTTAAATCGCAATCACTATGTCCACACTTGGTCGATTTTGCGTGCGACTGCATGTTGTACAGCACACAAGAATCGATCAAGTGTGGACATAGCGAATCAGTGGTTTTGATCATCAATGAAAAAACTTTTCGATAATCTCGTGTAAGCTTGTCGAGACTCCTACCACGAAACCGAGAACTGAAATGAGTATGATACACAGATTTTTCGAAATAAATAGAAGGAATCCAACGCCTCGATATTGGTCCCAGAACGTTAGCATGTTGATGATTGCCGGAAGAGAGAGTCCCATCGTGGATAAACAGAGAGCGCCGATGAGTGAGATGAACAGCTCCAAGTTTGGAATTGCAACGGCGAAGCCAACTGGAAAAAATAAAACTAATATTATTCGACGAGTAAAATAAAATTATGATCTGAGCAATGACCACAATATTGCTTCTTGAAATGTGCTATAGCCGACAACATAGACTTATAAGTAAGGTTTTTCAAAATGATGCTTCTCAAGGATGAAAAAAAGGAGAAGGGGAAGCTCTCTTGTATTACTACATACATATTAAAATAATGTTATCACTTTGATATAGAACACGAGAATTAGTTCATTGTCATAATAATTGTTCATATTATAATATAATGTATTATAATTCTGAAACATTCTAAATATTTTGAAATACTTCTAAATATTCTCACCATATAATGTAAGTTTCTTCATGTTTTCTTGTTATTAGTTTGTTCTCTATTAGTGTTGATATATTCTTTATTATAAAATAAGCAACAGATTTCTGTTAGCCTTCAGAGGCTATCAGACTCAGCCTTCAGAGGGAATAAGCTTATAATTTCTATCTCCAAATTAATTTATTTTATTAAAAAGGTTATTCGAGCATCAAAGCTAAAAACCTACTACTAATTACAGAATAGGATACTCACATGTGACCAATACTAGCGCTGTCCTACAGAAGTATTCCCAGAATAGTTTCTTGGTTTCAACTTTTGGTCCCCAGTACTGATTCCATGTGATGTCGAATGCTACGTAGCATGCTAGGCCATGTGTGACGAATATGGACAAAGCAAGCATCAGCTTCACACTCTGAGCCAGCCTGGAAATCAGATAGAATATTAAGGTTCAAAAGTAATAAGGAAACTTTTCCAACATGACTGAGAATAAATCTAGATGTGTAACTTCACACGTCGCTAAATAATTGAAAAATTAAATTGAAATGAATTCGAAAAGGAAGAACTGATGATATGAATAGAACGTGTTAGCCTTGATAAATGATGCATTGAGTAAAGTTCAAAATAGCTCTGAAATAATAATAAATAGTTGATCATTCTCTGACGTGCCAAAATGTTTTGAGAATAATAGAATAGGTACTCAAACATTATCTTTTTGTTAAATAAGATCATTCATTGTTTATGAATGTTCATTTAGTCCGCCTAGTAGGTGATTTTCCGTTATCAATCTAATCTTTAATACAAAATCTTGTTATCATTTATCAGTTAATCAAAATAGTATGAATATTATGATTATATTATAATATAATATTAATATGATAATACTGTATAATAATTATGCATCTAATAATATGAGTTACATGAATATCAATGGTAGGTAAAGAAATATATTTGAAAATTTAACATTTCATTTTTTAATTTAATACAGTAATATGCGAGTACTTACAGTTCGTTGCCTGGCAAATTGAGAGTGATGCTTCCAGCAGCATTTTCTCCATACTTGAGGTATCCAAAGAAGCCAACTATTGTGTAGAGGATGGTGATTGGCAGCATTGCACAGTTGAGTACCCCGAATGCACTTCCAAACCTCTTGGGGTTGTCCATCTCATTCTCAAGTGGCATTACCTACATACAAACACAGATTATGAAGAAATTGAACTAATTATTGAAAACAAATCAACTACCAATCATTGAATTGAATTCAATTTTATTTCCGATATCATTTTTGTTTGCGAGTTTATTATAGGTTTCTGAATGTGGAAGCTGAAAAGCGTTATATTTTTTTCCAATGAATACTATTGCTATTCTTGAGATTTTTATCTATTCATTAGTAAGTTTATATCTATAGTTATATCTACTCAGTCTATATCTAAGTCTATCTACTCAATTAGTAAGTTACAGTAGGAAAGAGCTATTTTACTGATAGCTGACTTGCTTTACATCGCGATTTTAAAATACCGTTACCAGACGGTATAATTTCGTCAAAGTTCATAAACTCCTGTTTGATTAGAATGAATATAATTGAATGATATCACCAAAGACAATTCTATCTTAAGTACTAGAACTGTCTTTCTTTGGTAACAGTATAATGAACGTGCTCTTACCACTCCGATATCGGTAGCATTATTAGGCTACATGGCGATATAAATACTGTATAAATTTCATCAGAGTTCCTGAGCTTGTGTATAAGTAGAATAAGTAGTATAATTATTTGATAACACCAAAGGCAATTCTATCTCAAGAATTATAACAATTGACTCTTGGAAAATGATTAGAAATTGTATCTTAGAAAGAATAAGAAAATATTTCTTTAATGGCAATATAAATATAAATTTCGTCCATAAAATCGTGTATGAGTAGAATGCGTATAATTATTGAATGATAACAAGAAAATTCTATCTAAAAAATAAAGAATATTGAATTATAGAATATAATTAATATGTTATTGAATATAAAATTATTGTCATTTTTTTATAACATACTGTAGTATGAAAGTGCTCTTACCACTCCGATAGCTTCCATTGCGAAAAGCACAGTTCCAAAGAAGAGCGGCAGCCCTTTGAAGCTGCCTACAGCGGCCCTGGTGGAGAGCGCGGGAAGGTCTTGGAACACGTAGAATGCGGTAATTGCGAAACTGATCACAGTAAGGATGTTGGCCAGAGAGCTAAATGGCGCCAAGTATTTCAGGTTCCTCACCCAGTTGATCAGGATCAGTGGGACCAGAAGCATTACCATGTAAACTCTTACATCTAGAGGTTCGATGTAATCATCCATTACCTGAAGAAGACCAATGAAGTTGAATATTATTATTAGTGGAATCAATAATAATTATTATGTTTTTCCTTCAAAAACATAAATAGTTTTTCTTTGATTCAACAGGTTTGATTTTGATACATTTTTGGGAACTCAGGGTCAATTTCAGCCGGAGCTCCGGTACTCCGGTGCTCCGGTACATTTTTGTGAGCGGATTGCTAACAGTTAGCTCCGGGATCAAATTCAATACTGTTTGAATTCCCTTCCCGGTCAAGACTACCGGTCAGGACCTACTTATTGAGACTTTGCTTTAATTCTATGAAAATTCACAAATGCTCCTGTGAATCTTCGAGCGAATTTAATTATTCAAATTCAAAATTTATTTATTTTGCACAACAGTTTACAATGAATATTATACAGTGGTACAGCTACAGCATTAAAATTCAATTACAAAAACATGAGTGCTCATGTCTCAAGTCCGTCTCAAGTCATGTCGCATGTCTCAAGTGATCCATTAAACTCAAAAATTTATTATAAATTTATCGATATTAAACTCGCTTTTATTGAGTTTGATCCATATTCTCAAGTCTATAATAGTACCGAACTTATATTACGAAAACTCAATAAACTTACCGACTTGATGTTGCTGGCTACAAAAACTACGTAGATACAGCAACTACCGATTTGATAAGCTAGAAGAAACGCGTTACAAATACCCCTGGAACAAAAGAATTGGAAAATAAATATTATTTGTTAATAAATATTATTTGAGGAATGGCGAAGAAGAAATTAATGGATTACAATGAAAGGAACTAGAATAAATACATAGAGAGATGCAAATGTACATAGGTGTTCAGTTTCAGTTGGTTTGTAATTTTCAAGTTGGCTACCAAAAGGAAGCAAGTGTACTAATCGCGAACGTAGGCCTAAAACACTTTTGATGTACGTATAACTTTAATGTGGCCTACTATAATTATATATTTTTCCTTTGATTCAACAGTTTTGTCGATAGTTTATTTCTGTTTCTTAACACTCTTAAAATAGAGTGTGGAAGTTTTAGATTTGTATTAATAAACCTACTTTTTCTAAAAAATATTTCATTGGTCTACTGTATACTGTAGGCCTACCTACTTTTGTGCCCTTCTGTATAATACAATCTATACCTATAAGGGGGAATTCAACAATATTTATAAATAGTAGACTACATGAAACCCGGGCTCTGTACCCAAAACCTTTCATTGCCAGTGTTGTATCGTATTGGCGTTTGTCGAATTTCCATGAGATATAAATGTGTTTTAATTAAAGTATTTGTGAATCACAAATACTTAAATAATAAAATATTATATAATCAAACTTTATATTTATAACTTTATTATAAAATATTTGTGAATTTTTGAATCACAGTATAATGTGATTGCAACTTTTTAGAGAATATGTAACCCCACGATCAAACTATGTGTCAGCTTAAAATGTGGTCAACTCTAGTTCCTGTAATGCAAATGAAATCTTTTATATTCTTTGTTTAAAATAATTAAGTTATTTATTTTATATGTTGAGTTGAATGAAACTCACGGTGCATAAGGAGCGAACTTCCTCGTCCACATCGGGCCATCTTGAAAAGCGGCCGCGGCCGTATCTGGATACGTCATGCTGGGTGTTTTCCTTCGCCTGCATAGTTCGTATTGTGTACTGATCTGCAAAAATCATTTGTCAATCTTAATTATTGAATTGTTTCACGTGCGATAAGTTGAATTGATTTTTATCAACTGTTTTCCTCTACATTTTCAAATTTTTTTATATTATTGTTTCTTATTGTGTAGCCTACTGATCTAGAAAATCAATTGTCAATAAATAAGAATGAGAATGAGAATGAGAATAAGAATAAGAATAAGAATAAGAATAAGAATAAGAATAAGAATAAGAATAAGAATAAGAATAAGAATAAGAATAAGAATAAGAATAAGAATAAGAATAAGAATAAGAATAAGAATAAGAATAAGAATAAGAATAAGAATAAGAATAAGAATAAGAATAAGAATAAGAATAAGAATAAGAATAAGAATAAGAATAAGAATAAGAATAAGAATAAGAATAAGAATAAGAATAAGAATAAGAATAAGAATAAGAATAAGAATAAGAATAAGAATAAGAATAAGAATAAGAATAAGAATAAGAATAAGAATAAGAATAAGAATAAGAATAAGAATAAGAATAAGAATAAGAATAAGAATAAGAATAAGAATAAGAATAAGAATAAGAATAAGAATAAGAATAAGAATAAGAATAAGAATAAGAATAAGAATAAGAATAAGAATAAGAATAAGAATAAGAATAAGAATAAGAATAAGAATAAGAATAAGAATAAGAATAAGAATAAGAATAAGAATAAGAATAAGAATAAGAATAAGAATAAGAATAAGAATAGAATAAGAATAAGAATAAGAATAAGAATAAGAATAAGAATAAGAATCAGAATCAGAATCAGAATCAGAATCAGAATCAGAATCAGAATCAGAATCAGAATCAGAATCAGAATCAGAATCAGAATCAGAATCAGAATCAGAATCAGAATCAGAATCAGAATCAGAATCAGAATAAGAATAAGAATAAGAATAAGAATAAGAATGAGAATGAGAATGAGAATAGGAATAAGAATAAGAATAAGAATAATAAATAATTAATTATTATAATTATTTATTATTATAAATAATTATTATTGTATTGTTTCATGTGTAAAAACTTGAATAATTTTTATCAACTGTTATTTCCATCACATTTTCGCATTGTTACAGTAATATTCATTGTCAATATTCTGATATATTCATTCTTATATTCTAATTCTGATGTTTAATCGTCCACTGGAGCCGTTTTCGTCCGACATCCGTACAATTGGCCACTTCATTGAATGTTAGCATGTCGAACGTACGGACGTTTTAGGACGAAAACGGTTCCAATGGATAATGAGGCTAATAATTTTGTAGAAGGTGTATAGAATGAAAAGTGGATCGGAGTGAAGCGGCTTGCTGGGAAAGTCGAGATAGTGACGTCACTGCAGTCTTCAAGCAGTCCACTGCAGTCCAAAAGCTTGGCATTTGAGTTTAGGACTCCACTTACGTCACTATCTCAAGTCGCTTCACTCCGACCCACCTTTCATTCTACACATCTTGAATTGTGTCAACTGTAGCAACAAATAGATTTGAATTTATCAATTTGATAGACATTTAGTTTACTTACAAGAATGTGAATGCAGTAAGCGCACAAAAATCCTATAACTAGAGTTCCGATTGTTCCCACAGCAAAACCAGCGTTATGGAATGCGTTTGGCATGGCCAGAATTCCCGTACCTAAACTGGCTTTCCACATGTGTATCAGTGTTTCCCAGTACCTGAGAAAGAGACGAGTTCATGAGACAATGCAATAATTGTTGAAATTATGTTAGTTGAATGATATTACTATAACAGACTGGTTACCATAGCGTACTATGAATAAATAACAAATAATTCAACATGTTGTTTAATAAATCATTATTTTGTTGGTTGAGGATGTGCCTTTTTGTAATTAAATTATAATGTTAGTCTTGAACACTGTGTTAACATAATCACTGCAATGTGTAGAAATAGTGAACTGCAATCACTGTGTGAAATAGAGAACTGTTTTTGTGTGGAAAGCAAATACATGATTTCTTATCGAATCGAATTAGAAGTAACACCTCTTAATCACATCTACTGAGGCGTTTGTTCGTTACGATTGTGGATAAAGCTTCATCAGTAGACTATCATTATCAAATCAAAATATGAAAGGCGTGAGATTGATAGTAAATTCAATTTAGCGAATCCAATTCTTTCCCCACAAATTTATTTCAATAATATGGTAAAAATTAGTTTATTGATTAAAATTTACATAAATTCATAAATACATGATTACATTAATCAGTCTTTTGATTACAAAAAAATATCGGCCACAAAAGATATTTCATTGTCGTTGAATACAGTACAGTATAATTAATTATTTTGATAGGTTTTGAAAAAATTCTAAGTAACAATTTGTGAACTTACGTTGTTGGATGTTTGACGTTTCTATTGAGGTAAGGATCGTACTCTTCTTCTTTTCCTGATTTCGTTCCGTTTGCAGGTACAACATAAACACTTTGCAATACATCGTTTGGCATTCTGAAAATAAATACATAAAAAATTATTGAAACATTGTATGATATTAGCGAGATATTGAATCCTATATTGTACAACAACAAACTTTTATTGTGAATACTGAACTCTAGCTGAAGAATCTAGAGTAGAAGCAAAGACAATTAGAATACTTATAGTATTAATAATACTTTATAATAGTTTCCTATCGTCTTTGGTAGAAGCCGGAACAAATACAGACAAAAGGCAATTAACCGCGGCCGTAATCCGAAAGCAGATTACCATGCTACTGAAGATTACAGAACAAAGCAGTGAGTACAGTGACTAAATTGAGTGAAATTACTGTTGATGATTCTCTTGTGTGCAAAAATTGAGAAATGTCGCAGTCACTGAATCATAGCCAGCTTCAAAATTACTTTGTCCGAAATTTTTAAGAATACCGATAGTGGAATAACAAAGCTGGCTAAAGTGATTGTATATTTAGCATGGATTTAGATCTGTATTTAGCATGGAACTAGATCTGAGGATTGAGGACTCAGAAACAAAATATACAGAGTTCAAGGTCGCTATAACTACCACTGGTTCAAACTGAAACTTATGATTATACCACTGTATTCATATCACTGCCGAATAATTTAAATATTAGTATTTCAGTACTGTATTTCTGAACTGCCAATTTCATTCAATATTAGTTGATAGAAAAATGCTTTAACAAGCAATTCGATATAATTCAAATAGAAATATTTATTATGATATGTACTTCTTTACAATGTCATATAAATCTTTGGTACAGTCACAGAGAAGTAAATAATACTTTATTAATCATTAGGTAGAATACCTAATGCTTAGAGAATACAGTAGAGCTTTCTAGTAAACAGAATCAATGAGTGCTTTTTTTCAATTTAATCTTATGAAATCACAATGAATATAGAAATATCACTACATGCGTTCAATCGATGTATAATTACTTTTACTGTGATACTCATTTTATGTAATATAATTATTATTATTGCATTTATTGTATCTTATGAAACAACAATATTATCATAGAAATATCACTACAATGTGGTACGATAAATTAATACGATGAATAATTTATAAAAATAATCATATTATGTAATAATAGGCTATTGCGAATAAGAGTTATTGTCAGAATAAATTATCACAAACTATTGTTGTACTAATAATAATATTATTAAACTATAGCAGTTATCCACTATATTATTTTTCTATTAGAAGATAAGTTGAAGGGAGAAATGTGGGGGATATCTACGCGAAAATAATGATAGATGACACAAATAAATAAAATAATAAGAGAAAAAAATTAAAAACGAGCTAAGCAGACTGGGAAATATCACTCGTAATGGAAAACCATATATTGAGATTCGTTCTCAGGTGGTACTTGTATCTTATCGTGATACAAATGTTGAGATTTAACACGCAATTTGATCTCTTTCAATTTATAGAAAGAAGTTTACTCTAAGAAGTTTTTTTATAAAATTTTATAAATGTCATAATTACCCTTTTTCTGAGTATGGCGGTGCACTGTACATTTCTGAAGGGTTGATTGATGTTTTTGATCCCATAACCAAGGCAGGGTTGTCCAGGCCATTCTGTAACATACATTTTGAATTTATTCAAAATTTTTACATTTCAAACATATAAAACTTATTGTCTAAGCATAAAACGAAGTATAGCAATTACAATATCAATAATTACATCAAAAATCAATCTTGGTTGAAGAAATTTCTAATTTCAGTATATTACTGAAGCTAATCAAAGACAATCCAATCTACAGACAATCCAAGTAGTAGAATTATTGTCTTTGCTCTAATGGAAGAGATGCCAGTTATCCAGATATAAGACAGCAGATTCAAGATTTTGCAAAATATACAAGAGTTAAATGTAACTCCTTAATAATGGGTAGCAAATCAATCAGTAGCTTATCTATCTACTCACCTTTTCATTTTTATCGTTTTTGCCGGAATTGTGTAGAGCGATTGATAAAGTATCTCGCGTCATTTTGGTAGCGGGCTCGGTTGTCTTGTGCGGACCCTGTAATAAAAAAACATTCAGTTAAAACCAAAAATTAAAAACGAAAATGATTAATTTCCTATGAAGATGATAAACGGTGAAATGTTAAATAAACCTCCTCAGCCCACACGCATATGTGAAGAAATGTGACGGAAGATGATAACATTAAAATACAGATAGACATTCCTATTATAACTTCCTAATATTACAGCAGGAGTCAATTAACTTGTCATAAATCAGCTGATCCAGTAATAATTAAACAGTGATTTCGACACAATAATCAAAAGGCTTGAAAGTCTAAAGAACCTTTAAAGTCTTTAAAAGACCTTTTTAAAGAAGACCTTTCAAAGAATAACTTTATAAAAGACCTTTTCAACAATCTGCGAGATTCAGCATTTGTAGGTTAAGTATTGTGATATTGCTCTTTGAAACAGCTGATTTCTGACAAGTTGAATTGGATCCTGCTATACTTACCGAATAAAATACTTTTTAAAATCTTAACAAAGAAGATTAATAAATAAATCTCAAATAAACCTCTACAATTCGTCTATGTCAAGAGAAGTGTTGAAGAGGATGGTATAAGTATAATATAGGATGAATATGATTTAAATATGTATATTATTATAATCAATAGATGAAGCCTAGAAAATGAAAGATAGAAGGATAATAAGGTAAATAATATGATGGAGAAAATTATTCGATTTGCCCTTATCCAGTTTCATTATTGACTTTATCACTTCCGATGTGGAAATCCATTCAACCCTACTTCTCCTCCATATATTTTTTCAACTCATAAATTAGATAAGAAATCAGAAGCCGGTCATACGAATTACGACGAGTACTTTGCCAGTTATCGATTTCAAATCACTGTTCATCTCATTCTCAAACCTCAACAGATCCCAAATTTCATAACATTCCATTAAAAATGTGTGGGTGATAAATTCGAATGTTTATTCAGGATTGATGATGAACTGAATCAAGGAAGTAGTGATAGACTTTTTTCGGAAACCAATGAAAATAGTCCAAGAGTGGGGCAGACAAACACTTTTTGAAGCCTAAAAGAGTAGCGCATGCAGATCAAAGGAGTTTTTTCGCAGCTGACGAAATAATGTTGAAATTCCGCCAAAAAGAAGTGCCAAAATAATAAATTGTCTGGTTTGAATTTCAATTCTATGGAATGAACTGTTCACAGTTGCTTTCAGTGGAATGCTTGTTACTTTCATTACTTTCACTTGATAATGGTGTAATCAAATTCGAAGATACGTTAAAAATTTAAAACCAATTTACGCATTTATTGGTTTTAATTAAGAATATGATTCATATTTTGGTGCTCTATTCAGATTACTGGAATATTCTATTCAAGCATCAACTATGTACAATAGTACATCTATAAATATAGATAATTTATATCTATAATTGTATATCTTCTATTATAATTGTACATCTATAAATATAATAATTCTAATAGAAGTAAGTAATATACCGTGTACGTCAAAAGCTGAAATGAATCTTATCCATATCATCAAATACCATGCATTATGACTGACGGCTGTTACTAAATGCATAATGTACTTATTATTTATAGGTATTATTTATAGTACATGTATTATTATTACACGTATACCTGCACGTACACTGTATTTATAATTATGATACCTGAACAGGCTATCCAAAAATAAATTAATGTATTCAGGCTTGCTCAAGTGTCGCATGACGCAGGAAGGGTTTACAAACCTATGGGATGAAACTCATTGAAAAACATTCCCTTGTATGAATATGAAAGTGAAAAACGTAAGTTATTTTTCAGTTGAAAGTTTATATTTCTTTAACCTAATGAAAGTTCAATAGTTACGTTAAAAGTCTATCATCCGCTTGCACGAGAGACAGACAATTAAATTTAGCCTTCGTTGAATTGTGTCATTTTACGGAATTAATTCAACGATTTACCCCGTTTGAGCTCCGTTAGAAGACGTCATTCTACGGAAGTTGAATTCAATTTGTTTATCAACCATTGGAGTGGATTGAGTTGTAAACTTCTTTGATAATGAAAAAGAAACATCAAAAATTGTAAACGCAATTAAGAAATTAACTTTCACTGTAGTGATATGATAAGAGTAATGCTTTCACAATCTAATGAATCTGAAACCAGCCTTGGGTAATCCTCACTTATCAGTGAAGCCTGAAACTATTACTACAGCTACCGCAGAAGTCGGTACAGTATTCTTTAATATTCTCTGACGTCACAATCCGTTAGCCAGTTTGAATGATCATCCTGTGTTGTTTCGTTTCTAATTCTTCTACCCACGCACTGACGTTCGCTGCTTTTATTTCTCTACTTTTCTTTCTTCTCATTCCATTTCTTCTTCTTCTTATTCTTCTTCTCCTTCTTCTTCTTCTTCTTCTTCTTCTTCTTCTTCTTCTTCTTCTTCTTCTTCTTCTTCCTCACTATCATCCTACTAGTTCTTCTTCTTCTCTTCTTCTTCTTCTTCTTCCTCCTCCTCCTCCTCCTCACTATCTTCCTACTAGTTCTTCTTCTACTTCATCTTCTTCTTACTTATTTTTCTTCTTCTTCTTCTTCTTCTTCTTCTCTTCTTCTTCTTCTTCTTCTTCTTTATTTCTTCTTCTTCTTTTCAATCCATTCTTCTTCTTCTTCTCCCCTCCTTCTTCTTTAATTCTTTTCCTCCTCCTCCTTCTACTCGTTCATCCTCTTCACTTCCTGTTTTTATTTCTCTACTCTTCTTTCTTCTCAATCCATTCCTTCTTCTTCTTCTTCTTCTTCTTCTTCTTCTTCTTTTCATTCTTTTCCTCCTCCTCCTCCTCCTCCTCCTCCTCCTCCTCCTCCTCCTCCTCCTCCTCCTCCTCCTCCCTCCTCCTCCTCCTCCTCCTCCTCCTCCTCCTCCTCCTCCTCCTCCTCCTCCTCTCCCTCTTCCAATTCGTTGTTCTTCTTCCTTTCTCCTTCGATTCCTCATCCTCCTATTTTTCAATGCTTCTCTCTTCTTCCTTTGATTCTAAATATTGCACGCACACAACTATAGTCAACTTGAGCATGCAAGTCCATGCTCACTGGAGTGGAGAGCTGTTTATTTCCACACATTCCGGTTATAGCGCTATCCAAGCCCGAACTCAGGAATTGTTGAGCTGACTGGTAGGTTGGTAGGCTCAACGGTCTGTATATTTATATAACTGTTAGTTATATACAGAGGCTACAGCTGTAGAAGACGGATGCTGCATTACAAATCCTATTCTATCACCTCCTTTTTTTATTAGCTCTTCTTGTATTTTATTGCCTCTTCCTCCTACGCCTATCTTTATCTTCTCGTCCCAATCCTTCCCTGCATCGTCTAACTCTAAAAAATATTCAGTCTGAAGAAAAAATTGTTTGAATTTATTGAACAAATTCTCGCAAATATAATGATGGTCTTTGCTACTTTTGAGATCCGACTTTAACTCAATATAGACACTAAATTGACTACAATCTACAATCTTACGTTCTAAGTCAATTTAGTGTCTATATATGATGGTTTTCTCTTATTTCCTGCCTTTTTATGCTTACAATCGTATCACGAATGCATGATCTTGAATTTTCTCCTCGCAAACATTTACCACAGCAATCATCAAAATTTTAGACTGAACTATATAAGATGCAGGTTTGTTATAATAAACAACTCTAGGTCCACTTTCCTATATTTGTGTTGCAATAATCCAAACCTCACCAATTTCCACATCTTGGAACAAAGTTCCGCTACATTCAAACAATATTAAACAAATAAATTTGGGACTATTTTTCGTATTTCCCACCTTTCTACACTAACAATCTAACCATGAATGCATGATCATATTTATATCTCTTCAAGCAGTTATCGCAGTCCCGCATCAGTATATCGATTTGTGACTTGTCTCAGTCATTTATCGCCACAGAAAGATCAACAATTCATTGACAATCAATTAGGCTTCAAGAGAGCTTTCATTTGCGAACCGGAAAGCAATAGGCTATTACTTTTTGACTTCCTTGCAGTCACTTCTGATTAGTATCTAAGTATCTCGACTCTTAATAGCTTTCACCAGTCGCCAAGAAACGCATTCAGATAAAATTATTTGATAAATAGCTTATAAAATACCTTTAATCGAAAGTAAACATTGACTGACACTGTGCAGATTATTATAATAAAAATTGGGGTAGATCTTGAGACTTGTAATTGGATGCTGTATGATTATTATTGTGTATTATTAATCAATTTATTAATGGGATCAACTCCAATCATAGAAATAGGCTAGCGGAACAGATAACATAGAACTTGAACTGACTGCCATATTATTATGCACATTGAACATTAGGATTACAGCGTTGATACAATTTCATTTCACAAAGAGAAAAAGCGGCTCTGTTTCAACTTGATATCCTTGAAGAATATTGAGAAACAGTTACTCGCTAATAACTAGTTTCAAATCGTTAACAGGTGATGTAGAATAATAAGACACAAGCAGTTTGCAAGAAGTAGCCGTTTAGAGTTTGGCGATTACTGAACAACTGAAGTGTTGTGATTTGAAAGGAATAGTATTTGGCAATTGAGTTGGAATTGATAAGTTGATTTTTCCATTCTAGATAGTTCGCAAAAATGTTGGTGAAGCTTCAACCAATGATTACCATGTTTATGAGGACAATCTTCAACTTTTTGGTACTCGTACGGCACAAGTTGCATGAAAATCCGAAAATCCAATCGAAGGGCCAGTCCCACAAGAATCTTTGATTACACATAAGAATTGATATTGTTAATAAATTGGTAATACAGACCTTTGTGCAACTGGGACCAAGATTTTGGTAGCAAGGGTCAACAACCTACCTGGAAGCGATTTCGTACCTGATTTGTCCTTCACTGCAGTGTATCGTTTGCTTACAGGATTAGCATTGAGGTAGAAAGTGCAAAGGTTGATGAACAACACTGGATCTAATGTAGCCGTGCAGAACCGGTGTGAACCAGACTGCCGGTATGAATGGTACACTTTTGACTCGGCTGGAAATTTTCCACTGTCCGGACAAGTTCTCTCACTCCCATAAATCCTCTACACTCCCTTTTCTTAATTTTCTCCTCGCTTCTTTCTTCTGCACGTTATCTACCACACACTCAATGATTTGAATGCTATATCAGTACATTTATCAGTATGCTCTATCTATAGTATAGTACCTTTCTTGTTTCCTTGTTGCAAATGAACTAAGTTCTCCAACTAACTCCTGCCAAAGTTTTGCATCTTGAATATTGCATACGGAGTTTTTGTAACCAGACTCAGTTATTTACAAATATCCGACGTTTTAGGAGAAATTACTTGATTGGATACTCGTATGAGCAGGGTTTTCAACCCTGAAGAATTGGCTTAGTGCTTGCAGAAAATTGAAGTTCCCTTGCCACCGACGTCACTGTATTTCCAACCACGGGTTTGTGCATGTAAACTGCAGTAATTACCAATTTATAATTTGAAGGAAAAAGCTATTACCTATTTGAAAAATTATAATTGGCAGAAGTATACTCAGCAGGAGTTCGACTCAGAGTTGTAATTCACAGAAAGTGGATTTTTTTCTGCCACAAACATTTTTCCGTTACAAGAACGGTTTTGCGCATGATAACTGTAATTTCATCTTCATAAAACGAAGGAAAGTAGTGGTACTTACTACCTCATTACAGAAGGGGAGAAGTGATTTTGCATTTCCATAGTTATTATAATAAATTGACAAAATGTATGTGTACTCAGCAGGAATTGGACCAAGAGCTGGTACAGTATTCATATAAAATTGCTACAACATTGTTTTGGACCACGGTTCTTACACATGAGAATTGTAATTACTATCAGTTATAATTTAACAAAAAAGAAACTCATTTTGCATTTGGCTTTAATAGTGCATAATAGTTTTCTAGGAAAGCTATTTGATCAACTTTTAAATCAACTTGATTGATGGCGTTTATTCTTCCTGAACCAATTAAAGCAATCATGAACTGCAAATAATAATTTCAAGAAATGTTCTATTTCTGTTCCAGTTATTAAATTGAAACTGCTTGGAACTGATAATGTTGTCGCTAATTTGCCATTGAGAACGTGGTATACGTTTGATAAATCAAACTCAAATGTCAAATTTCTGTTAATTACTGTGAACATATTCGTTTAAATACAGTCTTCATAATTCAAACACGAAACTAGCAATGGAAGTTGAACGAGTATTTTTTCCAAAAATAGAGTCTAACAATTGCTCAATTATCGACTATCAATCTATCATAGTAAGCTCTCATAGGTTAATTCTAACGTGATACTCATTTTTCACTGAATATTTGTTACACTTTTAGACAGAAATAATTTCTGAGTGCAATTAGTGAACAATCACACCTACACAACTAAAAAATTGATTGATTCATTGTTTTTAACATTATAACAAATACTGTAAAAACAAAGATAAGACAAAATACAAGACAATTTTAAGGCGTCATAAACAATGAGAATTGGTTGTATGAAGTAATTATAATGTCTTGATAGAGATAAGAAGCATTGAAGAAACTGATTCAATCTTCATTTTTCTTCATATTTCGGAAAATGTCTATCAATTATTAAGAAGTTACATGATCAAGTCTGAGCTGCTTGTGTGCTGCTATCAGTATTCAGAGAGTGATGGAAATAAAACACAAAAACTGAATCAAAACAGCACACTGGAGAAATCAAGTTTAGTTGCTAAAAATAAAAAAGCACAACACGTGAAGTCCGCGTGCCTGCTTGGCATTATTAAGTCCAGTGAGCGGTTTCTCCACAAGTATTCACTCTCCAGCAGGAGAGCAAGAAAGGTCAACCGAAACTTCTGGAACACCTAAGTTTGACCTTGGAAAAGTCCAGATGACGTTCCTTCCTCCACTAACTACTCTAGCCTAATTGGCGAACAAGTCTTTGTCTCCTAAAAATACTAGGAATTAAATTATAGACCACACAATTCCCACTCCATAATTCCGTTCTCTGCAACGAAAAATTCACGGAACCCGCGTAGCCACTCGACTAGTTTAAGGTGGAAATTGATGGCCCATTAATATTATCAAGAGAGGATTGTCATTATATTATGGTAATATAGGTTATACGGCTTCGTTATAGCAATTAATTATGTAAGCGATAAAAATCAGCTCCTGGTTGTTTTCCATGACGAACTATTTGATAATCTTTTTTAGTTGGTTTTTGGGTATCATCAGTAATTCAATTGTTCCAAAAAGAACCAACACTGTATTCAACAATTCTGTACTTAACAACACATTACTGTGCTGAATATCATTTTATATCACCGCAGAATTCATGGTTGCTGATTTAGGTTTATTAGAGTTTGATTCAACAAGCTTGTTTAAAAACTGAATGAGATGGAAACAGGTCTTCCCAATTTATAACTTTATTGGCTGCTATCAAACTGATACGAAATTAGTAGGCTACTACCCAAATGTATTTAAATTACAGTTTTTTAATTGTGTAATTTGTGTAATATCAATTTTAATTAATGTAATTGTTTGTTTTCCGAATTGTGACAATATTAATATCGATTTCAATGCCTCTTAGTAAGGTTTGCAACAGAAATATCATAATATCCCCTACATTTTCATTTTCCCGTGTATTTGCCTATGGCGAAGCTCGATTCTTTTAGATTTTCTGACATGAGATAATAATTTCATTATGAAAGATATGCTGATTCTTGTAATAATTTAATTTATTTATTTGTATTAGCAGTAAGAGACTTATTGAGAGATTCTAATGATGATTGCCGATTCAATTAATACGATTAATTGACAAATTAATAACTATAAATTCAAAAATCGATCAAACAATTTAATTAAAAAATAAACAATCAGTTTTTAACAAGTTCAATCAGTTTATAAATGATAGGTGCTCTAGAAATTCGCCAAAAGTGACATATTTATGCCCCAATAAAATACAGACTCTCAATGGGTTTGAAATACCTAGACACCTACCAGAATTTCCTGGAGGAGGTATTAAATTTATACACACAAAATCGTCAGAGCTTAAATATCTCCAGAAATACAATAGGAAGCGATCAGCTGTTATGAGCTAGCCTGTCAATAAACGCAACCGACTTGCCAAGAGACCGAAGAAAATTTACTGACCGCCTCTCCATCCACATGTAGACCAGAAATGAATTATAACATTCCAAGGTCACAGCTCTCAAGGTCAGGCCGAGATAGTTTGTTGTTATCCGCAATCAAGCAACATCATACCTGCTTTTCTTCACTTTTTGCACTGCTCTGACTCTGGTACAAAGCTATAATTCCGACCACCTTCAAACAGCTCGAAGAATCCGTTTCGCTAATTTTTTTCTCGCAGATGCGTCTACGTGACAAATCGATATTCCTGATCGATATTCGATGTTTTCCGGAGAGAATCAATTCCTCCACGTTAGAGGTTAGATGTTGGCCTTTCTTCTTGTGTATGGTCTATTAATGAAATTGGAGCGCAAGGTACCTGAGTTGCATAACCCCATGTTTCTCTACGGAAATTAATTGCCATAATTTGAGGAATTCTATTCAGCTTGTGGAATGCAGTCAATGTAGCAAGTTATGACTCCTCTGGAAATAGTAGGCCGACTGCAATTTTATGTCTATTTTTTTGCAGTGATTATACCTTTCACTATTACTGGTGTTACATGGTGAATAGGCCTATATACTGTTCAGTTGAGCTTCGTCTTAGGCTTAATCTGTGGTTAGAGTATAGTTTCCAGTTTGAGATGGAGTTATTCATTTTTCATACATGCCTTCGACCTCAAAGTCAATTTATCAACTGAGATAAAATCAAATTGAAATTGTGTTTTGATTTAGATAATATATTGTGTTGACAGCCTGTCATCACTACATAGATTATAATGTCTAATAATCAGGAAAAATAGAAAAAATATAAAATAATCAGTAGAATACAGTCTCTGTAGTCATCAGTCATCCATATCTGCAAAAACTGCTTGATAAACGTCCAACAATTCATGAATCATGTAGATCCAACTCCTACTTGAATTACTTGTTATTTCCAATGCCTGATTCTTCTGGTCAGTTTCTGTACTACAATCTCCGATCATGATCTGACAACAAATAATAATTATTTATAAAAGAATAATACTAGTCAATATTATCAATCGAAAATGGAGGATTCCTCGATCTGACAAAATTGTAGTCTTGTGAACAGGTTTTTGAGGCAAATATGCCCCATTGACTCAAGGTAACAATTCTTTTGCCGTTATTATAATATTTGTGAGTACAATCTTACGTTCTAAGTCAATTTAGTGTCTATATTTTGATCAAGTGAGAAAAGGATGGATTCACAACAACCTATAATTCTACGTTCTACCATTGAATTTTTTCTCACTCAATAGAATACCTGAACAATTATCATCAATCGACACTAATTAACAAACTAATAGATACAGATAGTATGATAATAAGTTTCTCAATAGATATTTCAACAAGTCGAAGAATGATGATCTCATCAGGTGCAAGAGACGTAGAATTCTCGTGGTGCGAAAAAGGAACTGCTACTATAATAGAACAGTAGTTCCATTCAGTAACAGTTATTAATTGATATTTCAACAAAGTTGAAGGATGATGATCTCATCAAGTGCAAGTGACGAAGAATTCCCACAGTACCATAACCTTGATGTGAGCGAAAAAGGAACTGCTACTATAATAAGTACAATACAACAGTAGTTCATTTAGTATCAGTTATTGTTATGCCAATCACGACCACGACCTGGGAGTTTAGTTGGAAGTCATTGGCACGGAGCTTCGCCAGTCAACAGTGCAAAGTAAGGATAGCAGGCCAATGTCAGAAGACGACCTTCCCATCTGAAAACCCAAATCGGCCACTTTGTATGCGATAACGTCCGAACTTTATTGCAATAGTGCGTGCGATAATAGATGATAACGATATGCTTGTTTTGGATTTGTTTGTTGGCCACTTTTCCTTCTATGATGACAGAGGATTGGCTAATAAACTGATAGTGTAAAGTGCAGGATTTAAATGTTGAAGCAGTTGCTACTTTTAGGATGAACGGATTATTATAAAATATCTTATAACAGAGACCAGAATTTATAGGGATCCAGATGCATAGATTTTTTCAACAGTTTTCAAGAAAAATAACAGAATCACAGACAATAATAAGGAAATATTATATTATAAGGAAATTACAATTATATTATAAGCAAATAGATAGTCTGTTATACAAAGTTCGTGCTAGAGTGAAACAGTCTAAAGCTTAATATACGTGAATGCTAAGAGGAAATCTGTTAAATTTGATTGCTTGGGAAGCAAACACATTCTACACTTAATCCAAACAGATGGAGTGAGCTGAGAAAATATTAACTTTTGAATCACCTTTGGATGAAGCCACGGTAATAATAATTCACGTTCCTCCTATATAAAAGGCAAGAACTAGAGAAAACTATCTGGAAAATGTACTAAAGCTATAGACGAGAAGGGAATTATTGAACTCCATCGACTTTATTGTTGACAGAATAAGTGGTATCTATATCAGCTTGATGAATAAATACCATAGTATAACTAGTGTTAAGTCCGTTTTAAAATCATTGCAATACTGTATTTCGTTCGCTTTATGTAGATCACTTTGGATGTTCGATGGCATAACGTTCAATTGAATCCAATAAACAACCAAACATCGTTCTTTTTTGGATTCATGGTTCATATCGGCATCAATTATCGAAAATGATCCATTATCAGTATTCAACCGCACTAAATAGCCGGCAATGGAATTCCAAACGCTCTGATTTACGTCATTGCATAGATCTTTTTCGACACCTCCAATTATTCAGAACCGACTTGTCAAAATCACCAGAGTGGATACTTGAAGAAAAATTCCGTTGGAGCTCATTGAACTGTAGCTATTGAAGAAAAAATTCCATTAGCCTGGTTGCATGTGATCAGTGCATGTAATCTGTCTGTTGCAATTCAACCACGCTCTTGTCACGAATTAAACTTATGATCGTATCTGAATCTTCAAAATGGATCATTAGGTACAGTGAGCGGTACCATCACAGATAAGTACCTTCTATTAGTTGTTGACAATGTATTGTGGCGCAACACAATAATTAGGTTTCTTTCCAATCTGTTGCGTAATTTTTGAGCCAACAGGTTGGGTTTTTGAGCCAATTTCGTTATTTTAATAAATTTTTGCTTTTGTCAACTTCGAGTCTTTTAATCCATTGTGGGGAAAATTTTATAGTTTTACTCAAAAAATTTCTCCAGAAAGAACACATTGTCTCTAGTTCACCATACTTAATTGGAGCTATATTAAGACTCCGATTCGATTGAATATATTATCTTTCCATAATATAAATTCGAAATTTCCAGGAGTTTGTCAAATTTATATTGATTGAAAGGATGAATATTCAAATAAGTTATAAAAAGCCTATTGAGGTGTTATTATATAAAAAAGTACTCTCATTGTTCATATACTGTACTCTAAAAGGTTTTGTTGAATCAGTTCCATGTTGAGTGTAGGTACAGCTACGATGATGAATAATAATTTTCATAATTGGTCATTAGATGCGTATTCAGGACTAGAGTAAATTATCCGTATGAGTGTGAACTAAAAAGCATAAAACCTCAATAACTTTTGTCAGAAATATAAATTATTTGTCCTATCCTAGTCCTATCTTATCTTTAAGGATGGATCAAATCATTCATATGGCTTTAAATTATTGGAGATATGAAAGCGGAGCAAAAATTAGTACCGTAACATATTCAATAATTATTCACTATAAAATACCCCTCCCCTATTTTTCTTGAACTGAACTAAAAATTATCAAGTTCTTCAGTTGGCACTTGAAACAAAATTGATTCTAAACTTTTTCTCTGTCCACCATTCTCTTCTTTAAACAACTGATTCAGTAATGAATTTAATGAATTGCCAATTAGGGACAAAACTCGATTGATGAATACAGTAAACAGAGTAGCCTGCTCTGCTCAATGAACGCCCCTCTCCAATCCTATTGGTGGATGCTTATTTCAACTACCTACCACGGCAAACAACGACGACCAATCACGTGCGAGTATACTTCAGTTGCTTGGAACACGCCCACAAAGCGCTCTCATTGGCTGACACTGATACGTCATCAGATAGGCCTAGCCTCCATTTTATCGAGCATCGCCGTTTAAAAATCAATGGGATGTTATCGTTGGAATCCAAATTAGTAAGGAGGCAAGTGAGATAGTGTTAGCTATTTTTATTATTGTATCTTAGAATATGATCAATTTGAAATAAGAAGGATTATAATTGCATTGTCTTGTTATTATTATGATTTGTATAAATAATCAGAGGGTTTCCTTCTTCGAATCATTTCAGAAATATGGCAACTAGATAATTAAATTTTACTCATTTACACTCTTTGTAGAAAGTGTGAATTTATTTTATTTTTCTGGCAAGACTCATTAGCTCTATGAGGCTGCCACATTTTTAGTTCACACTTGAAATATCTAAACTGGAAAAGCACAAAATTAAATTAAAGCTTAGGTTTTTCAATTATTCTATCAAGAATTTATCGTCGATAAGATGGTCAATTTTTAGATCAATATTGTGTTCAAGTTATAAATTATAGTCTTATCATAGGAATTTCACTCTTCGACGCATTTCCTGTTATCTTTATTTACATTTATATTTTTATTCTCAATATTCAGTTCTTGTCTTCACATTACAATTTGAGTAACATCAGTGGTCACTCGGTGAGAGCGGTTGCTAAGTAATCATGTGGTTAAGAAACAAACATTCAAGACCGCTCTCGGAAGGGTGACCGACACAAAAAATTGTGCAATTAGGCGAGGTGGAACCTACCCGTAAGGGTCTCCCCACCGATAAAAAGCCATACGATAAAAAAAAATTACAATTTAAAATAAGTTTATAGTAACTTATTACGATATTACTATGGTCTTGAAAGAGTAGTCTAGAAGGGTATTTCTTCAAAACAAGTTTATTTTTTAATCAAAAAACTAGTCAAAAATCTTTACTTATTATGATAATTCTATGGATTTGAAAACGTCTGAGAAGATATCTCTTCAACAACAACTGTAGGCGCGGCTGATGCGATGAGTGGATGACCTAAAATGTCCACAATCATAACAAAAATGCCACATAACATTACCGCAATGAATGAATAAGTGAAGAAAGAGGCCGTAATTAGTTATGAATAACTCAGGCCCACGTATAATAGGTCAGGCGCAAGGCTTTCACTTTTTCAACTACGACAGTACGACTCCCAGCTGTGAGTGAACGTACCAAAGTGATCGTGTAACCTCACTCTACAATCTAATAATGGAAGGGGTCAGGGTGTTCCATGGGGGTGGCCAAAAATTCCACAGGGGGTCACAAAAAAAACCACTTGCTTCAAATTAATAATAAGATTCTCCGCGATAGAATGGCATGCACTATCTTGATTCAATTTGAGACAAGAGACGGCCATGAACTGTTTTGTTGAACAACAGGCAGTTGCCAAACCAACAATAACTTAATTATCTCTGCTCATCTCATCTCGAAACCGCCATAAAACGTACCGTTCATTGACATACTAAGTAAGAGCCGTTTCTACAAAAATGGTTCATAAGCAATCTTCAAATGAATGTTGAATGAATGAATGTTGTTAATTTAAAGATTAAGCTCAACATCTTTTTTGCAACTGGTTTGGATCTTGCATGATCCTACTATTGTACTAACGGTTTTTAGAAGAAGTTTTTAAAGTAGAAGTTTAATAGAAGAGTATTTACCATCAACAAATCACTTTGTGGAACTGTTAAAAATCTTTGACTGGAATATGAAACAGTTTCGGCAAGATGATAATGTAAATCTATGATAATATTGTTATCACAAATGAGAAGCCTTCTTAATTCATTAATCAAGACTAACTCTTTGCAACAAGCTCTTTAAACTTCTATAATTTCACAAACTAGATGTTCAATCAAACTAGTTCTGTATTTAATTTAAACAAATCGCTTTGTGCAAGTGTTGAAAATCTTTGACCGAAAAATGAAACGTTTTGGCAAGATGATGCGATGTAAAGCAGCCGCAAGTAAGAGACCTGCATTATTCATTATTCAAGCTATTTTTGTTGTTTACCTTGGGTATTGGCTTCTTTTTTAAAGGTTACCGGTCCTTTTTGCAATGCCTGGCCGTTTTAATATTGTCCAAATGCCGTATTCTAGAACGGTGTATTACGGGTTTTCTCTTTCATATCTTATATACAAAAGCAAACTTATGAATGTTACTGCTTTGTTTGGACTGTGAAATATGAGCATTACTTGAATTGTTTCCTGTATAAGCTTATTTCTTTTCATATTTATATTATTACAGGCACTGTAATTCCAAAATTTGAGAAATTTCAAGAATTTCTCGTCGTTTTTTATTCATACAAAGTATGCCTGTGTCCACTCACTTTTACGTTGATTGTTTTGAATGATAGTCTATCAAGTCCCATAGAAAAATTCTCGTAGTTTTTATTGTAAATTGAATATGATTACGCAATCATATAATAAATCCAACTTCGAATCACACTTCAATAAATAACTAATTGATAATCACAACTACCTTCGAATCTCAATAACAATCCACAACTCTGTTGATGATTCAAGTGATCGTGAGTAAAAACCTACACAATACGGAAAAGCCGTGCTACTGATTTTTAATGTCAATCAAATCTATGAATTTATTAGACAAGAATAATGGTGAACAGTGAACACCCTTCACAAGAGTATTATCGTAGTAAACATTACAATACTGGTAACATGCTAACACTTCAAGAAACTCATTACCATGTACTCAAGAGAAACATAAAATTTATGTTGATGGGTATACACGTAACAGTAGGGAAAAGTACTTAGCGACTTGCAATATAACAAGTTATCAAGATATAAGTTCTTGTCGTAACTTAGTTAAGTTACACTTGACACCAAGGTCAGTGTCAACCTGACAGTAGGATTTCTTTCAACTGCGAATCACTTTGAATTTGTTGACAGTATGGTGGAATGATAAGAATGATTAAACAAATGGAATATTAATTATCACATTTTAACATTGGTGACAACACAGAAAACGTAGAAAATATATTATTACTATATTTTTATATCTATATCTGTCAATGCTATATATTTTACCTGAATGTTTTCACTTGAGCAATTACTTAGAATAAAAAACCTTTTTCCCCCCAAAAATAAACAGTAGAATAGGATCTCTACCAAAAATACCGATAAATCTCAGTCTTATTTTCTCAGTTTTTTCTCAAGTGTAAATGCTACTTTTCTATTTTGAGATGTGAGCACTGACCATTTTGATGTGATTGAGATGTGAGAACAGTTTGAATGCCATACATTTCCACGTGGTCAATTCTTGTAAAAAGCTCAATATTTTTTACCAATTTTCCTCATTCGACGTCGATAAAAAGTACTGTAGGCATATTATCTATAAGAACAATTGAAGTTTTCCTGAAGCAGTAATCATTATTTCAACTCCAAATAATGACAAGACCAACAATAATGATATACTTCATTGTTCTTTGAACTAAACACATAGTATTTTTTCTTTTGTTGGGATGTATTATCCTATGTCAATGTTATAAAAGTATCAGGATTATAGCTGATATAACACACAAAACCTATAATTTTGATAGAGTTGAAACAGATAGTAAATGTGTATGAAAATCGTAGTAACAATGTTGTAACGCAATTGAAAGCAATTTATGGGTTTTTTATAGCAAATTGGTTACAGGAAAGATATCAAGGTTGAAATAATTTATTTATGATCGTTGAAATGATTATATAAAACTATTTTTATTTCTTTATCAACCCAAACTCGCGAACTAGTGGAATCCTTCTGATTATCAGCTTATCAGATTGACAGCTTCTAACCATCAGCATACTTTCTATGCTTATGTGTGTTCTGATTGAAATATTGTATCATTGTTAGTTTTCGAGAGCTTAGGAATAATGTCTGAGGCACCCTTTGACAAAACACAATTCAAGTGTCAAACAAGATACAATTACCTATGAAACGAGGTGAAAACTGTGATGTAAGACATCGCTCTGGTTAGAACGTTATACGATATACATGGTATGTCACGAAATCGTGATAAACTATAACAAGACAAACGTTATTCAAAGTTCATCATAAATAGCTGTCAAGCGCTTTTATGTTCATAAAAAGCCTTCTTTTATGTCAGGGACATTGGAGGTAGCCTTAAATTATGTTAATACTACATTGTTTATCAAGTACAAGAGTCCTTACGTTTCAAGACATTAATGGAGTGCGATTAATGTTTGCAAAATGAATTTCAATGAGATAAAGATGTCAAGTAGATATGTTTTGAAACATGAGTCTGTAGAAGCGTTTCCAGTTTCTCAAAGTTGTCGACAAGGACATAATTTGAAAGAATCGTGAAGGATTTTCCCATCAAATAAATGCAATTAATCTATTGGGTTGGTGACAAAAATTGAATATTTATCGTTCGATGTTCGACTATATAAAAACAACAAATTTCAGAAGATCAACACGAAACTTCTTTCGAGTGTCACTAGCGGGAGAGATACTGATACAAACTCAACTGAACTGTTACTAAACTAGAACAGCTACTCACTAAATTAGATGTTGACCATTGCGTTGAATGCATAAATTTACCATGAAATTACTAAATTGCAGTAATCATCATCAATTTTCTACAACAAAAGCTCCATCTTCCTCCAACTCTGGGGAAATGCCATGGTAACAAAAGAAGTGATGTTATCATTATTCAATGGGATATTCAGTTCTGTCATCAGATCACTGACAGGAAAATTATCATTCAACCTTCAGTTACGTTTTTATGATACTATTGAACTAGCTCGCTCAGGTTCCTTTTGCAATAATCTATTTCTATAACTAGTTGACAGATTTCAGCAGAATTATATTAATAAACTAACAGGCAATATCCAGTTTAGTTTTCAAGGTGCGCCTCCTCATAATAAAAGAGCAGAATTTTATTGTTTCCTCAATTATTGACTCATCAATATTTAGCTGGAGTTTGAAAACCGGTTTTAATAGTTTTTTTTTAATGTTCAAGTATGAATGAAGGAGATTTTTCTTTTCAGATGGAAGAAAATGGTGATTTTTTGTCAAGCTATTATAATAATTAGTACCTTTCTATCTGTCGAACAAGAAGTTCGACAAAAAACTTTCGATAAAAAACTTTCTATTGTATTATTCTAAAATTGGATGAATCACATAAAAATAGGCCTAATATAAACCAATTTACCAATACCTTCCTGCATATCAGTAACTGCTGAAGTCAATTGCCATGAAGCTATTTTTGCCATGATTATACAATCTTTTCAGCCACTATTTCAATAATAAACTTATAACTTTAAACAGATAATTTCCTAAAAACAGTTTATAAGCACTGCTTTTTTTATGAAACAAATGTCCAAATTTTGTTAACGACTTTCCCTAAATTTTCAAAACGTTTTTCACAAGTCTGCAACAAAACATGGATTTTCTTCTACATATAGTTTTTTGCCTATATGATTCTCAGAGAATCCACTCGGAATACACAGCAATGTAATTTCCCGCCAAAATGGTTCCCCTATAAATAGTTGATGAAAGGGTCAACAAGCAGTAATTTTCAATATTTTTACCATCAAAAGTGAATTAGAAGTCAGTACATACCAACATTATCATCGGCAAACTTATAGACATAATATTTTATCTTGTCTATTAATCAGAACACAACGCACACACATACACTACAAAAATCTAAACTTTGGGGAGCACCGACTCAAAAATTGGACAAAAGACCGGTAGCTTGACACCTAAACGGTTCGGATGAAACTGGCTGCAGTCGAGATTAAACTGGGGATGTTTGAACTTCAAACTTTGAAGACAAAGTAGTGTGGCATTGGGCACCGGTACAGACTAAAATATCTCTCTTGTTAAATGGTCTGCTTATTCTCTTTTAATAATAGAAAGATGGGGAAATGGGCAATTAGCCCGATTCACAGCAATCGCTGTTACCTTATCGGGGTGAATCAGTGGAAACTGAAAGTAGTGAAATTCGAAAAAGCAGACGCAACTTTATTCCTTATTGACGCAATTTTATTTATTTTTTCTTGGTACGCCTCACGATCCTTCATAATTTACTCATAAGTTTGAGATACGTCTCAATCTAACATCCCTTACAATTTACTAATAAAACCATTCAGTTAACTTTCCTAAACTCGTTTCACATAACAAGTAGTCTGTTTTTAACGTTATTTTCTTAAGAATAAAGGGAAGTTATAATGGAAAAATTATAGTGATTCTTGAGCAAGATAATAAATCAAATTTAAAGTGAGTTCTAGTTGAGATTCAAGCATGGAGCATAATAATGATTTGCATTACTAAACGCTAACTGAATGTTCACTTCCAATAGTTCCCCATTTCGAAATTCTGAATTCATCCCTGGAATCCTTGAATTTGTTCACTGCATACTCTACTGTACATTACTTTACAATATACTCTACTGGACGAGCAACCATTGATGAATGAATTAACTATCAAAATAAAGTAATTTTGTTGACTACATGGAGTAATTATCAAAATGTCATGATAATTTATTATTAAAATTTGTGGTATATAATTATACAGGTATAAAGGTTGAATATCATTCTCCGAGTCTCTGTTATTCGAAAAACATGCATTATTTCGTTAGCAGACGATAGTACTTATTCAGCCATCTAGGCTCCCTCAAGAGGATTGAAATTACAGGAAACTTATTCATAACAACAGAATTTGGTATAGGCCTACTGAACCACTTCAATAATCAAAAATGTTTATTCTACCACAAGTTTTTGAAATTTCGGGGCGGTCAAGCAGGACGGTAAACTAGTTAAAACAGTCCAATGACACAATTAGAAATCAATCTAAACATCCTTTCCGCGGAACTCGCAATTATTCTGTATATTATCGTAATAAACGAGCTCCAATCAACGCCTGCCTTATTTCCTGCATATTGTTAATGATTGACCTTGAGACCGATGGATGGCTGTGCAATTAATGCGAGGTGGTTGCGACTTTGACTGATTACTGCATTCAGGTACATCCATTGAATGAGAGCTCATTACAGGCGATCAAGAGCAGGTGAAAATGTTGCGAATAATAATAACAACAATTTCAGGATGAGTTCATCACTGTCCGCATTGTCATGTTAGTTTGCGAAGAGAGATTTGATTCCTTTTGCAAACATAACAATGCTGACAATGATGAACTCATCCTGAATTTGTTGTTATTCTATAAGGCGATTTCGCAGCGGGAATTTTGATGAGGAACTCTTTCTGGTTCTAACAAGATAGAACTCTAGAGACTTGTCCTAGAAACGACAGCTGAATTAACACTGATTGCAGGGCTTCGGATTTATCAATTTAGAATTTGGATAGAGCTTTGCCAGATTCAAGCTGGACTATCTACGTGCTAGCAGAGATAATCTAAGGGCCGGTTCATGAGCTCGGGATTTAGCCAAGTCCTAGTCTAAAACGGTTGGCTATCGTAGCATCGACAAACGTTTGTCTCGTCAGGTTAGTGGGTTAGCAGCATAGAGAGCCCTTAGTACGTAGTGTCGAGGCTAACGTTTGTCGATGCTACGGTGGCCACCCGATTTAGTCTAGGACTTGGCTAAATCCCGAGCTCATGAACCGGCCCTAAATCTTTGATTATTCTATTTGGTTGGTCTATGGTTCTAGTTCTAATGCCATAGGCCTATTATATGACAATGCAGCTCCGAAGGGGTATGTACAGTATCTAGTTTATTACAAAAAAATTACTAGAATAATGTGTAGCGCCTTCCATTATACTACTTCTGTACATTACATATTTATATACTACAGATATATAACTTGATACCAATTAAAATTCAAAGTACTTTCAATTCATTACACGCTCTGCAGATAAGAGAATTTGTGAAGAACGTAAATTTTCCTCCACTTGACGAATTTATTAGTGTATCCACTTGATGGCGGTGCCACAAGAATTGTACGTAATTGTCAATTGCATCGATGGATCTCATCCGTTTCACTAATTAGAATCGATACTTTTATTGCAGTCGAAGCATGCTTATGCCAGGTCCGTGACACATGGTAGCTCGACTTATCTTTTTCACTACGCAGATGGGAGGGATTTGAGTGCTTGAATTTGCTCACTTGGATCACAAAGTCACCACTTAAAAATGAACAGTTTACCGGCAGCAGACAACTCATGTTAGCTCACGTTGTTGAATAAACTAGTAGACTAATATTGCACTAACTTGAAGTGCGAGGATTAGGGAGTATTATCACGGGTTTTAATAATTGCTGTACCGAACCAATAAAGTTGTAGCCATAAATTACGCGAACGAAATTAAACGATAAAGACCATCGACATTTTTAATCCGGTTAGAAGCAACTGTCTTAATGAGCTTAGTGCCAAATTTTGCGAAATGAAATTGAGCTATAAAGACCATCGAAATTGATAAACCGGTTTGAAGGAACTGTCATAATTAGTTTCAAGCAAGTCCGTGTCGTTAAAACAACATGGAACACGTTTTTATAGAAAGGACGTTGATACAGCCCAAGATTACTAGACAAACTTTGTCTAACTTTGACAAACTAGACAAACTAGTCTTTGTCTAGTAATCTTGGATACAGCCATGTGAAACTGAGCCATTAGCAGATGGATTGATGATTAAAAAAACTTCAAGTGTTCTTCAAAACTTCAATTGAAAAAAGAGAGAGAAAGAGACTGAATTAGAGAGATTGAATGATTGATTTATTTTTCTTCAACTTAAAAGGAGTAGAAGGGCGATGTTTTTTCAGGCAATACTTTAAAATTAGAGTTTAAAAGTCATTGTTTCCCTTTTTTAAACAGATCTACGCGTAATAGTATCGCAATTACAAAGAGGTAAAGACTCATGCCTCAAGCTTCATGCTGTAACGAGGGCACGACTTTTCATTTATCGATAACAAGCCTTCCCTCGATAGTGATCACTATAGAAAGCACTAATTTCCAGTACAAAACTGAAAACTACTCAAAATTTCCAAAATGTAGCATTGCATTGATTGGACTCAAGTTCAATAGTTTTCACCGTCAAACTTTATATTTTTTATTATTTTTACTGGAGTTAAGTTTAATAGTTGAAGTTTCAACTCCTGTAGGAATATTAGAAGCATTTCAAACACCACCTTGCAACGAGCATTTGAAATGGTAATGTAACAAGTTTTCATTGCCTCATTGCACATTATCAGTTCCAGTACTACATGGTTGCACAACTGACTAATGTAATGGGTTCACCTCCATCGCATGCATTATCCTACTTTGATAACAGACGCTAGCAATTTGCTTTTCAAATTTAGACCATTCTATTCCTTCTATACCGGTACTGGTAGTCGGAGAATGGCTAGCAGCTAGCTCATCAAATGCATCCAATGAGAAAGTTTTATGACTTGAATTACTTGACAACAGTATAATTTGGACTTGAAATAATAATAAACAGGACTTCCAATCACGCAAGGAAAGATAATTAATTTATTGATGTGAACTTATTATCTCTGCAAGAGAATAAAGAAGCAAAATATAGTGCTGAACACTCCATTTTCGAAGAATGATGGCCGTTCTGTTTCTGAGTAAATAGACAAATAAATTCTCAAAGTTGTCAAAACCACTTATCTAATAACACAACGAGATACTGGTTACGGTTGTTACACCATTATCAATCTCTGTTAAAATAAAACTAAAATACAGTGAAGCAGAATTTATACTCGTGACCGAGCGCTGTGATTGGCAGTTGAACGGCCTATCAACGTGAACGCCTGCCATTGGTCTAGATATAAGCTCCTCCCACAATGGGCGGTTTGTACAAACGTCATAGCAATGGCGGTTCAAAGAAGTAACAAAACAAAGAAAGGCAAAATATATATTTTTACAAGACACAATAATGAAATTAATTAGAATGCTTGGAGAGAACATTGTGGATTAAAAAGAGCAAGAAAATTCATTAACAAATAAACTCAGACCTATGATAAAACTAGATTGGTGGTGTTGTACTGATTGAAATGGATCTGGATCTAAAACTAGATTTGTGATGTTGTACCGATTGAAATGAATCTGGTCATTCAAATTGTAATTTGGGTCATTCCTAATTACCCTGGTTATTTCCAAAGCCTCCATAATGTTCAATTTTATGCTTTTGCTATTCAAATGTAGAAACTCAACATTCTCCTCGGCCTTGAATTTGTGATTGTTTGTGATCAAATGTTCAGCAAAGTTAGAATTGCCATTCTGTTTATTCCAATCTCTTATATGTTCTTTTACCCTACGTTTGGAACTCCTACCTGTCTGACCAACAAAAGCATTACAATCACCACATTCATTTAAGTTTATATACAGACACACCACTCTTATCCCAGATAATGAAAAATAAAATTATGAAAAAAAATCATGAAAAATATATTCTCCTCTCTGGGTTGTCTTGGATATAGAGCTCATAAAACTGAACATGTTGTATTGATAATGTATAAATTTGTAACAGTTTGTAGAGCTAGGAATTCAATTTGCTTCAAATTTAATTTCTTTATTTACACAAATCGAACAATAGAATTACAATGATATCATATATCATTATAATGATACAAAATATCAATGATATTACTGTATATACATTGATATAAAATTTGGAACAACCTATGCATTCGTTCAAGTACTGTACATATGCCATTAGGCATTCACTAGCACTGGAATAATTCCACAGCAATTAGTAGTGGCCGGGAAATTCCACAATTACACGAATTGTACGGTTCACGGTACATCAATGACATGACGTTATCAAACGTCTACTGATGACAAATACTGATAATGTAACTGATTTGAACTGTCACTTTCAACGTGACAATTGTTTATTTCTCCAGAATATTCTCCAGTTTCTCCAATTTCTCCAGTTTATTAAGAGTTAGTATAGAATTGGGCCATCGAAATTCAATTGACAAAAGATGAATGATAATGCAAATTCAAACGATTATTTATTCAATCAGTTACAGAGAAACGTAGTCTACTAATGCCCGAAACTGCTCCTCTTTCTATCTACACAAATAGTCTAAATCAAGGTTATGTCATGTCAAGGAATTGTCTTCTTCATTTTCTGTTCTATGAACACCATGTGGTAATAAACACCATACCATAATAGTATAATTTACGGTAACTCATACATCTCTTCCTCGAATCTTCTTGAAGGACTTCTAAATTTTTATATGGAAACATGCCCCTGATAACATGAAAACCTGATAACATGAAATGGGAATATCAGAAGATCAAACTGAAAGTAGCATGAAACGAGTTGGTTTACTCTTACATCTAGAGTAAATCCTACATGACAGGATTATCAATCTTAGGCTAGGCGTACACCGGTCAGTCAAGACAAGACAAGACGAGATTAGTCACGCTTAGACACTGTACTTCACATAGTTGCTTATGAAGCAACACACACTGATTAGTCATTGCATCGGTGTGTGCTGCTTCATAAGCAACTATGTGAATTATTTTGACTAAACGTGACTAATCTAGTCTTGTCTTGTCTTGACTAACCGTTGTGCGCCTAGCCTCATAGGACAGGTATAATCTCATATTAGCTATATGACAGGATTTAATTTATATGGAAACATGACACTAATGATAAGAAAAACACGTGATAATATCACAAAAACCATCCTGAAAGTGACATCTAACGAGTTGATCTCTTATATCTGGCATGAATCCGCCTTTTTCCTAATTTTATGAAACTTCTTCTAAGTTTCTATGGAAACATGCCACTGATAACATAAAAAACACGTGAAAATATCACAAAACCAACCTGAAAGTAGCATGTAACGAGTAGGCCTCTTGTTAGATTGACAGCCTCCAAGTGCCACCACCTTCACTGTGTATCCGATTAGTAGAAAAATCCTCAGTGGAGCGATTGACAACAACTAGTCCTCAGTCCACACCAACACAACGACGCAAGACAACGTGTACCACCGGCTTCGGCTGGTTACAACGTACTGAGAGCGAGTCGCTCGCTTCCGACGCTCAAAAATGAAAATCACATTCCCCCGCCACCCACATTCAAACCCCCACCCTCACCTTCACATACTCCCCCGCCCCACCAGCCGCTCAGGTGATTGAGGATCCGCAGACAATACGACGACGTTCCAACAAGTTGCGTATTCAACTGACGCTGTGTTCTTCTTGATCTACGCCAATCGCCAATTTTTTTCGCAATTGTCTTCTGCGAACGTCTCCATTGAATACAATTGTCGGAAATTGTGCTGGGAATTATTGTAGCTGTCAACAAAGTTACTGCAGATTGTACCGAATTTGATATACATGTATTCTAGAAGAAAAGAGGTTGACGAGTAATTGAAATAGTTACGACGAGAAAGCACACATTGCTAGAAACAAAATTCGAGATAGCTCTAAAGCTGAGGCCACACTGCTGGATAGTTACCTAGTGGCTAGATAGAATTTTTATAGAACATGGAATATCTGAATATTCATAGTAATGGAATATTTGTGTTCTATTACTATAAATGTATCATGTTTTATAGACATTCTATCTACCCACTAGTTAATCCAGGGGTGCCCACCAATGGGGGGGGGGTTAGTCCGAAAAATAGGTACATACTTTTGAGGCCTTTGTGGGGCTTCAAAAAATAAGAGGTTTGTAGGTTTTTGAGGGGTTAAACTAAAATAGGTACTTTTGAAATGCTTATACTTATTATAGGATGACCAAATAGATAGAGAGGTTTTGGAAATGCTTTTTGTGTGATATTTTTTACCTAAGAATGAACTATTAGACCACGATAACGATTTATAATATTTAATTCTGTTTGGAATCTTCTTTCAAGCGACCAATCAAGGGGGGTTTGATATCCAAGCTGTGTTTGTTAAAAAGAATCAGGGCCGTCGCGTGGTGTATTGGCGCCCGGGGCGAGATGTTGTCAGGCGACCCTCCCCCACCCACACCCCTTCTTTCTTTCATTCTAAACACTAGGTGAAAAGTGGGAAATTTTCTAGTAGCATAGTCAAAGTCATAGATATCTCAAAATAGTAGCGATATTGAGATGGTAACATACACATCCAAATATACAAATAAATATTTTTCCTCCAACAACAAGAAGTTTTCACAAGTTCTATTCCTGTCAATTCAATTAGAGTAAAAATACTTCTATGCTAATTATAAGATTTACAAGAATAGATCTTCTTCCAGGAATTTCCGATCTATTTTCTGTCTGACAATTTTGTCACCAAGCTGCTATGTGTAATAGTGTAATATAGTAAAACATATAGCCACTATTTATATATTATCTCTTTGCTTTCATTACCGGTACATTTCTTCAATCTTGCAATACATGCAATAGATCTAGCTGTTGATCTGCTCAATAGATTGAAAATTGGAAAAATGATTTTTTTAGACTGCTGGGCGCGGGAGAAATTAATGTAGATAACAATTAATTAAGAGAATCCGTTACTTGAGTAGATTTTTGTAAACCTCTGACAAATCCAGTTCGAGCCAAGTTCGGTCACTTTGGCACCAACGTCAAGAAAGTTCACAATGTACGCACGTGATATTGTGAAAATAGAATGCATGGGAATGAACTTGAAGGTGTAAGAAATGTACGTATGACGTCATAAGGAAAGACGAGCGCAGGACTAACAGGAAAACAGCCGCCATATTTATTATACGATCAGCTGGATTCTGCTAAATCTGTTTGACAATAGGCTCAGAGAACGGGTGACTCAACTCAAGAGACTGTTGAGAATGGAGGGCAAGCAAGAGAAAGAGAAGAGAAAGAGGGAGAAAAAGAGAAAGAGTAGAGAAAGAGGGAGAGAAAGAGAAGAGAAAGTAACAGACATTGACGCACAACAAACAAAATCTCAATTTGAAAGTAAGATGAATGAGCGGTGGGTTACGTTGCATTTATTTTTTTCTCTCCGGTTGAAGGATGACTACAATAATTTGAAAATTTTTTATTGTATTTTTGTTAATTTTACTAGATATTTTATTGATTTGCTGCACGTCACTCATAATCGATCTACAGAAATGTCTCGAGCTGTCAAGAATTATCAATAGCAGAAGCAAGTTTTCAAAATTTTCCTCTGAAGTAAAATAAGTCTGAGCTGTTATTCCTACTATTTTACCATAATAATTGTGAATCAAATAATTATCATGTATTAATCAATCAAATGGTTGTGTAAACACATATATTATATTTATTTGAAGTAAGTTTATTTATTGTCAGATTCATTTAATTTGGCGGATGGCGAATAGATAGATAGATGGGTATTATTTTTTGCCATCGGACTCTACGGTCATCAGCAACGTCAAGAAAACATCTATCCATCTATTTATATCTATCTATACAACTACCTTTTCGCCATCCGCCAAATCAAATGAATATTTATGTTAAAAAAAAACATATTGTAAGCTACATATCGATGTGTAACTGAATGTATGTAACTTGAATTTTGGAGAATGCCAAAAATGTATTATAATAATTTTCAATTGAATTTCTTTAAATTATTGTGAAAATAGGCTTTGCACTGTACTACTTTTAACTCTCTCCTCTTAACTCTTTTTTCATTTCCTCTTATTTTGAACAAGATCGTTTATAATAATTAGTGTTTTATTCCCAATCTATTCTTCCAAGTTGAGGCAATAAATTACAATTACTTTTTGTGTGATGGCATGACAACTTCTTAGAGCATGAGTACAAATAATCGATGGAATGATGAGTTGCTTTGTAATATCAATATTATTATCCATAAAAGGAAAATAATGTGAAACGTCCAAAGAACAGCTACACCACGATTGGTCGTATGTCTAGAACTCTCATTGAGATTCAGAAGCTCTTCTGAATTAAATATACATATCAAATTCTCAAAATAATCTTTTCAAAAACTTAGCTACCGATACTTGAGCATTGCATAATACTATTATGTCACCAATCGGGTACGTTCTCTAATATTGAATGTATCAATAAATTTTGGCCATTTTTGGCTTATTCGCAACCTGAACACTTCAAACAATGTTGTCTATTACAGTAAATACTTCAGACTTAATCGTTATGAGATGTGAATTGAAAATATCAGTCATAATAAGGACTTGAGTGGCGACTAAGCCTTTTATTATTATTTATTTTACGAGATGTTTACTTATAGCACGAAAATCATGTGACTTATAAATAACTCAGTTGAGTTATCCTGGATGTTGATTAAAAGATTGGAATTGCTACCTAATCCTCATCGAACAAGTCTATTTATGGGCTTCGACAAGGCGGACTCTAGTATTATAGAATCTCTTTCGCTCCATAACCCCTTACTTCATAATTTGTGTTATTTATTGATTAATAAATTACATACATTATTTTTCCATCTACAGTATTTTATTATTGCCATAAAAAATGACAGTGATAATTTTATAAGTAAACATATAAATGCGAAATGTCCTAATCCTAAAACACATATTCGTAGAGCGGCCAGAAAAATAAATACTTGAGTACTGTCCGTGAATCTATCATAATATAGAATTTAATCAGAAATGGTTTTTTTCTACACGAACAAAGTAAATAAACTAATCATTGGCTGGAAAATTTTTGCCAATAATCATCAAAAAATCAAAATAGACTTCATCCTGAAGCTTACTTAGCAGATGAGCCTATAAAACTACATTTCAGCTCTGATCGACTTCTTCTGTCATCATGAGACTTTTTATGGGTTTTTTTTCTCCACAAATCACGAGTATCAAAACGTGACTGTTATGATAACATTCAATTACCAAAGTTTTCCTGGAAATGAACGTACTTTGGATCAAGGAAGGAAATGTCTCAGACATACGCAACGAAAACGGTTTCCATACCACGAGCAGTGAAAGAAAATTCTTATTTTATTTTTATCAACAATTAGACATTGATAATAAAAATGAGCTGTAAACGATTGAAGAAATATTGATAATTTGGACTTCAGAGGATTGATTACCCTATTATTTGTGAAGCTGCATCCTAAACTATAAAATTAATGCAAGACCAGAAGTATTATTCAGTTTTTATATTGATTATTACGAGTAATAAATATCGCTTTAGAATGAAAACTCATTGCTGATGATATCAGAATCAATAATAATAATAATCATGAATACATTCTACATTTTTGAATTATATTTCAATACAGTTTCGTTGAAGAAATAAACTCTGCCAAAATAATTCCAAAAATATGAAGTTATATGAACAAATGTATAATTTTTCTACTAAAAAATGTATTCACTCACCCCTTTATGATCAATTACGGCAAGTATCATTTTAGAGGAATATTTACACAAAAACAACACTTTTCACTTAGAATGTGTAAAACTCCGCAATATTCACTTTCATACACTCGGAGAAATAACTTCCACCATTATTTCACGAAAGTCCCACTAGTCTTTGAAACCGATCACGAACTAAATTCCAATGTGTAGGCTATTCTTTTATACCAAGATTTGATATTCCGTCCTAGAAAAAGTTATATAGCTTACTAGAATATGTTCATTGGGATATTTATGACAATTAGATTCATTACAGACATTTTATAGACAAGATAATTTCAACAGAGATTACAAACTAAACTACCGATCCCAAATCCAACAAACAACTGAGAAAAATATTGATTATTGTATTCGATAACCTTTTTGAATGTCATCAATATAAATGATAAAAACAAAGGGACATTCAACAACAGGACTCTTTACAGTAAGTTTGTTCAAGCCACCTTTCCTATCTCCAAGATAGATAAGGATATATTCAATATTATCGTTTCCTCCTTTCTCAAAGAACGAATCAATTGATACGGCAGAACACAACTGGCAAACAGCCTGTTTATAAGCGTGGGCTTACCAATTCCATTCTTCGCAATTATTTTCTCCTTTTTAAGAGAGTTGGATTCTGTTTCGGCAAGAAGTTATTTTTTTGACGGTTTTGTCATTCATCTCATTGAATAATTTGAATAGATGCAGTATTTTAACTGTACAAAGGTAGCATAGTAATTAGTATTTGTATTTTGTCTGGCATTTCATGTTTTGTTATCAAAACCGTTCAATATTACGTTTATTTTACGTTATGAGATCCCACACAAAGTGAATTTACTGCACTTGCCTTGCCATGAATGATTTATTTTGGATTCTAAGCCTATTGGCTTGGAATGAGAATGTTTTGCTTATTTTATGAGAATGGAAATTTTTAGATTATTAGCAAATTATGTCACTGCACATCTTTTTGCACGGAGACTATTAGAATAGATCGATAACGAATGGTATTACATAAAATCTTGATTCCATAGGCATAGCTCTCGGTCATTACATATCAGTAACAGATCCCTATCCAATGGAAAGATTCCAAATTTGTTGACAAATATTATGACAGTATCTTATCAGAAACGAAAATCTTGGAAAATGAGCAGTTAGCTATCAAGAATTCGATTTATGACATATTGATATTGATACGGCTCTGTAGATTAGTGTCACGAGTGAATCATCTTGTCAGGATGTCAGCAGGCAAGGAGAAAATAATTGCATGATAAGGAGTGAAAGTTTGTCAGTTTCATCCAGAGATGAAAAATGATTTTTCTGAAAATGACAACTGAATGAAGCTCACAAAATGCTTCTGCCACCGTTCTGCACCAATACCAAATTCGAGCAACGAGTTAGTAATGACCAGAATTTAATAACCCAGAAAAGTCCAGTGAGTTCAACTCACTCCAACAACAACAAAAACCGCCATTATCATGATTAGGCCGAGATCCCTGATAATATGATGCTTGAGGCTGGTCAGAGGAGCAGGAGATAGAAAACCAGTTCCAGTGTGGACTGAGACTTGATCAGAATTTGCAAACTGGTCACTCCTTTCTTTCCCAGGTCATGAACATACATGGAGCTCGCAAAATATTACGAAACGTCCTTAGCTGATTGGATTTCCAGAAGCCAGTTAGTTATTTAGCATTTATGAAATGTTCTATAAAATTATAGATAAATGTAGCAGCATAAAGTCGGAGTTCAGGTTTATGCTGCTGATAAATGTTAGTTATGAGGATGTAATCAATATCAACGTTAGTTATTAAAGGCTCATTAGTTATCAATTAACCAGTATCCTAATATGTTTTGAATAGAGTAAAAGTTTGAGTACTATAATATTTTGTTTATATTTTTCCTTGTTATAATACTTTCCTCTATGTCCAATCAATTGGCTTGCCAATACAATGCAGAATACTACATGATGGGCTACTGTATACTATTTATTCTCAAGTAACCAGTATTTTACTTATGTTTGAATTGGAGCAAGAATTTGAGTTCTATCATTATATTTTGTTAATATTTTTCCTCTACAATGAGTAGGTTATACCACAGAGAACAGACTTAGGCTAGTCAAGACAAGACAAGAGAAGACGGTATTAGTCACGTTAAGTCACAGTAATTCACATAGGCCTACTTGCTTAAGGAGCAGCACACACCGATGCAATGACCAATTTTTGTTTCTATCATTTTTAAATATTTTTCTTGTCTTGGCTATACCACAGAGAACAGACTTGGTAATAACGGACTAGAGGTAGAGAGTATTGCTTATCTATGGCTTTACTCACCTCTACAATGAGTGTTAATTTTCCTCTATATCCAATCAATTAGGTTGCCATGTGATGCGAAACCCTACATGATATCATAATTGATTCTGGCGATATCAAGTGAACGTGTGTATAACCTTGATCACTCCAGGTCATGGAGATTCGCTTAATATTCCATCAAGTAACTTATTTGATGTTGCGTATGTTGCGAACATCCTGTGAGAAGCTTCTGATAAGGGGGTTTCCCTTGAACTTACACAGAAAGATTCAATATACAGCTTATTGGTGAAACCATTTACATAAATTACAGAATTTACAATTACAGAGACACATAACAGAATTAATGGTTGAAGTTTGTAGAAGGTTAAACATGAACTAACATAATAATTTTCTTTTGTTTTTGTTGCATTAAAAATTTAAAATATTTTCTGTTGAGTTTATATGACTTCCTTATACAGCGGCGGTTCAACTATTCTATAACAATTTATAATAAATTACAGAAGAAATTAAACTCATAAACAAGTATCGATGTGTAGCAAATCAGAAAATTCGGCTTCTATACAATCAAGCTTTGATGTGAACATCGTAATTTTAAAATTCCGATTGAATCAAGGTTAACTAGATCGCAAGTACACATAAGGATTGCATAATGCTTACAGCGGATTGGTTTAACATGTGTATAATTTATTCATAATACAGAATCATAGATTAGATTTATTCGTTAAACACAATGTCAGTACATACTATTGATTAGGATGGAGCTCAGATTTACCGATAAAAGTATAACCTTATGTTTACATTCAATGAGCGGATATTCAAATTGAAGAGAAATATCTGTAGGCTACAACATATCGAATTTTAGATCGAAGACCTTCAGGTCCATGGCGAAGCGTGGTATACTTAACCGGTCATCGCCGGATATATGTCCTATAGGAAATATACCCGGCGATGACCGGTTAAGTATACCACGCTTCGCCACGGCTTCAGGACCCTTTGATACCTAAAATGTATGAATTTCTTCAAGGACAATCGTAAAGACTGTTATAATAGGTATTTTTATTCATAAAGAGACTGATGCCCTCAACAAGGTGAATAAACTTGAAATCGATATATTTAATTACACCATTAGAATCAGTGATTCATCTTCAAGTACTGTGAATTTGGTAATAGGTAGCCTACTGATCTTCCATTTCAATTAATATTTTAGAGATTTATTTACAAAATCTTCATATTACCTAGCATTTTTTATTTCCTGGCATCATATTGAAATAGTTTCAATTAAAAATCCTTTTCTTTTGAAGAATTAATCTTTCAACAATCTTTCAAAAAATTTATTTTCGTTTAGGTACATGATAAAAGTTTATCTAGACTCAGCCTGCTATCTTCCTAGTTTTTTACAATATAAACATGATTGTTTTGACTATCCGAGAACTCAATGTACGCTCAGTAAATGAATAATTTGTTTCAATAATCATATTTCTCAGTAGTCTACTTGAAACGAAAAGCTCAATATTACAGCTTGGAGTGGTACTACTTGAGACAGTGAGCTTTTGATAACATGAGAGGAGATATCGCCTTTTACTAACGTGAATGATTTGCTACTCCAGAGTCTAGAGAAAGCATGATACAAAGACAAAATTCAAGAGCTGTTAAAAGTCTTCAAACAATCCACTGACAATAGAATGCAGTCCTGCATTCATCGATTGATTTATTGTCTTTATCAGGCACACAACTTCATTTATCAACTCACGTTGACAAGGTAGTTAAGAGTTAACTGTAGGTAAATCATGAACTAAAATACTTTAATAGACATTTTGTATTGATAATATTGATGTTTATCGATTTTAAACGTTATTTTAGTAAATATAATTATATTAATTCTATGCTTGAATCCAAGTGAAGCAATTGTATGGACAGTATTGAATAATGGATACATATTTTTGCAGAGGATAATGTCCATTGTCCTCAATGAAATTAGTGTGTGAATTCCCAAAGTAAGAATAGGCTAGTAGTGCATAAGTAGTAATGAAAGGAATTTCCCAACGCTCGAACTTAGTTGATTTATTAGAATTTATAATCACCATTGAAATTTTAGCATCAAGCTAGAACAAGTACAGTATCAAGAACAATAAAAAATTCATGTTCATGAATCCTTAGTTCTAATTGAAGCTTGATAGTTCAATCATGGTCGGCTACCTTAATAGAGCGTTGAAGAGTTTTATTGGATTAATTTAATAATTTTATTTACATATCTTCTAAATTAAGCACTAACACCTAATCTTTTCTTTGGGAGAATTGTTTTCAATACTGTATTGAAAAAATCCTTAATGCTGAGTATGAATCATTGGTACCTACTGGATCTATCATTATTGTAAGGATATCTTTTTCAGTATTTCCTCATCAATAAAAATAAAAGTTATAAAGAAATTGGAAAAGGAACAGTTTTGGGGTTAAGCTTAAGCCTGTTGAACCTTCCATTGATTAGCATTTTTACATTAGGTACTGAATAATAAGTCATTTAACTAATTAACATTAAAAAAGAAATAATATTGTCCATACGGCTACAACAATTATTGTTATAGAATTAATGTTTTCTTCTTTGAACAAATTTATCTTAATACTAATGTTATTTTCTTCTCAATAATAGGTTTTTTAGAACTTTTTTTGAAAAAGTGTGAAGAGATTATGAAAACAAGAGTGAAAGCTATTTGAATGTATTAAAATTGGGAGTAGATTTGTCGCAATATTTATTTTAGTATTACTAAAATTTACAATCAAGTAGCTATTATACAATATTTGAAATTATTACAGTATTTTTGTTGAACTGGTTCACAAAGAGACATTTTTTAGCTTGAACAATTATTCATAAATTTCAATGAGATTACACCACCTGAAAATTATTAAATTATCATAATATGAATATTATGATAAATGATTGAGCATAAATGAATTCCAAATAATTATAATGACACTTGATAAGAACTATAATAAGAAACATATTATCTCTTTCTTTCGTCTAAACTTCTAAAGTACTGTAACCAAGTTCAAGCTCCAGTAATATAAATTGCAGTATTGCAGTTCTTATTTGCTGAAGTAAGAAGAGTTGAACAGTTTAAAACGGTTGTTTCCTTTTTTCTGTAGCAGAATAACAACACACTCCGTACACGACTCCACTTATTCAATTGTCGACAAACAAAATTCATACCTATTCAAAGTAATTTTGACACTTGACATTCTGAATGTGCTACGGCTTCAAATTCCAGTGCTCTATATTTGAATTCCTTGCATGTCAATGACAGACTAATTTATGAGTGCTGGATCATACATCGTAACAAAGAATATGAAGAGCAAGAAAAATAAGAAACTGGATCATGAAGAATAATGGGTTATAAATCAATCTGGAAATCGTGTTCGAATATCTTTGTTGTTCTTTGACATTCAAATCCATGTATTTCAACACTCAAACCGTATTCCGTACATTGATTTTGTTGAAAATAAATTTTTAGGAAATATTTAAAATCACAATATGATTATCCTGTCCTGTTATGCTGAATCATTCCTCTCTTCTTGCTATTAATTGTTATTTTTTTATATTTTTTTCATCAGATTTACAGGATATGCATTGGTTTACCTGGTTACAGGTGTACCTGATTTTCATAATGCTAACATACAATTGAATACCTATCTGGAATTTAGAAAATCGTGATTTGAAATTTGAAAAAAAAACAGTGCTATTTTTGCAACAATATAAAGTCAAAACTTTCACTGATATTGGAAATATCTGTACACTACAAATATGATTTGTTTAATGGGTTTGAAGAATGAAAGAAATGAATGGAAAAGTCCTCCATTTGCCGTCTTTTCCAATCCTTCTTCTATGAACACTATAGATTGAAGAAAATAATCACAAGTATTTATAATTCTGTAAAAATAATACTTATGGAATGAGTAACTCATACAATTACCTACCTTTAACAACCAACAAGTTTAGCTTGATTCCATAAGCTGGAAACGTGATTATCTTGGCAGTTGCAGAGTAGGCCTATACACATAAATCATAAGATAGAGGAAACTATTCCAATCATTCTTCAATACACGGCATTTGAATTACGGTAAACATTCTATAAGTATAAGCAATTTTATTCAAATTACTCTCTTCCTTTCCCAAAAACATTACTCAATCCTGGACCGGTTCAAATTTTATTTATACTACTTTAAATTTACTTGACTGGTACTCTTATGGAGATTGAAGCCTTCGAAGGACTTATGAGAGATAAGGATAGTGCATAAGTATTTTTCAATTTCTATGTATAAAACAACACTTATTAATGGAACTGAATCTAAATTTAGTCAAACTGGCCAAAAGTGAAACAAACCATCCTGTGAATTTATAAAGTGTTGTCAGAAAATAAGCGGGCAACTAGTCGGCTGCAAGTCAACTTATTTCAAAAAGTTTATACGAATGGATGTCCAATATCAAAATAATTAAATGTCACTTAATATGATAACATAAAACTAATAGACTGGCGCTAGTCGACTGGCAACATGTAAACAAGGCATGAACAAACAATAACACAAATCTTTCATGGGTTGAAGAGTAGTCTTTTGAAAACAGGAAAAGTTCACTGTTCCAAAGCAGGAAACAAGCAGCATAAGGTATGTTTTCCTCATCACTTCTTGGGGATGGAGATTAACTTTCCAACGACTTACACTGAGGAATAAGGATGATACAGCGTTTAATAATGTTTGGGTTTTCACGTAGGTCAGGTTTTGTGCTAAGATTAAACAGACTGGTTTCTGGACTGGGATTATACCTACCCACTTCAGGCCAAATTAATGGAGCGGGGTCTCAGTTTATCATGTCTCAGGCTTTAGCTGCCATACACAAAACTCTTGCTTCAACTTCGTTTTACTGGTACAGCTTCTTGGAATCGCCGAACGTTTTCCTTGATATGTGAAAAAATGGTTAGGTAATTTGTAAAGAGTTATAAGAGCTAAATTTGAAGAGTCAAACCATCCTTGAATAGAAATTAACTATTATCATGATACTTACCGTAATACAAATAATACTGTAGTTTTATGATACTGGTGTATTCTTCTGAATGCGTTTTCGCATGATAAAATACTAACTGTTTCTAAATAAATTGGAGCAAATAGCGTTTTTATACCATGTCGTGCGGCTTAAAAAAAACCGCGCATTTACTCAAATGTATTTAGAAACAATGGGTTTTTTATAGGAAACGCATGATAAAAGGACCCTTAATTTTAGAATAGAATTCAATAGACATTCAATGTCAAGTAAATTATTTCTTAGGCATAGAATCCACTCAATGAAATTAAATCAGCAAATCGTATCTTGATTCACATTACATAGTCTATTGGGGAGAAGTATTTCATTGTACAAAATTATAGCGAAGAAGAGGTCGAGAAAAGCTTAATATTTACCTGTTTGATTATAATTAATAAACTTATGAGATAAGATTAGATTCTTTCACAACAAGATTGACAGCAGATTTTAGTATAAATCAGAGAAGCTGTTGTTGAAGCTGTGATTAACTTTCATAATAATGTCTGTATAATCTATAATTACTGTAATTTAGAACACTTCAAATTTGTCAAATTCAACAAACTTCAAAATATATATTATATAATATACCTCAAAATATATGTGTTAGATAATTGAATGCTTAATTCGAACTCAAGTCAAGGATGATGAGTATAGAGTGATAATAGTGAAACTATTGGTGCTGACCACTCAGTAAAATCTATAGTATCATATAAAGAAAGTGAACAGAAACATTTAAAAATATGAATATTAATATGCTGAATATTATTCAAACAGTGGAATAATCAACTTAATAATATTACACGTCAGTGCAAGCATCAAACCTTCAAAGGTACACCACCTTTATACTTTATAGCAAAGGTAAGTTATACCACTGACTGAGAGTAGGCTAAGTGTGAACCAGAGAGAATAGAAGTAAAATCTTATTGTATATTCTCTGGTGTGATCTGACTATAGAGAGATGAAGATGAAAACGTAGAGGATTCTGATAATTTCTTTCCTTGGTAGCACGTTATACACTCTTCCGCCATCTAGCGGATGATTTCATAGTTAAGCTTTGTTGGCCAGTTTGTGACAACAGATGGCAGCTAATGCTTGTTACAGTGACTGTTTGAGACAGTGTGGCTATTGAATGTCATGCTTCCAAAGTTATTTGCAATATCAAATATTGTATGGATCAGGTGAGCGAACTATCCAATCAAAAGCAATATTTGAAGCTATCTTTGGAAATTCAATAACCACAATGTCCTATACAAACACTGTACAGTGACATATTCAGTCTCTGTGATAATTTAATTTTACGAAAATCTAATATTGAAGGATTTAGAAGGTTTCATTCCTTTTGTGCTCAGAAACTTTTCAATCATCCCCTCTAAACCTCCCCTCTTGTGGGTTAAGGGGAAGAGGGGACTTTCATGCCTTAAATTCGCCCACAGAACTTATAATAAATTATGTAATGTACAAAGTGGAAAAATAAAGTAATATTTATCTATCTATCTCAACGTTTTCTCACGTCCAAATTTAGTAACTTCTCTCAAAGACTTTGTTGTTTCTGCATAAACTTTTTTTGCTGATATTGCATTGAAAAAAAGAAAACTTCAGTAGTCGATTGTGTGAGGAATTAATTTATTTCTAATTGATCTTATTTTTAATGAACATCAAACACTTTCAAACAGACTTATTCTAGGATTATTGTATATTTTTAGCTAGCCTTAAGTAGACGTTTTCTTCATCCTATCTCCAGCGTGCACCAAAACGTTTTTTCATGTCTTCACCCAACCACTGTTTATTTTGTATTATTTGTATTTTTTGATAATGTTGAGTCAACAAATGAGATAAATAAATGAAAGGAAATCAAGTGCAATGAAGTATACAAGAAAAAAAGGGACAGTGTTCGATATTGAATATAAGGAACGCCTTCTTTGGAGAAGAGAACAATATAGCATTACAAGGTATAATATAGAACTACCGGTACTGAGAAGCTATACTGGTAAGCGTTCACAGTGACGGACCCTTCGAGTGACGCAGGGGCGGATTAAGAGGGGGGCGACCGCCCCCTCCGTCCGCTACAGAGATTGAAAATTTTGCTTTACAATTACTTATCAAAAACTAATATGTATAGGATTATAGTTTCAGTAGTTTTATTATTATTAGAGTAGAGATACATTAGTATTATTTTGTAACAAAAATGAGGATTTAAATGGTTATATTTTAAAAAGGAACGTAGAAAGCATTGCTTCTGCTCAACGTCGGCAGTGCCGGTCCCAGGAGGTTTTTTGGTACACATGCGAGCCGTGGATTTGGCGCAAATATATATAGCAGCGGTGCCAGGCCATCCAAAATTTTTAAACTATTCATACAATATTTATTCTCAAATCAGAAATATTTATTTATTATTGTACGATACAACATGAACAGTGTCAATATAAATGAAACAAAAACAAATTTTTGCTGGAAAACAATTATCTATCAATATTGATAGTTTAAATTTAATTTATTTATAGTCCAATTATTGATGGTTCAAATTTGAACAATAACTCCTAAAATATTCTAATTGCAGTTGCAATATTACTGTCTTCTTGATCACAAAAAAAAGTACCAATGAGCAGATACGAGACTCACTAATATTAAAAACCTCTTCAATTCAAGTTCAGATGCCGTTCCTTCCTTTTGTCTGATGCTCGTTGGTAGTATGGTAGGCTCCCATACAGAAGAGGGTCTTTTGGTAAAAAAACCTCTATCCATAAATGCTGCTGAGTACCATGAAATTATTAACATATTATTTCAATGCTACTTTGATTGTGGTTTGCTTTGCTTCACTTCACTTACTATTTATACCATACGATTTATATAGATTTACTATGCGAGTAAGTGAAGTGAACCAGTTAGCTTTGTTAGTGAAGTAAAGCAAACCACAATCGTATGTGACCAGGCCCTTAGGCTACTAGAAAGAAAAGCAGCATACTTTTCAATTACACGTTCTAGATATGTTCGCATATTTTTACAAGTCAAAATGGAGGATGGCGAGCTTAGCAAATGAATTTTAAAAATATTCACAATTCAAATTTAATTTTTTCTTTGCTTTTAATTATCTTTTTGACAAAATTGATAAATAATCATGTTACTATTTACAATGAATATTTACAGCATTATATTTGTCCCTGTAACTCCAGTTTGAGAAAACTTCTAAACAGATAGTTGCATTTTTTTCATGTAACAAAATAAGATTATCAAAGATTATTATTATTAAAGATTCATATCCCATCATCATCCTTCCATTACCCATGCACAAGCTTAGAGCTTATGTGGGCATCATCCCTAGCAAAAAAAAATTAAAGATAATATAATAAAATTTAATATATAATTAAACACTATTATTCAAAGATTATCTATTATTAAAGATTAATGAATGAAATTAATGATTTAATTTTTGGACGTGGCACAATGGTCTAAGAACTAAAATTTCGCACATATTAGGCTACTGCATATGCACAGCTCATATCTGTCTTGAATAAAAAAAATCAATTGATTATAGTTTTCAAATAGGCCATGAGTATACTATCAATAAAGAAGACAAGATGAGACTACTAAGGTTACTAGAAGGTGAAAGTATCTAATAGCCTTGGGAGCCTCAACTTTGCCATAGCCTTGTTAGCCGCAGTCACTGTATGTTAACCCACCGTCCGGGGACATCTTAAAACTCAAAGTTAAAAGATGTCACCAGACCGAGGGAACCCATGACATACGTTGCCCGGCCCACACGCGGAGTAGTACCAGCAAAGGAAATACAGATAAATTTCTGTGTTACCTTGCCAGACCATCACCATTCGAGGACGTAAGGCTTGTGGGCCACGCGACCTAAGGCGAATACTGTTGTCTTGCTACACACCCTATGACGGAGGGCGGTAGGGTTGGAGTCGAGAGACAATCCATGGGGTACCGCTACAGATCACCTCTCTCCTGCCAACCAAACAGTATCCCCAATTTGGAATAAAAAATTTTGAAATAACATCACTTCCTCTGGGTCTTCTGCGGTACAAGAAGGTTAAAGCCTACATGAGAATACTTTAAAGTAACTCTCATAGACCTCAAGAGCCTATACAAACCCCCCCCCCCCACTTACAACAACGAAGTTCAAAAATACCTCTACAATCCCCCCCATCCCTAACCCAACAAGAAAAGAAACATCATCAAAGGCTCCAGAAGAACAGAACCTCTTGGATGCCTTTTGAAGATGAAGTCGACCTGAGTTGCATCCTCCTTGCACCGCAGAAAACCAAGAGGAAGTTTATTTTGCTAATAAAATTTCAAATTGTAATGGAAAATTACCAAACGATCTAATATAATTAATAAGAATTTTTAAAGTGGAAATTGAATTTGGAAACGATTTACGGTATAAGTTGGTGAAGCCAGTAAACAGAGTATACGATTGCATTAACAGAATGATAATGAATAAATTATTATTATTCTGTGGACAATGCTTCCAACTTTAACAAATATGCAGTAGACGTCCTTCCTCCAGTCCATTAACTTCACTCTTTAATTGCAATGTAGCGTAAATGAAGTGAATGCTTAAACTTGGTGATCTGTAACAAAAAAACTTTCATTAGATGAAATACATAGGCTACCCTACAGAGAGTGTATAGTAATACATGACTATATACTCTCTGTAGGCTACCCTAATAAAACACAATCCTGAAACAAAACACTTACGTGTGAATCTTAATATTGGATCAAGCTAAATACGTGAAGTATGCTCTGAATTCTACCAAAGATGCACCATACCAAATCTAACATGCAAAGAAGGCGAATAAATAACATCCAACATGTAACTACACACAGTTCTAGATGTAACACAGAATATTCAATCCTTGCACACAGTATATCATAAAAATAGAATGTCCATGGCCTTGGATCCCTTGGAAAAGCGAAGCTGTATCTGAAACACACTTAGAAAATGAAGAATTGAGTAAATTTTCAAGATTAAAGTTGAGTAGTCGACCTGGAACTTATAACTAAACTCTTATAAGTACTCACGCCTGAACCGCCAGGAGTGGTCTAATCTATAACTTTTGACTAATAAAAATCAATCGATATTCATATTGATTTCAATTGATAACTGCACCTCTCAGCGTGTGTGAGAGAAAGCTACTGCGCTCTCCTAGCGTGTGTAGGAGAGCGTCTTAAATGAAGATTTTTCAATATCTTGAGAATATTTGCACTTTTCAGCATCTATAAGAATTTCTAACTTTCTAACAGTACTATACGTGAAATATTCCTTAAACTAGAACTAATCAATTTAATAATAATTATAATATATTATCATGATTCAGCACTTCTCAGCGTGTGTGAGAGAATGCCCTAAACTACTGCGCTCTCCTATCGTGTGTAGGAGAGCGTCTTATAAACAGATATTTCAATATCTGCATTTACATCACTCATTAAGAGTTTCTAACTCTCATTGATGTCTGTAATTTAAATTAACTTAAATCCTATTAGTAGAATAATAATAATAATGAATCTGCACCTCTCAGCGTGTGTGAGAGAGTGCCTTAAGCAGTTTTCTTTTCTAGCATGTGTAGAAAAGTACCAAATCATTCAACTCTTGAGTTAGAACTCAAGAATATCTGCGCCTTTTGGCGTATCAAAGCATGCAAGTTAATACTTATGATAAAGGCTAGAATAAATACAGCCCCAAAGCCATAATAGCTTGAACCCCCCTTCCCCATGCCAACCAGCAAAGGCTGGAGGCAATGCTATGATCAAACATTTTTGAATAAGTATAAATTTTAATTGGAAATGACTCTTATAATAATACATGCAGCTTAAAAGCTATCAAAAATATCTTTTGTACCCCTTCCTAAGTTCTAACCCTTTGCTGAAGGCACTACAATCTTATACTTGCAATTCCCAGTCTCCTGTATAATAGATCCCAACAGGCTACAGTGTAACAGTTACCACCTCGTCATAAAAATGATGCTGAATCGAGCCCGCAATCATAGTGACAACGCAGTGGAACTACCACACAGAACACTGACTAGGACACTACGATACTCGACTGAAATCTGCAAATATCCTACGGGGACCCACCCTATCTAGCTCAATCCCTATTTATGGCTGTTATCTTGTCTCACATCCAACTATGCAAACACAGGCACAGTACCACATATCCCATCATTGCACGATGGTGAAAACATGTACATTTACATCTGCACTGCATGGCGGTGCTGCTATTAAAGCGCCCGACCAAGACAGAAGACACCCTCATCGCAAAACTAGCATGATGACGTGGTACTGCACAGGATTGTGTCAGAGTATGCTACATGACTAACAACCATAAACGTCCCACCCCCTATACCCCACCCGCTACTCTGGGACAATGTTAGATAATTCTAGCCTAACTCTTCAACTAGTAATTTAAGGGAAGATACCTGATACCAGATTCACTTAACCACATCTTGGTTTGATTGATTCCACATCTTTATTTGTATTGAATGTGTTGAATGACTGCCTTTAATTGATTCCTGGGAGGGCGAAGTTAGGGCGCATCCGGCCCTCTTGAGAACTTGACCCTCAACCTCCCTTTGTAGTGGGGTTACCATTCAATACATAATTGATGCCTTCCAATAATCGATTGTTCATGTTTGTTTTTGTATTTTTCAAAAATTCATCCTGTTGAAACAAATGAAACTTGAGTTTAGCTTGTATTTTCAATTTGTTAATAATTATTGCTATGCATAGGCTAAATATTTTATGATATTAAATAATAGTTTAATATTCACAATGTTAAGATAAAACCCTTAAGCATACTCATCCAATGAGTTTGTGAAGATAACTAGACTTCGAAAAACAAGCACTTCAATATCTCCTAAGATGAAGGGTAAAGTTTGGAATAATTGAACCAAGTAAAAACCTGCTTCACTTTGAATTGATTAAATAAAATAAAGAACCATAGGATTTATTGAATGAATTGTTAGATTAGCACAGGGAAATGGCTGGATAAATTTCATGAAAACTATTTGTGAAAAACTACATATATTGTATTGATGAATGGAATATAACGAGATCTCAAATCAAAATCAAATCAACTAAGAGTAAATGAATATTAAAGTTTGGAATATTTGTTGAGAATGACGACTCCATATCGGTTTCAATAACTTCGACCAATTTGTGAAGTAGACTTCAGATATCAACCATACTCAAATGTGAAGAAATTTGAAAATTTTAAATAGTTCAACTGATTAGAAAATATTTAAAACTTTAATATTATTCACTTTGAAAATAAATAAGATCAACTGACCTCAATAGTAGAATTGCCGGATCAAAAACTTTACAACTCAAACTGTAGTATAATTTGCTTCATTTAACCACCAAATTATGAAGTTGAACACTGGTTATAATTGAGAGCTTCACTGTATTAGTTTAAAAATAGACTGTAGTTGAAAGCACTCGTAAATATTTCGAAAAATTCAGAAAATATAATAGACCGCTGTTAACACTACTGGTTACGAAGCAGAAATGAAGTGTGAGTGAGCATGGATTTCATCTCACAGCTGATACTAGCAAGTCAGCTGATCAATCAGTGATGCCAAGATATTATATTTGCATAAAACATTCAACAATCGATAAAATAATTTATTTAGTTAATATGATAAAATTTTCAATTATCAATTTGCTTATTGTAATAATTCGAAAATCAATCTAATAGTCAGTCTTTCGTAAGACTTCGAATCGTTCGTCAGCTTTTGATACAGTGTGATCGATATTGTTATCGACCGGGAATTTCAAATAAATATTGACTATTTCTAGAATCTTTGAATTCTTTAGATTTTTAGCTGTCCGCGGGTGAAGAGACAATACATTCAGGCATCTTTGCTCAAAAATTTATGATTTTATTTGCAACCAGTTGTGAGATGATCTGTCCCAAAAATTTCACCTTTAGGCACCCATCAGGGGCGGATTAAGAGGGTGGGCGGGGGAGGGGGGGGGTTGCGACCGCCCCCCCGTCCGCTACAGAGATTGAAAATTTTGCTTTCCAATTACTTATCAAAAACTAATATGTATAGGATTATAGTTTCCGTAGTTTTATAATTATTAGAGTAGAGATACGTTGTTATTATTTTGTAAAAAAAATGAGGATTTAAATGGTTATATTTTAAAAAGGAACGTAGAAAGCATTGCTTCTGCTCAACGTCGGCAGTGCTGGTCCGAGGAAGTTTTTTGGTACATGCGAGCCGTGGATTTGGCGCAAATATATAGAGCAGCGGTGCCAGGCCATCCAAAATTTTTAAACTATTCATACAATATTTATTCTCAAATCAAAAATATTTATTTAGCATTGTACGATACAACATGAACAGTGTCAATATAAATGAAACATAAACAAATTTTTGCTGGAAAAACAATTATCTCTCAATATTGATAGTTTAAATTAAATTTATTTATTGTCCAATTATTGATGGTTCAAATCTGAACAATAACTCCTAAAATATTCTAATTGCAGTTGCAATATTACTGTCTTCTTGATCACAAAAAAGTACCAATGAGCAGAGACTCACTAATATTAAAAACCTCTTCAATTCAAGTTCAGATGCCGTTCCTTCCTTTTGTCTGATGCTCGTTGGTAGTATGGTAGGCTCCCATGCATAAGAGGGTCTTTTGGTGAAAAACCTCTATCCATAAATGCTGCTGAGTACCATGAAATTATTAACATATTATTTCGAATCCATAAACTGGCTTCAAATCTCAATGTATCCAGATGGACTATTGAGGCTGTTCGTTTCATACTGAGATTTGTATTGAGGTTGACAGGTTGTTACATACTTTTCATCAGTGTGCGTGTTTTCATTTTAAAATTTGCTCATCTCATGTTAACTTGAACTTTTGTTGTGATTTACACTGGAAAAATACTTAATTTTATAAAAATATCACATAATTTTAATATTTATGTAAAAAAAACGTTGTAGTTTTAGAGCCTAGATTTTCGGTTTTTCACTCTTAATATTGTTCAAAATTTGGGAGGCCCCTGACCCCCCATGCCTAGGGGGTAATACCCTCCAGACCCCCCGGAACTGACCTTCCTAAACCGCCCCCCCCAAAACACAGACCTTAATCCGCCCCTGTAGTGACGGTACCTTCTAGAAACTTCCAGCCAATCAACGCTCGAGGATTTCAACTTTCGAGAATTAGCTACCTGCTTTCCCATTGGACCATAGGACTAAGGACTAGGACTAGGACTAGGACTAGGACTAAGGACTAGGTTATGAAGTATCCTACTTCTAGAACTAGTTTCTCTAGCTACCCTTACATAGAATAATTTTGAAAGCATAAAATGATAAAAACTAGCTTGGGATATGGGATTAGAAGTGTATTAGCCTACTAACATAAAATATGATTCAAGATTCTTTGCAATGTAAATCTTATGGATGTTGGTTGGTAAAAGTATGGTGGATTTCACCAAGCTAACCAATCAAAATCGAGACAAGAAATGACCATACTATTATTATACAGTAGCTTTAGCATAAGGCCAGGCGTACACCGGTTAGTCAAGACAAAACAAGACGAAATTAGTCACAGTAATTCATATAGCTGCTTATGAAGCAGCACACACCGATTAGTCATTGCATCGGTCACAGTAATTCATATAGCTGCTTATGAAGCAGCACACACCGATTAGTCATTGCATCGGTGTGTGCTGCTTCATAAGCAGTTATGTGAATTACTGTGACTAAACGTGACTCATTTCGTCTTGTTTTGACTAAACGGTGTACGCCTAGCCCAAGTATTTATACTAAAAAAATCATTGTTTGCATTTGTCATGTCATCATGTCTAGTGACCTTACCAAGTCATCTATTTCATTCGAAGGTATTCAATTGGATGGAATTTGATGGAAAATTTGAAAATGGGAAATTTTGTGTACCACTACGATTGAGAGATTCCATTGCTGTTTTGGCAGCCGAGTCGCGATCGCTGAGGAAATTGCAATTAGCGTTCTCTTGTCGACTATCAAAGCCGAGATCTGATTGCAATCATACCTTCTCAACTGGATCCTGGTTGGCTGCAGCAATGCACCAATAGAAACTGACCCCTCTAACGAGTCTTTTATTCACAAATTGGGCTTCCGGTGCAGCTTCCATGTTGGCCATGGATCATTATTTGAACAATGGACGTGCGTTGAATTGCTAATATTTGGTTTGCGATTGAATTCAAACACTTGATTTCAAAGGATACCGGTGTTGAGTCTTCCAAATAACAATTATTCAAAGCAGAGATATTGAATAGAAATATTCTCTTTATAGAAACCTCTCCTTTTCTGTGACTCAAAGTCAATTCCTCTGTAGATGTATTACAGTACAGTATCAATGTCGAGTGATAACAGTAACTTCATATTCCCTTATAATTGAATGAACCATAATAACCGGTGTAGCTTATAACCGGTATTGTACCAACGGTAACAGAAACTAGATGTATCCATAATTCCTGAACATTTTTAAAGATGTAGAGGAATTATGGAGGTAAATTGATAACTTATAAGTTATGACAAGATTAGATTAGATTACATTAGATTAGATAATTCCATTTTTTTAAATATTAAATTTAAATTACAAATTAATTCTTGTAGTTTTAAAATATCCTGAATTGAATGTTATATTATGTTTTTTTATTTATTTTAGAAATGAGAGCGAAATTGCGAAGTTTTTTATTGATTGATCAAAGGATCAGAGCATAAAATATTACAACTTGAACAATTAAAATTTCATGAATATGGGATTTATAATCTGCTTGTAATATGTTTGTGTGATATATGTAACGGCGGAGTTTAAACACATATGTTCACCCTTGAAGTATTTACAAGGACATCCTTTCAATAAATACTCACTCAAACGTAAATATTTAAGTAGATGAGAGTGATAACATTTTCATTGGGATAAATAATTCCATGGATGGAAATAAATAGGAAAAAACAAATTTGTCAACCTAAGCCTCATACCAATATTTTGATATAACCTTATAATCTTCTTAATAGTTTCAATTGAATTAACCCTCAACTACGCTCTCACTCATTACATGTGGCTTCAATACATGTTGTTTGTCGAATGGAACTAGATAAAATAGAGTAAACAAAACTAATAAACTTTATTCACCTTCAACTTACAGATTTCAGTTTTATAATTTCATTTATTCGTTTTGAAACTTTGAAATTCTTTGTATATTACTTAATCTATTCAATTTATTCGTTGTAAATTAAATATTGGAGCAGCGTTGATTTCTATCAATACTTCAGATGTAACCACCACTATTTTCAACTTAGAGCCACTTTCGGATGGAAATTAGCTTAGCATTAGCTTTATTAGATGAAAAGCATTGGTCAAGGTTGATTGATTGTTCCTTATTGCAGTAATTCATCGACTCCCAGGACTATAGCTTAATTCCTCTATAAAATTTCAATAGAATTCCAGGCATATTCTGAAATTAACGGTAATTAAAATGATGATTATCGCAATTACCTTATCCAATAAACAAGTTGATACTTTTATGGGATTTGTTTCTTGAACAAAAACTGATCTATGTACTTTATGGATGGATAGTTAACTACGTTTCATTATAGGCCTACCTTCAAGTATTATTTTATGTCGTAACATCGTCATAAAGTAGGAATCAATATGACATAAAATTGAAGGCTAAGCAATACTTTTATTGCACATTATTTTGTTATCCTATCCTATTCATAGGGTTATCTCGGTCTATGGTTGTTATTTTCTTAAGTAACAAAAAAAACCTTTCTTTGCGAAGCTTTCTTTTTCAAAGTAATACAGTATAAAGAATTTTGTAGTGTCCCTCATTTTCTGGGACACATGATTTTTGTGTGAGTGTACTATACCTATATTATTGAAACTGGTGTACTTGTAGTCTACATGAATAGACTAATAATCTAATCTATGCGGCTATTCTATGCTCGATTAACAAATGGCTGACGGGTAACAACTAAAAAAATTGAGAATTAAAGACAAAAAATCTTAAATTAAATCTCAAATAAATCTTAATTAGATCCTATGCAACAGATTCGATTAATTAGATCCTAAAATTGAAAGATTCAATCTTTAATCTCAAAAAGTCTTAAATTGAGAATATTGAAGACAGTACACTAAATCTTTGTACTGGGTAGAAGAGCAAGGAAAAGGTTATGCTACCCACATAACAAAGTTGAGATTCTGGAGCTAGTCAGGCAGCCCTGCAATACTCCTCTCAGTAGATGGTTGCATTCTCAGCCGCTGAACTGAACACTGTAGGCTGTAGCATAGAAAAAGTCAGGGCATGGATGGAAGGATTCGACTGGAGAGACAAGGATAGAAAATGATCAGATAGAGGGAGATAGAGTGAGAGAGTGTGGGAGAGTAAGTGAAAGAGTATGATAGAGAGCGAGAGTGAGGGAAAGAGTTGAGTGAGTCTGCCCTTGCAAGCTTTTTAGCAACAGTTGGGCCTCTCCAATCGATGACCTTCACATGACATTGCTCGGAAACGCTACACAAAAGGATTCCTCTCGCATCACGTGTTCACTCTCTTTCTAACAATTACTCCACCACTCATTCTCTCTCACTCTCTCCTGCCTCTTTCACTCACACTCTCTCTCTCGCGTTCCCATTCAGATTCATCAGCCAATCTTCCTTCATTGTTTCCTATTTACTGTCATAAACATTCCGCTTTCCAAACAGTTTAGTTTGGAGAAATAGAGAATAGAGATAGAGTAGATAGAAGATAGATGCAAAGTGAGAGCGACTGAGAAAGCGGAAGAGAGAGCAGATGTAAAAGACAGGTCAATGACCTTACCTAAAATATTCTCCTGTCTCCGTTCTACTGAACTGTGACGCAATGATATACTCCCTCGCAACGCAACCCACGTCATAAAACGTCATAACCTACAATAAAAGTATTTCAGTGAGACTAAAATAATTATGTCAATTAGAAATTGAGTATTTTTCAATAATGAATAGTAGGCCTATTATAAGGGTCAGTTGCACGAAAATTCAATTGATTTAGCCACTGTAAAATGACGTCATTACATTGATAAATAATAATGTACAGTATACTGTACATACTGTATAATAAGGTGCAGTGAAATATTTTTTCAGCCTCGTAACGTAATATATGCGTACCATGCGAGCATACAGATTGATGAACTCTAACCGATTTATTTACTTTACCGTTCATCAAACACGAATTGGAATATGGGACATGACAGGAACATCATTTTGTTATCCACTCGACGTTGAAATGCGCAACTAAATTTAGTGGTGTATTTCGAGAGAGTGGAGCACTAATTTTAGATTACCACACACCCACGTTGTTGTTAAAAGCAGAAGAGCTTTATTAATTTGAAACTTCGGCTTGGATTATGACTTGCCGGCAGTCTGTGGCCGGAATGAGGGATTTGAGATTTTGCTAAGTAAGCTTATTTGTTGTTGAAATCTTGATTGAATGTTCCCTTTCCCGAAACAAAAACTTAGAAATGAATGATGCTACTCTACCATCAATCATGTGTTTCTCCCGTACTCGAAAATCGATTTCCATTAATAAAATCAATAAAATGTACTCGAAGTTCAAAGCAATCACCCTGAAATTCGAGCGATAGAACAGAATATTGTGCATCATCCTTTCACTTTCACGTCATCATTAAAGTACCTCGTTTCGAATCATATTAGCAGAATCTTAGAAGAAATATGAACATATTAGGATTATACCATTGATTTTAGATAGAATCTAAAATCAATGATTATACATAGTAATATGACATATATCGTGCATAATTCTTTCAAGTTTAGGAAGTTCTAATACTTGAAGTACCTATTTACCACATCTCAAATGATGTTAGTAGGATCATAAAAGAAACGTGGAGTGAAACAGGATTAAAACGAGGATATGAGGTTTAACGACCAAAACATTATTGGCATTCATTTTATTCTTTTATAAAGAAAAGAGAAAAGAAGGTAGGTAGATCACGGCTGTTGAGCTCTGAAATCTACTAATTACTTATCAAAGTCCATCAGCCGTGGAAATATGTTTTTTTAGAAGTCTTTAAAAGCTATTTATTTAACATGGCTCACTTTATCAACCTTTACTATTACCAGAATCATTATTATTCTAGTGAAGATCTAATATTATTTATGAATAATAATTGTGATTCTACATCTTGATGAATAATCTAGATATAAATACAAAGATCCTAAATGCAAAACATCATATAATTTGGATAGTTTCAGATTGATTTTGATTCAATAAAGTTATCAATATATAGATTATCACTCACTTTTTGACTGTACAGAGAATGGTCAATGTTGGAGGTGAAGAGCTTCATGTTGGATGAAATACCTCTCGGACTTCAGTCGACTGGCAACATAAGTTGACTTAGCCCCTGCGCCCACTAAGCAACTGCTATCTGATTTCAGTCAGCAACCCAGCGTTGCCAGATGACTTTGGCTGATAGGTTAGATTACTCGATTACCCGAAAAACAGCCAAATGTCATCTGGCAACATTGGGTTGCTGCACGCAGACTAAGGCATAAGGGTGGCCACGGCTTTCCACTGATAAAATAATTATAATATTATCCTCAAATTCACAGCAATTTGCACGAATTTCATCAGATTATAATTAAAAATATATTTAGTTGACTATTTAGTCAATTACTTTGTTACTTTCTTTAGTAAATGATGGGGAACACGCTGAAGAGGTATGCTTGATTTATTGATAAAGCTGAGACTTTGAATGGTGGCTAAAAATGAACAAGACCCGATCTAGAAATTAATTACCGATGCCAGTATGGAGCCAGCCGAGTTATTGACCTTCCCCAATTGCTAAATTCGACCACGGAAATATTTCCTTAGAACTAAACATACACTTGTAGCCTAATTAAATGTCACGGGCTGTTAAATTGGAGATTTAGCTTCGGACGGTTTAATTCAGGAATGCCAAATCAGCAACAGCTGGAATTCGTGAAGTATCAGATTCTGAAAACTAAAAGGAGATGAGTTGCGGAAGAAGGGAAATGAACTTTGGAATAGTGGCGAAGCGTGGTATACTTCCTATCGTATATTTCCTATAGGAAATATACCCGGCGATGACCAAATAAGTATACCACGCTTCGCCACGGCTTTGGAACCTGAAGGTTTCTCAGTTTTCAAAAAAACAGGCTGTGCTATTTGATGGAAACAGGATGTGTTATTGATAGAAATAAAGGAACACTTATAGAAATTTCCAAGATTGGCCTACTGAAAATTTCTATAAGACTTGTAGAATTAGTATTAGTATTTTTACTATTGTGGCCTTACGACTACTGAAGTCATTTCAGTAGTTTGAAGTCACTATTTTGAAGTCATACAAAAGAAACATGAATAAAAAAAATATTTCTAAACTTATAAGGGTCAGATAATAAAATTAAAGCTCCCTTTCTAACACAAATTCGTGTAACCTTCTCTTCAAGAGACGTTCTAAATTCTTGAACAGTCCCATCCCAATATATAAATAGCATAATATGGACATTGGACATGGACATGGTCGTTTGAAACTAAGGCCTGTATGCACCATCCATATTTTTAAAAAAAGCTCAACTTAATCAGAATCAATACACAAGGGTTAAAAATCAATCAACAGTTATAATCAAGTTCAAACTATCATATTGTTGAACAAAAATATTGCATGTGTTTCAACCAACGAGTCAATGCAGCCTCTATTGCGTCTGAATTATCCAATCCAATATTAAGAGAATGATATTTGGAGAGAAGTAGTAGGTAGTAGTCACGGTATATTATTTATTTACGTGTATAGCAGGATTCTTTTAAATTGTCAGAAAACAGCTGATTGATGTACGGTCACTAACGTTAAATCAGCTGTTTTCTGACAAGTTAAAAGAATCCTGCTATATTCCCTTTCATATACCGCGGTAGTAGTTCTAAGGAACAATACAGTATACATGTAGTATACAATACACTGAACAATATAGTATATATAGATACTGTATTATGTGAGAAACAAAAGTAATTTTTACAATCAAACTGTTTTCGGTCAAAATCCCACGCTTCCTGCATACTACTGAGATTGTCAGCGCTTTACTACTGAGATTGTCGTCTATTAAATGCTGGTGTGAATATTAAAAGAGGTTGAGGCTATTCGTTCAGAGACGCTCTCAGCCGTGAAAACAGTTTAGGGTTGTGCGACGAATTGAAATAATGGAGCCAAGGTCACAATTTAGAGCAGCAATTTGCACTGAATTGGATAAGCACCCTGACTTTGAGAGGGGCATGACAACAGTAAGCCTATCCAATGCAAAGTCCATCAACCTGATAACACTGTTTAGATCAAGTCAATCAAGTCATTGTTTTATGGATCAATGATTAAATGGTGATTGAAAATTGGATACTCAAACAGTATTTTGATATTTTTGTCAAAAAATGATGTATCTATTTGCTACAAAACAAAAGAGCCATGTATTATTTTCTTCACATTGACCCCTGCGAGTATTTCGACTAATCAGTTCGTGGCCTTATTCAGAGTCAGAGAGTTACTTCATCCAGAAACTTGGACCTACAACAACAAAATTTCGGATGGAATTAATTATTAAATGTTGCAATTAATCAACTGCTATTAAATATTCAATACTCAATGAAAGGAAAATTAAAGGAAGCTGAAATAAAATATTATAAATCTTGATGAAAAGAGAACGTGAATACCTGATGAGGAGTCAATGCCAATGTTTAATTGATAATTTCATTGCTTAGGTGTATAAAGAGCTCTGGAGACCTCTGCTACAGCAAATACTGACAACAGAACGAATAGCAAGAGGGCTTCGAGTTCTTTCCGGAACTATTTATACAGCCTTATTTGAATTTTCGTTTTACTAATTATTATATATTTGAAAAAATGTTTGATATAATAATTCAAACCTCCATCCAAACAGTTTATGCACAAATTAAGACAAGAAGAAATAATCATAAGTAATATGAGTACAGTGCTTGTTCGAAATCTGAAGAACATTTTGAGGCCTCCAGAAAATTTTATTCAAGGAAATAGAGCAAGAATTGCATAAAAAAAAGTCTTGCCTATTTCATAAGAATGATAAAATATTTTCAAACAAATATTGAATAAATTGATATCTAAGTAAGAAGCAGTAGGTTATAGATCGTATCTCTAGGACCAGGAAGAACGTTGACTTGTGAAGATAATGATATTTTAGACGATACGTAGCTTATTGTAAAAAATAGCCGTTCCAATGTTTTTATTAGGGTATAAACGGTACAAATCACGGCACAGCGTAGAGCTATATTGTCAAGAATTGTAATAAACTATAGAAAGTATTAAGTAAAAATTGTAAGGCTGGGCGTACACCGGTTAGTAAAGACAAGACAAGACGAATGTCACTTCACATAGTTGCTTATGAAGCAACACACACCGATTAGTCATTGCATCAGTGTGTGCTGCTTCATAAACAACTATGTGAATTACTGTGACTAAACGTGACTAATCTCGTCTTGACTAACCGGTGTACGCCTAGCCTAATAAAGTATAAATCAATGTTGTACAAAGACAATTGGGAATAATACAATAGGGTATAAGATAATCAGGTATTGGACAATTTATCAACCTTCCAAAATTCAAATGGATCTTGGAGTGCAAATCTTTGATGGTAACAGTAATTTGGACATAACCTCAACATTTGTAATATTTTTGTAACTAAATTCAGGAATTGAAGAAGTTTTGGGCGACTGCCTGTTTCTCTTTTCCTATTTGTTTGATCCAATAAAGATATAAAAATCAATAGATTGTATGTAAAAACAAAACAATTGGGCAAAACGTAGAGCCAATTATTGCACTTATTCATCTTATAAGTTTCTTTATTTCATTTTATAAAGCTTTAATCCTCACAAATTAAAGTCAAGAAGGAGTCAGTGAGACGCTAAGTTTAAAAAACTAGATAGAAGGAAAAGCGAAGAAACGAACAGCATCTAAACTCTGAAGCATGATGCAATGTTCAATCTGTTTTAACGGCAATTGTAATAAAATCCAAGGACGTAGCACAATAATTGAAGTTTGGGTTTATTTATAACGTACCAGGTTAAACAACTCTGCCAAGCCGTTACCATCTGGTTTGATTCAGCAAGCGCCAATTACACGCCTCTTCATAAAATTTGATTGATTTGTACGCCTGCACTGTGAACCCAAACGAAACTTTTCCGTACAAAGCTGAAGTGTGGACTTTGAAATGCAGAAAATTCTGGAGCTGTTAAATTTTCAAATTACAATTATTTAATGCAGGATTTAGAGAGCAACAGAAAATTGGAAATTCATTAGCTGGGATTGAGCTTGAAACTTGAGCAGAAGTACATTGACCTAGATCATGTTTGCAAATTAAAATTCAGGCCTAGATCTTATGGTGGTTTAACAAGATTTTCAAAATCCGATGAAAAATGTGAAAACAAATTGACTGGGGATTGGAATTGATGGAGTTACAATGTTTCAACTATATTTCTACGATTCAAGATTGAATTCATGAGGCAAAAATTTTGCAAGACAATTACAACAATACCTTTCTACATGAGTATAATTAATATTCACAAATATTTATTGCTACTAATAAATTGAAGGGTAGCATACGTTTCCTAGAGATTATTCAATGAGTAGGCTACTACCTACAACGTTTAAAAAATAACTTCTATCACAACGTCTCTAGTGTATTCAAATGAACTGATGTATTTGAATCTAATTCTGTATTTCAGTCCGAAATAATTATTCAATTGGAAATGGATTGGAGGCTTGTTTCAAAAATAGGAGCACCGACAAAATGGAAAAAGGCAGATTCATACTAGAGTTGTATAGGACGATGTAACACGCAATAAACTCATAAGTCTAGTAAATCTGCTTTTCTCCTTTATTACAAGACTTATAACTTGGACCATGGAAGCACAATGGAATGTACTCATGTCCTCTAGTAAGTCTAGTGTAAGTCTAGTGTAGTAGGTCTGTTTTTCTCCTCTTTTATCAACTTTTTATCAACTCCTTTTCTGATGGGCTTTCAACTTGAACCCTGGAAGCAAGAGGTCAAGCATTCAATATATATCCAATGGGTATATCCAAAGGATATATATTCAATGGGTCAAGTCACTCGAGTTGTCACCATGAATGAATGAAAATGAAAGAAGTCTTCTCCAAACACTACGCACTTCCAAGTAGTTGAATGAAAAGAAACAGTGATCACAAAGGAGCAACAGGCAACAGTTCTTTTCTCAGCAAAGAATAGGGGAGTCTGTGTCCGAATAGCGGCGGAGGGCACCTGAAAGCCACTCACTTCAACTGAAGGGGAAATGGTCAAATTCCAGTTAATTCTTGTTCGGCTCTTGTCCCACCCTACCTGTGCATTCATTTTCTCCCGCGCGGCAAAAAACGCATTCTTTTGCCGCGCTTTTTGTCTATTCTTGACCTGCTGAATGGAACTTGCACTGGCCTGACGAGGTCGGTGGGGGAGCAGACACCACACGGGGAAAGGGGGGAACCGGCGCGATTCCGTTACACAGAGGAAGCTCGTTGTACCCTGTGGTTGTCCCCATAGCCCGTACACTTTGCTAAGGCCCCTGGACTGGAAATGAAAATTATTATTAAATTATTGTCATTCATTACAACTTATTTCAGCGAAGATTCTATCCAGAAGGCTATACAATATAAATTTGTCTTCATCATAGTGGATAAATTCTTAAACACTTCCATTTTGTATTTGAGTTTCTATTAATTCATTACCGTATTGTAAAAAGCTGTAATGAGGTACCGTATATAATTCGTTGTCGGTTTAGAGTTCAGGGGCCGTAACACAGTGAAAGCACTGTACAAACATTTAATTATTTTTATGCATTGATTGTTGCTAATCTCTACAGCCTGATGTGAGCTGTATTTTACAATTAGTAAGAGGTAAGGGTTAAGAATGTTAAAACAAATGATAAGGGGAAGATTTCTTGATGTTAATGCAATTGCTAAGCAATTATTGATTTGTTCATTATAAATTTGTAATTTGTCATCGACATTCGACATGAGGACGAATCTGACGACAATGCAATGTCGGTGTACGTTGGTTAATTTCGATTGGATTTACGTGCAACTAGCCATAAATGAACCAGAGAAAGCATACGGAAGTAGATGATTTATCCCTATGTAAGGCTAGGCGTACACCGGTTAGTCAAGACAAGACGAGATTAGTCACGTTCAGTCACAGTAATTCACGTAGTTGTTTATGAAGCAGCACACACTGATGCAATGACTAATCGGTGTGTGTTGCTTCATAAGCAACTATGTGAAGTACTGTGACTAAACGTGACTAATCTCGTCTTGTCTTGTCTTGACTAACCGGTGTACGCCTAGCCGTGAACAACAGAAAAACGACGTGATGGTGGCGATTGGCGATCTCTTTGGGGACTCGAGAGCACTTCAACACTTGCTGTGTTAATCAAGTGGGCGATTGACGAGACCTCTGAACTCACCTGACACGAACTATTTTCGCCGTAAAATAAATATGTAAACAAACGTCCCTATCTGATGTTTAATCTACTTGGCGTATGCTTTCTCTATGGTTACGTTAATCCCAACGAAATAGTCCAATTCCAAAGCAACAAATCAGTGGTCTCCGTGTCTTGTGAGCATCCTATCCGTAAATGTCTTAGCGGACCATGCCGTTTGGTTGAATGTTTCCAAGAGCCAATCCAAAACACCACCGCGACCCGAAGCTACAAAATCGAGCACCGTACCAAATAAGACACCGGCAACGTTCTCCACTTCTGTAACCCTTCCGACACGCGCTTGAAAAGCATCTCAACGCCCGAGATCTACTTTGCCGAAAACGGGGACCGCAAAAGAAACGTTCAACTGTAACCACGGAACCCTCAAAAGGAACCAGGAACACCTTCCAGCATGGTCCAGAAGATATCATCGGACGGTGCACCACTGCATAAGAGTACCACCATATCTGTGGCAGTTTCGGTGAGTTCGTTTAATTTATTATAGAAGATATCTTTCAAATATTCATGAAAAAAAAAGAAATTTATCGATAATAATTTATAGAAGAAGATTAGGTTCATAAGGAGGGAAGGAGTTCTGTGAGGAGCTCCAATTTTGAAGTTTTAAAGGTTACATGTTGACTTATAACAAGAGATTGATAAAGAGGGGTATCATTGAAACAATACCGTATAGTACATACAATAAAGCATTGTACTGTATTGTTAGGTCGATTAGATTCATTTTAAGGAGGGAAGGAGATCCGTGTGGAGCTCAAATTTTGAAGTGAAACATCACAATATGTAGACTTATTACAAAAGATTTATAAAGAGGGGTATCATTGAATACAATAGGATTAGATTCATTTTAAGGAGGGAAGGAAGAAGAAGAAAAGAAGTGAAAAGAACAAGAAGAACAAAAGATTTATAAAGAGGGTATCATTGAATACAATAGTCTACTGTATAGTACATACATATCTTAGACATATGTTAGTTGAATAGGAGAGTTTATAAACAGGGTGATTTCCTTTGGATACGTGTCAAGACGTTATCGCATGTTCAGGATCACGTTTTCTAGAATCTGTCAACACTGATTTGAAATGATGAAAAGTAGTATGCCAAAACGATGAATTTAATCGTAGTGAGACGAATTCATGTAAATTTGGTTAGAAATGGATGTCTATTTTATCAATTTTTCCTCCACAAATTGGTTTGCGAGAATCTGTAATTATAGGCGTAGGCCTACCGAAGTACGCCTATCAAGCATAATAGACGCTAATTTTAATTTAAAACTTAATAAATCTTAAGTTGACAGAAATTTACACGTTTGAATGTATACAATAGACGCTATATAGTATAGTATGACATATATATCTATAATCTATATGTTTCATTGCAATGGTCAGAGTTTCATGAAGCCCTTATAGGGTGATATTTTATACTAAGTTCTTGATTTTTTTAATATCAATAATGAGCTCTGTCAGAAATTTTAATTGTTCCTGAGCAATATTAAAGCAAAACGTCAATTATTCATATCAAATTGAGTGTTTTAAACATTGTAGACTACTGTATTAGGTAGGCCTACTGAATTTCTAGAATCACAAGGTAGATATAACATGCCAAGCTGCTCGTCTCTGAACTTAGCAATATTTCTATACATATTGGCCTTTACAATGTTGCTCTATAATTTATGTGTCATTATCGTGCGGAATTAGAGAGGGAGGGGTCTCAAAGAATTCCACCCTTCTAGATCTGAATGTTTGAAAGCATCAATAAAACATTCCAAGCTGATATTCGATAGAGAACATGAATGCCGGAAAATGATTTGGTTCGGAAAAGACACATTATGCTTGTGGGAGTAATTGAAACGAGTGGGGAGTAATAATTGGAGTAAGGAGAAAATGGGAGTACTTTATTATTATCTTGTATTTTGTTCATGGAACTATCCTTCACACCTCCATAACTTGAATTAACTCCTCAATTCAATCCATGTAGATTCCACGTAAGATAATATGAAATTTTTTTTTTAAGAATGAATCATTTTCCTAATAATTTTGAATATTCACTTTTGTCATGATTGATTTACTTTATTTACTCAAACCAATAATCAACCATTCATAATTTTCTGTTAGAACTTCAAGCAGAAGCTAGATTTTTCAAGAATCAATACGGAATTCAATTAGGACTCATCCAAATAGAACCAAGTAGACAAACTCGCGGTATCGTATTGCATTTGAATTACACTTTTTTATCTCTAGGTCATCAAAATTTCACATTCCACGCTCTTTTGTATACTTTTTAACGTTCAGCAATTATTATTTTAAAGTGCATAATTCAAGAGATAAGAATAATAACTTTTGTTTAGGTGGACTCTATAATTGGAATATTTCGTCAGTGTATACCAACAACGCAAAATATCAGGTCAAAAAATGTGCAGTGTTTTCCCCACTGTTGAGTGGAGAATTACTTTCTGCTGAGAAAGAGTTTTTTGTGTTTCGAGTAGAAACAATTTTGTGGATTTTTCGTTCTCAACAGCTTATATTAGCTGAGTTATAGATCAGTCATAGAATTAGCTCAGTTCAAAATCCTTATTAATGCACTAGTGTTGTAATTGAAGGGCTATATGGATACGAAAAAATGACGAACACTAAATTAGTTATTAGAAAACAAATGCTTTTTCAAGATCTCGTCAAAATGATCATTGCGATAACTTGAACCACTAAACCCTTGCTGACTCGATAGGGTTCGAAATTTCGCGTTGTAGAAGTTAGACTAGGAGTAGGCTAGACTAGGTACAACTTTATCCCTCTTGTTTGTGCTAATAGTGAAGTACCTTTCCAATTTTTCGAGAATTACTAAAAACTAAGAACCAAGAAAACTAACTATAAGATCCTATAGATCTATGCCTATCTATGCTACATTTCTATAACTAACTATAAAATAGTTAGTTATAGAACGGGAATCCAAGTGGTAATTCCATGTCATCTCACAAAAGATTGAAACAAAAACAGTACGGTAAATCAAAATCAAATACAGTACTTCAACTAAGTTAAATGCTAAACAACAGAGCATCACAAACATGAAGGTATAATTCGAACTTCATTCTTTTATTGTTGAATGCTGGTGTTTGATTTGAAATGTTAGTTCAGTTGGAGAGTATTCGACTATATTGATTCCAGTAGTATTCCACTTTCATCTGAGAAATCACTTTCTCAATTTGGTAGTAAAATTATGATTCGCTGTGTATGTTTTATTCTGTTTTAATAGTGTGCATCCAATTCCTTTCCAATTAACCTATGCTCTTTTGAATTAGGAATTATTATGAGATATTCATTGATGCAAAATCGATTTTTTATGATTATTGACAACATTTATTGTGTCTCATTCGATGACTATCATAAATTTGTCACAATTATTTAAGTCTTGTGATTTTGATCCAAACATCAAATTAATTAGGCATCACTTTTGTCAAGTAATTATCAAATAATTATAGTTTCAATTTATCATCAATTGATTTTCTTCTTACCACAATCTATCGCTTTTTAAATTAAATTTTCAAATTTATAATTGAAAATTACATACATTTGATTCGATATTCAATCAGTTTTCAACAAAGCCGAATGAATAGATAACATTATGAGAAATATCGAAAAAACTGGGACGAACATAGAAAACTAACTAGAGTAATGATGCTGTTGTACTGGTAGTCATGCCTCCAAATTCAACAAGCCGTCTTATTGGCCAATGGGTTGAGTCGCCATTTTACGATTTTAACCAATCAGGAGCCAGCCGTACGAAACCAGTCACATGACACCGGGTAGGCCATCTGACGTTTACGAACTGCTTGCTTCTGATTGGTCGAAATCATGAAATGGCGTCTGTTCAGCTCATTAGCCAATCAGAGGGCTCGTTGAATTTTTGTAGGCGTTCTACGTCAACAGCATTGTCACTCCCACTTTTCTCAGTGAATGTTATTAGACTCGGCTTTTTCCGTAATTCTTACAAATTCAAGTCACTCAATCTGATCCATTATCTATAATAAATTTAGCCATTTCTTGTTTTATCTCATAAATTGTTATAATAATAGCAACAATATATTATTAATATCGTCGGAAATGAATCATGTTTGTTCATGCTTAACATCATGGTCACTCAGCAAGCGCTCTCACAGAGCGACCAAACACAGCCACGAATGAAGTAAAATTATGACAAGAATCTCAATTAGTCACGTTTAAAATTCATAGTTGCTTATGAAGCGGCACACACCGATGCAATGACTATGTGAATTATGACAAACTGTCTTGTCTTGTCTATAACTGGTGTACAAAGTTAGCAACTAAAATCTATAGCACATAAGCATAAATAATTAATGTTTTTCGGAATAATAGTTGAAGGATCCTCGCGAGGAGATTTTCGCATTCCTGAGATGATTCCATCATCACACAGTTCATCAGCTCTTATTTGTTGAAGAACATACATTGCCGCTCCGTCACATTACAAAAAATCACGTCAATGTGTAATGTGTAATTTCGTTTCATGTATTAGAAAACACACCTTGTGATACCATACCCTACACCGTTCAATGTAAAAACTCATCAGCCATGCGTTTTTTGTTTACAATGTATCTGTCTTACGACAGTTGCCTCCTTCTCCCGGCTTGCAGTGTGTTCTATAATTAGCCGAGGCGGCGATTCGGTTGAAATCATCCTTTACGTACTCACGTGACACTTGGCAGAGTACTCCCGACTCACCGACCGATCAGTCACCGTTCTTTTTATATATATTATTACAGTTTCAAGATGCATGCATGCTCTCAAAGTCGCCGCTCAGTATTGTCTTGTTCCGCTAACAACACCATTGTCGCCATATGATCGCGAGTTATCGTAGTGTTTACATTGTGCATCAATTTTGTTCAATAATTTTTTGTTCCACTCCATTCCACCCACATAAACTTGTGCGTCGAAAAATCAAATTCGCCTTATTAGATCACCGCCGAAGCTGAAACATTCCGGCCCGAATTCAATGGAGTTGCAGCTCATGAATATGCAGGTAAACTATTATTTATTCAATCATAAGTGATAATGCTACGCTCATAACACAGGACCGTGTCTGGTGAAATATTTCAAGGCAGTGTTGAAAGATGATATATAGCTTGCGAAACCATTGCGTCGCGTCCCAACTGTTGTCATTCAAATTTGCAGTAGTGATGAATGGAGCGCATTTTGTCGTAGTGAATAGTTTTCGTAACAAGTTCACTGCGTAGAATGTTGAATTTTGCTGGTAGTCAAGTGTATTTTAGAAGAGGACATTGCATTGATTCTTGGGCTGCATTGATCTCATTGAGCTGGATTTTGTAGAGTGATAAAGTGCTGTGGAATGTTGATTTTTTTCTGTAGTGTATTTGAATATGGTTTGAATTTAGTTTATAGTAAAACTGAGAAAGTATATTGCATTGTTTCCTAGAAAGCTGGATTTCGTTCTAAAACCTTACAGTGTCGGAAAAGAATAATCTGAGCTTATACCCTGACAGTATAACTTTTGGGGGATGAAAAACTGCTCTATTTTCACTTTCTTTTCATGATAGAACTGAGAAGTGGGATTGCGCACATGAAGGGTGGAATCCGCCGAAGAGCTAAGAAAATTAATATTCTTACAGTATTGTATTCAAGTTACAATCACATAAGATTCGTGGTACAAAAGTATAGCATATTCTTCCATTTACTCATTATACGAATTTTCAGATTCATTTAATAGTTATAAAGTTCGGATAATATTGAAGTAAGAAATGAGGTCATGATCTTAAATAATATGAGATTAACAATGCTAGAATTTTTGGTGATCGTAGGCTACCTTAGATTTTAAAATAATAGTTCGCAAATGAAAAAAGTAAACTATTGTAAATGAAATTTATCTCTCAAAGCACATTCTACCCCAATGAAATTAAAAAACTTTACCTCGGAAGAAATCGCAATAGTGCTCAATTGAGAGTGAAATGATATCTTATTCACCTTAACATAATTTCATTTTCTTTTTTTATGTAACGTGCTTCAAGGAGATTAGTGTTCAGTTTGGCGTCAAAAATCTTGGTTGTCTTGGTTGTCAACCAAAATCAGTTTGGTTGTCATTAACACTTGTGAAACTGTGTTCTACGACAATAAATTATTTATTTATGCACGAGTCTGTACAGTTTGCCAATTGGAACGTTGTAGTCGGTAATGAAAGATTTCCCCGATATCTTCAGCATGCGTCACTCAATTCGTTTACTTGTTCTTTATTGTAGATTCAAATTCATGATCACGTATCATCTCTTGCCAATGGACAACTCTTTCTGCGAGAAGTCATTGACGCCTAGTTTTTATGTGACACTGAATCACCAACCATACATTTGATACATTCGATTTCTAGTGCGACATTTATTTACAATCTAAACGGTTTTGATTTCTAAAAATTTTTCGAACTGATGATAAGTGTAGTTTAGTGTTAGTTGTTTGCAATTTATGGTGTACATAATTATTCTTTATGATTTCCCTGTGTGTCGTACTCAACATAGCAATCAATACTAATTAATTAACATTTTAATATTCAAAATATTTTTGAAACCAATTGAACACAACCTCTTGTGTTACTCTACAACTTCTTTACTTAGCACAATAACCAACTCATCCTGTGTATTTTGTTATAAATATAATAGGCCCAGAGGGAGAACATTATCTGGTTGTAAATAAATGGGACATTAATATAATTTGAGCTGACTTGTGCTTGTGCATTAAACTTAGAGACTCAATTAATACTACTCAACTACTTCAATAAATTACATTCTCAATACAACTATGTTTCGGCAACTAATCATTCATCAGAGAGCAAAAACAGTGAGTACTTTTATGAATACTTATTTGACTTCGATAAGAAAAGCTTCTCAATTGAGGGACGTTAAAAATTCTCAAGGACCCAGAAAGGAATGATGTTCGTTCATGGACCATTGACAATTTGGCCATTGTTTATTAATAAACATAAAAGTTACAATTAAAATAAAATATTAGTGATGTTATGAGCAACCTTGCTTGGGAAAAATTCAAACAACTAAAAGTTTTCCAATATGTTAAAAGAGATAGAATTTGACCTTAATTTTTCATTATTAGAATGATATTTTAATTTTCTATTGCACTATGAACAAAACCGCTATACGCCAATTACAGTACGCTAATTATCTCTCATTCTATCCTTGTTTTGTCATCAATCCACTGCATTGAATTGTAGGTGTGCGCCGCACTTGAAAATATTTTGACACATGATTTATGCGTTATCTACCAGATAAACCTAGACCAAACTAGCCGAGTTTGGAATGAACATAAGGTGTTGCGCAGGTAGATATTGCTGATGTGTTTATCAACTGCTATCAGTTCGAAAGTAAATAGCTTTATCAGTATTTTAAGTAAAAAACTTTGTTCAACATGAATTTTGTGAAAATTTGAAGCTTCATTATCATTTGTCATTGTGTGCTTCATCGTTGAAGTGAGTCGTGATAGCAATCATTAAAGGTAATAGTGATAACATTTTTACAAGAAGACGTGAAAGCCTAGACAGCTGGAGAAATGAAAGCCTAGTTAGAGTAAAAGACTACGATTTGTTTGTTCAGTCTTCAAAATTGCTTAAAACTGTTATTTATAAACGAACTAGTATGCTAGGAATATTTGAGTTGCTCTGCATTCAAAAAATGGTAAGGCTAGGCGTACACCGGTTAGTCAAGACAAGACAAGACGACATTAGTCACGTTTAGTCACAGTAATTCACATAGCTGCTTATGAAGCAGCACACACCGATGCAATGATGCTTCATAAGCAACCATGTGAAGTACTGTGACTAAACGTGACTAATCTCATCTTGTCTTGTCTTGACTAACCGGTGTACGCCTAGCCTAAGTGACCTAGTTGATATGGAATGATAAGCTGCTATGGATTGTTGGAAATGCTCAGACAACACAGTTAACAGGAATTCCAATGTTCATAAGAATTATTTTTTTCTTAATGCAATGGAAAATTGATTTCAGCTTAAAGAGCAGATAAAATGTACTACCTATTGTAATTATTGTAAGATTTAGTATTTTGTGTGTTTCAAGATGTAACTAGTATATTTTCCTTAATTCATTCCTTTATTCCTAAAGTAATTAATGAATTAAAGTACTTTCCACGATAAGAAAAATCCTTCGATTGAAAACATGTCGTGGTCTTAGAATTCAATCATTATTAACAACCATCAATCCACTATTTTCAATGGACTTGCAGTGTGGGATGCTGCTTTCACTCTCTACCTATGAAAGTTGATGATTTTCACTTGAGATTCCCATCGATCCACCCTCTAACAACGCGTCAGGGCCGTTGGCCGTAATCAATAAGTGATGTCCATTTCAATGCCAAACAGCGTTGGGACAACTCTCAGTCGCTGAATAACACTAACGACCATTGACAGCTTTGTCACATGTCAATTAAAAAGACGACAAATTCACAAGAACTCTCCATTGATTGCTGCTGTTATTTGCAGTGATCTAAATTTTGCATCAGCTTCTCTCCGTTCCGTAATCGAAAGTCAACACTTCCTCATATCAATTGATGCTGGCGGCAGTGAGACTCGTTTGTTTACACTGCCCAAACTAAATAAATGGCGAATTGGCAATGGATATTTATCATTTCGATCAATCAGTGCTAGTACAAAGAGAACGTTAAAAAAACTGAGAAGTGTGATCAAAGAATAAATTGTTACTTTTCTTCTCATTTTCCTTGTTATAACAGTATTATATCATAGATAGTCAACCATTGAAATTTTTCTCATTTCATCTAGAGTTCACTAGAGCTCTAGAGTTCTATTAGTTCACTAAATAAGTTCAATTTCAAAGATTTCAAAATTTTTCTCTTTATTTCATCTATTCCATCATTTCTTTATTGATTCTTGAATATCTCTGAACAAAAAATGAACAGACTGCGAATTCTCTTTTAATGCTCATCTCTATATGTTCTGTTCAATATCAAAGTCGAGACATTTGAAAGTCGCAAAAGTTCACTAAACGAGCTCTTTGAAGATGTAAAAAAGGCTCTTTGAATATTTTAATGAGGGACTTTACTTCAATTTGAGTTTATTGGAAATACCTGAACAAAAATAATGACAAAAATATCAGTGTCCTATATTCAAAAACACACGTCTCATTCAATTAGATTTTTGAGAAGAATATGAACTACAGCATTTACTAGTTATTACCTTATTACAGTATTTTCAACCCTAACAAGATACTATTAAACATATTACAGTAATTAAACGTTCAATAAGATTTTTTGCCAATAATCTTTACTTGAAATTTCAATAATTTCACTATATTTTACATGTTGATCAACCCACAATATTCCACAGAAATTTTAATGCTGTAGCGAATAAGGACCTTAGATTTATGTCCGAGGAAGTGAGGAGAGCTCTGAAACAGCTGGTAGATTCTTGTTAAGGAGGGATACAGATTTATCAAGTTCATTAGCCGTCAATGTTTGCCCAATTAGGATGCAGGATGCAGGCGACCACCTAAGGTCCTTGATAGTGAGATGCATTCCTGACCTTCCTCATCATTATCTTCCTCTCTTTCTAATTCTTCTTCTCGTTCATCCACTTCTCCTTTCACTGCCGCTTCTCTCCTTCTCCGTTTTGTTCTCCTTCCGAACGTATCAGAGAATCGAATGAACGTCTGGAGGTCATCCTCTCACCTTCAAACTGGATAACGGTACTCACTACCGAACAATTAGCGTTCAGTGAGGAAAATGGTAATGAATCTCTTGCTTCTGTAATTGAACTTGAAAAACGCAAGTTTCCGGCTGCTGCAAGTGCAACCCTGAGACTTTCTTCCCACTCATCAGACAGATGCTTTGATGTGATTGTTTTTAAATTTATGCTACTACCGGTATATAAATTTGTTGTATGTTTCCGAATGTGTAGTAGGTTGATATGTTATTATCACTGATCAATGTATGCTAGTATGCTATTATTATAATAGCATATACTGTAGTTAACTTATTTTGTAGTTAGTTAGAGAGTCTCAGGAATTCTACAGTGATATTTCAAATTATTCCAAACTATATATTAATATTTTTTTCATAATCCCACTGATTCTATTATCCAATCTAGTTTCATTATAAATTATTTATTTGAATTTTGTTTTTTAGATCTTATCACCCTTTATGTAACCTTTTTAGAAAACTCCATAGCTTATTCTATAAATCCATAACACACCATTCTTCGCGATATTCCCAAGACAGATCCCAACCTAGGCATGACGTCACCCGGAACCCAGCAGAAAAGTGACTATTATTGAACGTTTCCATGGTAACTGGGTTCCAAGCTTTGTCAAATTTTGGAAATTAAATCCAGACTACCTCAAAAACTGTAGTAGTGACATATGCGCCTCAAACACCGCGATGTTAATGTTAAACATAACCTCACTCAACGAGAAAAAGAAACAATTTTATTGGCATTGGTCCAAGCTAGAAAGTCGGGGAAATTTGGGGCGCATGTGCACAGTTTTCAACGGTTACACTGAAATAACAAGCATTCATTCTTCTGAAAATAAATCTCGATATACGTCTCCTAAATTGCGAAGGTGACTTTGTGTATAAAATATAATGAAAAACTTATTGAACTAATAGGAATTGTGATTTTTCATTCTATAAAGGATAGAATTACTTTCACAGCATACATTTTAGATTTAATTTCCATCAATTAAACAAATATAATATTTTTGAAAGAGAAAACAAAACCGCCTAAAACGTCTCCAATTCTCGAATTTAGTCACATGAATAGTCCAAATATTGAGTCTAATATTCATGAACCATTGATTTAGTTAATGTTAATCATTTTATCTCCAAGTGAAATACTTTAGATTCAATTTCCATCAATTAAACAAATATAATATTTTTGAAAGAGAAAACAAAACCGCCTAAAACGTCTTCAATTCTTGAATTTAGTCACATGAATAGTCCAAATATTGAGTCTAATATTTATGAACCATTGATTCAGTTAATGTTAATCATTTAAATCTCCAAGTGAAATACTTCGGAAAAACGAATTTACTATTTGATTTGTAATGTGAACTTTATTGATCTACCCACATAATCATAGGCTACCACCCACACACTTTTGACAATAATTCTTATAGTAAGTTCAAGACTTCACCGCAGAAAACACAATAAACATTTGAGTCAAAGACAAAAGCATTACACTTGTACGAAAAATCATGCTTAGGAGCTCTTGAATATATTATTGAGAAGTGTCAAAAGATTCTCCGCTTAAACTATTGTAATCACAGTATTGTGACCACTATTTTCAGCTTTCAGGATTCCTATTAAAACAGTTCAAGTAAAATACAAAAGTTCAAAGAACTGACGGAAATACTAACCACAGAAAAACAAAGTGTGCTTTTGCGTATACATGACGTTTGTAACGTGTGTTTAATCCTATTTCAGTTCATTTAGTTTATACGTGGGAAGGGAGCTTTGAGTGCCAAGTGATTAAAAAATAGTATCTTTGCCAAATAAAAAATATAGAGCCTTTTGGTGTAGTCTGGTAGAGAAAGAATAATACAATAGTAATTCCCAAGTTGTAATTTAGTAATTGTTGCTCTGAATTGATTTTAATGGGGTTTATTTTTGCTTAGTCACAGAATTGACTTAATTATTAGGGTAATGATTGGCAAGAAAATTAGTAGGTACTGTACACAAATGTGATTTGAAATGAGAGGTGTACCGTACTGCTTGAAGGTTCAGCTATGAAATTGAAGAAGCTATGAATTGACTCATACATTTTTAGTGGCTTATCCATCTTTTTTATTTTACATTTTTATTTTATCCATAATTTATCACATGTTTTGATAATTATATACTTTGATATGTTCATTGATTAAATAATTTGGCATTCTGATGTTCATGATGAGTTTCGCTTATTGATTTTCAATGCTGTTTGTTTCTAATGACGTTTGTCTGAACCACTATTTGCTTGTCTAGATGTCTAGACCAATGGCAGTCGTTCACCATGATTGGTCATTCAACTACCAATCGTATCGCTTGCTCCACTCGCTTCATTGCTTTTTGTATCGGATGAAATTTTATAACAATCGCCTTCTATTAAAGTGGCTTATCTCGGTTAGAATAGCAGTCGCCACCGAGATTGTTCGTTCAATTTCTAAATTTTTGCTGCTCATAACTTTGCTTCGGTTTACCAGAGATTTATAATGGTAAAACGTAATAACCGTTCACGAATCATTAATTGTCACAATTGGTTGTAAGAAGTTCTAGTTTTTTTATCCAGTCTATGATGAATCTTCATTTATCGTTATCGTTCTTTTGTGATCGAATTTGGGAATGATCTCTTTCTTCTTCACATGCAAAAGTGCCAAGAAACAATTTTCTATTCTTCTTCAATTCACTTTCACTTGTAAAATGTATCATCCAATATGCTGCAAATGCAATAAAGAAACTCTGAATTTAATTTCAATTTGAATTCACTAGGCCCTATGTTTCCGTTGTAAAAATTCCGTATTTAACTTGATGTATGAGTATGATGAATACCAAAGTCTACCACAATTCGAATCTTTAGTCATCCGACAAAATTTTGGCTAACAATTTCGACCACATGACTTAACGCACCCCAACTTTATCGGCTTGACAGCCCGTCGCTACAGAGCAATGAATTATTGAACGAGTTAATCGATGTGCCACACCAATTTCGAATTGTTTGATGTACTCGCTTCTAGCTCAGCGAATTACTTGCTGATGAGGCTCAAAACTCATGAATGAATGGGAAATGTGTTATTTATTCAGCGTTTCTTATGTTTGTTGAACTGAAACAATGCATTCAGCCAGCCGTAGAAAAATCCGCTTCAGTCTGCTAATTTTCAGTAAAATTCCATTGAATATTTTATAGACTCCATGTTGTAGCGATCAAAGAAAAATACAGTAGTTTCCACCCTTTCTCTCATAAATTTTTTTAACATTCTATCATAGACTAACTATACAACTAGAGTTGGTCTATGATTCTATATATAATTTTCCAGCTGACAACTACATAAATCAATATTGTTTGAATCAATCAGTGTCAAATTTAGGTTCGCTTGCAAAATAACGGAGGCTATTTGAAGAAAAAATTGAAGGACATGAAACGATTTAAAAAGAAGAAGAAGAAGAAAAAAGTAAGAAAAAAGAAGTGGAAAAAGAAGAGAGATTGTAACGTTTGTTATACTGTAGTATGATTGAAAAGTATTGGCTATGGTCTGTATGGTGCTTATGGATTAGGCTACATGTATGATACTATAATATTATCATATTATATCGATAATACGATTAATATTGATTGTATTATATAAATGTATTATACATATTTTGTGTTAATTACGCCAAAATGAGAATAATTTCTTAAAAGATTGCGAAGAAAATCCCTATTGTTCAGACAGTGTAGTGTTTCAGGCTATATCAAATGGATAAATAACTATAAATATTTGTTTCATTGGAGAAATACTAAAGGAAGAGTTCCGACTTTATTTATGCATGCTATTAAATTCGCATTCTCATATGCGTGGGGTCTCGAAATAAAAATATAGTAATAGAAACATACTGAACTACGCTCCGGTCTTGCGGTACCAAAGCTGTTGCCAAATAATAATTGGGTCCGATTCTAACTGGTGCGAACCGGTATTGAGAGGAAATAGTCGACGCGAGTTTTTCGCATGTTCCTTCGGACAAATAGTTAAGCACTTCTGTTAATTATTTAAATACTTCTCCCAAGAGAAGATTTTCTAGCCAAAAAGTGAGCTTAGAAAAATCCCAAAACTTCCGTTTGTCCATAATCCGATTCAAACAGTAGTTTGAAAATGTATTATTCATTTATTTATCTATTTATTGCTGGATCAACCATTCACCAGCTCTCCAGTTTATAGAATTTATTGATCTACATTATATTGTTAATTATGTATCTTTTGACCTATTTCGATGAGATTAGAAGTCATCTTATCATCATTCACAAGATGAAAATAATTGTTTCCAAAAATTAACCCTATCGAAATCAAGGTCATAAATCGAACATACTTTCCTTGATTGTTATTCCCCCAGTGGAGTTTCTTTGAAAAAAAAACATTGAGAAGTAGACTATGGAACATTGAAGATAGATTCTCTCGAGAATTCAACACCACAGATGGGTTGAATAATCCGTAATTACCTTACAGATTTCCTCTACTCTTATCTTAATTCGATTATTATTAGTTGTATAGATTACCAGCAAGAAAATCCATGTGAGCAGCTATGATTTGCAATTGTTTCAAATGCAATAACAATGATATTTAATGTGAATTTATGATAATGGGCAGGAACTTCGCAACTCCAGTCTCCAGCCTATTCCTACACCGGGTCATAGGCTAGATTCCCATTTAAAATCCAGCATTTTAGTGCATCATCCTTCACTCATCCTTTTCCTCTTAAGTTATAGATAATGTAGGCATCATCAGCAGCATAAAAAACAAAACAATAACTAAATAAGATTGAATATACTTCTATAAAAACTTCAATAAACAATAACTAAAACTTCTATAAAACAATAACTGAATAAAATTTAATATACTTCTATAAAAACTTCAAATTTTAAGAATGTAAGAAAATTTACGAAAATTCAGTTAGTACTGTATTCAGTATTCCATTCTTGAATATTGCTCAGGAACCCGGATCGTGCTTGATATAAAGGAAAAGTTCCACTGCATGATTTACGGCATCATTGTACAACATAACATGCTCGTATTACTGTCAGGCAGGAGACCAATTAACCTAAATTGAAGGCTATTAAATAAAAAAGAAGATAGGAGTGTACTTAGTTGAATAAAAAGATGCCTCAAGGGATACTAAAAAGCCACCAAGATGTAATCGACTTGGTACCAAACGGCTATACCGAAACGGGTGGGTAGCCTATAGCTGCTGCCATAGAACTTGAAAAAACTGAGATAAAACTCAAGCTGCCTCCCAAGATGAATAAATTATAAACTTTACCAATATAAAACGTCTAGTTTCATTTCAATATAAAGTGAATAGCCTAACAAAAGAGATTGTGAAAATTTGGAGAACTTTTTACTTTCGCAAAACAAATTCTCGTGTTGTAACACATTTGGAAAAGATGTAATCATACCCATGACAAATTTGAGCTCTTATGTAAATCAGGGGACAAGAAAGTTGGTCTTTCTAGGATGCCTCCAAGAAATAAAAATAATTATTAGTTTAAGGCTTAATTCACTTTTACTATTATATACAGTAAATTAAAACTTTCCTTCCTGCTTTCATGTAGGTTGTATGAGAAATTCCATCAACAGATAACTTACTTGAAGCTGAAAGGAGTATCATAAGAAATAAGTAAACTTAGTTTATCCTCACCTCACATTAGTGACGTTTTCTATCTGTCTATGAAACATATTATGAAATAGATGAAAGTCGAGAATAGAGCTCATTCAATAAGTTGGTAATCATTTTTCAATTTATTCATGATTTCTTACAGAACTACAGTAATTGTATTGAGTCATCAATGTAATAGCGGGTGATTTATAGGTTTTCTTGTTGAAGAAGTGAACCAAAAGTATTAATGATTAGTTTCCAGGACTAGTTCATCAATGACATGACAATGACTATAAATAAATAAAAAAATGAATTATGACTTTTATAGGGTAGTTTATCTTATGCTTCTCTCTATAAAATTGAAAATCACAGTAACAAGTTGAACCTATGACCATAAACCTTGACCATAACAAAATTATGATTAGGCTATAATGAAAATATGCTAATTACTGTATCAATATTGATAATTATCTCTTATCAACATAATGTTGGCTCTTGTGGAAACATATATTACAGTATCAACTACTACCTGATCAACTGTAGATTATTATCAATCATCAACCCATTGTTTCAATCGATTGTCGGATAAGAACTAAATTTACTTCAATACAAAGCGCATTAATATTTATGAAGTTTCTCCGGAAAAGGGATCAGACAACTGTAACAATAAATCTTGTGATAGTGGGACAGACAAACTTCCCATTGGTTCAAGTACCGATAGAATTTATTGAACTGATATTTTATGAATAAGGAACCAGTGCCGTCAATCGTTTCAGAAATCACCGCGACAGACCACATTGAATTATGTGTCGGTGCGGTTAGGTCTATTTTTAGAAGGTGACCGGATTGCATGTGCGTGAGCATGCGTGCCTGCGAATAGGCAGACTGTCTGGAGCAAATACGTTGGTAATGGAAAAATTTCTCGAAACTTCCATGGTCCGATAAATCGATGTATCGATGAGTAAACATCGAGGAAATCATCGTATCTCGAAACCGAAATATTGATGTCGAATGATAATTTTACTGAAAAATAGATGTTTTACCTAAAATCTCCATGTATCGTATTTAAAATCTTTTAAAAAGGTTTTCAAATCAAAGTAGAGCACCGTTGTTTTTGCCTCGAACATCGATGTTGAAAAACCAACGCTCTAAAACATCGATGTTTCGAAAATATTGATATTTTTTGTTCTCACTAGGAGCAGGACGTTGCCTAGAGTCGAACTGAAATGAGACGACTCGATGAGATGAAAAATATAACTGGCTCATTTTGCTAAGGCACCTGGACTGACAATGAATTACCTCATTACAACGTTTTACAATTTTTTTTTCTAGAGCCCACATGCGCTCTAGGCTTGTGCGTGGCAGCGTGGGTAATGAGTGGGGTGATGATGAGATATGACGACTACTTTTTAGGCAGTCGGGACCGACGGCTTTTATGAATACATCCACTATGATGTTGTAGCATTACATTTTTACACATAGGCCGAAATTCAAAATTGCCGCTAGTGCTTTCCGAGATATCAATCAATATATCGATTGTAAATCTATCGATGTGTACAGTGAATATTCTAAAAAGTGAAATCGAACTTTTATAAACTACATGGTTTACCATGTCCCCAATCAAGGGAAAATTGGGTTGTATGGCGTGGTGGAACCACCTTCGGGCCCCCCTACCTATGAAAGCAAAACGTTAATAATAACATACATAGACCTACACTTTGAAAATTGTAAAACCCTGTGATAAGTTACAGTGACAATCATTTCCAATTTCCACCCACTACTTGAACTTGAAATGAAAATATACAAGAATAACCATGCAAAAATAGGAACCTTTTAGTATGGATATTGTTAATTTACTGAATTTATTAATATTCAGTATTAATATACGAGTCGGTACAATTTTGTGTTTAAAGAAGTTGCTATTTTGTCTAACTACAGCCGCAGAAGCGAAAACCTGCGAAAGCTGCGAAGCCGCAGAAGCGAAAACCTACCTACCTGCTATAGTCCTATAACCTATACTAAGTTATACCTATACTGCTACTACGAGTACTTTGTCTGAAGATGAGTTTCATCCATGCAATGTGAATGGCGTGTACGTTCAGCTAGTATCCTAAATTCGGGGCCATCAATTTATTGACGGGAGTGAAGCGTGTGTGAATTAGTTTGCGAACTCGGTGATTTTCCATGACGTGACGTGCGACAAAATGCGAGAGTGAGAGAGAAAGAAGGAGAATGAGAGCGGGTGAAAGGAAGAGAGTGTGGAGGAATGACTTGGCAGTGTGAGAGAGAAAGGGAATCGCAGGATAGAAGAGTGGCGTGAAAGAAATGAGTAGAATGAGAGGTTATGGCAGATCAGAAAAAAAATACATAAGAGACAGAGACAGATAAAGAGAGATTGAGAGAATAAAAGAAAAATATGGAATTGATAGAGATATATCCAGAGCAGTATGGTATTGACTTATGGTTAGACTTCTTTGCAGTATATTTATATTAATGTACTTATATAGATAAATCATAATATCACACAGACTTGGGTAACCAAGAGACAAAGAAACACAAGTGCCCAAATAAGAGAAAGGCATGGTCAAAAAGAAGAAAAATTTCAGAAATAATAAAAAACTTTAAACTGAGAAAATGTGTACTTTGTTTAGAGTCGGTTTGTTTATAAAATTCATAACAGTCTTCTGTATCCTTTGTTTAGCCGATTTCTCATTTATTGTTGCCCTTTTTAACCATTTGATAAGAGGAACAGATATATTTAGCACCTACCCAAGACTACACTGGATGAACACCGATGTTCATCTAGTGTAGCCTTGACCTACCTCGCAATCGAACGGTAATTTTAATGTGATATTCGGGATAACTGATTGCAGCTTCGATGGTTATGGGTTCGAATCTCTCTCCATCCTGACATTTTTTGTCAACAGAAATGTTTTCAAGAGCGGCTTTGTCTCTATAAAAAAATAGGAATAACTTGAATTACAGTATTATAAACTTGAGACTAGACTACGCTGACATAAGCTATGTGTCTGACTAATTGAGTAATTAATAAGAATATTTATCTATGTTATTTTAATTTGAAATTTGAATTCGACTTTATAACTATTTATTTCTGTACCAATAAAAACTTATAGAATAATTCGTGTTTCAATAAAAAAAATTTCACTTGCCGAACATGAACATGTAAGTAAGAGCATCTACCTACAGGATAGTTAATCAATTTTATAGTACTGTATAATATATATATTATTTTTGTTGCAACTGTCATACAATACAACTGGAAAATGAATAAAATAATAATTAAAATTTCGTTAGAACTGGGCGAAACGATACAGAAGCACAATATCCTTCTTCAATCGAATGTCAAGCTCAAAATAAAAGCAGTTTCAATTAACGCGCACGAAGAATGTTTTTTTATCGCAGGTAGCTGCTAACAACGTTAATTATTTTACCTGCACTGCACTGATTTGTTTGGAGGTCTTTTAAGTACAGTGCAGCGAACATTCAGGAGTAGGAAGTGGAAATAAGAGATAATCAAGAACTATTGCATGTGTTGCATGTCCTCTACCTTGTCTTGAAAAGAATCTTGAGGAAAAAATCGAAGATTATCTCCATTTTTCAAAAAAATTTCAACACTAATTAAACGTTAAGGAAGTTCAGAGGACTAAGCTGAATATCGCACTATGCATGATGCAAATTTATTACAGTTTACTACACCAGAAATTTAGCTGATGATTGTATTTTTTCAAGAACAAAGTCTGGTAAGTCAGAAATTTAGCTGATGATTGTATTTTTTCAAGAACAAAGTCTGGTAACGCTACTGCCCTAGTCTACAGAGAGTATATATAGTCATATACACTCTCTGTACTCTAGTCTAGTTCTATGGAATGTGATCAAAACTGATTATTTATTAGAATATGACATATTTATGTTCATTTAATATATTTTCATATTATATCAATATTCACCTATAGGCTTTAAGCCTATATTTCTATGCAGAGAAAATCAGCAATGATAATATTACATTCATAATGATTCTTTATTTCAATGTTTCAGGTATGACCAAACAGAGAATAAATAGATTGTAGGCTACTACTGTATCGTAAGTAACTCGCTAAATGTAGCAATAACACTACTTATGAAATACTTAGAGTAGTTCTATGGACTTCAAGAGAAACAACATCTCAACAAGAGAATAACTTTTATAACATTAAAAATATTGTCTCTCTACTCTTGGTATTGTGTTAAAAGCTCAAAACATGATGAAAATTAACACTGACAAAGGCTAATTGTAGGCTGGAAATGTATCATTCAACATAACAATCATATTTTTTGCGTATCATTCCAATGCAATCTTATGGGAATTGGCAAAAGTATGGTGATTTGTCCAAGCTAACCAATCAAAAGTGTGACATCAAATGGCACATTAATTGAATTAAACGGATTCAGTTCCAGTGACTAGACTACTGATGGCCAGTAATGGAGATCACTGTTAACTGTGCAACTGTTGGTTTATTTCACTGTTGAACTACCCAGACAAACTGCAATGATTTTTATTCGTAATCAAGCCGGAAATGAAGCTTTTACAAACAGATCATCCTCCTACTAAACGCTCTCAGATAATGTGTCAGGTAGACAGACACTCCCTTTTTCACTGAGCGATTTTTTTCCATTTGTCTAGTTCAACAATAAGGCCTCGCCTTGTAAAGTCATTCTGTGAATAATGAACAGTTCACCGATAGAGACTGGTACAGTAATTAGTAATTCTTCAAGTTCGTAATGGAAAATTACTGAAGCCTGACGCCAGACTTATTGGCAGTAGAGTAGCAATAACTCCATGTATTATTGTTGGAGTTGAACTCATTTTAGTTTGCAATGTTTGAATGCTTATTCTAATGATCTTTCTTATCACGAAAGTTAAAGTTAGTACGTATTTTACAGGCTAATCAATTTTTAATTCTTATGTAGAAAAGATTTTTTCAAATTGATAATTAGAATTTTATAGGGAGGGTTTTTTCGACATTGAAAGCTACCGTACGTTTGGATAAATATCTACATCTTCTATTCAAGTTCTATGTAGAATAATTTTAACAATACTGTATTTTTCACTTCAAGAACAATAAAAAATTGATAGAATAAAATGGTGATTAATATTATCACATAGATGATTGAATTCAAATGCGTCTAAAACATCGCTTGGTTCACTCAAACTAGAAGCAATGAGTTCTATTTTTACGTCAGAAACATCCTGCGTCTAAAAATCGCAATTGGAAGCAGAGGCTAATCGAAAAACCCATCAATGAAGTACTAATTCTACACAACTGTTGTGAATTAACGTAAAACTGCAAGAAATGCGGGAATTTTATGAATGGACAGAGAATTAAGCCAATTCCTTGTGATAAGCGTTTGATAAGTTTAATGAGAAAAAGTAAAAATCTGAAAAAATAGCTGACAGTGACCCGCTAGCTACCTTGGCATAAATACAAAGAGTTAGTTGAGACGCCGCCTTGGCGTAGTTAGCATTAGAAAGCTCTATTTACATCCAATGTAATGGCAGAGTGTCAAGTTGCACTCAATTATCTTCTACTACTTTTCTCCATTAATCAGGTTTTGATCAGAGAAATTCTCTTCACAGCACTGACTAATTTTTCAAACATCAAGCAGTAAACATCGATGGTAAAAAATCTCGGTTCCAAAATATCGATGATTTTTACTTGAAACATCGACCGATGTTTGTAAAGGTCTTGAAATGTCCAAATCCTTTGAGAAAAGCTTGCCTATTTTCAATAAATCAATATTTCGATCTATCGATGTATCAAGCAGTAAACATCGATAGTACGGTAAAAAACGTTGGTTCCGAAACAATGATTTTGGCTGAAACATGGATGTTAGAAAAACATCCCCCTTAAAAACATGGATGTTTTCTGCAATTACTGCTGTATATTTCGCTATGTTGTGAAGGGAAGTTTCATTCTATACAGTATTCTTTATCATTCTATACACATTTATACAGTATTCTTGTTGGGGTTGCTTCATTCTAGACAAAAAAATATGCTACTCAAATTGAAATATCAAATTTTTGCTAAGATGCCAAGATGAAAACTGTAAATGAACACTCTTATGCACATTAAAGCACGAGTTATATACTTGAACACGTGTTGTAGAACTTATAGTGGAAAATAAAAGTATATTTTTAATTTTAGTTTCTTCAATTCAGCAGGAAACTGTCCACTGAAATAAAATTATCTGATGGACTTTGATTTCGAAATGTTTTTCAGTGATGACATATCTAAAATCTTAACCACAGAACTTTTACTTGTAAAAATGTTTCTTGCCCGAACTTTGTATTAATAGAGTGGGTGCAGTCACTTAACGCAGTAATGGAGGTTCGAAATGGACATTCCAGAGATTTGGCACTCATTCTCAGCTATTTTCTCAGCATTTGAAACGGGAAAACTTTACTTGAAAGTTTGGCACAGCTCTCTGTAGACACACTCAACCTGTGCAGTTTTTTTATAGTTTTGTACCAATCATTAGCTCACAACTGACATAAATGTCGGCTTGAGAACTACGCAGGTGACATGAATGCTGCCAAATCCATAGAAAAGTGTTGGATGATTTTGGCAAGTTGTTCTGCTTCTGCACAAACATTCCCCAAATAATTCGGTTATGATCTTGTCAGGTTGTCTTCAGTTCAAGTTCAGCGAAGCGTCACTCTTATTTCCGATCAATTAGCAACTAAAAATAACAGATGCCTATGCAAAAATAGAATAGCTGAGAGTGATGGTGTTCTCACAACTTGAAAAGCGCACGTTTTTTAAGAAGGAAATCAGTTGAGAAGATTCAAGTTCAAGGATAAATTAATGAAAATGTGCGAAATTGAAGAAGAAACAAATTTATGGAATAAATTCCATACCTTCAGCCTTCAAAACCAAATCCAAAATATTCTCTTGGTTATATACTCATTTAATAATATTAATGACTTCAACTCACTTTATTGCTTTAATTCACCCTAAAGTATTGAGTTCATTATATTAATCGTCATTTACAGTTACCAATTTGAAGTTGAAATCGCTGTTTAAGTTGAAGTCATGAACTAATCAAAGCCTATTAATTTCACAAAGATTTCAATTTTTTCAATTTAAATAGGTCAATCACCCTGAAATAAAGATAAATAACAATATATTAAGTTGAGCCTACATCCCAAAATTTTTATGAAGCGTTTTTCAAAAGCTACAAGTTGGGCAAGTCAAAATGTTTCTTTTTACTGATTTTTTCCAAGTAGCTTGATGAAAGGAATATAAATTGATTTGACTTAATCTGAGATCAATTTGATATTTGCTAGAAATCTCCTATGTTGGATCAATCAATCTACTTGACCACCGCATTTAGAAGTCTCATTCATAGACACTTCAAATGATACTGAATATTTTAACAGCGCATCTTCATTTATATTATAATTTGAGACTTATTGATTTATTGTATCATTTTTCCAATAATAAAAATTATTATGATGCAGCTTTTCAAAATAAACTATAAAGTTAAACCAAACATAATCCATCTCATACCGTAACTTAAATTATTTAAGAATATTGTCTTTGGCATATCAGTTCTCGTATTCAGGCCTTTTAGATTACAAAAAAATATTGACATGGAATGAGTTGTGAATAAATAATATTGTAATTGCTTCCATTAGAATACAATCAAGATTAATTAACTAGAAGATCAGTCAACTATAGGCTTTACAAATAACTATCAAACCTTCACGGCGAAATTCGCAAAAACGCGTTATTTTGATGAGTTTTGGCTCAGGCAACGGAACATGTGTGTGAACTTAAAATAAAAAAGGAATGATAAATAATGATTGCAAGCACCACTCTCTTAGCCAAATCTTTTCATCGGCCAGATTCAAAGAAAAAACCTCAACACTGACCTCGCACAATATATTTGAGGTTCACATGCTACTGGGCCTGGGCTATGACCTACCATATAAGACCCTGATCCACATAATGTGTGTCCTCAACCTTCGTAATAATAATAAAACTGTTTTGAATCTTTCTAGTGTGTGGAATTTGCGTTTTTTAGAACAAAACAAAATCTCTGTTGTGATGCCAGCATTGTAGAAATACAGGAGACACGCTACTATGAAGGATTTTGATATCATACACGGTTTGTATTGTTAATTTGAAATAGAAATGATGAAGTGCAGAAATTCAGATTTCTTACAATTTATTTCTATTTGATCTACCACAACTTTAGTGACATTTCTAAGAATCCAATTTCAGGAGGGATAAAATTGAAAGAGTCCACAACTCCGCTTACCTTATTTCAAACTTCAACTTATTTAAATAGAATCTCAATTTCAAGTTAAAAATCTTAATTCTCAATAAGTAGGATGGAATCTATTTCGAAAACAATTGAAACGTGAAAAACTCCATGTTGAAACTTCAGAAAACGTTCAGAAAATGCAGAATTTGATTTGTTTAAAAAGCAATTAAAGCCGTTACATTTTATAGCAATTATTGTTATCCTAACAACAAGGGATCTATGATAAATTTTATTTGCTGTATTACAATCCTTGTCTCTCTAGCTATTCCTAGAACAATAGAATTTCATTTAAGGTACTCACTGGATACAACAAACATTTCCAATTTTTTCGCAGTTCAAATAACATGTAGCCTAATAATTTTGATCAAATAAATTATTATGTAACTGCTACAGCTAACTCAACAGAATTGATAAATTTTCTTGACAAAATATTTTCTAATCAATAATAAAATGAATACATATTACTGTAATAATAATTATAATAGATATGATTTATTTTTTATAAATTTAAAAAATAGCATTAAAAAATTAAAGAATAGTAAAACAATTTCAATTGAAAAATTGTAAAGAAATTTTTCAATAACCAAAGAGATTGAAATACAAACATAAAGTTTTATCAAAAATTTCGTCACAATGATATGATAATAGATAATAATTTCCAATAAATTTCTTGAATTTGCCTAACATCATCGTATGCATGGCATTTTTGCAAGAGCTTGATATTATGAGCCACGTCCGGTTGTATTCAAGTTCAGGGTCTAAATCGATGTTAATAGCAAGAGGGTCTCTTGAATGGACCTCGGTCTATTGAAACGACATAGTGCAAGCAAGAGCAATTTGTAATCCTCTATATAAAGAGATCAACGTGATCGAGAACACGTGATTATTTCTCATTCATATAGTCAACAAAAGAAGAGTAAAGAGCAATTTATTTCGTTTGATTCATAAACCCGATTGAATGTTGCTACTGCATAATTATAACTACTACTCTACTGAGCAGAAGAATAATTCTTATTTCTTTATTATTTCTTTAATAAATTAGAAATTTTTGCTTTTTTTCATCAGTTTTTAAATGTTTTCCAGCTTTTCACCATACATGTAATATGCATTTCATCTCATATTTAATAAGAAATTAATAACAATTTGTCCTATGATACCTCATCCACTCAATCCCTCCCCTATGTCCACACTTGGTCGATTTGAGTGCTGCACAGCATGCTACCAATGCTCAAGCATATGCAGCATGCTGTTCTGCACACAAAAATCGACCAAGTGTGGACATAGGGATTGAAATTCAGTCTGCATTGTTATCGTAAAAATGAGATGTGAATGAATCTCCTCCGTTCAAGTTGAAGGTAGGCAAAGGCGTTACAAACATGCTTTGCGGTTTGCATCGTATACTTGGTAGGAACTGTTCACTGAGACATTACACAGTACACGACTTTGCTATAGGAAGTCTGACAATAATTCGTTTCGTTCGATTATCCAGTTCTGTAATATTGAACAGTTTAGTCTTCAATTTTTTTAATTTTATCCACGCACAAGCTCATGTGGGTATCGGCCTTGGAAAAAAGTAAAAAATATATAAAATTTACACATCAACCGTGACCCGGGAAAGAGCTTAGTAATTACTAATGCTTAGTAATAGCATTGACTATTAACCTACACTAGACTAGTGTTAGTAGATTAAAACAAAAACAGCAAAAAAAATTGTGCAATGAGGCGAGGTGGAACCTACCCGTAAGGGTCTCCCCACCAATAAAAGCAATACGATAAGAAAAAAGGAGATTAATAGTCAATATTAATAGCATTATAATGTTACCAATCGAATAAACTCAACTATTTAAATGATTTATAATTAAATTAAACTTAATAACTCACTTAATTATTAAGAGTTTACTGAAAACTTCCATCCGGAAACCAGTGAATGGAAAAATTAATTGATAATGGAATGAGATCTGATTAAACTCTCCTGATACAGAAATATATTATTCACTCAAAGCGTAAACTTACTCAAAATAAATACTCATAAACTATTCTTACTTTCTAGATAAAAAAGATTCCGACATTCCTTGACTGTTAGAGCTTTGCTCATTCCTCATGAAATTGTCAAATTTTTGCAAGGACGAACCATCTTTTTTATTTGTAAAATTACTATGAGTTACGATAAATATAATGTTTTAATAAAAACAAGCAAAAACATTATATAACTACAAAAATACACAACAGGTTTTAGAAAACGTGATTAAAGAATAATTGAGTAATAATCCTCTTAATAATTTTAATCGTTTCTCAACATCTAAAAAGTCATGCAACTGAATATTTGTGAGATAGCAATTGAATTCAAGTACTTAATGAGATAAGTTAGCCTTCTGATAAATAATTGAAGTGTTTCAAGAGTACTATGTTTCAAATAACTCAAGTACTTATTTGGAAGAAAATTTTCAAATTTTTGTTCCAAAACCATATTTGAAAGAAGTTTGTACACAGAGATATCTTACACCATTCAAAAGGTGCTAATCAAAATAAACTGATTGCCATTCTCGACTAACAATAGCAAAGAGTTATGCAATGAAATACTCAAAAAGTCCCTTGGATTAATAAGATTATAAGAGCCCTTCATACCAGTGACTGAATTTATACAATACGAGTTTACTCCTTAGGACGCCATCTTCCAACCGATTATTATGAAAAATGTACCAAATTGTTCAGAAATATCTGTAAAATTTTTGTATAGCCTTGAAAATTAGATTTTTCTATTTTAAAATGACAGATGAACATTGAGCAAAATTGACTCATTTTAACCTTCAATTAAAAATATTCAATGAGTGATAAGATTGAATTTCAAAAGGTTCAGAAAAATTTCTAGCAATGTTTATATTTAACTCAAAACCAAAACAATTAAACTGTGGAGTTTTCATGTTTTTTCCAAAGGTATAATATTAAGGACTTTTAATTCGTCCTTTCCTGAACAATATTAAAATAATAATTTGAATTTTTAAGAAAGCTGTCATCTTTATTTACTCTTCTATGGATATTAATATCATCATCCTCAGAACAGAAAAATGTTATTGATAAAATATATGAAAATGATTTATTATTGCCTCTATTATAATGCGAATTTAGGACTCACAGTTACTCTTGTTTCACACTCAAACTCATCATTCAGAATCAGTAAATCATTTAGGATTGATGCCTTTAAAAAGCCCTTTTGATCACCTTTTCCATATGCCTTATGAGAGATTTTTGGAATGATCCCTGTTCTTATAATAGCATTCTACTCTACACCTTAGAATGTAATTGATGAATTCATGGTAAGAAATTTATTTCGCTAATAATTTTCCTCTCAACTAAGAGTGATAGCTTATGGATGTAATCAAAATACTGTAGGTCAAAACTAATTTTAGAACTGATTTGGCAGTCCTTCAAAATAATCCCAACATTTCAAGCATATTTTTAACAATAATATTTCGCTGAAATTCGGTAGAAACATTGGAAGAATAATAAAATAGACTAAGGCTCCTTCCTTATCATTATTAATCCTTTAATCTCATCACAAGTAACTTGATTGAAAAATAGTAAAAAACTCTTTCAATTGAAGTAAATAAGTGTATCACTAGTGTTTAATATGACTGGGAGTTACCTCTTCATATCAGTTGAAAATAATATTTTTTAACAAAAATCAACTACAGTAATTCATCAACAATGAAATCTGGGGTTACATAGGGGTTTATCAAACCAACTTGAAACCGTATTGTCTTTTCTCATCATTTAAAAACATTTTTGTGAAAAATCCACTTCGAATCACAAACTTTTATCAATTTTTAAGTTGTATAATGAACAATATAAATTACATCAATTTCATAAACTTTTTCAATTTTAAATCGTAATTCCATATCGCTTGGTACAGAACCATTATGGTAACATTACCTGAAAGTTCATCTGGCGAAATACAACGAACAGTTTCACATCGTTCAAAAATTGTTTGACCTTGAACTTGAATAGATTACCAAACAGCATTGGAAAAACACAGAAGAGTACCTCTGTCACGTGTTCGCTTCCCCTGCAGCACACTAATTTTCATATTTACAAAGTTACTCCATCGACCAATAGATTTTAAACCAAATTGAAGTCAATGACTATTGGATGAAAACATTAGTGTCGATAAAAACACTGTTAGCACTACTAATAAAACACTATTAAAAACATTACTAGCCTATTTTGTTTATACAGTATTATAAGTCCATTTATATTAAATTGGCAGTCTCGCTCCGCTTGACACTCAAAAATTCAGGCGTTGGTATCCTAATGATGACAAAATAACTTATATTTGCTATTAAATAACAAATAACTTATTTTTAATAATAAAAATAACTTATTTGCTATTATTCATTGAACAAATTTATTGTAAATAACTATTCGAGGCCCAAATTGATTTGAACCATCTTCGTTTGAACTTTAGCACTTTGGTAACCGTAATTTAAACTGTGGATCTATACAGACTACAGTTTAAATCAAACTTTAACTATCGTTCAATTGAACTTTGCAAACAATAAATGAATTTGCGATTTGACTACTTTTAGTTTAAATGAAGATGGTTCATATGGGCCTGATTCTTATCATAATAGACTTAAATGCTTTTAACATCTTAACATAATACTTCCATAAACGATAATTTGGTAGAATCAAACTCCTTATAAACTATGATTACAAATATAAATGATTCTAAATCATGGTAATATACCAAAGAACATTCAACATCTTAAGCGCGAAATTACATTTATCGAGCATTTTACAGAGATGTGAAATTCCTTTAAACACTCCCTACCATAGTTTTAATTCAATGCCACTCCACGCGCCATTCATTTTATATCAGAGGTAGACTAGCGCAGGAGGCTAAGCTACAAGTAGTCATAACTGAAGCTCTTCACTTCACTCGTCTGTCAAACAAGCTGGCAGTAGTCGATGCGCGAAAAGTCGCTCCAAGTCCGCGACCTATCCGAAATAAATCTTAATTAAATGCGGTACCGATACGTCAATGCAGTCCGATTTTCTACTGTAACTTCGCCTCTGATCGCAGGATGTCACAATAACAAGAACCGGTTCATAAGGACTTGAGGTTTTAAGCGCGCACACTATTAACTTACTCCTAGTTTGTGCCGAAACTAAGGAGCATAAGCAGAAAGTTGACTAAAAGTGCAGGTTCATTTATTAGTTAGTGTTGGATCTGGAAACACTCGCCCACTATGAGATATCACGAGAATAAGGTAAAGGAGATTTTGCTTTTTTGCAAAGTTTTACGTATTGTGCAATGTTGATTCATTTTTTCATTACACAGTTTCTTGTTTTAAGTATTGTACAATCTTTATTATTTTTTCCTTGTGCAGTTTTCCTTATGCAAAACGCTCAGGGCTTTACCATAGAGAAGCTATACTCTCTAGTTCTATAATCTGTTCTAGTTCTATAATCTGTTCTCTGTGGCTATACTGAGGGGATAAAAATTCTTTTAATATCATAATTATACAAAATTATTCAAATTATTAAATCATAATCAAATTATAATTGTCACAATCAAATCATAATCAAAAAATCATAAGAAAATTTGATTATAAAAATCATAATCAAATTATTCATTGTCTTATCTCTGATGATACATTCATGTTTCCTAAACAATTGTTTTCGTTATCGTATATTCAGTTTAGATCGACTCTACTTGAAGCATTTTTGTTACAAAAATATTATTCAAAGTGTTTCAAATTTAATATTGATGAAATCTAAGCTTCATCACTGCTCTACCTAATAAGAATTTTTGAAAAGAAATCCGTTGGAATTTGTTTCTCATTTAAGCTAAAACTCTTTAACTAAACTATAGGCCTACTCAAAATGTAAAACTTGATACAACTACAGTTCATTTATTTTTGGAGGAATTATTTTGATGAAGAAATATCTTAAAATTATATTGATAAATTTGAAACTGTAAATACACCTGGTTTGGGAAGGCTCCTGGAGTCAGGCCTATTTTTCAGCGATTAAATAGTACAGGGAGTGGACTATAGAGGTTAGTAGTTTTTATCTGAGTTTCTAGCCTCTTTTCCTAATATTTATTCAGCGTCAGCTTTCATAAATAATCGTATTTTCAAAGAGCATAGACTGGGAGGTGATATTTTAATTGCCAAAGAAATGTTTCGCTTGAAATGGAATGAGTAGAACAAAAAATTACACATGATTGAATCACAATTCAAACCGTACTTCACAATAATTATGTTCTTTTGTGAGAACAATATTTTTTGAAACCGTTTAAGAATGAAGAGGTCATATTATACACTTATTTACTTCAATTGGAAGAGTTTTTTCCTACTTTTCAAGTACTTGTGATGAGATTAAAAGATAATAATGATATTAATTCATTTCTCATACTGGTAGCTCTCAAAATAAATACACTCTAATAGACAGGATAAGAGAAGGGTGAAGAGTATCAGTTCTACAGAAATATGATAATCTTGGCAAATTTTGTATTATCTGTACGACATTACATTACAGCTAAAATTGATAAAACCCTTTTTGAAATGTGAGGAGACTAGACTAGCTCTCTGAAAAACCGGCATCTGCAGTCTGTAATATCATCGTCAAACACTCTGTTATCTTGTCAAGCACAGCTCAGCTTGTTCCAATAATAATATCGATAACGCTAAGCTTCAAAATGTAGTCACATTTTTTCAGAATGCATTCAGAAGGATGAGGAATTCAAAGATATCAGTCGAAAAAAATTCAGGTCTTCTCTGGGTATTAGAAAGAAAATGTTCGTCGGTCTGCTGATAATGATAATGTTGAACGATTGTCGAGAACAAAAGCAAATAATCATTCCTGGAGGGGAATTTCATGAATGATGTTTGGCCTAGAAAATTCTTGATTCTACTAAGACGTATCACAATACGCTAATCAATTGAGTATTGAGAATACTATTCAATCTGTCCCCTATTAGCCTATTCAACTAATTTATATTGATGAACCAATACTTTTTGTAATAGTCTATCATTCGGTTTACATATTTCCAATATTTTTATTTTCTAATAAATCAGCTTATAAAGTATTATAAGTAATAGCAAATGTATTATCTGAGTATTAGCATCCTAGTAGTAGTCCTTTGAAATATTGGTTTCTGACCAATTATAATTTGAAGCAATTCACAGTGTGACTCCGATAAGCCAAGTTATTAAAAGGTAGTTAACGAACGTATTTCAAGCTAAACGATTCTGCTCAAGGACATAAATTTAGTGTCGTATCTCAAGCTGTACAATGAATTTCTTTTCCACTCTTCCAGAAGTAGTTTGACTAGATTGGACGCCTGCTTTCTCAAGAATCAACGAATTCTATCATCCCAGGACTCCCAAATCCACATTAGAAGCTCCAACTTTAAAATCAAATCGAATAGTCTCTGCCATGTTCATTAAAAAAATGGAAATATGAAAAAAATAATAAAATATGATTGTCAATCACATAATCCCAAATCACTTGAATCCGTATATTTTCGTGAGAAATAAATTGCTTGTATTCCACTTAACTACTATTCGACTGAATAAAAAGACTTGAAGTGGTCAAAACCACAAATTTATTGAAATATGAAGTTTTGACAACTTCAAGTCTAATAATAATAAGTCTTTTTATTCAGTATGGATACCACAATATCACCTTCACTACAGGAAAACAACTTTTTGAACTGAATTTATTATTTTCCCAATTGAGTATTTACGACTCAAGTAAGTATTTACGTCTCAAGTAATCAATGGATGAAGCTCTTTTAACGAGTAGTAACTGTACCTGGTATATCATACGTAATACTGATTTCTTATTAGATCGAGTAATTGGTGCTTTAGACTGCATTTTCTACCCTCTACTTTTGTTGCATAGAAATTTCAGCTCTTGAGACTGCAGACATCAGGCATTTCCACTTCATTGTTTCAAGCACCTATGAACTGATAACAACTTTCTACGTCTTGACCAATGTAGAAACACTTATCCTTCTCGAGAACAATTTGATAGATGCATGACTAGTGCAATTGGAAAAAGTTTAAAATCAATTACTTCATAAACAATTCAATTGGAAAATAATATTGTGACCGTCACAGTATAGTGGAGGAAAACTATAGGGCGTACAAATGATTTTCCAAACAAATTCTTCCCTTACCTACAGCAGTGGGGAAAATAAATAAGTGGAAACGATGAATATATAATATAAATGGAATAAATCAAGTAAGTGAAAACCCATATTTATGTTATTTCATTGCTAATCACGATTATAATATCTTTTGAATACTTCGTACATTTCCACCGTTAGAAACCCCTGAGCGGGCCTCTCAGAGAGATGAAACTACAATTACGATTTTTTGTGGTTTATCTCGACCGAAAAATCGATTTCAATAATTGGTTAGAAGTCCTTGAAATAGTGGAAGAAATGAGCCATGGGTCGACTATTTGATATCATCATGAGTCGATGAATCTTACAGACGTTATCCTTCAGCCGTCTGCAACTCAATACTGAAGAAAAAATTTGCAAAATTAGTTTCCCGTTGAAAAATTGATTTGAGAAAGAAAGAAGAGATTGTAGTATTTTTCAAGCAGGTGGGAAGAATAAAAAATGATAGATTCATGCTGTGAATGTTTACATCAAAGTGAAAATCCTTTTACAGGTGGATAATTATCAATATTGGTATTGTCAGCAAAACAAAAGTTTGAGCACTGGCTACATGTGATAATAATGAAAACGAGAGAAATGTAAGAATTCGAAAGAAATCGAAAAATAAGAAGATAAAGTATTGAAAACCAGTAGAATGATACAGAAGAATATGCAAGAGAAAAAACACAATAATATAATAAAATATGTAGTGAAATAATAGGCTAACATCACAAATGAATAACAACTTTTATTTCAACAAAACAGCGAAGAGAGTTCTATGAACAAAGTCTTGCTATATGAAGATTTTAGCAGTCTTTAGCGTTATCTATCCACGAACATGTAAAACGCCTAGCACGACTTCACAGTTTACTTACACATCCTTCGATTTTTGTAATAAATCTTTATGATCATGACATCAAGTTTTTAAGTCAAGTACAAAGAGTTTCATGCAAGAACCTATCGAGTATCGATACTCCAGAGCTTGTGTCAATATACAAATTGTATATATTGTATTGTGTCAATTGTATTGTACCGCTCCATTGAATGAATGGGAAGGATTTATAGTGAAAGTGAATGAATGAAGAGGATTAAATGGCATGAATGATTTTGAAGAAACGCGAATTCAGATTCACACGATTCATTAAGGCAAACCTTGACCCAGTGCGTTCAATGCTACCAAGATTGTATAATCAAGCGAGTATTCACAGCAAGATTACATTATTTTGCATAAACGAGACCTGATAGTGAGTAGCCTACAATGAAAAATTCAAGTGATGTAATTTTTATTTTCATTAGCGTTAAACCCGGTCTAGATGACCCGAAACGTTTCTCTGCTCTTGAATTTCAAAAATTTGTAACATGTTTCCTTATCGATTACGTAACTTCACAATGTGACACTTATTACAATTCTAGACAACTAATGAGTATTGTACTTGAAAACTTAACAAAGAATTACGCACGAGATAAAATATGAAGTATTTGCGAGGAGGAGGGAGATTTGACTAGTAAGCATGTTCAAATTTTTACACTGAGGTGCGCACGTGCTAAAATTTGTTTATCAGTTTTGCACAAAAGAGCATTAGTAATTAATTTTCATGAATACTCAAAACACATCTACAGTATTAATAAGATTAATGTAACATGTTGTATTCATAGAATACGGTTGATACGTGCTTAATAACCTAATTATAAACCCTCAAGCTGAAGCGTTTTGGTTACACATTATGTTGATTATGGAGAGATTTTGATATGATGCAAAGAAATCTATTTAAACACATTTCTTTGCCAAAGCTGAGTCTAATAATGAAATTCATGATTTTATTTCTCTATGAAAATTCCTCTACATTCCACAATATTCTACTTGACGGGAAACATTAATGAAATGGTCTTGTTTTATGATGGCGTCGTATAATAAAAGTGTATTCAAATCCGATAATCTTCTTTCAATTTTCTTTCATGGCATTTTCTTTCAAGCGTATTCAAATCCGATAATCTTCTTAAAATTTTCTTTCATTGCTGTTTCAAGATTATTTTCACTAAAACCACTAAACACAATTCAAGGAGAATCAAATTAAATGTACTTTAAAAAACTTACCATCTTGAATCTATCCAAATGAGTTCCAATACTTATCAGACAATAGAACCGAGTACAGCAATCTATTATCGATACATAATAGATTGTCTATTAAATAATAGATAAATAATAACCCGTCTTTCATAAGTTAAGGCCAAGGCCTCTCAAACATGATCTCCAATGCGTATTCGCTTACCAAAGTTGATGTCAAATAAATATTATAATCGTATTCAATATCTTACAACATATCGGAAATTGATTATAGTAAATATAAATAAAGTAAGAAACGGAAGTGATATGTTCGTAAAACGTCTTCTTTAAACAAGAAGACGTTCTCCAATTATTTAGTTCTCAACAAATCCGATGGAACAATAGCCTACTATGATTCAGATAGGCTACACGCTGTGAATGAAAAAATTACCATCATAGTACACTTTCGTCCTTCATTCACAAGAATTTGTGACGGCCATCAACGCACACTAGATCAATATCCGTGGTCAGATAAAAAATATTTTCCTTCCTCAGTACAAACATTTGACCTTTGAAGGTCGCTCACGCCAACGACCCAGTCCAGAGTAAGTTGGACAAATATGAAAGTATCGCATCAATGCATACAAAACAACTTTGAGGCCTGCCGGAAAGAATTGAACAGCAATGGATTCAGATGGACCCACATTGTGGTAGGCCGGTCGTCCGTTTTACAAAGGATTCTAATAGTTTGATCGAGGACCGTGAAACTGTAGTTCCTGTTGTGATGCTATGAATTTCAATTATTTAAAACTTCCAAATGGATTATTTCACGAGAGTTTTCCAAGCTATTTAAAACTAAAACCACTCTTATTTGAAAAAAGTTATACAGTAGCACGTGGCGAGTTATATATGCTTATTGGTCATCGCCTGTATATTATTATTTATATTTTTATTTGATTGTATTAGCTTCATGTACTTGTACAAGATAACAGTTTTGAAGAGTAATAGGAAGTGAATCTATTTCTAGGATATCTATGATAGATATCTATCATAGACATCTATGATAGTTTATGGACCAGGAAGCTTCTGAGGTGTCAAGTCAATAACACACCTACTGTAGACATAATTATAGACATACATGAAAACTGTATGAATAAATTTTCCTGATTCTTTGGTGAACCAAATGGCTTTTGGACCTTTGATTAGAAAAGCCAAAAATAGTAGGCTAATAATGATTCACAATTTGTAAGTACGCCTACCACGGTGCAATACGAAATATTTGTGAACAAACAATATACAACGAATTGTGAACGACCCCATTTAAATGGGATAAAGGCAAAGCCAAAGAAGAAGAAGAAGAAGAATACACAACGAATGTTCATTCTAATGACTATTGATTTTGAATAGGATCTACTTTATTTTACAGAATGTCACTTTCATTAAAAAGCTTCTTTCTTTAAATTGATGTCTTCTGGAAACAAGTTCTAATTTGAAATGATAAGAATAAGATTTGTGATCTATAAATAATAGTTCTGTGTTTTTCCATTGCAGGGTCGGAATGGACATTCGATGATATCTGAGTACGACCAAAAGAAAGGATCTAGTCGTACAGAGCTCGCTGATCTTGTTATAGTCAAGTAAGTTCACAATTATCTTGAATACGGTACTTACTATAGGCTAAAGTTTATATTTTTTATTTAGCGTAGGCTACAGTTTATAAAATAGACTATTTTTGGCGCTGAATGATTCCCACAAGAGTCTTTGTACTTCTGTCTAGCAAATCTGATGATCAAGTATTAATCTACAATCTAAAGGTTACATTTGAGATTTCAATAGTTTAACCTGGCTTATATAGTATAAACACCTATAATTTTTTAGTAATTCCCTTAATCATCTTACAATCCACTCTTGAAGGGCAGGGATGAATGAAGAACAATGGACATTTATTTATTATCATTAAAATTGCATAAATTTAAAGATATTATTTTCATACATAGATCGGGGAAAATTTTTTATTTTTAATAAGTGATCGGTCAGAACTCTTCAAATTGTTTGTAGCTAAAACATTAGGTTCACTATATTATGTTAGGATACACGAAAGATAACGATATTAGGTGGAATCGTTGGAATCTTTCCACTAATTAATGCCTTAGCTGAGGCTGAGTTGGGATGAAACAAATTTATTATCCACAAAAACGTTGTTCAATAGTTTGACAACTCTAGCAATTACTCAAAAATTACGTACCGGTACACGATATTCTCAAAACTTGAACTGTATAAGAAGTCAGCAATTTACCTCTCTTCAAAACTTTTGAAAAGTCTTGATTGGCTGAATAAATAAGAATTTATTTATTCAGCTTGTAAACTATTTTCAAAGCAATAATTAGAGGCAAATTGTCAGGAGAAACGTAGTATGTGTACATTGACAAATCAAAGCAATTAGTATCAATTTGAAACAATGAATTCTAGAGAAGTCCGCAGTTCTGTACACATAATTTGTTATTGGTTTGCCCTTGCTTTGAGTCTAATTGAGCATTTGTATTTATCTTGTTCACTCATAACAGCCATTCTGTTTAATTACTCTTCCGAAATTTTACAATTCCAATAGATTCAGGCACCTGTTATGTGAACATGTAATTATGATTACACAATGCACAATGTATTGAAAAATATGAGTTTGAAGGTGCGGTTCATCTCAAAAACGACTTGTAATTGTCATACTCAAAAAATGTCTTTGATGGAGAAATTTTCTTCAATTAAAATTTCTCTCAACTCAAATTCGAATACACTGCAACGCTTGTATTGGAACTTCTTGCTTTCTATAGAACAAATAAATGGGTCGTAAAATGGTATAAGTAGCCATATAACAAGGGAAACTGGTTGATCAAGACGGGGAATGATTATTATCGAAACAGTAATCATTATCAAGCTCTCTAATAACACTCTAATGAAAGCAACTAGCTAAGTGCAGTGGAATATAAAACGCATAATAGAGGAATTGCAAAGCACTGATAACTACAACTAGGATAGAGATAATACAGAGTGACCAAAAAGTCCTTCCGCAGTGAAATATGCAATGAAACACTCTATCACCCTAAAAAAATGTTATTTATTAAACGACAAGTAATAAAAATTTACCTGAAGATTCATCACAGTGAGTGTTGAAAGTGCCTTCTTTGTTGCTTAGTAGGCTATTACACAATTCAATAATTATTATTTGTGTACCGTTTCCAATCAGAACACAATATAACACCACTTATCTATCGCGGAGAGCTATGCCATATCTTGTATATACATCTACATCTTGATCACACCCTTTACAATATCATGGCAAACCTAATACTGTGATAGTGGAAATGAGAATAAATACTGTCTGTAGTTGTTTTCATCAAAAAATTTTAGTCAGTAAAATATCAAACGTTTAAAATGAATTTGAAAGATCTTTCTTCAATTTTTTTAAAGTAAAATATTAGCAGAATGAGTACTGGCATGTATCTATAACTATTTATTTAGCGTATGGTTTTTAATAGTGAGGAGACCCGAATAGGGTCGTTCTACTTCATAGTTTATATATATTTTTATTTTCCCATAACCAATTTATCCCTTGATAGGGAACATGGTGTAAGTTTGTTTTCACTTAGAAAACATTCAAAAAAATGCTATAACTGATGCCCTATAACATTTCGTAATATCATAAATGCTTCATTTGTTATAAATGAAGATACTTATACGAGTGAAATGTTGTTTTGCAGATACAAATGTGAATCGAACGGTGTACCCCTGAAGCTCACCAATGGATCCACACTACCCCTGGTACCAGGCTCCAGTAAAGAGGCTGAGGAGGGCGAAGGATATAATCCTTTTGCTCACAGGGTCCTCGAACATCCAACCACGTTAGTAACTGTATTTTATACTTGAAAAATCTAATTCTACTTGAATAAAGGTTCAGCGTATTGTATTATTCTGCCTGATAAATTCAAGAGGGATACTTCACATTTGAAAAATTCGTAATTCCACTCAAGATAGAATAAGTTCAGCTTTTTGTATTGGAATGTTTCATTCTCAAGAAGAATGTAACTCTGACGCTACTATACAGAAAAGTTACACAACACGCTAAAACAATACGTCAGAAAATTTTGGATGCATGCAGTCTATACAATCAATCAGAAGGAATGCTGAAAACATTCTTTATAAATCAATTTCTATCATTATTATTTTTCATTATATTGCATGCAGTCTATTGAATTATATTGAGGCATTCAGTCTACACAATCAATAGGAATGGACGCTGAAAAATCTATAAGTTCAAGAGAAAATATGATATTTTTTGTATTACAGGGACTTGGAAACTTTGATCCACCTGTTGAAGGGAAGCCTGGGTACAGGTATTCTAGCCATGCCCCTTGCATTTGCAAATGCTGGTCTTCTATTTGGATTGATCGCTACTTTCCTTATAGGATTCTTATGTACCTACTGCATTCACGTTCTAGTAAGTATTGAACAAAGTATTTTACAATCTTCCACTTTTATTAATCATATCATAAAGATTTTTCAAAGAATCATTTGAAAAGACATGAATAACAAACTTAAGATGAAAGTTAACGTTCGGATACATGTATGAGATTCATCTTTAATTAACAAATACAGAAGGATTTACAGTACTTGCACAATTTGTGTGAGCTTCAACAATCCCTCATGAATTTAGAATCCCTAAAAATTTTGTTTCAACATTAGATTTGTATGCGGTGTTTGTTTCACAAACAAGTATCTCACAAACTTCTCATACACGTATAAACGTACCTTTAGTGAGTAACCACAACTTTACATTTGTTTCACTACTATATTGCATCAATTATTTCAATTTGAAATCGATATAAATTATGAAATAAAAAGGTTTTGACCAACAGTAAGTTTAACCCTAATTTTGACCTATAGCTCTTTCTTGAATAATTTCCATTTGAAATCTATATAAATTATAAACTAAGAGAGCTTTTGACGATCAGAATTTAGGAGTGACGACTCAAAAGATGAAAGATATGATGTGAAATAAAACAGTAGCTTTCAAATTCTTAATGACCACCTGTGTAAGGATGAAATGTATTAATCTTATTGGCTACCTACCCTCCCCCCTCCCAATTTCAACATATCAAATTTTAGCAATCAATTGAAACAAAAACCAATAATTGCTTTCTTGAGTTGTTATAATCATCAAGTTCATTGATTGTCAGATGTAAGCAGAAATGTTAGGAGAATAACATAAGTTGAAACGTTTGTTCTTGATTTCAGGTGAACTGCGCTCACGTACTTTTAAAGCGAATGAAAATTCCTTCATTGGGATTTGCTGATGTAGCTGAGGTTGCTTTCCTAGCTGGTCCTGAAAGTACAAGAAAGTTCGCAGGATTCGCTAGGTGTGTGAAATTTATATTCTATAGCCTACTTCTATAGCCTTTATTCTATCTATAGCCTACTGTCCGAATTCAAAGTTAGCTACTTTCAAAACCATCGACCAATCAGGGAAGGCGGAGCTTGCTGTGTGTGGCTCACAAACTAGTAAACAACCCAACAGCTGCTGCCTACTATTGGTTGAGTTGAGAGTTGGCTACGCTTCAAACTGTCGACCAATCAGGAAAGAGTAGGCGGAGCTTGTGTCGTTGTGATTGATAAACAAGTACTCGACCCAACAGCTACTGCCACCTGCCGGTCGGCAGGCAAACTTCGAACTGTCGACCAATAATTACATTTATTTCAGTATCTGAACTCCTAAATTCCCATGTTACGATCTTTTGTATTCTCAGTGACTTAATCTCAATCTCCCACTCATACAGTTGACAAAACATGTAAATAAGGAATATATTTGTGAAACTTTAATATGACAGCCTTCATATACACATAAAATATCCGCCATTTTGTGCGATATTGTATCAGACATTTCATTTTTCCAACTGATCGTTTTAGCCAATCGGAAACAAGGATCTCCACCAATCACGGAGTGGACAATGGTCACTCCTTCTTAGAGCTCAGACCCAATGTTCATTGTAATTTCAAATTTTCAAGATGAGGAATATAAGCAAACCAATGTTGTGAATATCTTAGATTTATAAATGAAAAATTGATATATCATGTCAACAAAACAGAATATCATAGTATCCAAATAATAAATTAATTTATTAATATTAATTTTATTAATTTCGTAAATGGTCTAAATGTCTAAATATTCACGAATTTGGATGTCCTGTTTTCTGTTTATATGTGATAGAAATTTCAATCCTTCGTATTTTTTTACAGGGGGATAATAAATAGCTTTCTAGTCTTGGATCTACTTGGATGCTGTTGTGTATATATCGTTTTTGTTGCTGAAAATCTCAAACAGGTAAGATACCATTTCTTTTCTACGCTAATAATTGAATTCTCAAAATCCTGTTTTGTTCCTATGGGTGAAATCCCTGCCAATTGTTGCGTAGCTTCGTCACTCATACCCCCTCGAGTGACAGCTAACTGGTTCTCATTACTGATAGCAGCAGTGCTTCCTTTTATGAATTAGCAGCTAGCGTTGTGATCTCTGAAGTCGGTATACATTGGATTTTAGTCAGTGTTCGGTTACAAAAATAAATAATGATTCACTCGTAAAAAATGACGTTTTGCTACTATGCTATAGTAGAAGAATTTTCATTTTCATACTTTTTATATCGTAGCTTCGAATGAATTTTGTAGATTCTAAACCAGTATACTTTAAATAATCTAGTTTACATCTACATAATTACCAACGTAATGATGCTTTACCGTTACGTAACGTATTCATTCTACAGAAGTTTAGCGTACTTGTAGTAGCCTATCAAGTCCTTTTTTTATTGTTGAATTATCATCTTCAAAATCAGTTGAAGTTAATGTTTTCACGAAATTTTCATATTGGAATATCAAAGTCAAAATAAAAGAATGAGATCTATGATGAAAAATTACGTGTTATTTCAGTCTCTATGGAATGACGTAAAATTTAACGTCTCGGTCTCGCTAACCAATAAGCAGTTACATTCCCATTTCAAGGTTGACCATTGAAGGCAGCTTTGAATTAAGTTTCTCCTCAAGTCAACAACTTTGAAACTGATATTTATTTATTTGTTCAAAATACAATATTAATGGAGAGAAAAACAGGCGTTGGCCCAAAAATTATTCTATTCCAAATTAAAGAATCTAATGGATGGTATTAGATTAGAGTATATTTCCTATAGGAAATCATGGATTCCTATCTCCTATAGAAAATATACCCGGCGATGACCAAATAAGTATACCACGCTTCGCCACTAACTGTAATGGATATTCATGTAAAACAAACTCTTTATTTACAATAATTACTATTGAAACGTTAAGTTTTTAACGAGCTGTGTCGATGCCCACATAAGCTCTTGAAACAAGCCATGTGTAACATAACCAGATTTTAAAGCATTATTAATTTCTGATCAACAGGTTGTGGATACCAAAGCTGGAGTTGACTGGGACCTGAGATTCTACATGATCATGATATTACCGTTTCTGCTGCTGGTGAACCTTGTCAGAAACCTCAAGTACCTGGCGCCATTCTCAATGGTGGCGAATATTTTCATTGGATGCGGAATGGGCATCACGTTCTACTACATATTCGACGATCTGCCGCCAGTCAGTTCTCAGCCGCAATTCTCCAGCTGGCACCAATTGCCGTTGTTCTTTGGAACAGCTATTTTCGCTCTAGAAGGCATTGGGGTGGTGAGTGTAACTAATTATTGTAGAATGTAGATGACAGTTTATTAAAAATGTTAAGATGCACCAAGCAAGATCAATTTTGATGCTGGATCAGTACAATGCTAGTACTGGGTTGCATTAAGAAAATGTTTTTCTTCTTCTTCTTCATCTTCTTCTTCTTCTTCTTCTTCTTCTTCTTCTTCTTCTTCTTCTTCTTCTTCTTCTTCTTCTTCTTCTTCTTCTTCTTCTTCTTCTTCTTCTTCTTCTCTTCTTCTTCTTCTTCTTCTTCTTCTTCTTCTTCTTCTTCTTCTTCCTTCTTCTTCTTCTTCTTCTTCTTCCTCTTCTTCTTCTTCTTCTTCTTCTTCTTCTTCTTCTTCTTCTTCTTCTTCTTCTTCTTCTTCTTCTTCTTCTTCTTCTTCTTCTTCTTCTTCTTCTTCTTCTTCTTCTTCTTCTTCTTCTTCTTCTTCTTTCTTCTTCTTCTTCTTCTTCTTCTTCTTCTTCTTCTTCTTCTTCTTCTTCTTCTTCTTCTTCTTCTTCTTCTTCTTCTTCTTCTTCTTCTTCTTCTTCTTCTTCTTCTTCTTCTTCTTCTTCTTCTTCTTCTTCTTCTTCTTCTTCTTCTTCTTCTTCTTCTTCTTCTTCTTCTTCTTCTTCTTCTTCTTCTTCTTCTTCTTCTTCTTCTTCTTCTTCTTCTTCTTCTTCTTCTTCTTCTTCTTCTTGAATGATTTCAGCTCCCAACAGTACATGTCGCATTGTAATCATGTGAAAGATTGAATATGAATCTATGGTTTGAATACATGAAATTGATATTGTAATCTGTATAGCAATGATGAATATTCTAGTATAAATTCTCAACTTTACATATTTTTCTCAATGTTAGAATAACTTTTATGAATCTTCCATAAAAGATCTAATAGTTGATTTGAGCATGTCAGTGGGGATTGGTTTCAGGTGATGCCACTTGAGAACAACATGAAAACTCCACAGCATTTCATCGGCTGTCCGAGTGTGCTCAACATCGGCATGTTCTTCGTGGTTCTGTTGTACACCGGAGTCGGGTTCTTCGGCTACCTCAAGTACGGAGCGCTAACCGAGCCCAGTATCACTCTCAATTTGCCACGTCATTTACCGTAAGTATAAAAAATAAGGAATTAAATAATACTGTTTTAGCCTAATGCCTAGTAAGGAAACAGAAAGCCTCATAAGGCTCTTCTTATGCTATTTCGTACGGACAATAATTTTCTCATTGTTCTGGTTATCATTTTTTTGAAAAATTCCTCCCTTAAACATTGGAAACGTTACCCACTTCGCGTGTAAAACTACCCAATAAAAACTTCTGAAATTGCATCAGAACTATTCGGTTTCCCCTAAAAAAATATTGACATTATTTATAGGCTCATTTTATTAGGCTAATTCAATTTGTTGTTAAACTTTGAAAATTTGAATATTTTGGTTTTGATTCTATCATTGCAATACGAAATTCCCCAAATAGGACAATTATAATTATTATAATGGGAGGAAGGAGAAGTGGGACCTGGAAAGCGCAAATAAATTTTTGTCCTACTAATCTAAGAAAGTTAATTGGTAATATCAACAAGTACTCTTTCCAAGTGTATTTGGTGAGATTCGTATTGCCATGATAATAGCTCATGCCCAGAGTAGATTAAGACAATTTATGAAAAAGGAGATATTCTTCGTAAAGGAATGATTAAGGATTGTAGGAAGGTATTTAACGGAAATTCAAACCTTTTTAATGGAAACTCAAAATTGAATGGAGACTGACCTCAATTTTGAACTGTCCATTCTGAAAGCCAAAATTTAAACATCCTGGAATAATTTGATACATACAAACAATGATCAACTCAATTTTAAATCAAGCACTTTAAATAAATAAATCAAGCACACAAAGTCTAGTGTGTTTTCCTAGCGGGATTTTCAAAATTCTATGAGACATGCCCCAGCTCAGTACCAGAATAGTACTAGCACAAGGCTGTACTTGTATATACAGTAGGCCTATATTATACTGTCGTATATTTTTGTTGATTGGGTCCCTGGAAGCAGGAACCCAGTATGCAACCCGCTCAACATCTTAAAATGTTTTTGTACACTATTGGAATGATACCGTTATTGAGATTCACCAATTTCCAAAAGTTCAATAATGAGTAGGCTATTTGAGCCTAATGAGAATGATGAGCCGCGTTCACATCTTGTCCCAGTAGGCAGGTAGGAAATGTTGATTTTTTAAAATCCAAGGACTGGGAACGCTCATTACCTCATTTATTGTTGAAATAAATCTGTAGAAAACTAGTTTAAGCTAATATTTTAAAGGTAAATAATTATCATAGGCTTACTGGCATTATGGCATAGTAATATTGGTAGGCCTATTCATAAAAACTATCATGTTATTTTTGCGAATCAGAATTTCGTAATACTCCAATGCTACTAAATATACCATTTGTAAGAATAAATATTTAGGCTAGGCGTTCCTATCTTAAATTTTGTAAATCAAGCACTAGACAACATCTCGACTAGATAGTCCATTGGCAACCTATGAATATAAACAAAGTATATATAGATAAAGTATATAGTTTGGCAAAGTATATAGTTGGACAAAGTATACATAGGTCTGAGTATGTATAGGTCTATATAGAAGCGGCAAAACACTGGGTTGATATACAGTACTCTCAATCTGAGACTTTTGAGCAAACATTTTATTTGATGATCATTTTGAATTATTTTTGAATTGCATTACAGGTTGGCACAGTCTGTGAAGATCATGATAGCGGTTGCGATTTTCCTGACGTATGCGTTGCAGTTCTATGTTCCTATGGAGATTATCTGGAAAAATACAAAGCATCGGTTCACATCGCATCCTATTGCCGCTGAATACGCCATTCGTATCAGTCTGGTGTGTTTGACAAGTAAGTTAATGCTTTAATAGGCAGTGCAAAAACAAAATTCATTATTTTGTAGTTTTGTATTTATTGTATCCTTCATTAAGTTATATATTTTGTAAATATTTAATTATATATTGCATCTTATGTTAAGTTATATTTTGATTTTGTTTATGATTCATTTTCAATTCATCAACGCAAATTGTTCATGACTCATCCCAAAGAAATTGAATAACATTCTTCAACTTGACATTTTGATACAAATTATCACTTGACTTGGAAACATTACTGACAATACTGTAAGGCTAGGCGTACACCGGTTAGTCAAGACAAGACGAGATTAGTCACGTTTAGTCACAGTAATTCACATAGATGCTTATGAAGCAACACACACCGATTAGTCATTGCATCGGTGTGTGCTGCTTCATAAGCAAGTATGTGAATTACTGTGACTAAACGTGACTAATCTTGTCTTGACTAACCGGTGTACGCCTAGCCTAATACAGCTGTTTAGCTCTAGTGTTGATGGACTGTTCAATATTCTATAATTTAAAGAGTATACTAAACATGAAGGTGAGTTCCCATATCAATGCTGATCTTCATTAGAAACGCTACTATACTTATCTACAACTTAATATACATCAAAATCAAAACTGTACTCTCTTTACTATAAACTCATTTGCTACCCTATAGACTAGAGATTATTCAATTCCCGTTAAAGGTAGCACTCAAATCTGGAGTTGGCGTTATGTGGATTGAAACCTGGCAAAATTTTCAAATTAGATTTTTATCAGCATCTGTGATTTTATAGGTCCCACTTTAGCTCTATTATATTCAAAAATTCAATTTTGGTCAAAAAATAATTAATTCAAGTGGTTACACTTGAAGGTGAAAGTGCAAAGTGAACAGCGCAAAAAACGAAATTTTTACTTCAAAGTGCATATTTCTTTCAACTTCTCTAATATTGCTGTTGAATGTTATTTTTTTTTTTTTTTTAATACTGGTTTAAAACTTCTCTCGTTATTTTCCAGTGGCCATTGCAATTCTGATTCCGAATCTTGGACCATTCATCTCGCTGGTTGGTGCCGTCTGTTTATCGTTCCTGGGCATGATATTCCCAGCTTTTATTGAGCTGGTCACCTACTGGGAAAGACCCGGTCTGGGTAGGCTCAACTGGAGACTGTGGAAGAACCTTTTCATAATCGGTTTCGGAATTCTAGGATTCGCAACAGGCGCCTACTGCAGTTTACTGGAAATATACGAAACATTCGGCCAGGTTAAGCATCGTTAAATGTAGCCTAGTGTTTCACACTAGAGAGACGTTTTAGGGCCGGTTGCATAGAAGTGAATTAAGTTTGATCTTCGATTATTCATAACAACATCATTATTGATTGGAGATTAAACTTAACAGACTTTTTCAACAACTGGTAGGCTAAATAGTTTTTTAAATCAATGCTGTTTTTTTAGAAGTCTTTAGTACTGTGGTGGATAAACATGTGATAACAGGTTGTAAAGAAAAACTATTTTGGTATTGAGCTTTTACAAGTGAGAGTAGTTGTATGTAAATGTTGCCATATTAGTTTATTTTTATGGAATAAACTCGCTAGTATTTTTTAAGAAGACATTTTTATAAGGCACTATTTCAATCTTTGAAGAGGGAATCTTCCATTGTTTGCACAACTTATTATACAACAAAACCAGGAAACTTGTAAAATTACTTGATTTTCTAATGTAACTTTAAAATGGAATAGAATAACTTCAATGTAACCAATGAATAACAGTATTTTAGTAACACAAGTATTATTGTCTGTTAAATTTCATCAAATATTATCATTAAAGTTCCTATTCTGGTAAAATTCCTGTGAGTTCTAAAATTTCAAGACTGCAGGTATATTGATGTCAGTGGGCTTTTGATTGACTGTATTATGGAAAGTATCAGTAAGGAAATTTATGGAAAGATCTGATGATCAGACTTTCGTGAAATGTTATTGCTTTTCAAATTTTATTACTTGTTCTGTTTGTAGCATTATTCATCAAAAATGTCATCAAGTTTGGTGGAACTTCCTACATGGTATTCACAATTCTCTTCTTTATGTTTCATGCACCACCTGAAAACCCACTGAAATTACAAGAAAATAATAAAAATGTATCTACTAAGTATGATTGATTAATGTGTAACTTCAACATTGAAAACGCACTGTGATACTGGAAAATATTTTCAATATCATTTAAAAAAGGCTATTTCAGTAGGTTATGAGTTGAACATTTGTTGAAGTTTTTCAAGACTGTAATAAAAGAAAGAATGTGCTTTTCATATGCTTCCGTGGACCACTGACTAAAAATTCATCAAGAACTTTTAAATTTTTGTAAATTTCTCCTAGATTTCAATTGTTTTTTCACTTTATTGAGTTGTTTTTCTTGTCTGTTTATTTATTCAGTTTACTTCAGTAAAGCATAGTTGGCGTAAAACACATTATACTATATTGTATCATAAAAATTGTGATATTTTACATTTAAGCCTATCTTATGATGAATGATTTTCAACATAAGAAGTATTTTCTATATCCTCCAAACCCCTGTGTATCATAGTAGGTAATCTGGTTAAGATATTTTGTAGCTGTGGAAATGATATATTACCAACTTATTGTTTAAGATTAGACTAGGCATTTAAATCTTTGGGTTACTTTATTAGATCAGTTTCCTAAATGTTATTTAGTATTTTAGATGAAAATATCTACAAGTAAGTGAACTGAAGTTAAATTTTTAGATTAGTTTCATCAGCTTCTTAATCACTTGAGAAAAAATAGCCCCAATCTTCAATATTTTTACAAAAGTTTTTGAAGTTTAAAGATACCTGAATTTTAAAGATAAATTAATTTTCAAGAGACTTGTGCCTACTGTACAAGTGTTATATGATCAACCTTTTGACATTCAATTAATTTCGAATAATATATAATTAATGATCGTACATTTCACTCGGTGCTGCCTTACGACATACCTATGAATAATAGAATTTTAATTTCATCTTTAATTTTGTATTGAATCCGAATACAAATCTGCAATAACTTGTAGTACCTAGTATGCATGTGTAGTTTTTATGTTCTTTAGAAACCAATGATTAAGATTTTTAAGGAGTAAGTTATTTTTTATAAATTATAACTATTGATGTTGAAATACTGTTTTGTCAATAAAATAAGTTTAGACATTAATATTTGTTTTATATGTATCCGAATTCTCAATAAATATGTGGATAAGAATGTTCACTTCTTCTCTACATATTTTAAAGCAACTCTCTTTAATATGTTTACTTCTCTACACATTGCAACTATGCAAGTATGAAATAATTGAGTATTGGAATACAGCTATTTCATTGATTTAATAGTATCCACATTTCCAGAAAATTAAACATCAACAAGTCAACCTCTTGTTACCTCTTCAAATAGTACAAATCTACAATACAATTTGAAAAATTTCTATTGAAGTCGCACGTAGTAAAGCGATGAAGCAATAAAAACATTGATTGGCACAGGTAAGATTGAATCATAATCAATTTGGAATTCAAAACTAAACAGTTTGAAATTCTATACAATGCATTTAGTAGCAACACGATTAAACCAAATACGCTACCGATTTGATGTGTAAATAACTCGAAAGACAAAAATCTTTCCTTTATAAAAATAAGATTTAATGAAAATATCAAATGAATAGACTCATTTTGATTAACTGTGATGTGGAGCTTAATTATTATCTGAGAACATTTCTATTTTATGAAAGTCAATTTCAACATTTTTAATGGAATCTGGCTACGGTACATATTGTGTTATCTGGTTCAATTATTACATTCATTTTCTAGCTCAGATTTCCCAAGTAGCCTAATTGAGTGAGTGAACGTTAAACACAGTGAAACACTACTGTGTAGCCCAATTCAAATAATGATAGCTTCAATTCTAAATTGAAAATACGTGAATAAACAATACACAGAAAAGGATGAAAATAGATCAATAGAGGTTAAGGTTCATCAATAGTAAATATTTCATCTATAGACAGAGATCTGAAAATAATTTCTAAACAGGTAGAAATCGGATTTATTTTCAACCAACAGAATATAATATTTTTCTTATATTATTGTATAAAAACATGCCTTTTATTACTTGTAGATTATTCTAATTACATCAATTTTTAGATACTGAGCAAAATAAAACAACATAGGGTGGATACAACAGATCATCACTTATTATTATCTCATGAGATAATATAATGTAATACAACATTATATATTCACTATTGTGGTAATTAGGGTCCGGTAAGTCGCACCTCTTAATATGTAAGAAAGGAGTAACCAGTAGCAAAACCTCATATTTCACAAACCAAACCCTAGACGTACCTATAATTGATATAATTTTTTGAGGAAATAGCACCTGACCAAACTATTCGTATCAAATATAATAAAATCGCATAAATGATTTACTTATCACATATATAACTTACACAATATGTTATTCACTATATAAATATACTTCATATGATTACAGTCGAACATAGTATGAACAAACAAATAGCTACAAAATCAACAACAGTGACATTCATTCAATTTGACGCTTGGCATTAGATAGATAGATAGAGATATATCATTTCTAGACGTTGCTGATGACCGTGGAGTACGGTGGCAAAGAAATAATATCACTCTATATATCTATCTAATGCCAAGCGTCAAATTAAATGAATATCACTGTACAAACATCTACTAATCTACATTATAATGTGTGCCAATTATTACCAACTAAATTTAACCGCCGTAAAATGACATCATTTACGGAACTAATTGGGAATTTTTTGCATTTTATCCCTCAGATGACGATATTTTACGTTAAATTGAAACGTCAATTTATGTCGGAATTTAACCTCCGTAAGATATCGTCATTTACAGAACTTAATAATTGGGAATGTGTTGCATTGAATCCCTTAGATGACGATATTTTAAGACAATTTACGTCGGAATTTAACCTCCGTAAGATGACGTCATTTATGGAAAGCGATTGGGAATTCGTTGCATTGAATTAGTTAGAAGACGTAATTTTAAAGCAGTTGAATTTAGTTGGACTTTTGTACAGGTGAGAAATAAAATTGAAAGCACATTTCAATATTACTTAATAATAGACACGGTGAATAATAGCAACTTATTATTTGGCTGCTATCATCTTCTGTAGGCTCTGGCGAATTCTGATAAGGCTGTCATGGTGCCAGTTATGAGACCAACTATTCCGAATCCGATGATTGCGATATTCTTCCACAGCCGCCAGTTGAATCGGCCCAGGCCGGGCGAATGCCAGTAGACTAGCACTTCACAGAGTGGTGGAAATATCAATCCCACAATGCTCAAGCTCAGCGCACCGATCAGTGTGAGAAAAGGTCCCAGATTGGGAAATAAAGCTGCTATCACAACTGAAAAATAAGAAAAATAAACACTTATCAAATATTTTTATAAAAATTCATCAAAAATTGTTGCCAAGTGTGTGAATGTTTACATTAAAATATATATACTTTGCTCCTGCTTGCAAACAAGTTTTTTTTGGATTTATTTATTTATTTACAGTACTTATTCAAGATAGTACAATAATACGTACGGTAGATAGATAGATAGATGACTTTATTTTTCACTTTTTACATTATAAAAGTTCTTTGGGCGAAGTTAAGGCATACATATTATGATATTATTATAATTTATTATTATAGTATATTTTTGTAATACAATTTGAATTTTCATGTTAGAATAACCGCTACTCTGTATGAATTTAAATTCATTTATTGCCATGTTTCATAATACAACAAAATTTTCAGTAAACGTTCAAAAATTTATCCCAGACATATATTACGAGCGTTTTAAAACAGAGTATTAAAGTTGGAATACAGTATTTAGGCTAAACGGTTAAGCTATTTCCCGTCACAAAATCATTTCCTGCAAGGAGCTTTATGAGAACTGTAGGCCTATTTTAGCTCGTGGCTCAGTTTTTCTTGTCGGAGATGAAGTCATTAAAAATCAATTAAAAGCTGAGGCCATTAGAAAAATCTGTTTGTATCCAATTCTCTAAATTTAAAATGATTCTGATGTCCAGTTTCTCTGACAACTTCAACGGATAGTTCCAATTAATAGACTAGATTCTCTAAATAGATTTTTCCGAGTACGGTTCTTAACGAAATACAGGTAGGTTTCGACTTGAACTTAGGCCTATTAAATGCAATTTGGAGTATTACCAAATCCGAAATCTCTTGTTGGAATATTCATGAGTGGATAATTATTTTTTAATTACTCATGTCAAACGAAATTGTAGGTAGGCTATAATTGTAAAAAATTATCATCGAAATAGGAAGGTTTCGGAATCAAACTAGTAAATCACTACTGGTTGAAAGTGAGAGATTTTTGGCCAGGGATCAAAACGAATCGGCCGAAAAAGCTTTTGGCTTTCAAACACAAAATCTACCAGCTAAGCCGATCCCAGCTGCTCGCGTGGCTTGACTTCAGTTCTCGGCCAAAGCCAGACGTTTGCAGTGAGCTCCGCAATTGCATCAGATTCAAATATATACTGTATGGTCTCATTTGCCGGCTAGCAACTACATTCAAGTAAGTGCTGTGGTATTTTTGAGATTGATGTTCTATTGTTCCGCACTCTGACTTATCGTTAAACCAACAATCAACTAATAATAATTTAATAATTAGGCTAACAATAACTTTTGAACGCTAGATAAAACTAATTACACGGTAATAACATGAATGATGTTTGTCTGCAAACCCTTTTTTTAAAACGTTTAATGTTACTTGTTTGAGAGAAAGTTTTCACCCTAAGATAGCTTCAAAATGTTATCATGGAATGTTATTCACACTGCCAATAACTTTCTAAAAGTGAAAAAGATTTTATTGTACAATAAAATAACCATTATACAGTCATAATAACGAATGATGTTTTTGTCTGCAAAACGTTTTGACCCCAAGATAGCAAATGTTTGTTATCAACGTAAATTAACGTTATTTCGTGATTAACGAATGTACTACAGTATACATATTTTATTCCTGCCTCATATAAATTCAACAATAGAAGTTTCAAATAGAATTAATTATAGTTATCTTTAATGATTTTGTTTGCCATTAAATATAAATACAATAGGCATTGTCATAAGTCTACAACATTTAGTAGTGTAGGCCTTTCAATACATTCTTCATAACGCGTTCAGATTCAAATATAATAAAATAATGAATCATGTTTATCTTCATCCATAAATCAGGCCTGACATGGTAGGCACTATTCTCTTCAAATTCTTGTAAATCAAAGAAAATAGGATTACAATCGAAAAAAGAAACTAAATACCTATTTAAATCAGATTCAGAGCAGTGAACCTGAATATTCGATTCAACACTTTTAATAAGCAGTTTATTGAAGGCTTATTTTTACACTTCAGTGAATGAATACCGAAAATAATATAATTATATTGGTCAACACTATGGGAAAACAAATAATATGATTTTTCCAAAGTTTCAAAACTTGCATGAATGGTTGAAAATTTAAATTTGATTTCAATAATATTAATAAATAAAAATTATCTTATATATTATGTTCAAATAATAAAATAGTACCTAATACAAAAACCTGATAAATATTTGGTTCGCGTTAAAATGTTGTCTCTCATTTTAGGATTGTCTTATCTATGACTTTGGAGTTGGGAGCTTGATAAATAATGTAGAATCCAAGGATGGAAAGTTCATTGATTATTTATTAGTTGATAAAGCTGTATGTAAATTGATTTTTATTTTAGGTTTGTTGTAAATATTTACTGTTAACAGAGATTTTACTATATTAACAGACCTGGATCATGTATTTTCATATTGACCAGTAGTGGACGCTGGAAATGGATAGAATAGTTGAGTGGCGCAAGTGAACTAGCATCGTGTGTACACCACTTTCTTTGGCATGCTAGTATATATAATATTATAAGTCAATCGAAGTTAATTATAGCATAGAGGAACCATAGAATATGTATTATATTCATCGTTATATCGTTATTAATAATTCATATTCATCGTTATTCTGTGCATTATAGGGAGAGGTTAGCCCAGTTCAAACACTAGCACACGAAGTAGATATCTAATGATTTTCTTGAATTTCTTAAACTATGAGTATAACAATAATATACAATTTGGGATTGTTAAAGAGGTACGATTAAGGTTTGTTAATACTGTAAAACCTTCATTAAACATTCACAACAAAACCTGAATTTCATGTAAATTTAACATGGTAGGCCTATACCGGTTTCATGAGAATTTAACTTGGCAAGCTCTTTGAAAGCTTATTTTGAAGGAGTTTCTATGGAGTTTGGATTAATAGTTTTATCGCCAAGAATGATAAAATGAAAGGCAATGACTTTAGCACAGATAAAAACAAACAATAAATGTTTTCGTCAACCACCCGATGACAAATGTCTTTGGCAAACTGCCATTGAAATGGAGTCGATATTGAATGCACATCTAATCTATAAAAATAATAAACAAATTGATTAATGAGAGTAGAAGATGATTGATTGATTGATGTTGATGAAGAAATCTTATTGTGATTGGCAATAGTGTGGAATCAGAGAATATAGATATCTATTCTCTATGTTTGTATTCTCTCTGTATACTGTACTTCTATTCTCTCTGTGTGGAATACAATATCGATCGGAACTTGACTCCTTACTAGGCTAAAATATATTCAGTAAGAGGTGATCACCGGGACACAGTAGAAAATATAAATTGTTCTTTAAACGAATAAAAACATTTTTGTTTTTACCAGAGGAAAAGTTCTTCAATATCGACAAGACTATTATAAAACTATAAAACTATTATGAACAAGTCATTGAAAAAAATTGTTCATGATTAATCATTACAAAGTACTACAGTATAAGCAAATGATTGAAAAATGATCATGAACAAATATCAAATTTCAATTAATTAAATTCATAATAAATTAAATAATATAATTTTCTACCAACAGGAGTGGTTGGAATTGGCGGGAATACTTATTTTTCGAAACTTTTTTTAGTATTAATCAAAATGAGTATCATGGCCTGACTGATATAAAATTACGAATATTGTAGGCGAATAGAAGAATAACAACACTAATAATTGGCTCGATTTTTGTTCACAAGACTCTTAGTATCGAATTGAAAAACCCTCTTAGAATGAGTGGATTCATCATTCAAATTTATCCTGCATTATTAATATTGCACTCGATCGCTAAAAGCATTATATCTGCATGAGAAAAATAACTTTTAGACTTCAAAAGCGAAGAATCTATTTTGAATGCACTCTACCCACCGAGATTACTTCTACTAATGTGCAATGTGTGCATTATAAAACAGAGAGTAAGTCTTTCAATGCCAAAAGCTTTATTCGAGGGCTATGACCTCATAAAAATTTTATTACAATCCAACAAAATATTTTTAAGCTAATATTCTTGTCGATATGGAAGAGTAAGCAAGCCTAATGAACACAACTGGTGAGATTTTCAATTCATTAAATTCCAATAAATTACTATTCAATTTACCATATCAGCAGAATAGATCACACTGCGAGACACAAAATTGAAAATTTGGAGCGCTCTCAAAATCTTACGTAACGGTTAGTTTGTTAACCGTCAACTTCATAGAATACCGTGACCATTCTTGCAAAGTGTACCATTATTTAACTAGCAGAGTCTTCCAAGATTAAATAAGGGTTTTTTTGCGAGTTTTCGGTTGTCACATATATAGAGGTTATTGCAGTAGGTTACTTGTTACAATTAATTTTATATTTTTCTAAAGAAGAAGAAGAAGAAGAAGAAGAAGAAGAAGAGGAAGAAGAAGAAGAATAATAATAAAAAGAATAAAAAGAAAAAGGAGAAGAAGAAGAAGAAGAAGAACATGATACAATAATACAATAATTTATGATACAATAATACTAAAAAATGTATACTAATGAAATGTATTGTCTTTGGTGATACTCACCAGTAAAGAGAATCAACCATATCCTGAAAGTGTTCTCGGGGTATCTTTGTACGACAGCAGTATCTCTCAAGAGGTCAACCGATGCAAAAAATAACAAGGAATACGTGAGAAATATTCCCAGTGCGATGACCATCTTCAGTAATAGACCTAATCTGTGAATTGGAAATTATGAGTTCATTTTATTCATTTTTAATTGATTCACTTGACAAAGAAAAATTAAGGCTTAAGCCTCAAAACTTAATATTATAAGTGAAATAATAATAATTAGGTGTAATTCAATAACAATAATGATGATAAAGTAAGCTACCTAGATTTTCTGTGTAAAAATTTGCTTTAAAAATTATCAATCTTGTACTGTTTGATTGACACCGCTGTTTTTATTTCCTGTAAGATTGTGTTTAGAAATGAATTAGTTGATAATGAAAGATAAATTAAATATCCGTAAATTGAAAACTTATTTGAATATTGTCAAATCCACTTTAATAAACACTATAAATTTGTTCTACAAATTTTATTATAAATTGAGAATGAAAATAATATGAATGAATATAAATTGAGAAGCATTCAAGGAGAATATAAAATTATTACTGTGAGAACAAGAATTGAAAATCTGGAAAATCCAAAATTCCCTACAGCAAAATGAATTTTATTGAAATTTGAAATTGAAAATTTTAAATTCTGAAACAATCTTAACTGGAAAAAACAATTTATTGATTTTATAATATCCGATTGCCTAGTCTTGAATGGTAATACTCACGGATCACCTGTTGGCAAATTGAATGTAATGCTATCATCGGTGGCTGATCCATATTTCAGGAATCCGAAAAATCCCGTTATTGAGTAGAGCGTTACAAGAATCATCATTCCAATATTCAAAACGCTCGGACAGCCGATAAAATGTTTGGGATTTTTCATACTGTTTTCAATCGGCATTATCTGCAATATAAATTTGGAAGCGATTATTAGACGTTGCAATTAATCAATTATATTTAAATACATAAGTGAAACGGAAATACAAAATATTTACTTTTGTTGGTCGAGTCAAATCATATATAATTATTATATTTATTATTCATCAGTCATTCAAGTTCTATATAAGTTTAAATCCAATATTTAAAAAATAATTTTTATTATAAGTTTTGTTCTTTGTGTTATTTGAATATTTACAGGTATTCTACTGGGGAACATTGAGGCCACTGGGAAGTAACTCTCATATGCCCAATAAAGATAAATCGGTTTTATTACCACATTTTTAATTGAAAGGCAATCTAAATGAGATTATTCAATAAGAACAGATACAACAATACACTATGCAGCAGTTGAGCACGAATTGAGAACCTGGATTGAACTAGTTTTACTAGCAAAGGAATTTTACTGCAAGTATCTTACGTGCATTACTATGATAGTTCATCCATAATAATACGAAAATAAACCGTACTTTATCAGTTCACTCATACATCCATTATATCAATTTCATTCAAGTAGAAAAAGATAACAACAGTTTTGTGGTGTGCCAATTCCACAAACAGAAAAAAGGCAAGAGTTAAAATTTACAAGTTCAGAATGTGCAATATCTAGAAATGTGTAGATCACTTCAAATTTGGATGCAATTTCAGACATAACTATGGATGATGTCCAAGTATCAGCCATACGTTTCTGCTAAACATGTCAGTGAAAAGTAAGAATGACTTGACACTGACATTGGCCGAGGCCCAGAGGCTTACCGTGTATTTGTATTGGAAAAAATTACCACGGTCAAACGTTCACTCTCTCTCAACTGACAAAACAAGAAAAATAGATTTGCTATGACATTGAAATAATTTTTTCAAGGATTGGTCCGTACTTTTTGAGAAAAAATGATGATGAAAGATGAATGATGATGATTGTTGATAATGATGATGATAAAGATGATGATGATGATGATGATGATGATGATGATGATGATGATGATGATGATGTTGTTAATTATGATGATGAAGATGACTTGTTATTTTGATGATGATGCCATCATTTAATTCTCTGCAGGATATCATGGATGAAATCTTTGGTAGGGCTTGGAAAATCTTCGTCTGAAGAATGATGAAGCAATAACACTTGAAGTCATTGTGTTTGCATCCAATCACTAGAAAAAAATTGGAAGACAATTGTAGTGAATTGAAATAATGTATTCTGTGTTGCTATGTCAAAAACGAAAGCTACTACGTGATTGGTAGAAGCTATGATATTTTTTTGGGTAAATTATGAAATTTATAATAATGTTTGAAAAATCGTGGAATAGAAATTTCTCATTACTGCTTTCACTGGTTAGTGATATTGAAGAAATAATATTGAAAGTACGGTATTGAAGAAAAAAGTTCATTCAAGTGACACCAAAACGTGTATTGAAGTTAAATTAAGGTGCTGTTTTCTTAACACATCGAAAATATATTTTTTTAGTCAAATGAAACAGATCATTGTGAATTTATAAGCCAAGCCTAGAACACATCAACAAAATCATAATAAAAAACTATTGATCATGATAAGTGATAGAATACATAAGTAGGTTCTGGTAGTAAAGAAAATTATGAGCAATATCGAATCAATAGCAAATGTGGTGATTGAATTCATGCATTACGACAATCATACCCACTATTAATTAGGCTTTCATCTTATATTATACGGTACTTATTACAATCAATAGATAAAAAGCATTCCTGAATAAATTTTGGTAATTAAAAGACGACAAAAGTCTTGTCAGCTTTATGTACATCTCATATACTATCATTATTTTTCAAATTATTATATTTTTTCATGACACATTTTAAAAGGAATGATAAATTTCAATTTGAAATTAGCAATGCATTAAATTTATATTTTCAATGGCTTGCGTTACTTTTTGAAATACTTTATTCTTTAAAAATTAACAGAACAATAATAATTACATTTGAAAAGTACAATAAATTGGAGGCTCCTCTTATGGGCACATGCCTGTGAAAGAGGAGCGAGTTGAGTCATAGCATTATCATAAACTAACTTACAATGTTATTAGCTGCATTTGAACGTTACTCCATAGAAAAAGTTTTTAATTAGGCTATTTAGTATTTAATAACAGAAGTGTAAATTGTTTGCTCAGAAAAACATACCGTTCCGATTCCTTCCATAGCGAATATGGCAGTTCCAAAGAACTTTGGCCAATGGTGCCAGGATACAACCCACGGTCTCTCTCTTATTGAAGGCAGATCATCGAAAATATAATAGTAAGAAACTCCCACTCCGCCCATGAAGAGTGAGTTCGAGATCACTGATATTGGTGTGATGAATCTGAGCGATTTTCCCATGTTTGTCATAATTAAACAAGGTACCAATAGAAGCATGTAGAAACGGACATCCATTTCATGCCCATCGTAGTGATCGACCAACTGTGAACAATATAAAAATGAGATTTTTAAATCCAATAATTTATTCATTAATTGCAAAAATACATTACAATCCGGGAAGAATCAGCATACATTCGTCCAAAACTGCTTCTATCCTAAATTTAAATAAATAGTCCAGAAGTTATTCAACATCTAAAATTACAAAAAAAGTAATATATTGGTGTCATTTTTTCGTCTCAGACGAAAAAAATATTTTTTCATTTATTCTAACAGACGCTGCCAGTGTCATTTATATACTATATAGTTGAGAATTGCTAAAAGAATTTCTTCAACTTAATAGTCTTTATCTAATCCTACCAATATTCCGAGTTCACTGTTAATAATCTTTGAAAAATCATCTGTTAATGCACGCATGCTCGTGCAACTTTCAACTTATAGACTTTATCTTACCATAAGATTGACATGGGATCCTTTGTGGTCCTCTAGGGAGGAACCCGATTGAGTTAGGTCGAAATTGATGGCTTATAAACCTTTTCCGTGAAATTTTACATATATATATATATACCAAGTTTCATGGCAAACGGTCCAACGGTTTCCGAGTCTATCAACTCCAAACAAATATACAAACAAATCAACACTCTCTTTTATATATAAAGATAGTTGAATCTTAGTTGAATCTTAGTGAATGTTCAGTCTTCTTGACATTATTTTCAATGACCATAGAGTATTCTGTATCATTATAAATAATAAAAATAGAATTAGTCGAACCTTAAATGTATTTCAAGGTGTACTCGTCTTTTATCGAGTAATTTGTAATAAAGAGGTTCGTTTTACCTGATAAGAAAGGTTCAAGGGCTTTAAAAAAATCGTATTATCTAGGAACTCGTTTTATCGAGGTTTAACTGTCATATGTATTAAAGGAAGCAATAAATGAACCAATAGAAAACTGATAAAAAAGTGTAAAAAATAATAAGGAAAGTGGTCCTTATCAGAAATTTATTGTTTGATGGATGAGCAATAATGACAATCACCTGTTTTAAACTCTTGGCTACAAATACGACGTATGCACAGCAACAACCAAGAAGTTCCATGAGTAGAGCCGCCATTACTGTTGTCCTAAAAAACATACTCATGATCAATCATTTACAATACAGGATACAAAAAAATGATAAAATCTTTCATAAGGTATATCGCAGTTTGTTGCAAGATTATAGAAAGTTTGTTGAACAGAGACAATTCTTCGGAGTTAATAATTCAGATGTAATTCAGTGTCCTCTCCTTTTCTGTTGTATGAGCTCTCAGTCAAAAGAGTTTCTTGATAATCTTGAGGAATAACTTCTGTATATTTGTTGTAACGTGAAAAATTTCGGCCATAAATGAACTTGAATTTGAACATCTCTGAAAACGTTGACAAAGACACTGCAAGGCCCGGCTTTGCCACAAATCTACTTACTCAACAAAAGTTTGGAGATTTCTCTAGGAAAGTACTCTGCGTCAATGTGAATTATATTAATTTATTTGGGAGTCAATAGCCTATCAAATTTCATGGCAGTATATCCAAGTCTCTAATGCTTCTCAGGAAATATTCCGTCAATATGTAAGAGTATTTTATTGTAATTTTCATTTCATTTATCTATCAGTCATGACTCGTTATAGATTTTGAAGAGTTTTGCGATCATGACTAGTTTATAGATTTCAAAGAGTTTTCCATCTAATTTCTAGTTTTCAAATAAATTTTTAGTTTCCATTTAGTTTTTTCAATACTGAACTTACCCAGCAGCTCTGGAGAATTTCATCATGACCGGTGGCCCCTCCAAAAATGAAAGCTCAACTACCTTTTGGAAGCCAATCTTTTCTACAGTCTTTCTTTCACATAAAATTTGAGCACATTTTACCTGAAATTGTAATAGATAAGAATCAATAAAAGAAATCATTTCCCCAAAAACTGGCAACAAGAGTTCCGATTAAGATCTGCGAGAAACGTCCTTGGTGAAAAAAATAGGGTACCGGTATTAAATTTAAGACTCCCTTTTATTACATTATTCAGTTTTTCTATTTTCTATTCTTTGTCTTGTGTTGCTTCTCGTCTTTTTCCATACTGAATCTATTTTTTACATTGCTTTTCTTTTATTTATGATGTTCTAACATGATGTAAATAACTCCGAAAAAATAATCTTTTGATGAGCTGTGTCTCAAAAATATCATGCTAAAATGCTACAGAAGACTTTTTGAACAGAATGTAAAGCAATGCAATATAATATAATAATATCATGAATGAATATCAGTTAAACAGTGGATCAATAGCTAGTCCTATCGGAGGCTGAGATCAACGCACTTTGAAGAGGTTCACGATCAAAATCTAATTAAAGAACGAGAGCTAATCTAACGCTATTACTACAAACAATGTTCGCTGTTTCAAATTCTTATTTAGTGGTTACGTTCTCACAATTTCTCTTTTGATAATAAATAAAAGTTCACCAGGTAGCCAATCTAGTTATTAACAGATGTACTGTGTTCTGTCTTATTCCAAGATTAAAACTGTGTAGGAGCCAAATTGGAATTGTGACAGTTTAAATTGTTCCAAAGTAGTGGTTGTACACTGAACCACAACTTGACATGAGGAGGCACAAAAAATTCTCAAAACAGAAACTAAAAATAGTTACCCTTCACCGGGTTCTCTTATCTAAAAAATAGAAATGAGATAAGAAAAGATGAAGGAATTTGGCAAGTTGGTGAATTTCTTTAACTGGCAGAAACTCAGGGTTTTTGTATGAAGTAGCTTATTATTTTTAAATATTTATGAATAAGTAAGTTAAGTCGGGCAGACTGCAAATTGACGAATGAGAGTTAAGAAATATTTTGATTTTTCTGACAGTTCAATATTGAAATTTCCTTTTTCAAACGAAGAGATAAAAATTAGTTAGGTGACAGAATTAGAAAAAGAGGATCTGAAAAAAAGAATGCTTGATTAAGGTTGGTAGAAATATGAAAGAATAAAAAGAAGACCTGCATTCCTGCATTGAAATAATAAACCTAGTGTAAGGAATTAGAAAAATATGATTTGAGAAAAAGAAGGCTTGTTTAAGATAGGTGGAAACACTAGGAACATGAAAGAATAAAAGTAGTTATTGACCGTACAGTAATAAACAAATTAAGATGACTTGGGGCCGCTTTTCCCAACGCTGCTTAAAAGCAATACATCTGGCTTAAAAGTCTCATTTGGAGAATAGGAAAACTATGAGCGTCAGCGCCCTTATTTGTTCAACATTAAAAATATTGGATTATGACATTGTTAGATGAATAAGAGATTGTTGATTTAGTTAAAGTCACCTAATAAGGTTCAACATTTGCTTACAAACATGTGGACACAATAAGTGCAAATGTATCCAATGAGAACCGTTCCCAGCAAACCAGCTAGGAGGCCGGCATTTTTGAAAGCCATCGGCATGGCCAGTATTCCTGTTCCCAGACTAGATTTCAGTAAGTGCATCAACGTTTCAAAATCTCTGGAAAAATAAAATACATAACATGAATTTTCAATGATACTTAAAGAAGCTGAAACAATCCGAACCGTTCAAACTCTATCTCTTTTCAGAATGTTCTCATCAAATTCGCCTATATAGGCCTACGAGCTATATCAAAAATTGAGTGGAACAATTTGAAAAATTATAACTAAGCAAAATTTCAAATACCAGAGTGAGTGAGTGCTAAGTAATAATAGAACAATTTTATACTAAATCCAAATTTCAAGAACGAAAAAGGTGGCGGTAGCCTACGTTTTCAGATTCAGCACTCGTGTCATTGTGTTTACTCTGAAAACGGTGTTCTGTGTTGGTTCGAGTGGGAATAAAATTGTTATTTTTTGGTCTTAGTTATATAATATTGTCATTGGATTTGGGTTTTTTCGAAAAATTATCCCTGAATAACGCGTTTCCTATAAAATACTATGCATTGACGACTTATTCTATAATGAAGATGGGATATGAATGAATAAATCTATCATTACATGTGGGTTCCGAACAACTAGTGGGTAATCATATAATGTAAGTCAGCACAACTTAAAAACCCATCCAATGCCTTAACTAATTTTAGTGAGTGTGTGAATGAATAGCCACGACGTTAACCGATTCAGGTCCAAAAATAATACATTTGTTGGTTTTGAGAGGCCAGTGACACATACATCAATGTACATAAGAATCAAAATAATAAATATTGATGACAGAACTACTATGTGTAAGAAATCTATAGTTTTTTTATAAGGTGGAGGAGGAGGAGGATGAGGAAGAGGAGGAGGAGGAGGAGGAGGAGGAGGAGGAGTAGGAGGAGGAGGACGACGAAGAGGTTGAGGACGAGCAGCAGGAAGAGGAGGAGGAGGAGGAGGAGGAGGAGGAATAGGAAGAGGAGGAGGAGAAGGAGGGCAGGAGCAGGAGGAGGACGAGGAGGAAGTGGAGGAAGAGGAGGAGGAGGATTGGGAGGAGTAGGAGGAGAAGGAGGAGAAGTAGGAGGAGGAAGAGGAGAAGGAAGTGAAGGAGAAAAAAGAGGAGAAGTAATTGAAGGAGGAGGAGGAGGATGGGAAGGATAAGGAGGTGAAGAGGGGGGAGGGAGGAGAAGGAGGAGGAGGATCAGTAGGAGGAGGAGGAGGAGGAGGAGGAGGAGTAGAAGGAGGAGGAGGAGGTGGTGGAAAATGATTATTTTCTTACTATCGTTTGCCCTCATTATTTTGTAATGTTAGACACTGGAGAATAGAAAAACAATAAATCTCCATTACAAGAGAAATAACTGCAATGAATGAACATTACATTTGAGAATCGTAAACTACTTTAAGATACAAAGTGTCCCGCCGTCGTTCAACAGTAGAAGAGCAGCAATTGAAAGTATCGTCATTTGCCAATAATAAAAGAGCTGGCTGCGGTTGCCTTCTATGAATTAGTAGTGAGCTTGTTTTATCACGAGATGACTGTAGCTGGGTACTTAACGTACACGTGATCTCAAAGACTGCAAGCTAAGCACATGTGAACTTTTTCAAAAATATTGACCTTGATCGAGCGATTGATGATGTAGTCGATAGAAATGTTTTCGATTCCCTCTTTCACATTGGGGTCAACTATTACTGTTAAGTAGTCCTTCTCGTTACAGCAAACCAATTAATGAACACTAGTACAAGATCATTGTGACATGATAATGTTATGATTCAAACAACCATAACAGAGGAGAAGTCCCTATTCTAATGAGTATACGGATTGAACCTTCAACATTGAAATAGTGAAAACTTGCATTATGTGATTGAAATTTTGAAGAAACCCTCATTCTATAAAATTATTTGTTAGAGTCAATTTATTTAAACCGATTGATAAATTGTTTATCTACTAGACAGACTGTTCTTTAGTTTTTTTTTAAGAAATCAGATTTTTCAACTAGTTGTCTAGAACATTGTTCAATTCTGCAATCTTTTTTTCTTTTGTCAATATTCTGATAACACTATCCAGCTATCTTAGCTTAGGACTTATTTATTGAAATATAAGTTATAGGAGTTTATTGAAATTTGAGACTATCGTCTAATCTCTAATGGATGACAGGTTGTTAGCCAAGAACACTATATAAAACTCAGTCACGTCCGTTAAAATATTACTTCATAATAAATGGTTCGGAACCCACCTGAACCTTTGCTTCATTCATCTCTCACATTACTCACGCACAAATCTAGGGCTTATGTGGGCACCAATTGTTTTTTTTTCATTCTTCAGGGAGGAGTATGGAGTTGCACAGAAGTAATACTATGGTTGCGTTCCATAAGAATTGATAGAGCCACTCTTTTTTATAGTTTCAATATCAAAACTTGATATAATTAATATTAAATATTATAAGTTTGGTGAAGTTAAAAGCTTACATTAAGATTGAATGTCTGATTAAAAATAAAACATTCTTCAAAGAGATTCTTGAAAACTAAATTGATACAAGAATATAAAAATCAATTAGATTGATAGAAATGCTGAAAGTTATTGTTAAAAATTGACACAAACAGGTCAGAATGAGTTTTTACTATAATTTTATGAGGGCAAATCAGTTGAACTCTGTGATATAGAATATGCAGATTCATTGCAAAAAGGTTTAATGCTTCAATTTGTTAAAAATTTACATTAAAAACGCAAAAAAAACTGCAATATAAAGTCATTTTAATGATGTTTTGATGAAATCTAGTACCGGTTACCGGTACTCTATATGTCATGATAACACCATATATAGTTGCTGTAATCTTCTATTAGCCAAATTATCTATTGAAAAAATAAATAAAACAGAGAAATTCTTGATTTGTGTAACATTATAGTCAATGTAGTAATTAAATTAGTCAAAGTTCAATTACAGTACTATAAAAATTACCATCGTCCAACGGAATCACAAACTGACGTCATTCAATTGTTGTTAGTCATTATTGACATTAGTCATAATATGACATACATAACATATTATGATATGCATTTACATATTATGTAATCAAAAGAACTTGGTAAATTAAAAAAATATGAATTTGCAAACAGTTTCTTTTGTTAGCGTTTTTGATAATAATGGTATGAATTTGAGTTGGCAATTCAAATATTTCTGCCAATCTACACAATGATATAATATTCGTGAAATCATATTTGTTCAAAGTCAATTACTTTATATTAAAAAATATAAGAATAAAGACACAAATAAGTTTCAAGTGAACTTACTTCTTTGTTATAAAAAATAATCCAATAATAAAATAGCCTATTGTTAAAAAAGTATTTCTTTATTCATGCAATGCATCTAAACTACTTACAAAACCTGCAACACTATTCCATTTTATTTTTGTAGGTAAAGAAATATTCTTTTAAATGACTTTTATTCCCAATTTTGAAATAAATTTATATACCTGAGATACAATCTCCTACAAATTTCATAAACAACTAACTTAGATACTCAAATACAATAATGCTTAAATGATGATGACGCTTAATTGGATTCATATTTGAATTCAAATACAAACAAAATAATGAAATTTTGATTGCATAACAACTGTGTTACATAATGAAGTCTTATCTTCAGATAATTATGTCCAATAAAGTAATTACCGGCATTTTTTTTTAAATTTAAATGTCCAATTTCTCGAAAAATCATACAAATTGAGATAAAAAAGAAAAATTCTATACAGCCTGAGTTAAGGTATAACTCATGATTTTTTCAACTGCGTAGAAGTAACAATTGAACGGTTGGAAGAGAATTTTGTAAAAGAATTTGTTTACTGAGCTTGTTATATTCATTGAAAGTAAATTATTAAATATGATCCTCTTCAAATTTCGTAAGAGGTAATCTAAGGGAAATACCTAGCAGAACCCTCTGTACAAATTTCAAATCAATTAACTTCCTCAACCTTTTTTAACCTACAAAACGGTTTTCCAATGTATAATATAAAATAGTATACTCGTTTTATAATGCATTTTGAAATATTTCTCTACAAAATAGTTTCTGCGATATTTACAAACAAAAATGTAAAGTATAGGTAAGGTAAATATGTATGTACTTTATGAAGAATTTTATAAGAAAAAACATGCATAGTATGGAACTGCGTGGTTGAGGAATATAAATGAAATTTAATATCGTCAATTAAATCTAAAATTGAGTAATTATGTTAGAAAATCTCAGTCAACATACTTGAAAGAACTTAAATTTGTTTATTCTTCTCACCCAATTCCAGTTTGCTTTTTTGTCGGATTTATCAGCGGAGTTTTCTCGGGAAGAGACGCGGTCCCGGTTTTGTTATCAACATGATAGCTGACATGATCACTTTTGGATGTCATTTTAATGGCACTATCTGTAGCAAGTCACACGTAATAAACAAAACAGTAATGAATGAGTCTCGTGTTGGTGAGTGAATACGGTGTCAATTATTGTTTACATTGTTATGGAAAGTATACACACATGATGGCGTGAAGCAGCAAAGGTATCTGAGGAAGGAATCTTATTATGTAAGAGGTTTGCGTCCACCTCTACAACAGGTGAGCTGTGGAGGGGGGACTCGGAGAGTATAGAAGAACAAGAAGGAGAAGAACAAGTAGAAGAAGTCCCCCCCTATTCGCCCCGGGGGGACTAGCGAGTCGGCTGACTCTGGAATCCCCCCCAGACCTCCCACCACTCGTACCCAAGGACAGCTCCCGAGTCCATTCAGCGAATAAAGAGAGTAACAGTATTTGGTAGCCAATCTATTCTATTCTATTCTGTGTGCATCGCGGCTTCAACTCAACATTGACCGTCTGCACTGCATTCGTTCAGCAACTCACGAGCGCTCCACAGTCTGTTTAACTTGACTTTGAAACACCGGCACCGCGCTTCAAGTGTCAATTTGGAACTCTGAAAATGAGTGGGTACATTTAATAATGATAAATTCCATCAGCTTCCATCACTTTCAGCATTTATAATTTTCAGACTTAAAATCTAGTATAGGTCTCATTCCTAGCAAAAATAAGTGTTGATTCAATGATTTCAAGTGACAATTTTAATTTAGAACTCTTAAAATAATTTAATACATCAATCAATCATTCAAATATAGCATAAATTAGTTTCCAATATTTCCAGGATGTTTTTTCTCTAAAGATTTCAGGCATGAGTTTGATTGGTGGCTTCATGAAATTTCTAAAAACTTTACATCATCTACAAATAAGATCTACTTTCAAAGAGAATTTATATACCTTATCACTCAAGTATTATACTGTTATTATAATATTTGGCATTATAATATTATATTTATCATAGTAACTATGCTAACTACCTATTATAGTGCTATACTATTTAATATTATGAAATATTGCAATAATTATTTTTGCATGCAGATGAAAAATGGATGAGAAAGCTAGAACCCTTGGATGAGTTTAGCTTCAGAAACATAAAACTGAGATCAATTTCCTTTCAAAAATATAAATGTACTCGAATATGGTTTTTTCATCCAGAAAACCTCACAGTTCATTACAGGCCTAGAGGCCTACAGGTAACAAAATTTCGCTTATCAATAAAAACCCTTTGTAGTTGAACTCACTTTGGTTGAACAGGTATCAATTTGGTAGATGTTTCAAATCAATAGATGATAATTATATTTGATTTGATAAATAATTATATTATATTTGATTTCTGATTTTGAACAATAATTTATAGGAATGATTATAAGAGGGCATTATAATTGAATTGGTTAAAACCTAAAGGAAGGATGACAACGATTTGAATTTTTTTTAAACTGTTTAAAATGCTTTACATACTAGGCTGTACTATTCTAGGTAGATCAACCGATTGTGTTACTGTACCGTACTTAGAGAATCTCTTCAACCCACTTTCATGCACTTTTTATCCATTAGGCTCTGTATAAGGCATTCACATAGATAACTAGTTTTGTTCTATCATAGACCTAAGACTGATTCGAGTTTCCCTTCTAGTCCAAGTACACAGACCCTAATAGTTTACAGTTATTTTTTAGAAAAGAAGTGACATGCTAGTAAATTGAATATGGCTCACTCTGATCTATTTCTGTTTCAAAGAAGAAAAATGGTAGGCTACTCATATTGAATAAATCAACCAATTAAATAAGTTACAGCTCATTTTGTTCTATTTCTGTTACAAAGAAGTACAAAATTGTACTCATATTGAATACGGTACTTTCGCTCAACAAGATTTCAAATTATGTTTCTCTCAATCAATTATCATAAGTTAATTAATATAAAATTGATAAAGCATAACTATTTATACTGTGTATAGAAGTTTACACTTCCAGATTGAGTAAGCAATAGATTTTTTTTAGTTTTTGTCAATTTCAATTTTGAACTGTTTTTGCAAATTTGATAGCTTGATTCACGATATCAATTAAACTTCATTTCATATATTTGAATGCTAAATTTCGCTTACACGAACTCTCATATAGATCTAATAATATTAATAGGAATCAAACATACTGGAATAAACATATTATAACATCAAATTAATACAGATTCTGTTTCCGGTAAATTTCTTAAAATCGAAGATAGATTTTTTCTTTGAAATATTTTCTACCAAGAAAATCCATCTCACGGCAGAGTTACATGACAGAGGCCTGTTTCAAAAAAATTTAGGAGCCCTGTGATACAGGAAAAAAGCGGATCTTCAAGTTTTCAACATATAGAACTCTGTGATATTTATGTCTAGTTTTCCCCTATTTTTTATTTCTATTTTTATTATATGACTCCTAAATTTTCATGACAGGCTCCTAATTCTAAAAAAATACTACCTATTTCTACTCGCATTTGATAAGACTTGCCTGATAATCAAGTTAAAATCAGAGAATTGAATTTTCCATCAAATAGTTAACATTCGTTTGATCCGCATAATAATTATGTAAGCTACAACATAACATATTATGTTTTGTTCCAGGTGAGATACGTAGAGATTACTTTGGAGAGAGTGGTTTGGAAAAAGTATGTATGCTAGAATATTCGGATGGTAAGTGCAGAGCAAGTAGTTAATTGGTATGCTAAGGAGGTATGAATGTCTACTAATGAGTACTTTGAAGAGTGAATTTGTTTGTGAAACAAATGTCTGTGTCGAAATTTGGCAGAGCAGGGCGTTTAAAAGGATGCTGTGCGTTGAAATTATAGGTTATTGAAACGAGTGTGGAGGCCTGGGGATGGAATTTCGCATGTAATGAGAGAGTGAGAGAGATTAAGAGAGAAAACAGTAAGAAAGTATGTACATGATAGAATAAGGAGTGGAGGAGACACCATATGGTCTGCACGCAAATCAATTGGCTTTTGTGAATTCAAATTCGCAATCTCTTGCAAAAGATCGCCTCATTGTCACATTGGTACCTTGTCCTCGCATCCTGAATGTAATTTGTATAATCTACCTACGAAATCCCTATTGTGAGAACGATATTTTTTGACTATTGTTGGCAGCTGGAAGCTATAACTATTTCTGACAAAACATATTAGTCGCAAAAACCTTTGTTGTCTATCTACCTCGTGAGTGGAAAGTACCGGTACAGTTAGGCTAGGCGTACACCGGTTAGTCAAGACAAGACAAGACGAGATTAGTCACGTTTAGTCACAGTACTTCACATAGTTGCTTATGAAGCAACACACACCGATTAGTCATTGCATCGGTGTGTACAGCTTCATAAGCAACTATGTGAATTACTGTGACTAAACGTGACTAATCTCGTCTTGTCTTGACTAACCGGTGTACGCCTAGCCTAATAGTTGTAAGAAAAACCAAACAACGACCCTTTTTCACACTTTCTTCCAGTCTATCTTCTATCTACTAGCTGAGAATGACAAGTGTTTATTCTCAATTAGTTGGCTCTTTTTGCTAAGGCACCTAGATTGAAAACTAATTACTTTTTATTACAACTCATTACAGCTTTCCTCAATGCTCAAAGTGTATAAGAACTCGTCTTCTATATAACATTATAATAAAAATTAATATACATCTTTAATATTGATGCATCATGGTGGATAATGCATTCTGTTAGCTTTCTTCAATGCTCAAAGTGAATAAGAACTCGTCATCTAAATAACATTATACACAACATTATCATCAATGCATCATGGTGGATGAGTCCTTACACACGTTCAAATTTTCAATTGCAAAAAAAGCTGTAATAAGTTGTAATAGTAAAGTTAACGAAGCAAAATCTAGGATACCTACCAGCTGTATTCCGTGTACAAATCCTTCCTCAGTGAATCTCTACAGTATGCATGTTTATGTTTTATTTTCCACGCCTATTATTTTTCCTTCTTTTCTAAATGGACCTTTCGGTGTGTAGAATACTCATTGTTCTCTTCTTTACATCCTTCTCTCTCTTGCTTTGTTCTTTTTATCCTCTTCTGCTTATGGCTACTGAAGTTTATATTTTACCCGTTACCACTGAATACCCTACAACCTCGCCCCATCTTTCTCATTGCTGGGGTTTCTTTTGTCTCTCCCGTTGGAATGCGTTTACTTTGCACATTGTTTTCTCGTTTTTCTTTCATCGATTTCTGTCTTCTTTGTTTACTCCCATACCTACTCTCTTTCCTTCCTCTCCAAGAAAAATATTTATTCTATTAATTTTATCTATCGACTTCTACATTGTTATTATAGCTGAATAGCCACATACAGTAACTGTAATATTAAGTTACATTATTATCAATGCACGTTCTATTGAAGCAAATATTTCCAACTTTAAACTATCATCAATAACGCAAGTTCAGAACAAGAACCTATAAATTGTGATGTTTTATCACTTGAATAGTGACGTCAACTTAAATTATAGACTAAATTCTATAACACGTGTGATGAGCACAAATGATAACCACTACTTATAACTACAACAATTGTGTATGACAGACATTATTGTCTACACCTCCTATGACAAGTGACCGATTCTTATTCTAGGAAATTTATTGATAATAATTCATTATAGTGTAGGCAATAATGTCATAATTGAAAGAGGAAAGTATGAATTAAAAAGAACATGAAACACACCCATTTGTTAATTTTTTCCTTTCTGATATTCCACTTTTTGAATATTATTCTCTCAATTAAATTATTGAAAATCAAACAATGAACTGCGGTATTATTTTATCATTTACTGCTGACTCATTTTAATGCTAGTATAATGTAACTCAACCTTGATGTTCGGTTAGTTCAGCAATTCATTGATATTTTATGAATTAAGAATATTTATTTCTCAACAATGCAATTATCAATTACCATTTCACACTTCTATAAGGTTGTGATATTAGTACTACTATTAATTTTATTTATAATTATTATTTCAGTTATAATTTTTATTTTCAGAAACCGACGACCCTGAGCTTCTACTTAAACCCATGAAGGATATCACCTGGAAAAATGGCATCTCTGCAATCGCGTGAGTTCTATTTACTACTCATTAATGTATTTTATAACTTGATGAGAAAAACACTGAATCCCGTTGAAAATTTATCGTCAGAAAAGTGTTTGGTACCACAGCAGTTACAGGTAACTGGAAGAATTCCATTAATTTTTCTAACTTCATTTTTTTAATGAACTGTTATTTCTAGTCGTCAAATTGTTGAAAATTCTAGAATTTCAGTGGTTTAATCAAGATTTCATGGAGGTTATTGTTTAGAAATCGAATACATCATTAGTTCTAATTCATACGATAATATTATCAACCTGATAATTATAATATAAAGCTTTAGCAAGTTGCGACAAGTAGGCTATTTCTCAGTTTTCGCTATACCCATCGACACAATCAATACAATGTCATGAGTTAAATAAATCAATATTCACATTTCATTATTTAGAAGTGTTCCAACATCCATTATTCCATCGAAGTAGCTTGATAGTCAGCGCAATAGACCTTTGATACGTATAGAAAAAGAGAATTATGAGACATGGGGCCAATACTTTTCATATGAATAGAGTGAATTGTATGATAGTCCATAACTTACCGTATTTTAGCAAACTTCCAACTAAAATTGATTAAACTTATTTGGCCTGATTGGAAAAAATGGGTATTTCGACTTTTGAACATTTTAGATGGTACACAATTCGCAATAATCTTATAATAGAGACATTTAGTAAATGTGAGTTCAAATTGTAGTGCTGTGAATCTATAAATCAAAAGGATTCGATTTAGAAGATTTTTCGGAACTGATAAGTTGAAATTCAGTGTTGGAATAAATTATGTTTTCCATATTTCCCATTGGCGAAAATTAGATGATTCGGCGAGGCGGAACACCCGAAAGAGTCTCCCCGCCATGAAAAGCCATAAGCTTAATAATAATAGTGAAATTAATCTTGAATTTTAACCACATAACTTCAAATAATTCTAACTATAATCTAGACCAATACAGCACTGTACCAAGAGTCTAAATGATAAAAATTCGAATTCTGAAGAGAATTCAAGTAAAAAAGTGGAGAACAAAATCTAACTCTTGAAACCTTATTAATCAATCATGATTTTGACGTTATTGCCCACAAGCTTCATTTGTTTCTGAACTGAATATTCTGCAATTAAGTTTATTCACGTGGTATAATATTGTCCCGTAACAAGTTTTCTTTCAATTGCATTTATCGAGCAATAAATTACAAATAGATTTATGATAAATAATTATCATTACAATCTAATGATTGTGTGAACAATAATGATAGATTTATCGGTGAAACTAATAATAGGAAGTATTATTCTTGAATAGAATAGGTCTTGTATAGGCTTAAAAAAGAAAGCCGTCCTTGAAGTTCAAAAGTAAGTTCATAGTTGCTTTCAATCATAAATCTTGCATGGTCATTAACTTTCATACTCCTATGAAATTTATAGGGTGTAAATCAATGGAAAATGCATATTGCAAAGATGAAACTACTGCTTTTACGACTCAGTCATTTACTTTCCTTCGATTCCATTTCACAATACTATAGGCTTGTTCATGTTATAATGTGTATTGTATCCAACAACGGTATACTGGTACGGTACAGAGTTCCAGTATTTGTATATCAGTACCAATATTATATTGCTTACTTTGGATGATATTGAATAAAATTATACAAGTGGCCAGACTATTTTTGTAGCTAAAATTTGAAAATGAAATACCAATAACGGATGCCCCTTTTATTGCATCTACATAGAAAGCTGCATGGTATATTTGGAAAACAAATCTTTGGAATTAGAGATTTTTGTGATCATCAATTTACTGATATAGATCAGATTTGAAGGTTTGTTAACATATCTGTCGAAAATAGTGATAAGCAGATGAACTCCTTAAAATATTTTATCAGTTAGTGTTGATACAGCCAAACTCAAAATAGATTGGCTTTACAGAACAGTTGTTACTCTATTTTGACTAGTTTATCGTGATAAGAGACATCTCACAAATGCGACTAGTCTACCAATTACAGCTTTTAGATGCACACCGATGCAATGACTAATCTGTGTGTTGCGCATCTATTTATTTGTTTAATCTCGTCTTATCTTTTTGACTATGGGTAGACACCCAAGTAGGGTTATTCACTTATGAGAACACAAACCAATCCTGTGATAGGACTCACTGTGTAGTTTGTGTTTGTCTCTCTTAAAACTACGCCTAGTAAATGAATGATGCTAATGAATCGTAAGTTACTAAAGTTAGTTGAAAAGGCATAGACATAATCAATAGCATTACCTACAGTAGTTCGTGATAATTGAAGTGAATAGGCTACCGGTAGGCTACTTGTAGTAAATTTTCAGTGAATAAATTTACAGCTAGTACGCAAAGGTTTTCTATAGTGCTATATACCTTTCCACCTACGTTGAATTTGAATGAGCAATAAACATCTCACTTGTCCAAAATTTCCATTAAGGGTATCGTACTTGAATAACGGTGGTGAAAGTTGATAAGAGTTATTGGCATCTATGGCCCGCAAATCTATGTAAAGAGCTGTTCGGAGCCAGTGAGTTTCAATACAGTAGAATTAGTAATTTGTATATATCTCATAAACTTTGTGTTCTCGTACAAGGCTCGTGCCTTACAGAGTGAGCTGATGTTATCGACTTCATACAACACAATGATATTTAGAATTTTCTCAAGCAAAGGATTCATTTTAAGATTATCATCAGGAATTAGCATTTTATGATATACAGTGAAATAAATAAAGTTCGTTATTAGTCATGAAGTCATGAATTTAATAATCTGAACAGTAAACATGACTAATAAAACGTGTAAGCTTCGTACCAATTTTTGTAAAAATACCGTTTGATACATTCATAGTAAAAACACTTGGATGTTGTCAAATATCACATTTATGAGAGAAATTTACAAACGTGTTTCAGCATAATTGTGCCATCTTCAGTGTACTAGGAAACTAAACGTTTGTAGTAATTTTTTTTATAATATTCATTCAAATAGGCCAATACATGAAATATATATTTATAATCATGTGTCAGCAGAGAACTGAAATTCAGAAATGAACTGAGATCAGAAATGAACTGTAAGAATTGCCCAAGAAACTTGAAAATAATTATTAATTAAAATTTCGAATCAAATTAGCATATTAGGCCTAAAAGATCTGATTTTGAATTTTTGAAAACAATCTCTTCAACTCAAGTGAAATTGTGAATAGTCTTAATTGAAGAATAATATGAATATTAGAATATTTAGACAAGAAGAGATCAAACTGATTACTTGGAAGTGATTCATTCACTCCTCGAACCCTTTGATAATTTTAGAACTATTTATTTATTTTCTGTAAATAACGTGAGTTATCAATTCACTTATTGAACCTTCCTTGAATAAAATCACATTTTTGATAAATGCCAATTTTCTATTTTCATATTATTGAGTTATGATTAAGCACCAATTATTATTGAACAACTGAAGTAATTTCCGGTTCACTCATACTTTCTACTAAACAATTTCACATATTTGCTGAGAAATTTTCAAGGGCTTTGAACTTCTGTAACATTTTTTCTATCGTCAATGCAAAACTGAAGTGCTATCACTTGAATCCAGTTTAATCCTAGAGAATAGTGAGACCATTGATAAAAACACGCTGCTTCAAGACAATAGACAGTGTACGTTATTTGGGTATAATAATTGGTTTGGGTGTTTGTTTCGTTCCGTGAATAAGCCTTTCAAGTATTTTTCACCTTCAAGTGGCGATACTCCACTAAATAACGCTATAATTATTAGAAATTTTGAAGAGGCCATAAAGAAATTGCGATAAGCTGTTGATCAAACCCTAATGAAAGTTTGCAAACCTTCAGACAGTTATTCACTTCTATAATACGGCGGGATCAGCTTATTTCTTGGAGTTGGATAGTGAAGTTTGATTTTATTTGTGACTAGTGATAGTTAAAGTATTTAATTTGCTGACTGGTAATATTTTTCACCATGTCTTCTGTGAACAGATGCTCTGGACAGGAGAAAAAGTCGACAATTACAAAGAATGGAACCACTCAGAAAGACCAGGAGGCTGCTTTCTATGACCCATTCACGAGTAGGAATGTACCTCATCCTACATCGTAAGTTACATGAGAATTTCAGTGTTCAATGTTCACTCCTCTGTTCGTTTATTATTATCAAATTTATTTCCATTATTTATAAAATACGATTTTATTGTGAATTCTATCAAACTCTTCTAGTAGTTCAGACTGCTACTTTTCTAAACTTATATCATTACCAATAAAATTCGCGATAAAATTTTGCGATTCTTCGCAAAACAATTGCCTTGATTCAGTAATGAGAAATATCACTATAATAAGGCAACACAGTATTCATTAAATATGACATAAATAATACACATCAGAAATATGCATTAAACTCTACCTCGATTTAACTTATTCTAATTCACACCAAACTTTACCGTTCCTTCTCTAAAAAATAATTCACTCCTTAGTAGACGAGAGTATTATATTATTATTCTGTACAGATAACAGATATCAATCCGCTTACTTGTGTTGAAAATAATCACAATTTTGAATAGGATACAGTAAAATAAAGTGTAACAGTTTTGAATGATCTAGGTACTTAATTATTCATATAAAAGCAGTTTAGCTGCATGTCGAATTAACATGAGAAATATTTATGTATTACATATCTATGACATTTTTGGAATAACGTATGGAATGTTTGATACTGAAATTTTTTAAATAACTTGTAACTTTTTGAATATTGAATTGATGAAAATGTTGTGTAGGCCTATCATATAAATTCTGTAACTTAATAGTGCACTGTATTAAGAGTTGGTTGTAATTCTGGTTCATGGATCTGAAATGTTGGAGAGCGGAAAGAGTTATTGGAAAAGTTGGAGTACAATTATAATTATGCAGAGAAATCGATTGGGCTCCATCAATGTGATTATGTGAAAACAAAAGCGTAGTAAATGCAATGATTCGCGTAGCAGATGAACTTTATTGAGATGAATAACTTCAGCAATTGATAAGAATTACAAGTTTTATAATGATTACAAATAAAGTTCAAGACCGAAGAGAATGTTGAGTTTATGCATTTGAATAGCAAAGGTAGACAATTGAACATTCTAGAGGCTCTGGAAATAACCAGGGTAACTAGGAATGATCCAAATTACAGTTTAAATGACCAGATTCATTTCAACCAGTACAATACCGCAAATCTAGTTTTATCATAAGTCTAAGTTTCTTTGTCATTGAATTTTCTTGCTTCAGTATTTTTATTCCACATTGTTTTCTTCAAGCATTCCATTATTATTTCATTTGTTTTTGTAAATTTCAATTACCTTTCTTTGCTATGTTAGTTGTTTGAACCGCCATTGCTGTGATGTTTGTAGAAACCGCCCATTGTGGGAGGAGCTTATCTAGGCCAATGGCAGTCGTTCACCTGACAGGCCACTCAACTGCCAATCACAGCGCTCGGTCACTAGTATAAATTCTGCTGCACTGTACTTTAGTTAGGCTAGGCTTACACCGGTTAGTCAAGACAAGACAAGACGAGATTAGTCACGTTTAGTCACAGTAATTCACATAGTTGCTTATGAAGCAGCACACACCGATGCAATGACTAATCGGTGTGTGTTGCTTCATAAGCAACTATGTTAAGTACTGTGACTAACCGTGACTAATCTCGTCTTGTCTTGTCTTGTCTTGACTAGGCGTACACCGGTTAGTCAAGACAAAACAAGACGAGATTAGTCACGTTTAGTCACAGTAATTCACATAGTTGCTTATGAAACAGCACACACCGATGCAATGACTAATCGGTGTGTAGTGCTTCATAAGCAACTATGTGAAGTACTGTGACTAAACGTGACTAATCTTGTCTTGTCTTGTCTTGACTAACCGGTGTACGCCTAGCCTTATAGTTCATCAGAGATTGATAATGGTGTTACAACCGAAACTGCAGTAACTCGTTTATTAAATACGTGGTTTTGAAATCAAGTCTTCTTGATCAGTATTACAAATAAAATCACCCAATAATCTTGAATTCAGATTACAGTACCTAGATTGTAGTAGATGAGTAACTAATTCAACTATTATAAACTGTAGATTGAAGCTACGAAATTTAGCTTTAAGTTTAATGCCCGGTTTTTCAGTCGCTCAATAGACAGTTTATGGATCCAATAGCACTATTGAATCAATAACCATGTGTTTTCAAATGCAAAAAACAGTTATTGATTCAATAAGTTTATTGAACGACTGAAAAACCGGGCATAATATCAGTAGACCTCCCTACTAAATTATTAACAGACTATAATTAAATTAAATTCAATTTATAGAGGGTGTGAATATTTACTAATATTTATTTAATAAACAGATGTTCAATATTTCAGAGACTTCGAGACGTTTGTGCACCTGCTGAAAGGCAGCCTCGGTACAGGCATGTTAGCGATGCCAATGGCGTTCAAGAATTCCGGATTGTTTGTCGGGCTTGTGGGATCGATAGTGGTCGGTTACGTCTGCACCTACTGTGTCCACATGTTTGTGAGTGGTTCAAATACAAAACATTTGTAAGAATATGTTTATAATTAATCTATTTTATATCATGAGGACCTACATGTAGACAATACCACTGATAGCATTTATCGATACTGATAATGGGAGATCTTTTATTGAATTTATTGACCTTAAATGAATGAGATCTCTTATGGAACACTACTTGAGTTGTTTCAAGTACTGCACTTTTGTAAGATGCAAAGGTACTTGAGTGCCTGCTCTATACAACAGGAGATAAAATAACAAAAATACAGGACAGTATTAGAGAACCACATTAATATAATTGTACACTTATCACAGTCATTTCCCAGCAAATGATTCAGGAATAATGTATAAATTATGATGAATAGATTGTAATTTATTTGATGTTTGAAAGTAATTAATTTTAATGACGATTGTAACAAGAAAAATTATAAAGAAAGTTGCATATAGCAAATCAATACAGTAAATAAAATATTATAATTTATAATATTGAAATAAAATTTATACTGTATAAAAAAAATTATATTATAAATATATAGAAAAAAATATATTAATTTTATGATCAATGGAAGAAGAAAGATACATAGAAAGTTGCATGCAGAGAATTAATAAATACATTTTAATTAATAATTATATATATATTATTATACTGTCGTTTATTTTTGTTGATTGGGTCACTGAAAGAAGGAACCCGGTATGCAACCCGCTCATCCCCTGAAAGTACTAGCATGAGGCTGTAGCCTACTTGTACTGTATATTGTATTATACTGTCGTATATTTTTGTTGTTTGGGTCACTGAAAGAGGGAACCAAGTATGCAACCCGCTCAACCCGCTCAAATATATAATTATAAATTTTATCGTACCTTTGCCGCACTATTGTAAGAACTGCCATAATTATGTACCACCGTGTATTTTGAGCGATCTTCCGTAACAAAATTTATTGTTATTACAGCGAAGTAATTGTTTACAGTACAGCGAAAAAATAACTTGATTTCGTTTTTTCCGATTATATTCAAAATAATAATATGTTGTGGGAAGTCCTAGGTCGTATAAAAGAAGTTATTCATTCAAGTTGGACTTTATTTAATTCAACTTTTCATTGAACTTTTACCAATTTACCTCGTTTTAATTCAGACACAGAGCTTGGTAAAGAATAATTCACATTCACATTCTATTGGAAACTGAAATCCTCATTTTTTCAGGTGAGAGCCTCGCATGTTCTATGTCATAGACACCAGTTACCTGCTATAGGTTTTCAGAAGATTGTTGAGCTTTCATTTCTGGAAGGTCCTGAATGTTTGAAGAAATTCTCAAAAGCTGCTGGGTAAGCAAGATTCTACTGCATCATTTGCATTTAACAACATGAACGATTAATTCCATAGCTATAGGCTAATGCCCGGTTTTTCAGTCGCTCAATAGACAGTTTATGGATCCAATAGCACTAGTGAATCAATAACCATGTGTTTTCAAATGATAAAAAAAGGTATTGATTCAATAAGTTCATTGAACGACTGAAAAACCGGGCATAAGAATGTAATTTTGATAATGAAAAAAGAATAACAAATGAAATCGATTATTAAAGTGTATTAAGTAGCCTACTATGATACCATTAGTTTTCAGAAGAATTAATTGAATTCTCTTTACTTTGCTAGTGACTTTCAATTTTGATTTCAACATCAATAATTGAAATGATTGAATGATCAATAATTATTCTCCACGGGATATATCCTGTACAAAACTTTCACATGACAAATTTTGAACTGTCTGCTTATCATTGTTTGCAGATACGTCATCAACTTTGGTTTACTAACGGAGCTGCTCGGAGTTTGCAGTGCATATGTTCTATTCGTGGCTAAATCTATGAAACAAGTGAGTTACAAATATTATGATACAGCTCTTGAATTAGGAACTTGATTGAATACATGTCATTATCATCCCCTGCAATTAACTGTTGCAAACAATTGTGGCAAATGAAATAATTGTAGTAGCATACCCTTCCAAGCTTACACCTAGTAAATAGTTGTAAAGTTTGAACAAATTTTGAAGAAAAAGCAGTGTAAATAAAGTCTTGCTAAGACTATGAATGAGATACGATGTAGGCCTAGTTGCTAGTATACATAGTATAGTATACATTAGTATAGTACCTATAGATTTATAGTATAGCCTAGTATAAATTGAATCTAGTACTGTACACAGTTAATATGCTATCACTAATTCATTCTATTCATATTATTCCATTTAATATGACAAACATATTCATACAGAAGACATGTGAGTTCTGCTACATTTCACTACAATCCTCATCCGTGGCTAAGCTTGGTATACTTAAGCCGGGTATATTTCCTATGGGACACATTATACCCGGCAATGACCGGTTAGTACACCACGCTTCGCCACGGATCCTCATCATCAGAAGAAAAATGTCTTACCTCAAATGTAATGTCTGAAATGTAATGCCTTGCCTTAAAAATGTCATACGCTTACCATTAGAAGTAGCCCACTACTTTTTGATGAGGTGGCATTATCCAAGGTGGCAACAGTCTCAGTCTCAATCGTGTGATTTATGACAGCCTCAGTCTAATTTGAGAGTCAATTAATCGTTCAAAATAATATCACTTAAGAATCAATTAATGGGAATCAAGTAGTAAATTGATAAAACAATTTATTACTCAGCTAGTAACTGTCTATTCTTTCTCATAGTTCAATGTTTTGCTTGCCCAACTGAATTTTCGAATCATCAGAAAAAGGACTGTGTTTTTATATTAGGACGAGTTTTGGTCAGTGATTCAATTCATTATAATATTTCAAACAGAAATGGCCTACATATATGCTTTGTTTTGCAGATAGTGGAATACTACTGGCACGTTGACCTGTCCGTCCAAGTTTACATGGCAATAATGCTGCCCGTGCTAGTAACCATCAACTTGACAAGAAACTTGAGGCACCTGACTCCGCTCTCAATGATCTCAAACGTCCTCTTCTTGCTGGGAGTTTTTGTCTCTTTCTACTACATTTTTGAAGACTTGCCGCCCATCAGCTCTAGACCCGCCTCGTTTTCATCTTGGGGCCAATTGCCGCTTTTCTTCGGCACAACTATCTTTGCGCTTGAAGGCATCGGTGTGGTGAGAACTATTTTAGTATTCAAATTCATTTCGATTTTCAAAATGTGTATAGTTTTTTCAATGATGATAATCGAAATTATACGAAACAGGAAATTGATTAGTTAGGCTAGGCGTACACCGTTTAGTCAAGACAAAACAAGACGAGATTAGTCACAGTACAGTACTTCACATAGTTGCTTATGAAGCAGCACACACTGATGCAATGACTAATCGGTGTGTGTTGCTTCATAGTTTAGTCACAGTACTTCACATAGTTGCTTATGAAGCAACACACACCGATTAGTCATTGCATCAGTGTGTGCTGCTTCATAAGCAACTATGTGAATTACTGTGACTAAACGTGACTAATGTCGTCTTGTCTTGTTTTGACTAACCGGTGTACGCCTAGCCTTATATTCAAAGGGAATTTATGTTAAACAGCTATCCATTCATTAATTCAATATTTAAATAAAATTTATTTTTCGATCCAAAGCTTCGACTCATGAATGATTTCATCAATGACGATAACTGAAATAAGATTGAAGATGAGTGTTGTTAAATGATTTTGCGTTGTAGAGAAATAATAGGTACAAAAATAGCATATACTGTGTCTTGCAACACTTGGAAAGAGAATATTCGAGTAATATTGAAAAAATGAACAATTCTTCAAACTACTCAAAAGTCTTGTCAAAGATTTGAGCAAGTGTCACCTTCGAAGTCTTGTCAAATTTTAAACAAGATTTCAAACTTTCCAATTTCATTTTATTTGGTGATAAATTTCATCGCTTACATACGCTCTTCGATGAAGCATATATTTTTTCCTGCTTGGTCAATTAGTTTCTCTATTCTCAATTACTGTTTCATATTCTCTATTCTTGGTCAGTTATTATTTATATATTCTTTTCTAGCTCGTTTGTTTCATTATTGCCCGGTTTTTCAGTCGCTCAATAGACAGTTTATGGATCCAATAGCACTATTGAATCAAAAACCATGTGTTTTCAAATGAAAAAAAAGTTATTGATTCAATAAGTTTATCGAACGACTGAAAAACCGGGCATATATCGTGTCTGAATGCGTAGACCTGTGCACCGTATAAGATCGAATTTTTAATCGAAAAATAGAGCATAAAATCTTGTTTAAACATTACAAGATTTCAACAGTTTTATTTTCAAATCTCTGACAAGATTATATGAAGCGATTGATAGAAATAGTTTAAAGTTTAAAATACTATTGAACCAGATATTGTCAAAGATAGATTGGATGAGATCAAACAAGACTTGTGAATTATCTCAAATCTTGTCAAATACGGAATTGAACAAGTTTTCAAAGGGATTTGGAGCTCTTTCATGTCATTGATAAAATTTCGATCATTTTTTATTATAGGCTACGCTTTAAAAATGCAATATAAAAAACATCTACAACACAATATTGTGATCAATAATGTGTGATAATAATTTTGCAGGTTATGCCACTGGAGAACAATATGAAAAATCCCAAACACTTTATCAGTTGCCCAGGAGTGTTGCACATTGGAATGCTGTTTTTGATTATACTGTACGCCATCACCGGATTCTTCGGCTATCTGAAGTATGGAGATAAAGTTGAAGCCAGCATCACACTGAACCTGCCTGTCGAAACTATGTAAGTACCCTACCGTAGATTGCTCATTATTAGTATTCGCAGAATTAATCTTATCTTCAGAGCGAGAAAATTAGTGAATAGTATTTATTCTCTATTTATCATACATGAAGTAATATTATATTATTTACAAATAAAAATATTATTGAAGTGGATTCAATGAAAAACTTTGGAGATGTTCATATAATTCTGGTAGAAAATTATTTCAACCATTCAAAACTCTAATAAAACTGATTTTTCTATTTACTAGTTACGGTAGACTACTATAGTTCGAATAAAACCATAAAACTAGTTGTCCCTTGGCCTGGTCCTCAAGAACCACTCACTAGAAACGTTTTTGTCAAAAAGTCCGATGTCCGAACAGCTGACCAATTGATTCAATGACTCTTTGAGTAGTTGTGAAGGTGATATTGTGGTAGTTCATAATTAATGAAAAGACAAGATGTTGTCAAACCACTGATTTATTAGAAAATTGAGATACCGGTTTCGGTTGTTACACCATTATCAATCTCTGGTAAACTGAAAAATTTATTTAACGTACAGAGCAGCAGTATTTATACTAACGGTAAAGCACCGCTATTGGTAGACGCTCTAGCCAATGACCGTGAACGGCTGCCATTGGCCTAGACAAGCTCCTCCCCGATTATCCTGTTATCACAGGAGCTTGTCTAGGCCAATGGCAGCCGTTCACGGTCATTGGCTAGAGCGTCTACCAATAGCGGTGCTTTACCGTTAGTATAAATACTGCTGCTCTGTACGTTAAATTTTCAGTTTACCAGAGATTGATAATGGTGTAACAACCGAAACCGGTATCTCGATTTTCTAATAAATCAGTGGTTTGACAACATCTTGTCTTTTCATTAATTATGATTCAATGATGCTAACATTGAATCAGATGGTCAGCTGTTCGGAAATCGGACTTTCTGACAAAAACGTTTCTAGTGAGTGATTCTTGAGCATCAGGCCAAAAGACAACTAGTTTTATTCCAACTATAGGTAATTCATCCTAGAATAATTATATGCACCTAAGGTACCATCCTAAAATTGTATGAACATCTCAAAGCTTTTCCATTAGCCCAAGTTCAAATAAATTTTTCAAATACTTTACCAATATCTATGTATCAATGTATGGGTAGAGTATGATGGATAATGTAATAATATCAGTATTAGGCCTATATTTGAATAGATGTAACTGTCGTATCGGAATGCATACGGTAATTTTTATTCCCTATCATTATCTTCTATGTGCGACTCCGATACGAAAGCTATATCTATTCAATTTCTCCTTTTTTCGTCTTTCCTCAATACAAAATCACTAGATACTAGATAGTACAGTACTTCTATATCACAGTGAGTTCTAGAACATCCTTGAATCATAAATTATGATAACATCTCCAAACTTCCTCATTAAATCTGAATTCTGAAATCTAATTTTGCAAATATCACTACTTTACCGGTATCAGATTCATTTGACGCTTGGCATTAGATAGAGAGATATTATTTCTTTGACATCGTACTCTACGGTCATCAGCAACGTCAAGAATAATATCTCTCTATCTATCTATTTAATGCCAAACGTCAAGTAAATGAATCTGATTACATGTATCTATGTATTCTCTTTTTCCCCTCTTTCTTCAATCCAAAATCAGTAGACACTATAGATAGTACAGTACTCCAATATGTGCCTTGTAGGAATGGTGTAATTAAATGGCTGCGATTTATTTCTCTTGTTACAGGCTGGGGCAATTTCTGAAAACAATTGTAGCGATTGCAGTGTTCCTCACCTACTTCCTGCTCTTCTACGCGGCCATGGATCTGCTGGGCATTGTCAATGGCCGAAGATTCAAGACTCGACCCCTGTTGAAAGAGAACATTGTGCGAATCTTGACCGTCCTTGGAACAGGTGATTATTATTAGATGTTACACTACAGTGGCGTATTCTGATCAAGGCTAGCTAGGAAGCCCAACTTGTTTCAAGAAATAAATATTTTTGCAGATATATATATATATATTAAGCAGGTATAAAGTTTTGAGAAACAGTAGTGGCGTTAAGTTCCAGAATCAAATTAAGCGTGTGCGACGAAGCCAAGTACGCAAAGCTAGCTCGTTCGCCCAGAGCTAGTTCAGAGGCCCATATCGACTATGTTATTCTCTCCGATGCATAGATGAGGCGTGGGGTGGGAGTCAATTTGTTTATCATTGCAGTGAGAACAGTGACTCAGAACTAGCTCCCTCATCAGCTGTTTGTACCACTTGAACCACCGGGCATCTTCTGTATAGCAGCACTCATTTTTGACTTAGGCTAGGCGTACACCGGTTAGTCAAGACAAGAGAAGACGAGATTAGTCACAGTACTTCACATAGTTGCTTAGGCTAGGCGTACACCGGTTAATCAAGACAAGATTAGTCACGTTTAGTCACAGTAATTCACATACTTGCTTATGAAGCAGCACACACCGAAGCAATGACTAATCGGTGTGTGGCTTATGAAGCAACACACACCGATTAGTCAATGCATCAGTGTGTGCTGCTTCATAAGCAACTATGTGAATTACTGTGACTAAACGTGACTAATCTCGTCTTGTCTTGTCTTGACTAACCTGTGTACGCCTAGCCTTAGCCAATTCAGCCAGATATGAAGATGAAAGGAAATGAGATATTGAATAATATCTTATTGCAATTGAATAGCTGCAATATCTCATTTCCTTTCATCTTCATTAATATTACCTCTACAATTCGAAGGTTCGGCAGAAAACCCTTTATTATTCGAAGTTTTGCAGTTTTCGGATCTAATTATAAATAGAAGTTTTAATAAGAGAACTTTAGTAAATCGGATTTGCATGCTACAGTATTTATGAATCTGAAAATGTGTTTTGAACCTCTATAAATTGAAGTATTTTAAGATGAACCTTTAATTCGTACCTCGATACTTGGTAATACCAAAGACGATAGGAAACTAAGGGCCGGTTCATGAGCTCGGGATTTAGCTAAGTCCTAGACTAAAACGGGTGGCCACCGTAGCATCGACAAACGTTAGCCTCGAAACTATGTACTAAGGGCTCTCTATGCTGCTAAAACCCACTAACCTTTTGAGACAAATGTATACCGGCCCATAGTATTCTAATTGTCTCTGGTAATACCATACTTGATAAATCGAATTTTTGCCGTTCCCCTTGAGATTCGATTTATCAAGGTTCCACTGTATTCTGTATGAGGATTCTGGAGGAGTCTAAGAAGTCCTCTGCACAAGGATTCAGAGTTTATTTTTTTACAGGGATTAGGATTACCTGTAGGATTATACCTATTGAAATGGTGATGATGAAGATGAATTTGACTCGTGTATTGGAATTTATCTGAATTGCGATTTTGTATTTGTGTTTCAGTGGTTGTCGCCGGTCTATTCCCGAACCTGGGCCCATTCCTGTCTCTGATTGGCGCTTTCAGCCTGTGCGTGGTTGGCCTAATATTTCCACCAATAATCGACACGCTAATCTATTATAAAGAGGGGCTCGGCCGCCTCAAATGGCGGTTAGGGAAGAACGCTATCATACTGTCGTGCGGTGTGTTAGGTTTGGTCACCGGCACCATGATTAGTCTTCAGGAGTTTGTCGAGTCGATGGGTGGATCGTGATCACGTGTCACGTCTCTCGGACCGATTCAAAAACATGAAGACCAACCACTAGCAGCTATCGATCGACCATTCATCGATTCAAACAATCGATTCAACTATTGATCGATTGAAACTATCGACTGGTCGAATTAGTTGCTGTTTTGCAGCTTGCTCTGCTCGACACCGCAAGCCACATTTGAATTTTCAACTCATGAATTTCTAAATTCAGACAAATTCTTGAATTGGATAACTAAATTCAATTGTTAAGGCTTGAATAGAAGGTCACAAAGGTGTTTGCCGTCTTATTCGAATGTATATTAGATAAAATTTACCTGCAATCAATTGCCATTTTATGTTTCTTATGGCAAAAAGTTTGAGAACGCTTATGATTTGGAAGTAGCTCTGTGCAAAACTTAGAACGGAGTAAGGAGCCTTATATATATATATATTGTAGAACTGTCCAAAGACAGGTATCAGAACAAACTTCTCCACTTTTCACGATCTTGAGCAATTTCCTTGATGTCTTCATACGTCCTTCCTTGCAATATGTCTGTCAGCATTCCAAATCGTCTTCTCCCTCTGCTTCTTCTACCCTCAATCCTTCCTTCGATTATCCTCCTCTGAATACAATCCCTTCTCAGAATGTGACCTAACCAACCAGCTTTCTTCCTCTGGATTGTTCTCAGTATACATCTCTCCTCTCCCACTCTTCTCAAAACCTCCTCATTCGTAACCCTATCCGACCACTTGATATTTTCCATCCTTCTCCACAGCCACATCTCGAAACTCTCCAAATATCTCTCCTCTCTCTTCCTGAGAGTCCATGTCTCAGACCCATACAACACCACACTCCAAACATAACATCTTGCGAATTGTTTTCTCAACTTTAATGGTATTCCTCTTGCTGTTAAAAGATTTTTACTTTCAAAAAAGCTGATTTCCCCATGCATATCCGCGCCTTGATTTCTTCAGTACAACTACCGTTTGCAGTCACCAAACCGCCCAAATACTTGAACTTTTCAACCTGTTCCAAGTCTTCTCCCTCCAATCTTATCATCACTCTACCCTCTGTTTTTGCGATTCGCATAACTTTGGTCTTGGAAATATTTATATTCATTCCATACCTTTCTCCAGTGTTGGATATGCTTGTAACCATTCTTTGCAGCTGTACCTCAGACTCAGCAAATATAGCTTGGTCATCTGCATACTTTATGCTTTTAAGATTCTGATCGCCAACCTGCACACCAGTCGCATCTCCCAGGGCCTCGTCAAGAAGATTCTCTGCATACAGGTTGAATAAGGCCGGTGACATACAACAGCCCTGCCTCACACCTCTCCCAATCTGCACCTCCTCCGTCTCCTCACCATCCACCCTCACAACAACCTTCTGTCCCTTATACAATTCTCTTATCAATCTCCTGTCTTTCCAGTCAAGTTCAATCTCCCCCATAATTCTCATCAGAATATTCCAATCCACTCGATCAAAAGCTTTCTGCCAATCAATATAGCACACATACAATTCCCTGTTGGCATCCAGCATCTTCTCTGTCATCAGTCTCAGGCAGGCCATGGCATCTCTTGTCCCTCTTCCTTTTCTGAAACCAAACTGATCGTCTCCAATATGTCTCTCAATTCTGCTCTCAATCCTTTTCATCACAATTCTTGTTATTGCTTTCGTGAAATGACATATGAAACTAATGGTTCTAAATTCTTCACATTTTCTTGCATTCTTCTTCTTGGGAAGAGGAAGCAAAATAGTTTTCAATAGTTCTTCCGGCCATACTCCTGAGTCATAAATGGTGTTCATGAGAGAAGTTACTCTGACTACTGCAACAGGTCCTAGTGCTTTAAAAGCTTCTGAGGGTATATTGTCAGTTCCCATGGCTTTATTGCTTTTGAGCTCCATGAAAGCTTTTTGAACTTGACTCTCTGTTATTTTTGATCCTTGGTTGATCTCCTCAAATATATCCTGATCTTCCACATTATGCATATTCTCATTAGCATTTGAGTCGTACAACTCCCTGATATAATCCACCCAAATCTCCTTATCCTCAGCCGTACTTGAAGCCATCTCTCCATTCCTCTTCCACATTCCCTGCTTGGAAATATTTCTAGTTTTTATTTGTGTCAAATCTCTAACAATCTTGTACATCTCCTCAGTTCTATTGTATCTTTCCAGATCTTCAATTCTCTTACATTGTTGCTTCATCCACTCCTCTCGCGCTCTATCAGTTTCTCTTCTAAGTTCATTATTCAGTCTCCTATATTGAGCCATAGCATGCTGCGAGTTACCACTCTTCCATTTCCTCCTCTCATCCATCTTCTCCAACATTTCCTGCGTTATCCATTCCTTTCTCGCCACTCTCGTTCTTCTTCCAATATTATTCTCAAGAGACCCTAGAATTGCATTTTTCACCTCACTCCACTCCTCAATCGCATTATATCTTCGAGTACTCTCCCGCAGAACATCATCGACCTCTGTATAATAAGCCTTATATGGTGATGCTATTTCATATAGAAATATGAGCTCACTTTTGTAGTAATTAAGAGAATTTCCTACTAAGAAACTGTACAATCTGGCAGCACTGTACCTCAAGCGCAATACTGTAATCTAGGGTTTGCGTGTAGACTATAATAGTGAGTTTTCATCATCTTCAGAGCTTGCTCTTGAAATTGGAGATAACTTACAAGTAGCCTGTCTATTTCTTTCAACGTTTTGATGAACTTTCAACAGTGAACTTGGAAGAAACATTGCATCTTTTTAAGAGAGAACTACTCCTCTGAAAGTGACTTTAATTTCCAATATCACTCGCTCGAACTTTCAAATCTCATCTAACTTACTGTATGCCATCTGCTTTCAAAAGACTTACAAATCGATCAAGAAATTTCTCCCTTTGAAATATAGAGGCCGCAGAAATAGCCTAGATGAAATTTTAACACATTTTTAAATGTATTTTTTAAAACTTGATGTTCATTATTTTCTCTTCGCTTCCTGTTTATTCAAGATTTGATTCACATTTCAATTTTCATTTTAACAAATAGGCTACTTTTTTTATAAATTGTTGGCATGGCATAATTCACTTGAGTATTCAATTTCAAAACTTATTTTAATATCATTTGTATTTATCAAGAACTAGGTTACAATTCTATAAAATCACCAATCAATTCCTAATAATTGATTAACAATTCAATGAATAAAGAGTGATAAAAAGAGTTTAATAATGCAAGATTCTGAAAAAAATAAGCCAAACTTATTGCAGGTTTTTAATATAAATCATAATTATATTCGAATAAGATTTTTGAGTTAAGAATATGTTTTTATTTTTATTAATTTTTGTAATATCAGTTAAATTGGAGAATACAATTTTATAAAGGTTTGGTCTAGTTGAGGACCAGGAGTTTTAAAGTTGGTCATCATTGTAATTTGATGATTTTGAAGTTTTTCTAATTATTTCTACTGTGAACATTTTTCAATAAAACAATTTGACTACAAATCGATTTTATATTCTTCCCAAATATTATGTACTGCATCAGTTTTAAATAGGTTTTACATTCATATTTTTCTCTTAAAGAAAAAGAATGAAACTTGAAAAAGTTCCTTTGTTATAATGAAATTCCTTTCCTTGAATCGAGAGATAATCATAACCAAGAAAATTGAGAAAAGGAAGGGACGTTAGGAATCCTATTTGACAAAGAATGATTGGATCAATACACAAGATAAAATACAGATATCAGTCAATAATGGAAAATTTTATTTTAAAAATATAGACTCTTAATTTCATTTAGAACATCTCCCAATGGTTATTTACAAAACATTGGATACTTTTATAAACGTTTTCTTTACAAAAAATTATCAATTCGTGGGAACAATTTTTTTCACATTATTTTTTTACAATATTTTGAGATCACCTATGACAATTTGGTTTGTGTTGCATAGTGCACTTCAAATAAATATTTATATTTTTTGTGAAATGTTTCATGCAAAAAAAATTATTTGAATTCTTGATCTTAGTTGTGAAAATCTTTAAAAATTAAGAAAAGAAGATTAATTCAGTCGGAATAGTCTGCAAAGTTACAGACTTTCTTCAATAAAAGTTTTTGGTCTTTTAATATCACTAAAATAATACTATTTGATAATATCAAATATATTAATATTATCTATTATATTATCAAATATATTGATATTAATAATATTATTAAGAAACATAAAAGTTGTCTAATAAATAATACACTATGATACTTATCATTAAAACCATATAATTCATTAATAATTAATATTTAAAAATAACTACTATCATTGATATTGATTATAAATATGTGATGAGAAGCCATGTAACAATAACAAAAAATATTAAAGAAGAATAAAAATTTCAAAAATTATTGCTATTACAGTAGTAAAATTTGAGGGGAAAATCTGAAAGAAGTTTCTTAAAAAGATTTAATTGATTGATCCTACAAAAATTAAATTATCACACCAGGGACAGGCTTCTAGTTAAATATTATTTGAGTCTACTTGTATAGTTGATAATTGTACAATATGGATAAAATAAATTGTAAAATTCATAATTATGGCTTCTCAGTAATTAGAACTATGAAAGGCAATAGCAATCCTAAAAGTATGATAAAATACTTAATATGACGTGAAGGAATAGTAATATCTTTCTAATACTCTCAATTTGTGAGATATTTGTGATGTATGGTTACCTTGAACAAAAATGGATTCATTCATTTATTCCTATGAAATATTAAGGACCTCCCTGACGGTCAATAATAATCGCTTTTATGTATATTGAAACATCCAATTTGACTTTTAGGGAAGCTTCAATTTATATGTTTAAAAATTAATAATAATAACATTGAAACGTAGATGTAAGGTTCTAAAAATTGTGACATTCTTGGCACATAATGTAATCATTTTAGGCTATACTATTAAAATAGTTTAAAGTACATAAACTCAAAATCAATATTGAACAATACGTTCTTCATTAAATTCATTATTGAACTACTCTGTGATAAAATCATTCGATGATAGAGGATATTGACAAAGATAAAATAATATTTTTGAAACTATAAAAAATATATAATATTTCTTTAAAAAAGTACACTGCGATTACTTTTGAATATCATACCACTACTTCTACATCTACAAGCCATATAAATCTATTACTACGTGTGAATACAACTGGCCTATTTATACCGGCTGTGTGAAATTCAAGAAATGTACGAAAGTGCTCTGGGGTAATCTGTTCAAATTCAAGATGAAAATCTTTTACAGAGCTTACTTTATAACAATGTAAAAACAGGTACAGCCTATCCTACAATAGTAGGCTATGAGTGCTTTTACTTTCTTATCTGATCTTGAAATTAACAGTTTTGAATAAAAGCGTGGAGTACATAATTCATATAATTTTATGCTCATGAATAATATCAGTGTTTTTTAAATAATTTGGAAGTCCTATAATACAGGATGTCTTAAAGATGCCCAGACTCTGAATATCACATATATATTTGTTTATAATCTATTTAAAGAGAAGGCACAGCCCTACAATAGAAGGCTATGAGTTATTTTACTTCATATGGACAAATGTCTGTTGATTCTTCCCACAATTTAATGTATCTTGCCAATAAATGAATATGCCGTACTTGAACGAGTTCATTACTCCTATCACACAGAAAGGCCCAAAGGCGTGATATAGGCATCGTGTATATATGTTAATCTCGAGTGTAGGCATCTTATGACTTGATCACAGGTAGCTATAATTAGATTCATTTAATTGCAGCTATAAACCAGCAGCAAGTAAAATCTACAAAATTAGCTTTGTGTAACAAGATTTTAAACGCTAGTAAGAAAATCCCTATATCCACACTCGGTCGATTTTTGTGTGCTGCACAGCATGTGTAGCATGCTTGAGTCGCACACAAAATCGACCAAGTATGGACACACCCTAGGCTACGTGTGCATTTAAAGTATAGCAGGATTCTTTTAACTTGTCAGAAAACAGCTGATTTAACGTTAGTAAACGAGCGTACATCAATCAGCTGTTTTATGACAATTTAAAAGAATCCTGCTATAAGCTTCATCTGTATTATAGGATATCTAAATTTTCATGAAACAGACCTCCACATTCACCTATTTTGAATAAAATCAGTTGATCACCTCCTTTTCTGTACATGTTTGAACAAAAAGCAGTTAGCATCAATCCATTGGAGCAGAGGCGGGCCGGAAGCCACAAGGCATTCCAATAGCGCCATTGTGTCACTCTCTGCATGGTGTGCATCGGTTATTTCCCTACCAATCAAATACTCATAACAATCACACAACCGATACTTTTTTCTAGGTTTTGGTAAGCTACTCTCACCTGCAAACAGACTTCTTTTCACTTCTTTCAGCGTGGTTGCAGCGCTATACACCTGTGACACTGTAGACTTTGACTTGGTGTTTCTGGTTGAACTGCGACTATTCCTAACCGGCGTCACTTCCTGGCTTATCCTGACTGCATTCAAATCAATCCCTTTCACCTCTTTCAAGTAATCTTTTTCCGCTTTTTCTGTGGCTGTTTGAAGTACTGAGTCCCAATGCTGTTCACCCCACACATCGTCTCCGTACTTTGTTTCATTCATCAATGTTTCAGTTTCCTTGCACAAAGCTGACTCAACCAATTCTTCGACTTCGTTTATGATCTCGAATAAGCTTTCATCGTTTTCACTTTCTTCCTGCTTAATGATGTTCTCGGTTTCCAGTAATGATAGAAACTGTGTATCTTCATCGCTATCCATTTCCAGATCATCTGCGTTTCTTATTGTGTCGTACAGAAGTGCGCGGAAGCCCATTAATGTGTCGGCACAGTACAAGTCATCAGGTAATGCCTGCAATAGAAATTGACAGTTAAAACATAAACCATATTAAGTTCATTCAAAGAATAGAAGAGTAAGGCAACTTTACATTGGAACATTACTCAAGTAATTTTCCTAAATTGAATGGAAATTACTAAGTTATTAGAAAAATTTAAATTGAAATGCTTTAGGCTACATCTTTGCATAAAACAAGAAAATAAACTGATTTTTTTGCTTGATAAAAAATGTAAAGCTAAACTTTGTTAGAATTGATAACTGAACATTTTCGGGAATAGTGCATTATTAAAATTCAAATTGAAACACATGAGTTTCTAAAGAATATTTGAAATTGGAAGCAAAATTCTAGTATACGTCTTCCAATCACAACCATAGGACTAAGGACTAGGACTAGGACTAGGGACCAGGACTAAAGACTAGGACCAGGACTAGGACTTGGACTTGGACTAGGACTAAGGACTAGGTCTAGGACCAGGACTAGGACTAAGGACTAGGACTAAGGACTAGGACTAGGACTAAGGACTAGGTCTAGGACCAGGACTAGGACCAGAACTAGGTCTAAGACCAGGACTACATACTAGGAATAAGGAGTAGGACCAGGACTAGGACTATTCCAAGGACCAGGACTAGGACTAGAGACTAGGCTAAGGACTAAGACTAGGACTAAGGACTAGGACTATGGACTAGGACTAAGGACTAGGACTAGACCTAGTCCTGAGTCTAGTCCCAAAGACTAGGACTAGGACCAGTACTAGTACTAGGACCAGTACTAGTACTAGGACAAGGACTAGGTCTAGTCCTGTCCTAGTCCTTAGTTGAGGACATGAGCTCAACTCACCGCTCCGTTTTCTGCGAGTTCCGATTTTATGATCGGAAAATCGAATCGATTTCCGTTGTGCGCCAACATGCATACTGGTTTTGGCAGCATCTTGATGAAGCCGACTATCTGTTCACACGTATTTTTATTAAAAGAGGGATAAGCTTGAAGTAAATCATTTGTTAAGCCTGGAAACAAAGACCAAAAGATAGAAACCATGAATATAAATAGCACTTGGTTAGCTTTATAAACGGTATAGCCTACATAATCTGTCTGGATAGTTTACCATGTTAAATAAGTCATTCATTTTTTTCTCAATTTTGTTGACTAACTTCTTTGTATATTTGATACGGTACATAGAAAAACAAAAACGTCTTTACTAGAGTAACTAGTATTATCAATTAATATGCTTAAGGCTAAGTTATGGCAGAAATAATCCATTCTCGGGATATAGTCTATACAATAAGTAATACATCAAAATATAATCCATTAAAATCCATTGTATAGCCTAAACCAATAAAATCTAGATAATCCATATTGTTAAGAATATTGTTATAGCTAACAGTTCCAAGTTTTTGTCAAGTGGGCTATAACAATTTCCTATAAAAATCTCTTTCAAATACTTTATAGTTGACATAGGATTTCACAATATGAAGTAATGTAATGAATAATATTATTAATAACTGAATTAACTCACCTGTTACTTCTGAAACAAGATTGTTAATCATCCGTTTAGGATAGACACAAACATTCAATTTCTGAACAACACGAGGAACATTAATCTGTTTATTGTGTCTTGGTTTTTTGGCATGGCTTTCCTCAATGTGTTCTCTAGCAACTCCTAGTAATGATATTTCTGTTATTTTAGAATTTATAAATCCAGTTGTTTCCAAATCCAAGATGAGATAAGAACGTATTTTTGAGGATTCCATGTAGAGAAATATTACAGATATTACTTAAAATTTAAAATGTTTGGCATCCAAGATTTTGCCGTTGTTACTACTTGTTTGACAAGTAGTGTCGAGTTCACATTAATTACTCCCAATACACAAATCACTCAACAATGATGATTGTGAAATATGAGTGGAACAGAGAAAGTTATCTTACACACAAATTCTAAAATTAAACATACAAATAACAGTTGAAATCTTATTATATTATTGATATCAACCAACTTGAATAACTTAACCTAACCATTCCATTTCAAATCAAAACAAAGGCGAAGCGAAACTCGCTGAGTCGATAAGATAGCCTCGATACCTCGCTAAGGATCGAAACGGTATCGATATTATGAAAGACATCGATGTTTGATGTGTCTTCTTCCATCGATGCTTATCTTTTGATATTTCTCGTGCTTTTTTACGAACGAACAGAACCAATATCTCTCTATCTATATCTATATATCTATATCTATATTAATAAAAGAGAGTTGGTGTCTGTACGCTCGCTTATAACTCGAGAACGGCTGAACCGATTTAGATGATTTTGGATTCGTTTGAATTTTTACAGCACTGGTTAACATAATATGTATTAAAATATAAGAAAATCCTTTTATAATTAATAAATAATTAGTACATCAATGACCTAACCTATCAAACATTACACAGACTTCAGTTCAAACTTGCCGGGCAAGCGGCTACGGAAAGATGATCGTGTATTTGAGACGAGAAAATCTGCACGAAGACCCTAAGCATCGATAGCGTAGTGCTAGAGCATCTGCGTTGTAAACATGAGGTCCGGGGTTCAATTCCCGCTCCGAACCATTTCTTTTTGTACTAGGTTTTCTACTCTAATTATTATTTTTTTACGCTAGAATCATCAATTAAGAATGAGTTATGGTTCGTATATGTTCTATTGTTTCTAATAATAAAAATTGAAGAACAGAAATAAAATTTAAAAAAAAATTAAATAGATTAAAATAAAAAATTAAAAAGAAAAATAAATATGAAAAAAAAATTTTTGAATTAAAATAGGACTGATAGAAAATTTAAGAACGGTAATGAAAAAATAAATAAAAATTAAATAAATTAAAATGAGAAAATTAGAAATAAATAAATAAATATGAAAAAATTCTTTTAATTAGAATAGGACTGATAAAAAATTGAAGAACGGAGATAAAATTAAAAAAATATAAATTTGAAAAAAATTTAAAAAAAATAAAAAACATTAAAATAAAAAAAATTAAAAAGAAATAAATAAATAAATCCTATAAACAAATATGAAAAAAATAATTGGTGGGAGGAGGGGGGTGACATTTGATGGGAAAGAGGGGGTTGACATGAAGAGGGATATGTGGGGGTGACATTTGGGGGGGAATGGAGGGGGGAATTTGTGGGATGACATTGGTTTGGGGGTGGCATGAAGGGGGACATTTGTGGGGAAGAGGACATTTGGGGAAGAGTGCGATACGAAGTTCGCCGGGACAGCTTGTATATTAATAAAAGAGAGTTGGTGTCTGTACGCTCGCTTATAACTCGAGAACGGCTGAACCGATTTAGATGATTTTGGATTCGTTTGAATTTTTAAAGCACTGGTTAACATAATATGTATTAAAATATAAGAAAATCTCTTTATAATTAATAAATAATTAGTAAATTAATGACCTAACCTATCAAACATGACATCCATTTTGATCCAGTCCAAACAACAATGCTCCTATGAAATCGATGTGTAGTTGAAGATGCTACAATATAGGTCTTCCCATAGACGACCTCGGTGGTCTGTTGGACAGCGACTCTGCCTTCCACGCAGAATACTCGGGTTCGAATCCGAGACGGATGAAATTTTTTTGACAACTTTCAGCATTGATTAATATTGATTATTATCCACTCGCTTTAAAAATTAGTATATTGCAGATTTCTTTTAATTTTCCATCAATAAAGCGAGTGGATATAGATATTTTTACTTCGTGACATTTTTTTCGTGAGGGGGGGGGGGTGACATGAAGGGGGTTATTTGAGGGTGACATGGAGGGGGACATTTGGGGGGTAAAATTTTTTGGAGGGGGGGTTACATGAAGGGGGCCAATTGGGGGTAGAGGGGGGTGACATTTGGTGGGCAAGAGGGGGAGGACATGAAGGGGATTTGTAGGGGAATAAAGGGGGGCATTTGGGGGATGACATTTTTGGGGGTGGCATGAAAGGGGAACATTTTGGGGGGGAAGAGGGTGATACGAAGTTCGCCGGGACAGCTAGTTATTAATAATTAAAAATACGTATTTTTCTTACTCAACACGAGAACCGTAATAATATATTATATTTTTTTTTATTTCAGGATTTCATGATAAATTTTTCATTGCAAGAAAAACTGAAAAAAATATAAAGCAAGCTTAGTATCTAGTTCATCATTCAACAGTATCTCAGAATCATTGTTCATCATTCAACTTCATCAAAAAAATGTTGTTCACCAGAATAAACATTTCAAGTCAAACATCTTATAGGCATAAGTTTTTTTCAAAGTAGAATTTTAGTAGAGTCTTTAGTTTAATAGATACGGAACTTGTTTTTTTCTTCAATGAGTTGGTTTGAAGGGGAAATAAAAAATAAAATATGACTTATTATGAAAAAATCTATATTAAATAAAATTGCGGATTGTGGCATAGCTGTACCGGTAACTAAGTTGGAGTTGAAGTATAGAATAAAAGTAAAATTAAGGTGTAGAAATACAAATTGATTTTTCTATTTTTTTATACGTTTATATTGATGAAAAATTAGAAATGAATAAGTAAACCGTGGTATTCTGTTATCTTAACATCTTAATAGTAGTCCACATATTTATTGAAACATGCGCTCTAAACTTTTTGATATTACTTTAATTGAGAAAGCAAATTGAATGGAATTGCTGAGGAGTGTTACCCATTCCTACATAACACGATCTAGTCAATCGCTGAATATAGCCCGCAGCAGACTATTTCAAACAGATAGAAGTCCTGTGAATATGGCCACCAGGTTGATGAACAAGTTGCCCATACAAGTTAGAAATCTGAATTATGGAGAATTCAGGCATTGCATGCAGCTATTTCTCCCAAGAAACCCCTTCTACTCCATTAAGAAATTCAAACTAGATGGAAAATGGAAGATTTCATGTGAATTTTTGTTGTGGCTTATGTCTGATTTTATATTTTTATTGACTTGTTTATATTTTAAATGGTTTTACTTAGTATTATATTTTGAACTAGATTATTATATGATGTATTGAATTTGATTACTGTATTAGTATAGATTTATATTGAATATTATGTTTGTAACACTTCTATTGTTGACTGGCCCATGTGTAATATCTTTTTGGCTTAATAAAGTATTCTATTCTATTCTATCATCATTAATTCGAGCATACATATTATAGACAACTTTATCGAGATTTATACCCTAGAACTACTAGTTCTCCAGTAGATAATTAAAAATTCCGCTAAATTTCAAGCCACTTTCTGATAGAACAACTGAGTAACTTCTTTTTACTGATAAACTCAAATCTCTTTATCTCTTCACTCGCAAATATCAACAACTTCACAAGATATTGCTTCAATAACTAGGCTACCTGTACTACTGAAAATGTTTGAAAACGTTTTTTATGTGAAAGACCGTTTTTATGGGGTTTTCAAATAAAAACCCTACCGTCATAATACAACTTAGTTCAAATTATAGTCAGGATAATTATTTTGTTTCTGAATGATTACCACTGAAATCACAGTTTTTGCAGAGATATAAGTGCTTGGTGCCTACCCTGTGATTTTCCATGGTAATATTGTAGCTTGGATTGAAATAATAACAGCTATCGAGTAACAAGAGCTGCAATCTCAGTAATTATCATAATAAGAGCTCGAAAAAGCGCCTGTCATGAAGGCCAGATTGATGAGACGCACTTTTTATAAAAGGGTAACATTTATTTTGGGAAATATTCTTGCACTTTTTCATGACTGAACTTCAGAAAGGTAGTCAGTTTAGAGAAGAAATGGTACAGTATGGTTTTACTATATTTAGTGGTTGGTATTGATAAGATATTGGTATGAAAGGGTTTTATAATTGTTTGTTTTCAATTCAGTGAAAATATGGTTTAGAACTATTTTTTTAATTTGGCGGATGGCAAATGACTTCCACTTAACTTTTCTATGGTAAAAAGTGATGTTGAATTTGTTCCACATAAATTATGTATAAATAGCCTGTAAGAACATATTTAAAAAATAAGTCCCGTTACCATGAAAACGTTAAATGAAAGTCATTCGCCATCCGCCAAATTAAAAAAATACTACTATAGATATTAAAATATAGCGTGTGCGTGTCTACTTCATAGTAAAATCTTATTCATCCACATTATTGTCTACCTGTAGTAATAAACGTATTTTTTCGCAGGAGAATCAACTCGGAAAAGTTCTGAGTAATATCACCGCAACACTCAGAATCCTCAACATGCAACCAGCCAAGAAATCATCAACGTTTAAAGCCAGATTACTTCAGTTTACAGCATTCTACATGCTATTTCAATCAATCATGATAATGTTCTTGGGTTGGCACCATTGGAATTTTGCTTCAAGGGTGGCAGCAATGGAGAATCTCACTTATTCCTTTGGATTTTTTTCTATATCCACAGACCTGTTCCTAATGTCATCTCGTACATCTGAGTTGATTACAATGATACATTCGAAATACTATTTGTTCGGAGTGAAAATTGATAACAACGAAGACGTTTACAGGAACAAAAAGCAATTGGTGGAAAATATGGAAAAAAGCTGTTTGGATGAAGTGTTACTGATTGAAAAAGTCATAAAATGCGTGTACCTTGGCTACATGACATTGCCAGTTGTTAGCATAACGTTTTACTTGGCGAAATTATCAAAAATTGAAGATTTGAGACTACCTTTCATCATATTTATTCCTTACATTTATCCGTTAACTCTGACATTCTCTTCTATTCAACAATATTTGCTTTCAACATTCATTACAACGGTTTACGTTCTCTATTCCGCAATTCTAACGATATCTGTTTTCAAAATTATGATGTTGTCTGTTAATAATGTGCTTATTGAAATGGAGTTGTTCCGTCTGAACTTCGATGATCTGAATTTGTATTTTGATTACAATGGCATGGAAGAAACTTCCAATGTTAGAATTTTGAGGGAAAATATTGAAGGAAAAGACTGCGAGGAAGAGAGTGATCTGAAAAAATTGATGACCCATGTTACCAAGCATCATCAAATTATATTCAGGTGAAAAGCAGAATTTTCTTAGTAATTAATATCACATCAAGAACTCTACTCATTTTGTATAGTTTATATTATCAACTATGTACAAATTAATTAAAAATGGTAAATAAATAGCACAACAAGAATATGATTTTTGCAAAATCATTTTTGAATTTTATAATCAATTTGTGTTCTATTTGGGAGCAGTTGAAACTTATTTTTACTTATTTCTGGACTACTATGATCCAACTGTAATCTTTCTCTCTGATTTTTCAATGAGTTGAAACAATACATTTAAAAGGGAAACTCCGTGGACTAAAAAACATAGACAACGCGTATAATAAAATAATTGAGAATTAATTATGGAGAATCTGAGATTCAATGGTTTCAATGAAAAGAAAATAAGATCTCATAGTTTTACTTGATGTATTATAGAAAATAGTACGGTATTAGACGTACCGGCAACTATATTATATTTATGAGCGAATCACAGTAGCCTAATTCAAGCAAAAGTATTTCATAAAATTAACAATTACAAAAATTGTTGATATATTTTAATTGGAAATTGATCCTCTTGTTAATAAATGGGTTCTCCCAGGATAATTTATTAAACCATGCATTTATTTGCAGGAAAGTTAAAATCCTAAATTCGGGACTGAGATTTCGATTGCTGTATTTCAATGCATTCTCCTGCTTACAAATCTGCTTATCCATCTTCAGCTTTATGGTAAGTTTCAAATTATTTACCATAACGGTGTAATTTTGATCAGCACCATCATTTTCATCCATGAGAGCTTGTCAACAGCCCTATGTGGGCTTAGGCCTACCAGCTGGTTGCCAGTTTCACATCCACACGTTACATCTTTTCTGGTTAATGATCATTCACCTCTGCTGATTCAGTCAAGTGGATGTGAAACTGGCAACCAGCTGTTAGGCCTAAGCCCACATAGGGCTGTTGAGCCATTGACAAACAAACAAACCATCATTCTCATCCATGAGAGCTTGAATTACCTCTTAATAATAAAATTATGATTATCCTGAACCTTTATCTATTCTGTATCATTTTTAAAATCTTGACAATATGGTGAAATTCTCAAGGAAGTGGAAGAGAGATAAGGCTTTAGAGATAAAGATGTCTCAAAAAAAAGTACTTAGAATTGAAAAAATTGAAGTGAATAAGTAGATAGAATTAATAATAGGTAATGTCAATTGAATGGAATGGGAAATAATAATAAACCTGAAGTTTTCAACTTATATTGGCAGTCAGCTAATAAAACCAGGCCAATGACAGGGTTGATTGAAAAAATTAGAGGAAATATTATACTGTTCTAATCGTTGAAAATATAATACTAAAAAAACTGTATGGTTGTTCAATTATTAAAATTGATTTTTTCGGTTATATGGTGAAATAAGATTACCTGAGGGTCTCCCCACCGATCAAAGAGCCATATTCTAATAATAGTTTCATTAATAATAGAACTTTAGTACTGAAAGGAACCAGAAAGACTACTTTTTTATCGTATGGCTTTTATTGGTGGGGAGACCCTTACGGGTAGGTTCCACCTCGCCTCATTGCACAATTTTTTGTGGCGGTCACCCATTACTACATTTTAGTAGTCATTCCACTACTAGTGACAGCTAACTGTTAAGCCGTGGTACTGAGTCTGTTTGGGCAACGAAATGATGAAGAAACAATACAATGGTTTTATATCACTCAAATTGTTGAGAATGAATAGTCTACCTATTTCAAAAAACTATTAAAAGAAACCTGATTTTTCAGAAAGGTGAAGCCACATTGAAAATAAAGCATGGCCTTGTGATATTGGGAATGATACTCAACAGCTTTTTCTTTTGCGATTTGGGACAAAAACTTCAGGATGAGGTGAGTCGAAATGAATATCTGAGTATTCAATCTTTACTTTAGAATGTCAATGATAGGGTTTTGGCTGTGGTGATGCCTACATAAGGTCTTGACATGTGCATGAGTAATGGGAAGGATGATGAGAGATGAATAATCTTCCAGAATTTTTAGGAATGCCTATTTTGCAGTTAATGCTCTCCTTCTTCGAATGACAATAATTCAAACAAATTAATATTATCAATTGACCAATAAGTAAACAATTGACAATTGGCTTTGTCACTTGTGAGGACGCAATATGCGACTGTCAAAGTTACTGCAAGGTTAGGCTAGGCGTACACAAGACAAGACAAGACGAGATTAGTCACGTTTAGTCACAGTACTTCACATAGTTGCTTATGAAGCAACACACACCGATCAGTCATTGCATCGGTGTGTGCTGCTTCATAAGCAACTACGTGAATTACTGTGACTGAACGTGACTAATCTCGTCTTGTCTTGTCTTGACTAACCGGTGTACGCCTAGCCTTATATGCACATTATAAAGTTATACATTACAATTTTCAAATAGTCACACACCTAACATAACATTCAAAGATACAAGATAATTAATGTTACATATTTGTACCATTAATAGCAAGATTAAAGCAATGCATGGCAATGAATTTGCTCAAGTTGAAAGAATATTCCCCTGGAAATATTAATGGAACAAAACAGTAGAAGACAGTGATTCAAAATAGCATTTCCGATAGCAATTTAATTATTGACAAACCTTTAAAGGATAAAAATATCAAATGAAAGCAAATGTAATGTTCCTTTATTCAACTTTGTTTTAAGCATCATCAAAGACAATCTAATACTTATAGATAGAATGTTTTTATATCATGTGATCTGTTATTATTTTCTTAAATATGCATTTTTCAAGTTGCCTGTCTTGAAATTTCTGTTTATATCTATTGAAATTATTCTGCGAAATAAGATTTTATTCTTATCAAATAATGTTTGTTTCAGGGCGAGAAAATTAGATTGGACCTTTTTTATGGTAGTAAGTGGGTGGGATGCCCCAACTGGCTTATCAAAATGTTATTTGTAATGATGCTACAAAGTAACAATCTGCCCAAAATAGGACTTTACAATGTATTTACACTCAACCGGAATAATTTGAGAGTGGTAAGTAAAATTAAAGACAATTCTACTTTTTAGATTGAAATGTATACTGTACTACAAAGAATTACTACTTAAATTGAACTGAATCTACAATAGATTGAATTGCCTTTGTTAAAATGTACCGTGACTAAAATTATAATAAGTCTAAGGTTCTATGCTTCTAAACACCTCCAAATTCTCTGAGAATGATTATTAATGTAATTTTATTAGTTATGATTTTTGATTCAATGAACAATTTTACCTGTAGCACTATCAAACATAACTAAATATTACAGATAATAATTTATTGAACGAAATTCTCAATTAATAATGCTATAAAATACTCTGAAGACTTCCGCTACTGCGAATATTGACAACAGAATAATAGCTAGTAAGGAAATTCGATGAACGCTGCTGTACAAAAAACTATTATTCTGTTGTCAATATTCGCAGTAGCGGAGGTCTTCAGAGTATTTTATAGCATTATTAATTAGGAATTTCGTTCAATAAATTATTATGATTTAAAAAGCAATTGAATAGTTGAAATATCCCATCTTCTTCCATATTACAGATAAGCTGAAATGTATTTTGCTATTTCCTATGCTACCTCAAACGATCTGTTGTGATTTTAGTAAATTTGAAGAAAAATTGAGGATTATTCATTCTAATTTAATGCTGTTTTATTCTAAATTTGTTCAAATTCTATTATTATTTTGAAGAGAGAGAAGATTAATATTCTAATTCAGCTAACTCTTTTGCAGATTATCCAAGCTGCGTATTCCTACTTAAATCTTCTGAATAATTTTTCAAATTGATTCGCACGAGATGATATTGTATACTGGAATTAGAATAGTATTTGGTCAATACTGTGTTATCTTCTCCAAGACTACTGCTGAATGCATGATATAAAAATGCAAGAATGAATTCCAGAGGAAATGTACCAGACGAAAATCAGCATCAATGATAGATCTCCATGCTTCATCGGCTACTTCTTATTGATCAGAATCACGAGTATCTACAAGTATTTCGTCATGGAAAACAGCATTGATTAATAATACTCTGAAACGTCAAAAGACGTATGTACAAGAATAAATATTATTGATCCAATGTTAACTTTTAAACAAAGTTTGATCTCGATGCCTTAATTATCAATCAATAAACGAGTAAAATATGTTCACAATATTTATTTTGTTCTCAGAAAATATTGTTTCATTGAAAAAAACTGGTTTTAGAACCAGGAAAAACGTTATGAAGATACAGTGTTATATATTGTAGAAATATTCATGGTATTGTTACTATCACATTATATTATTATTCAATTTTCAAACGTCATGAATAAGTCTAGAACAAATTTCTCATTATTTTTATAAGTGGCGAATTACAGAAATATTTACATTCAATTCAAGCGTCTTAGAGCTATTAATCAGAAGTAATTATTGAACAGTTTTTCATGCCCACTTGTATGTCATGTAGTTAAAGTGCACTGCGTCAATCCTTTTATTTTGAGTTTGTTGGGAGGCAGTTTGACAGGTCGCAAGTATGGATTATCGATTATGTCGTTTTCAGCCTTATTGGCTTCCTCTTCTTCCTTTACTCCATCTTTCTTTTTCCGTTGCGGACTTCTGTTCGAATCATCCTCCTCGAATTCGAACACTTGGTCTTTCGGCAGAAGAGCGTTCAGATAGGGAGGGAAATTCGGTTTACTGGCAATCACTGCAAATTGAAACAGAAAAAGTCGATCAACTTTAAATTGTAGCATAGATTAACCAAATATTGAATGGATCATCTCTGATTTTAGTAGGATCATCTCTTAACAATTTAATCCTATTAAATTGTTGATAATAACAATTGTTACTACTAATACAAAGTTAATTCTCAAGTAGTTAAATCTTAAATAAGTTAATTCTTGAATAGGTATGAAGCTTCATAAGCAATGAATGATTAACAAAAGGATGATGAAAGCATGCAAATTGTTAAAGGGAAGAGAATATGAGAAGATAAATTGATATAAAGAGATTGAGAATGAATCGGAATAAGCTCAATAACAATGCATCTCAAAACATGAGATGGGAAATCCAAGTTTATTCTAATCAACTTACATGGAAAAATGTTGTCCTGCGAGAGAAACAAGCTGTCGGTTTCACCAGTTTTTGCAATAAATCGATTCAACGCTCTCTCCAAGTCCCTTTTTTGAGCTGCCGATTTTTCTCGAATTGCTTCATATTCTGTCACGGGTTGTTTGTGGGTCTGTGCAAGAAAATAAATTACAAGGTAAATAATTTTTATTTTCATTCAACTTTAATAATTTTGGAATAAAACTAAGATCGCTGCTGCTTTGATCAAACCGCTGTAGTTGCTATTGTGTGTGTCTAGTTGACCTAACCTATAACAGTCAACATGAGATGAAACATGGTCGTTTGAATCAAGGTTACTTTAGGTTGACAATGTTGATATTATTGGTTTTTGTTCGTCGTAGATGAAATAGTTGTATTTGGCTTTTAAACCACTTGTGATATTCCTTAAAACACTTGCTTCGCTTCGCTCGTATTTTAAACTCGTATCTCACTCGAGCTTTAAGGGCTCTCATAATACAACCATTGCATAAATTACTAAAGTATTGTGTTGTAGGAACCTAGTAGGTATACTTACAGGCGTTCTAATATAGGCATGCGGATCGGGAAAGGGGGGCAGATGCGCAGGTATGTGGGGGGGATGACTCTGCTTGACACCGGCCTGCAGAATGCTCAACTGTTTGAGGGGGTTGGAGGGCACGGGCGCCGGCACTGTACTGTGGCCAGGCCTGCGCGCATGCGCCTCAATTGCCCCCACCTCAAAGCCCATGTTGACCAGGGCCAGGATGACGTCACCAACAAGCGGCTCGGTGCGACCAGCCAGTTCGCAACAGGCCCGGCTACTGTTTCCAACCTCCGTCAAAACTACAACAAAAAACGACACAAAGATAATAAAGTCAAATAAATTATAGATAGGCTAAAGATGAATCAGAAATATAAATAAATCAAATTCTATGAAGCTGAGTTTACATTCTGCAGCAAATTCTGGTAGCCTATAACAATTTTGCTGAAAGTAGCATTTCTAACCTGACCTTTCTGGTTCCCCTTTATTAAAAACGCTCCACAATAGTAAGCACTGACAAGTCATACGATTTTCTCATTTCAAACGATACACGGTAGCCTCCAATTTTATGTCATAGCTTTATTAAAAAGATAGCTTATGAGCATCGATTGGAAATAGCGTACTGTATAATGCTTGTTGTGTTGCTAATTCAACAGGTGAAGTAGTTGAATCTTAGCTTTTTTGGGAGTTGTGCTTGAGAAGTAGAATATAGTGGTCAGGATTTTTTGAACGATGATTTGTCATAAATGCCATCTTCAAACTGCCATTGCTTATGTTTAAAACTGATTTATGGTTATTGACGCTATAGACGCTACACCTACAGTAGCCTTCTGTATACATGTAAAGAATGCATAATCAGGTATCAAGGTACTGTTTTGACGATATTGATTCTGGTTACTGAAATAATGATATGATCAAGATATAAGATTAAAAGGCATGGTATATTTACATGATTGAATCACTTACAACTTTGTAGCATTTCGGTTAAAGTTTCCAGCGCCCCATTTTCAGCCGAGTCAAATCCTAGTTCCAACAACAGGCTGGAAACACTAGTAACTAGAAGTTTCCTATGAACAGAATTCATTATTGAAAATCTTATTAAACTCTGTAGTAAGAATTAGCTACAGTTTACATAATTTTTCTGCTTAGAAATTGTTTAAACTGCAGCATAAACATAACCAAACAATCTGTGTCTGTCGACTGTCACTGTCTGTGAACAGCTGTTTCGTTTTAGTCGATCCATTTATACCAACCGCCGGCTTTAGAAATATCAAGTGATGGAAAATAAAATCTTTAAAGCAAAACGGAAAAATAGGTAAAGATATTAATAGGGAGGATTTCAATCGTATATTAATTTTATCTATTCTATTTTTATTATTAAATAGAACAGAACAAGTGAACAAACAGGTTGGAATGCAATTTCACGGGCGGATACAAGAGTGAGAGAGAAGGTACGAGAATGATAGAGAGAAAGCATAGACAAAAAAAAACCTAGAAAAACTTCAAAAGAGCGTCATTCCTGATTCATGAGATCAAAAATACACCACTTGGGAGGAAACAGGAATAGAAATGCATCTGTTGATCTGACTAAACAAATTTTTGCTCAAATTCGAGTTTATAGTAGTTATAATAAAAGTAAAAACAATAATAATTAGGAAGTCTAGTGAAAAACTAGTTTCATTATTTTCCTTTTCTAGACAAAGGCATTCCTGCTCAGAGAATTACGTCATTTTGTTGGTTCATGGTCATTGGCCAAGCACAGAATACCCAGTATCATCATCACCATCATCTCTTCTCTGAATGAACTGACAGTTCGCGGGCTTCTGTACCACAGTAATGTGTGTACTGTGTACTGTGGATTGTCTAAAACTAGTACTTCATTTAAATTAGCGCGTTGGCTGCATCGCTTATCTAATAGAGTAAAATATCACGTGATGGCCTCAAGTTTTCTTAGTTTACTTAGCTTTTCCCTTAGCTAATCCTAAGGTTTTATTGTTATTTGCTTGGGGTTCAAGACGAGTGATTTAAAGTAGCAGCGAAAATATTATTTAAGTTAGTAGACTTTCAGTTTATTGTGTCTAGAACAATTTAGTATTTAATTGGTTTCCATGATAAGGCCAATATGTCGAGAACAGGTCTGATTGAAATAAAAATTATTTTATTATACTAACGAAGCATGAATACTGCAATTAACTTGAACCTCATCGGCGCTTGAGAATGCATGTGTGAGGTAACACTAGCTATATTTGCTTTCCTGCTTCCTTATTATAATATCGGTTTTCAATTACTCCTCTGGATTTCTATAAATTATCCAGCAGGATGTGGAAAAACTATTTCTTATGAAGCTCATACATTTTCCAATAATTCTATTTCATATAGTATAGTCGTAAATCCAGAGGTTCTCTCTTTTTTCTCTCTGCTTTTTAATTAATTGTATTGCGAATGATGTTAACATTTTATCACATAGACTAGTCTATAGTCAGGGTCAACTTGATTAGAGAACGACTTGTGTCTAGTGTAGTGAAGATTATTTTACTAGTAGCGGTATTTTGTAAGACTCAACACAAAAGCACAAGATACCATACATAATATCTGATCAAAAAACTTATCAACTTGATGAATAAATTGTTTCTATAGCAGGCTAAAAAAAGAGTTATTAGTAAAATCTCTATTTTTAAAAGTAAATTTAATGAGGCGCATTTTTCACCAGTAACTCTGTTTTGCTATGTTGTATAAATATGTGATTAATGTTTAAATACAAATAGGTAGTTGCTATTATTTATATGGCTTCTCATTCATACGCTCTAATATACTGATGTTTGAACCTCACTGAAAATAACACTACTTGTTGATAAAATACCAAATTAAGGGGTATTGAGAAACAATAATATTAGCCTCAAAATATTCTATTAACAATTATGTTCATCAAAAATAATAATGAATGTTGAACCAGTAAAAATGATAAGTTTTTTTATAACGTTCCTACATTGTTGTCTGTTGTTATTTTGTTCACTTCAATGGAGCATGCTATAATTGTATTGTACATATATTATTATAATTATATACAATATACACAAATACAATTGTAGACATAATAATACTATATAGTTTTCAAGTCAGATGAAGTTTTTGGGTGTGAATGATTAATATATTCATTATTATTATTTATTATTAATATATTCTATCTATATAGTTTCTTATGAATCCAGTTCATCCTGAATATCGTGAAAATTGTTATAGTTTTCTTGAGCATGCACTTCTTCAAAAAATAGAAGGTCTAGGATACATCATGAATTGGAAAAATAATAAAAAAAATTATACATTAAAAACATTCAAATACTCATAAATATGGAGCTCGCTGGTATTTAATTTAATGATCTTTTCAATTCGAAATAATAGGCCAATAATGAACTATGATGTCTATGAAATTTACAATAATAAAGTTTATTCTTATTTATCAACTATGATAATTTATTATAAGCATGCACTTCTTCAAAAAATAGAAGGTCTAGGATACACCATGAATTGGAAAAATAATAAAAAAATTATACATTAAAAACATTAAAATATTCATAAATATGGAGCTCGCTGGTATTTAATTTAATGATCTTTTCAATTCGAAATAATAAGAGGCTAATAATGAACTATGATATCTATGAAATTTATAATAATAAAGTTTATTCTTATTTATCAACTATGATTATTTATTCATTGAAACTCCAAATTATAATTTTACCTATTTGTACTGTTGTGATACAGAAATAAAGAATACAGAAAATTCCATTCCATTCTAATATTAAAACCATTTCAGTACATATATATGATTTAATATAAGTATATAATCACAGATTTTCAACTAATTCTGTCTGTTCCATTCTAATTAAAAACAGGAAGTACGATAATATTATTATCAGCAGGATACTCAATGCAAGTACTATTTTACAAACCAAAAAGAGGGGAATTTTCTATTCTTCTTTTCCAACGAACTTTCACTGATAAGATGCGCGTAGCCTATAATAATTGCTCGACATCGAGTCCTTTGACATTTGAAGAATCAAAAGGTTGAATTATAATAAAATACATTACTCCCAGATCAACTTTAATGAATTTGAAAAGCTATATATTCATAGATTGAAAAGCTGAAATTTCTATGCTAGCTATGCTATGAACAGAGCCGCCAAGTTTGAATCTTTAATGCAATTTTCTGTCTTTAAAACTATCCCTAACTTTTTTTAATCTAATAAATAGATAATAAAACAATGAAAATATTGTTTGCGTCGTTGAAAGGATCTACCACGGGTTCAAATTTTCTGGAGGAAAGTTATCAGTACCGGTTGATATAAGGTGGTTGATGTACTAGTTTAAATCCAACAATAATAACACATAAATGAATGTATAGAAATGGAATATTGTTAATACAATTTCAGACCAACAAAATATTGAGCTGAATCGACAATCTGGAAGAGAGGGATCTGAGATAGAAGACATGGTTCCGAACCAAGGTGGAAGGGAGCCTCTCAATCCTGGATTTCAGAATGGGATTCCTGAAGATCCAGCATTTATTCCAGTAAGAATTAGAAGACAAATACGTATTATTATTTATTGAAATTGCACATGTTTATGTATTGAAGAATAAACTATCTTGTGTATGAGATTTTAAAAAACTTTCATTTGTCATTGGATTTTATTAAATTTATTCAAGCTAATAATTAAAAATAACTGGAGCTAGAAACTTGTAAAGAAGAACCGTAGATGAAAAATTTCATATTACTGCTTGTACTAACAACAAAAATAAACTCTCACTAATCAGACATGTTGTTACTCCATAGAAAGTGGTTATCTAGACGTGTAGCGGGAAAACAATAAATTTTACTCATTGATCAAAATATATCTTCAATGAAGGTCAAAATGTTTTTCAATATTTAAACTAACATTTTTCGAGGCAGAAAGAAGCTGAAATAATATCTGTTGACAGCTTCTGGGATCTGTCGCTGGAAGATCTGTAAATTATAACTCGAAATAATTATAAGATGAGTTTCTGTAGCTTTTAAACTTTCAAAAGCTTCTAAACTTTGATTAATGTACATTTACATTCGTTTAGTCAACTCTTTTTGAAAATTTTAAATTTCTTAAAAGTTTGTTTGAACTCTTATGTGTGATGAGAACATGAACATAGAGGCAAACTAAAGTGTTGATAGATTTAACTCTTTTCAAACTCTAACGATTGAAAACATTATCAACTTACATTATTTATGACATTGTGACGAAAGTTTCCTGAGGTTTTTGAACATCATTTATCAGACTGACTGTAAGCTTTAAATTAGTTATTTTATTGAACAGTAAAAACAGAATGAATTTGCTACACTATATATAGAGCTACTTCGAACAAGGCAATTTTTTTTCTTGTACAGCCTGATTCACGGGGATACCCAGACATCAACGTGTATCAACAGAAGAAGACTTTGGCGCAAGGTATGATGGATCTTGCACTGTTCTCAGCCAACGCAAACCAATTGCGATTCATGCTGGAGCAGCATTCAGTGACCAATGTGCGATTCTTCTATGCAGTCACCACTGGCATTATAATCAGCATTCTTCTACAGGTATTATCAATAATATTGTTATTGAATGAAGTAAATAAATTTGGTTCAGTAGTCTTCAGCAGTTCTGTTGTGGAAATGAGTTGTCATTTGTAGTACAGTACACTGCACTACCATTCTTATTATATTGTACCGCATATTATAAAATTTAGTGATATGATATCTTTAAAGTTATATTTAACAATGAAATAAAATCGAAATCAGGTAGGCTATGTCGTGAATTATTGTGATAAGTACCACGTCAACAATAATTATCATACAAAATAGAATGCTGAGTACAATAGTAGCATACAATAAAAATTGCATTAATACTTGTAATGGATTTTATCTATGTGAGCTTTTCAGGTATAAAATGAATTAATAATAATACAAACAGCACATCGGAATTTTTATCCTGATGAATTATCTAATGATAAAAAATGTTCTGTCTTAATAGAAGCACTTCTCTGTTTTGCTTCATTCAACTTCTATTTTGAATAATACAATTCTGACCGATAAAAAATATACAGGAGGTTCATCATAGTTCATCTGTACGACGTTTGTTTCCTAATTAAGAAAATATTTTATTGTTGTTTTATCGGTGTCATGACACTTAGTCCTAAATAGATAGATATCATCTATATGAGCTACAAACAACCAAATTTGATCCATTCTTGTCCAGCTTTAATAAATGAAAACGATACTGATGCGTATATCATTACTCTCCGCCCTATCTGCTGTCAAATAAAGAACTTTTTGATACAAGATAAGAATGGTTATTAATTGAATATTATTTTATTAAAACTTTTTTTTTGAAAAAAATGTCTATCACGGCAAATAATTCGAAGATTAAACAGAAACTTATTGGACTCAAATTCAAGTTATAATTATAGTAATATATTATTTATATTATTATGTATTTAAAAAAATATAATTATTTAAAACCGTATTTTTTTAGGTTCTTTCAAGAAATATTTTTGGTCCGTACAGTTGAACAGTATTTTTTGTTCAAATGTTAATGCGGCTTCTTTGAAAAATATTTTAATTAGCTTAATCGGAATCCTCAAAACGGACCATAGTGTCTATGGAGGGTACCTATATTCTTCTAACTTTTTTAAAATTATTTTTGTAAATTCATGGATAATAATTATGTTAATTAATTATTTTATTTATTTATTATTCCTAATTCTTTTGAAATATCATTAGTTCTACATATTTTTTGCGTATTTCATCTTCTGTATTAACATACTGTTTTTTATTTTCATTTTTTATTGTCCGAAATATGAAAGAAGAATAAATTTATTTATTTGTTTCGATTTTGGTTTTCAGATAGCAGTAGCTCTTGGACTAATGTGGAACAGTCGTTACAACGTCAAAAAGGATGCCCAAATACATCGTGCAAACCAAGCGAATAACTGCACGCTGATAGGAATTTTCTTCATAACAATTATAAACATTTTCATCTCAGCTTTTGGAATTCCTTCTTATGAGAGACCAAGTTTAGAAAAGATGCAGTCACTTACTCTTCCGCCAGATGCGAATGTAACCAGCGGTTTGATTGGTTGAATTGACGAGAATAAAAACATACAGAAATATACATTGGCGGATGGCGAATAATTATTATCATTAGATAGATATACATGTATAGATATATTATTTCTTTGCCATCGGACTCTACGATCATCAGCAACGTCAAGAAAACATAGATATTTATTTAAAAGACCTAATTGTTTTGTTAAAAAAATAGTATATTTTAAGCAATAATTGTTTTGCAAAAATATTGATGATTTCTTGACATTGATGATGACCGTAGAGTCGGACGGCATAAAAATAATATCTATCTAATGCCATCCGCCAACTTGAATTAATATTACTGTACAAAACCATAATAATAACTAAATAATGGCCGGTTGCTTAGAAGTGAATTTAACTTGAAATTATTTGATGGAGAAAGTGCAGTATAAAGGCTTCTGTCCACTGAGTTAAATATCCACGGATATTTAGCTCAGTGCTTCTGTCAATAAATTGCAATCTTCAATCCAATCAGCAAAATAACTGCTTAACACAGAAGTCCATAGTTATAAATAATTAGCAAAGAGTTTCTATATACATTTTATTAGGAACAAAAACTTGAATATGTTATAATATATTATATTGTTTTAATTAGTTTTATTTTGTAAATCTATTAGAACGATTTAGAAATTGAACTGATAAAATTTACGATACGATGTAATTACGCTTAAATAAATAGAGAGAAAACTTTATACAAATCAAATTGTGAGAAAGTTTGTTGGTTCCTCAACTTCCATATCCCAGCTTTATCCTATTATATTATAACAAGATAGTTTCGCGAGAATCCTACATAGCCTACCGGTATTCGAAAATAGCTCAATATTTGATAATAAAACATTTGTGTCTGATCTGACAAACACATGTTTCTTATTTGACACAAAACTTGTTTTAATCATTTTATAAATTCTCCATGATGGAATAACTATGAATTTGAAAAGAAATGTCTTTGAAAGCCATAGATGTCTTTGAAATGAATTTGAAAGCAAGATTTATCTATATGATAAAATTTTAAGTTTAATAATTTGTGTTACTGTAGTAAGTGAAAAAATTTGCAGCTTCTTCTCCGGACTCCAAGTCTAATTTCATAATCATGGTTAGTATTCTCTACTTGACAAAATTTATCAATTTAGTATAGCTATATATATAAGCATTATTTGAGTTGTGTAACCATACTTTTTCTACTGGTAAATAACACTACTTTTAAAAACACTTTCAATTAGAAATAAATTGATATTCTTCATTGAGGAAAGCGGGGGTCGGGAGGGTCTCCTCCAAGAAATATTTCAATTTTTACCCTCATAAAACACATTTTAATGCTTCCTGTAATGTAAATTTTCTTTTAGGTTTTTGCTGAAACACCATGTTAATGTTTTACGTTTCAGTTTTGTTAATGTTTTTGTCTTTATGGCAACATGGCGGGCCACATAAAATGAATAAATTAATTAATGGCGGGCCACATAAATCGGCGAGCCGTAGGTTGGACAGCCCTGGAATACGGTATTAATTTGAGACAATCGTTTTGTGCGGTTCTTGTAAATCATATCCGACTGACTGTAACTGATAAATTGAATTAATAAAAAAGAATATGGATCTAATAAACTACTGTAAATTAGTTTTTCTTGTTTGGTTTTGAGCAATATAGTATGCTTTTATTTTCTCATAATATGGCAAGTCATGCAAACCTCCGCCAGACGTCAACGTTTATCAACAGAAGAAGACTCTGGCGCAAGGAATGATGGACCTCGCTCTCTTCTCAGCCAATGCAAACCAATTGCGATTCATGCTTGAGCAGCAATCAGTGTCCAATTCGACATTATTCTATGCAGTCACAACTGGAATTGTAGTCAGCATTCTTTTACAGGTAAATGAGAATTAGGTACAAATTGGTTTTACCGTCCCTCTGTTGGGTGGACCAACCACAGCTAGTATACGGTATAGCAGGATCATTTTAACTTGTCAGAAAACAGCTGATTTAACGTCAGTAAACGAGCGTACATCAATCAGCTGTTTTATGACAATTTAAAATAACCCTGCTATACATATTTTGATTCAGCTTTTCATTCTGAGTTGATTGGTGTATTTAACAATTGCCGCAGAGGTCGAATAAAATCGTACATAGACAAACAAAACGTAAATAATGGTAGTTCTGTACTGTACATTACACTAATGTACATATACATTATACACTAATCTTGAGAAGTACGTTACTTGATGTAAATGAATCATATATAGGCCTACATGCATTCGTACATTGGAAAAAATTATTTAAGCTCTTTTGTTACATCAATATCAATAATACAATTATTTTTCATAACAGACGAAGCTATTATTATACCTCAGTTAAAATAATTCCAGCAAGATCATCTGAACGAACTTTGTTTTTAATACAGAAAACAATTTTTTTACTGTCTTGTTTTATCGGTGACATATGACACTGGCTAGACCTGAATGGATGAATGTCATCAATCAACTACAAAAACGAACAAATTTGGGTTCTTGTGGAGCTTAATCAATATAGGTACTGATGTATAAACAGTATACTGATGCATGTCATTACTTTCCCTATCTGCTGTCAAAAAGCATTGTTTTATTCGACGATAAAATGACCTGTCATTCATTAATAATGAATATATCGAAAACGTTTTTGAAAACAAGAGTCTGTGCCTTTTTTACACAGTCTATAAAATTCAGTCTATAAAACCTGAAACTCAAAACTGAAATGCAATTTTATACGCACAAAACGAGAATTGAAACCCCTTAAGTTATGAGATTTTTTAATATTGGTCCGGACAGTATTTTTTGTTAGAATTTCATGTTTACGAGGTTTTTTCAAAAATTTCAATTAGCCTGATTTTATTTCTGTTTTTCAGATAGCAGTAGGTCTTGGACTGATCTGGAACAGTAAGTACGATGTCAAACAGGAAGGCCAGATGCATCGAGCAAACCAAGCAAATAACTATACACTAATAGGAATTTTCTTCATAACAATTTTAAACATTCTCATCTCAGCATTTGGAATTCCTTCTTATGAGAAACCAATTATTGACAAAATGCATAAAATGAATTTTCCACCAGATGAGAATGCATCCAACCAACGATTTAATGATGTAATAAATTATTAAATGTTATGGCCAAGAAACCAAATGGTTATGAGGAAAGTAGAACAAGTACCGTAGCCTACAACTGCACAGTCAAAAGTTAATGAGTTTTAATACAGAAGAAACACTGTAGTCTCTACAAATTTTCACAAAACAAAATGTTTTCAATTGAAGACTGTTCTTATAGAAACTATAATTACGGTACATTTTATCATTTGTGAACTGGATTGTGTTTGGATTGATACAGTACATGAAATTCAAAATATTCTAGTTAATACCATATAAATGGTATAAGTTTTATATCCTATAATACCATACAAAACCATAATAAATTAATCAAATTAATAAAGGTTGATTGCTTGAAAGTGCATTTCGTTTTACTTTATTACTTATAAGAATGCACAATTGAACATTATTAATTGGAGATTAAAATAGTTGGCGTTAGGTGAGTTCAGAGGTCTCGCCGATCGCACACTTGACTAACAAAGCTTTTGAAGTACCGTCGAGTCCCCAGAGATATTGCCACCATCTACATCGGGGATAAATCATCTACTTGGCGCATGCTTTCTCTATGGTTCTATCTCGCCTTATTTATGTGTCGGTTACCCATCCGAGACCAGTTTCAAGTGTTTGTGACTTAACCTCATGATCACTCACTCAGCAACCTCCCTCACCAAGCGACCAAACACAGCCACTTAGGCTAGGCGTACACCGGTTAGTCAAGACAAGACAAGACGAGATTAGTCACAGTACTTCACATAGTTGCTTATGAAGCAACACACACCGATTAGTCATTGCATCAGTGTGTGCTGCTTCATAATCAACTATGTAAATTACTGTGACTAAACGTGACTAATCTCGTCTTGTCTTGACTAACCGGTGTACGCCTAGCTTTATAGGTTAAGTAGGTCCAACACTTTAAATTCTAATTCACCATATAAAAAAATGAACAACCGCATGTTTTATAAATCTTTAATACAAGTGAATGGAAAAACAGCCAATACATTCAGTAATGTACTTAGGCCTGCCGAATACGGTTCAGAAAATGTGTAGCAGAAGCAGGAGTAGTGGGATGGCTGATCATGCGTCCGATCCATCGCTAACATTGTTAGCTTCTTCTTTCTCATCTCCTTCGTCATCCTTGTCTCCGGCGTCTCTCTCCCATTCTTCTTCTTCGTCTTCGTCATCGTCTCCAGCCACCTCCGCGTTCTCAGCTTCTGCCTTCTCCATTTGTCTGGCAAGTTCCGCCTCATCTGTGGCCGTGACCACTTTCGGCTGCAGAACACAGAGGAATTAGTCCAATGCCATACAGTAGTACTGTTTCCATACAGCTCAATACACATGAGGCGAGAAATTTCATTTTCAAATTAAAGTGTAATCTAAATAATAAAGGGGATGCTAATTTAATACAGGATGTTAACACAATGTTATCCAGCAGTGCTTTGTTCCCATCACTGGGTTGCGAAGACTAGCTTATGGTTGAGATGTCAATGTGCTAACCACACGTTACATCTTTTCTGGTTAATGATCATTCACCTCTGCTGATTCAGTCAAGTGGATGTGAAACTGGCAACTAGCTGGTAGGCCTAAGCTCACATAGGGCTGTTGAGCCATTGACAAACAAACAAACAATTTAATACAGAATGAAGTAAAGGGAGTAAGTTATAATAATAAATTAGCAGCGGTAGGAGGCTGTTGGACAATTAAATTGAGGTTTGTTCAGATTATTACGTTTGAAATATTTCAAATAATATTTCTTCAAATGAATCAATGAAATTTGGAAATACAGTAAATAAAAAACCGGTGTATGCAATTGCAGCACAAGAGCCAACTCCTCCACTCAAACAACATGGAAATCGAACTTGTGCTATTAGATGGATGATGCAAGGAAGACCGATTGCTCTCCTAATCCATTGGCTAATGAAATTTCCAAAAGAAAAAACCCAATCTTTCTGCTGTTTGAAAGTGAATGAAATACTCGGCCCCTGCGCTCAGGCTGTTGCCTTTGCAGGTACCTTCCTTGTTATTAATACAGTATATTAATACTATTTTACGTTATATCTATTGTATTATAAATTTATTATTTTTCATTGTACTTTTCAAGTTTGCTGTATTTTGTTTCAAGGATAAATAAATGATTGCCTTTAAGGATAAATAGTGATTGAATGATAACGCTTTAAACACTCACCTCCATCTGAATTTTGAATACACCTCCCATTTCTTTGATCTTTTTCTCAATAGCTTCGATTGCTACGTTGAGTGCTTGCAGGCCATCCTGCTTTTCAGGTGTCGCTGTGGTCATTACTGCAATAGAAGAAAGTTTTCATTATTTTGAACACTTACTGTAATGATCATCAACCCAATATCTTTTTTGCAAAAGAACTGGCTCACTCATGCCTAGATATCCAAATTAATGCACTCATAGCTGAGTCAAGTTGCAACTACTTTTCAATAGCTTACTCAAAAAATAGTATGAATTTCAATCATGACAAATATTAATTTTAATCACGATAGAATATCAATTTGTATGAGTACAGCGGTCAATTTGAAGATACTGCATAAATACAGTAGGCTAATTTTCATTTTAGGCCTACAGGTTTTGGTAGTTTCAGGTACGATCTTCCAAAAACCAGGCTTGAGCGACAGGTAGTTCTAGTCAGCTGATTTTAAATGGGTGTGATAATATGATTTTTGGTAGATTTAGAGCTCACTGAAACCTGTTATTCGTTTTGGTGAAATCGGACCCAAGGGCCGTATTAGCCTTTTTTATTTTTTATCGTATGGCTTTTTATCGGTGGGGAGACCGTATTAGCCTATCAAACGTTTTATGAAAGATCTTTGACAAGCATATGCCCGGTTTCTCAGTCGTTCAATAAACGACTAATAAACGGATAAGTTTATGTATCCAATAACCATGTTTTCAAATTGAAAAATTATTGATTCAATAGTTTATTGAACAACTGAGAAACTGAGCATATTATGCTTGTCAATGATCGTTCATAAAACATTTGATAGACTAATACGGGCCTTAGAAGTGAACGGAAAATTTATGGTTGGTCACTGAGAGCCGTATAACGTATAGCTTAATCACGTTCCTTTCTCAAGATATTACACAACGTTTCTTACGTTTTCTTACACAATAAGCTAACTATTCAGAAAATGGCGATCTCACACTAAACAGACGGAACAGCTGTAGAATCTCAAAGTAATCTTCTGAAAGTTTTTTGTTAAAAAAGTTTTATTCAAAATTTATAAATTTTTAAACAATAATTGAAAATATTCACAAACATTGATGTTGGGTAACATCAAGCTGCATCGACTTTCATCCAGGGTCAGTAGAATGCTAATCAAATGGGATCAGCTGATTAAAAAAATTGATGATGGTTTTCAACTTGACAAATTTTTATCATGAGTACAATCAGATTCATTTGATTTGCTTGGCATTAGATTGATAGATAGAGAGGTATTATTTCTTTGCCATCATACTCTACGGTCATCAGCAACGTCAAAAAATAATATCTCTCTGTCTATCTAATGCCAAGCGCCAAATTAAATGGGAGTACATTAAAGACTGTCTGTACTACATTCATTTTCTGAATAGTCAGTTTATATGAGAAAAATCTAAGGAAAGGAAAGTTCAGGAATACGGTCTTGAGACTTGTTTTAAAGGCATTCATCAATCAAAATGACAATTTTTCGATCTTTATCTATTGCATGATTATCTATCTCCTCCTTATTTCGGAGACGTTCAGCCGTCGGTTCCGGCTGCCTAAAAAGCACGCGTCATCTCTCATCACCCTTCTCCCATTAGCAAAGCACAAGTCTAGAGCTCATGTCGCCATCACAATTACAAAAAATGATACGTAAATATGTTGTCTGAATTCTTCGATTCTCACCATACAACGGAGGAGCGATTAGATTAATTTTAATTGGAAGATCCTCAGTGGAACAGGCAAGTCCAGCTCGGAGCGCTTCTTTGACAGCATCTATTCCTTCATAACCGTAACACGCCACTTCGATATCAGCTCGAATTTTCACAGCCTGCGATGTCAGTTTCCTCTTAATATTATTTAGCAGTACTTCCTGAGTTTCGGCATCCAATCCGCAATCAGCCAAGATTGATGGATCCCTGAAAAAAGAATTACAGTATTGTGTTACACAAGTCTACTAGTCTTCTGTAGAGAGATTAGATTAGAATATTTAATTTATTCATGTAGATAACAAATATGTCGGCTTAAATTCTAGATTATAATACAGTAATAAAATATACAACTAAGTAGTCAAATATACATAAACTAATAGATTATTCAATGTGGAGTCGTAAAGCAAAATGATGAGATAATTGTGATAGTAGCTAGATGAAACGGCGAAGTTTGAATATACATAGAGATAGATATATCATAAAAATAATTGAGTGGGTTTCAGTTATTGACATGGAAGTACAAATAAATTCTCTACTTCTGCGAATCACACAACTACAATGAAATTTTAATAATTAGAGAAACGAAACGGTTATAAGCTGGATCTTAAATTCAAGTCTGGTGTAACTAATCTATAGGTACTTGAATAGATGTAACTTGGGTATCGGCATAGCACGTATAAGAAAGGGAATACAATGTATTACGATACTGAATATCTATCTATTAGCGTATAGGATGGTCGATATTAAATTGGTGTACTGATACAAATCTCTGAGCATAGTAATTTTAAATTGAGCTGGACTATAATTTCGTAACTCATACCATATTTTAATAAACTATCTAGATTGATCTAATCATTGCATTTTGCTTTGTTACTTGTATGCCCCGCTCCATTTTACAAATGGAGTCAATTATTTAATGGAGTCAATTGTAAAAAAATGAATACATGCTGTGACTGCATCTACAAACTGTGAGACAACGTTAGAGAAACTTTCTATGTATTCGATCCAGGAACCTTTGGATCATATATCAGACCGGCGCTTATCGCCCTTGGCTTAGGACCACTCCTATGTGTGATCAAGGCTTGAGTAAGATTGAGTTATTCTTATATTCCTTTATGATTTCCAAAGCATCCGGTCGAATGAATTAAGTAACATTATTGTATTACATAATAGGTCTAAATGTATTTCGATTATTAAACCCATAATCCATTATTCAAGTTTGCATTCCTCTCATAGTAAAAAACAACAATTCACAAGTTGAAGAATAAATTGTACTGGTGAACAATACACAAGTACAAACGAATGATTATTTACAAAATAATTGTTAAGTAATACATTTTTTTGTAATTTAATCCAAATACCTGCATGTAAATTTTCATTTTTATTTCTAATTTAAATTTAGGTGAGCGAAAAAATGTTTTGTTTATAATTGATTTTCTTTCTTTCCATTTGTATTGTGAATTGTTATTCAAATAATGTTTGCAAAATGGCAAATTAATAAAATATTTCATTCATTCAATGTAGTATGAGAAATTTAAAATATAAGTTAACTAAAAAATTATCAAATTAATAATTGTTTTTTATAATTTCTATTTACTTTAATTAATAATTATTATTGAAAGACAGTCTCAACTATTTGAAAATGGTAGCTTACCAGTAGGCATAGATTACTTACAGAACAGCCTGTTTGAAAAAGTCATAGGCGGATGCCTTCTTTTTGAGCCGTTCCTCGAAGAACCACGCTGTCTTCTGGTACAAATCTTCTAGCTGCTCATTGCTCTCAAACTTGAGTAGTTCAGCGACGTGTCTGAGAATCGAATTGACTGCCTTCGCTTTGGCGAATCGTTCAGTACATTTCTCGATATCCTCGGGCGAGACTCGTCGTTTACTCAAATCAATGTATCCTGCAAACCAAAATGCTCTTGTTAGTTATTTTATCAATCAAGCTAAAAGCTTTGTAATCACTACACTACATCACTACAACAATTCTCGTATTTATTCAAATGAGCTTTGATGAATTATGGATTAAAAAAACCGTCAGACAATAGTTTTGGTTCCAAGTGGGAACTTTCTGCTATGAACGATGATAATCTATACTTATGTGGCTGTGTTTGATCGCTTAGTGAGACCGGATGCTGAGTGATAATAAGGTTGAGTCACGAACACTCAAGACTGCTCTTGGATGGGTGACACAAAAATAACACAAGATGGAAACTACATGTAAGGATCTCCGCACCGATAAAAAGCCATACAAACATACTACATCTATACTATCTTATAAAACAGGATGTTCTAATATTTTTAATAAATTTACTTGATTACCGAAATTGATGTTGAATTAGAAATATTTTCGATTTGAAACATTCTGTTAACTACGTAGCTCTGGTAATCCACAAGTAGAATCCAGTCTTCATTGGATTATGTGTCAAAAATTGGCACTTCAATAATCTTCAAAATAAGAGGAACTAAGTAAGTATAAGTATCAAGTAACATAATCGCTCACCTTTTTCTTTGTCAACTCGAATCACAACAACCGGTTCAGTTTTGCCGACTCGGATGAGTTTGTTGATAGACCTAATACGCCTACGCGAGAGTTCAGATAAGAGAATCATTCCTTCAATGTTATTGTACTCGAGCAAATGCACGTAAGCGCCCATCTCAGCAATACTCCTCACATTGACCATGACCACATCCTCCACCTCTGGATACTTTTCTTTATAGAAACGACACGTGAGAGGCATTTTGTCTGAAACAAAACAACATTCAGTATCAGGATGACTGCAATTTTTGGTTTCATGATTATTATTAAAACACAAATGATAATTACTATTGATAACATGAAATGAATAACGACTAGCAGTCTACTTTACGAGAATTAAACTTGATAATCAATCAATTCAACAACATCATTATTAATATAATTTGCTTTTACATTCCAATGCGAATTTCATGGGAATTGGCAAAAGTATGGTGGATTTGTCGGAGCTAACCAATCAAACGTGTGACATATGCAATGTCCACACTGTTACTAAACACTCTCTGTAGCTTGGACCTGGTCACCATACTATTGCCAATTCCCATAACATTAGCATTGAAATGAATCGCAAATCATATTTCATGATGTTATTCACTTCTAACCTACAATTTGCCTTTGCCAGTGTTAGTTTTCATCATTGTAAGCAATAACACAATATAGATGGGCCAAAATTTCTTGGCACTTTGCAGCTGTCTACCAAGATTACTAGACAAATATATGTAGTAATCTACACAGACATATAGTAATCTACACATGTAGTAAATCTAGACATATGTCTAGTAATCTTGGCTGTCTACTACTAACTGCATTAAAACCATTGCCTGCTGCTTTAAATCTTCAAATCCCCCTAACTGTGATTATGCTCTCAGATGAGCGGTGCTTATAGCAGTCCAATTTTTTCAGAGACGTACCCGTACTACCCCCCTCGCCATAGATCGACCGGTTCTGGTAGATAAGCAGGCCTAGGTTACCTAGGTAGTCTATCTCCAAAATTGGAAAATTATGAAAATATTATATGGAATTTTAAAACGTTTTCTGTTTCCAAGGAATGATTAGTAGTGCATGAAGCTGATGAAAAGAAAGACTCATAATAAAGCGTTCACTGTTCAACATACTCATAACAATAAGCTTAGGCTATTATAAGCCTAACTACATTGTCTACCGGTACCTCAAGAACTAATTTCTTTTGAACTGACTAAATAATCAGATTGAAGTAGGAAGAATGATACGTTGCTCGATAAAAGGATCAAAATATTTCTCTCATTAGTAAAAAAGAAAGGCGGATAACTGAAAATATTGTATTCCTAACCAATAAACGTCATACATAATAACTCCTAATTTTGATAAATACGATTCAATTAAAAGTTTTAATGACTGAAATTCTAAATATGACTGAGAAATCAGAATTTACCTTATGTTTGAAGTAGATATTCGACGTTAATAAATGATAAAATACAATACAAACTATCAAATAATGCCTACTCGGCAGATAACCCCAACCGCATGGCACTCAAAAGAACCGTAGCACCAACAGAGCAACAACCCATCGAGTGTTTGGGAGTTTCATCAACAGAAAATTTCATCACATTTTTTTTATTTTGATCTACTAACATATTTCCCTTTTTAATCAGAATTGAATGATAAAACTTCATTTCATAATAAAATTGAATAATATTCGAAGTTGTTATCATTCTTCGTACAATTTAACGTGAAGTACTTTGAGATATGATACCAAAGTGGGTCGACCCTATCTTACCTTTTACGACAGAGTAGGTCAATTTTTATTTTACGCTGACAGAGTGGATCAGATTCTGATGCCGCATCCACACACTGGGCGAGCGGAGGCGGACGCCAATGAATGCTTAATTTTGTCTACGTTAATTAAAATCCCCCAATGGTTTTAATCAAGAGTTGAATGTTAATCAAGAATGGTTTTAATCAATGGTTTAATTAAGAGTTGGTCCAACTTGAGTCGTACCACAGAAGAGGTATCAGCTTGGAAACTTTTGGACTTAAGTTGGAACGACTTGTTGTACGACTTAAGTTGTACAACAAGTCGTAGCGTCTAGACCGGGCTTTACTCCACTTTTGAAAGATTAATAGCCGTTTACTTAAGCAGGGCTTATTTTCACTGTTGTACTATTCCTATTCAATTACCAAATTTAAAAGGGAGTTGCCATAGGCGAGTGGGTTAAGTGCTGGCTTTGTAACCTAGAGGTCCCGGGTTCAAACCCAGGTCAGACCGTGAGATTTTAGCTCGAGCCACTCCTCGTGTTTCGGAGGACACGCTAAGCCGTCGGTCCCGGCTGCCTAAAAAACAGTCGTTAAGTCACGTCAGAGACCCTGAACTGATCAGGAGTGACCTGAAAACTCTGACACCAGACCTGAGCCAGCCAGGTTGCACGGAGTTATTATTATACCAAATTTAATTTTTTCTGTTCAAGCAGCATTTATTTGCATATCCTATATTCATTTTTACAGTTTAAGTTGAGACTGGGTAGCACGCATAAGAATCTAGTCAGTTTTGTAGGTACTTTTTATTTATTAAATTTTACAAATCAACAATTCATTAGCCTACTTATTTTCTTGAATAGAATGAAGTTTTCACCACCAAGAACAACAAAACAACTAAATTTAGATAACAAATAGTTCAGCTAAGAAGCAAAAAATTTTATAAATAATCCTATATATAGAATTATAAGAATATTTACAACTTATTAATTGAATGTACAATGTATATATAATAATATTAAGTTATCTAAATTCACAATGATATGATTAGGCTAGATTGACTATTACACAAGATTTACTAATTGGGTTGTTAAAAAGGGGAATTCGAATTATTTAATAAAACAAAAAATAAGTTACAAAAAATGAAATCATTCCAAAACATGTCCGGTATGGACTTTACCATATATATATGTGGCTTTCCCATGTATATCCTACGTGAACGGTGAACAAATCAATAAATTGTAAATCACATAATAGCTTACTGAAATCCTCACTTCATCAATTTCGTTTTATTTGAACAACACGATTTGCAGAATTTATCATACGAAAAGAAGAGTATCATAAAAACCAATTGAAGAGAAAAATATATATTTTTCAATAATATTGTTTCTATCAAGGTTTTGGAACTTATGTAGTCTGTAATGGTGAATATCTTATTAACAGTAGGCTACAGTTGACATCTATGTCAATATCGTCTAAGATTATCTACCCTATTCCTAAACGAGCAATACAATAGTTTTACAATTCTCGATATTCATTACAAGATGTACTGTATAATAAAAAGACAATCGGCCTCACTGTTGTAACAGCATATACCTATGACTTATGGTTGTCTTGAATTTTTACAATGTAAGGCTCTTTGATGAAATTTCATAAAATTATGTTGTTACATTACACTGTAAATATTACGAGATGATAATGAATTTGTGACTAGATGGAGTGATTCAATGTCAAAGTGTTACGGTTACCTAACGAACACTACCTAACGAATGAAATTTAAAATTTACAGACACACAGAGGTGTCATATTGGATTAGCTGCCTTCATTCTTTAGAAAATAATAATAAATACAACACTCGTTGGAGATCAGATACCTACCAAAAAGCATATTCACTGAAGAATTTTAATATTTTTATCGATTAAAATAAATTAAAAAACACTTTCAATCACAATCTCTATAAAATTAATAAAATCAGGACTATACACAATACGTATAAGAATGTAACGATTTGATTAGAGGTGGTGAACTTCAACTCGAAATAATACAGTACAATTAATTAAAGAACTAGGCTACATTGTAAGATCATTACTTCAACCTGGCTATTTAATAACAGAGTCTGATAATAAGTCATTACTGTACAATACTACAAAAATATTACTATTATTTATTCAGTCTTGGATCACGAACTTACCGGTTCAAAAGTGTTTTAAGTTTGAATTTTTACAACAAAAAAATAGCTGAACAAATTGACTGATTTGAAAATCTTTAAAAACAAAATAATAACAATAGAGTAGTGATAGAAGAAATAATTTTTAGAAAAATCATTAGCAATTGGACTTTAAAATTAAAGCTCTAAATTATTAGACTAATACTGTGAGAGCAGTCAATAACATAAAAGTAACATTCAGCTACAATAAAAGAATAATTTTGTGATAGAAATGTCTAAACCCGGAGCTGAAACATTGTAAATTATAATTTCATACAGTTATTTATTGTTCTACATAACATTAACTAACTTAAAAGCTATGGCAATGCTATTGATGGTAAAGAGTCGGTTCACGACAAGAATAGCTCTGGATTGTCAGTGACGAAAGGGGAAATATTTGCGCGATTCAGAAACGCTGGTGTGATAGCAGTGTTGCCAACACAGAGTCTTTTGCACTAAATGTGATAGTTTCAATATGTCTAGGGGTAACGCATTGTTGGCAGTTCATTTCCCTACCCTCTTCTCACCAAAAGCTATTCTCGTGGTGAACCAGCTTCAGTCTGTATCTAGAATGTGAATGCCAAAAATGGCTAGGAATTAGTCATGATTGAAATTTAAGTCAACTCATTGGATTCCGATTGATGAATTCTTGCACTGGGAACCATAGAGTTCTGAAAAATGATTTTCCAGTGGCATATTGGTCTTCAGGAGAATCACATTCGTTCAATGTCATGATTCTGAGCCATTCATTGTGTTTCTGTTATCCACATCGAGTTTTGATGTTACAAGGTGCTGCTTTGACGAGTTGATGTTAACATAGGTGTAGCGGACTGCCAGTAAAGTGAATAATCCCATAACAAAAACCATTAAACCAGCGAACAGGAAAAACTCATTTGCCTGAAAAATATAAAAAGAGCAACGGGTAATGAAAAAAATTAGGTAGAATATCATAAGAATACATACATAGATATAGATACATAATTGCATTAGTGAGCAAATGAGCACGATTAAGGAGGCTTTATGACTATGATTGCTGTATTTATTCTTGGGACTGATACATTACAACACCGTATACAGAAAATATTGTATACTTATTCTAGAATCTTCTACAACACTATACTTTAACTGCAGTACAACATTCAGCTGCATATAATGAAAACACTTGGATGTTGTCAAAAATATCACTGTATTTATATGAGAAATCGATTATGTATTATAAATATCACAATATCTCACCGGACACTGTGTCAGAAGTTAAATTCAACTGCATCAATTATTTCATTTAGAGTAACTCACTAAAATGAAGAATTATTATTAATATCAGAATTTTAACAAATTCATACAAAGAAGATAAAGAAGTAATATTTCTATTTTAATATTTTGTGAGATAAACAATAAATTAGTTGAAAATAAACCCTGAGACATGAAACGTCAACAAGACATTGCAGGTGGTATTATTTATGTTGGTGGTAGGCCTATTCTAATTGTATTGAAAGATATAAAATATAAAGGAGACTGTATGAATATAATTGTCTGTATTTATTCAGTTAAATCATTGTTAGAAACTCAAATTTAGTTTACTATCCAAGTCCGTAGCCATCCATGATTTAATATTCTTTGAACTATTCAGGAATAATTATGCCGTCTCACGGAACCAATGCATCGAGAACCAATGAAGAAATCAGACTCCAATGCAATGGCGTTATTTTCATAGGTGGTTAGATTTAATTGGATTTTCTTGCAACAGCACACAAGTTTGATAAGCGTCTCTTGAAACATTTCATACAGTCTGAGACCTTCAAATTGGAAAATGATCTAATAGAAGCATCTTATTCGAATTATTAAAATGATATGCTCAATTAACAACAGTAATCTTACCCTGCTTTCTAGACCAATTCGAGCGATTAGGATTACAATGCAATTTCCCAAAGATGTAGTTAAGAGCCATGCAGCAGTCAATACTGACTTCATTGCTTCTGGGGCCTGAAACGTAATCGATATTACAATGAAACATTTATTATCTACGATTAACTCAGAATTAATTTTAGTATTATCTTAGTATTAATAATTATAAGTATTATCAATTAATCATTCAACTCCATTCGCTACCTCCAATAAACATTCTGTGGATTTGTATCTAGTTTACTATAATGAATTTGCAGACATGTTTTTTCTTGATTCAGGCTATTTCATGTTCATGATTGATTAAAGAATAGAAATAAACTTCTGATCTGACTTAAAGGTTTGTAGGTTTACTAGAGGATTATTACTGAATAAGATTAAAAAATGATAATTCTAAAACCTACACCGTAGGCTATCTATATCAGAAAGAAATCTTATTTGCAAATTCTAATGTATGGTAATCTTAATGTTGTGAGTTTGGTCCAAATATTACTTCCACTGGGTATCGAATAAAATAGTTACCGTACATGATTATAATATAACCCTCATTAGAATTTGAACCAGTGAAAGGAAGTATAGATCTTCATTCTAATATTAAATAAGTCGCCAATTTAATTGTAGAATCGTTCTATCAGTGCAAGAATAAGTTTGTGAATTTATTACCTGCGTGAATGCGAATTGCAGCCCAGTAATGGAAAACATAATTTCAGCTGCAGTTACAATAACATACTGCGGTATTTGCCACAGAATGTGTACATTATTCGCTTCTGTGATTGTGATGAGACGAAGTTTCTGGAATTCATGAAAAAATATACTAGTGTTATTCATGCACTCTCTTGTGGAGGAATAATTTAAAATAAAATACAGTATAATATAGAATGAAGACTGGCAAAAACTATACAAGCCTAGTTGTATTCTCAGCTCAATTACATTACTGATATGACAAACAAAGGATTTTATGTTTCATAATAAGCTCACTACATTTTGTTAGAGAACAATACAATATATATTTTCCATGTTTTAATAGATATACGTGAATAGATTGTTAATAGTAAAATGTTTTTAATATATCGCAATTGAAAATGTGCTAAAAATTTAAATTGGGGAGATATTGATTTGCTTCATCTATGAGAAGTTGAGATAAGAATTTCTTCGCAAATTTCTAAAACATATATACAAGATTTTATTCAATATTGATGTAATCTAATTGGAATTCAGAAATTTTCCATTTCACAATTAATTATACTTACATAATGTCCATTTGTTTCGACCAATAGGAGAGAGTAAACACCTCCAGCATTCAGAGTTATTTCTTCTAATAGCTTTCCAGCTACGTAAACTTTAAAGCTGGAATGAAAAGCAAAAAAATCAAATATAATTCATTGCCAGAAACAAAAATACAAAACGTACCTGCATTGTTAATAGAAAAATCATAGAAACTTGGAAAATCAGCTTAGTAGAAGGGCACAGAAATTTATTTTTGACACCACTAGCAATAGGGCGAAAAATTTAATTGAAAAAACAACAATCCCATTATGCATCAGTTGATATAGATTGAGTAATATAAGAATTAAGGAATTTCAAAAATAGCTTGACAAATAAATAATAAAACCAATAAAGATAAAAATTTGTTGAGTAATTGAGTGGGGCATATAAGGACAAAAGTCGTCATGAAAATATACAGTAAATAACAACGTATATACCAGTCAACTTATATCTTATTCTTCCTATTCAGAAATCTTTCTTATGGGTCTACTCATAACTCCTTCTATAATTTATGATAACTTCTAGTGGTAGATTTTCGATCATATAGCAATAAAAAATTCCTAAAATATAAAGTAAATTCATTTGAAACGAAAGTTTCAAAACCAATACAAACATCATTTTGACAGCGTATGATATTGCACTCACTTTGGCGATTCTCCACTCAATTCCTTCACAGGTATAGAAATGTTGTCACTTTCCAATAGAAGCGTCTCTGTTATTTCAGCATTACTCAAAGTGAGCTCGGTTGATTCTGATACACTGTACAGAATCCTGAAAATTGATAACAGCAATGAAATTCTCAAATAATATAGAGCTTACATGAATCATAGTCACATATAGGTATAATTCCAGTATGGCAGTATAATTATGTTATTTGGCGAACACCAAACACGTTCTCGGAATATTAGGTCTACGATATGTATGGAAGGTTCGTAATTTGGCAAATAACGAACATTCCAATAATATACATTCAATACCTAGAAAAATGTTCGATATTTGCCGAATACCGTATGTCTGGACAAAACTGAGTAAAATAGAAGTTCAAAGCATATTTACATAATTACATACTATATTTTCTATTAGGCCTATCACAAGTCTAAATAAATATAATATGAAAAGTTAATGCTTTATTAGACAGATGCCTATTACACGGCCGATTGCTCGAGATCCAATTTCATTTAAGCTCACCGTAAAATGACGTCATGTAACGGGACTCAATAGGGATGTCATTGCAATGGTTCTATCAAGGATATAATTTTTGGTAGTCAAATTTAATTAACTTTTATGCTATATTGGCAATATAACTCTTCATAATAAATAGAAATATACCTTCCTCATAAATCAAGTGTTCAAAATGGGCAAATACTTTTCAATAGCAAGAACTTTTACCAATCAAGGCATTGACTTACCTGACAATTGGATTGGAATTCTTCGATTTTTGCACCCGATCATGTCCAGGAACAGGATAGAAATTGTAATTGGATTCATTTCTTTCAACTATCAGGTAAGACAGCGACTGAAAACGAAGAATACATTTTTCATCATAATTAATTAAGAATATTGTCTATAGTGGAGTTGAATTTTGTACAAAAGAGGCGTGTTTGAGTTCAATGTTTTCAAACTTGAGTTGTAACCGGACCTTGAGTTGAAAGAAAAATAACTATATACAGAAGGCATGTTTTCTTGAAACTTCCAGTTTTTCTACACATTTATCTGGCATTGTAAAATAACACAAATGAAAATTATCAAGAGTTTGGGAATGCAAAGACGGACAATAATACATACCACTGATTCTTCTGCACGAATTCTCCTTCTCAGCACTTGCAAACTCTTATTGCAGCTAATTTCTATGTTGACGTCATAATTCAATGAATTGATAACAGGAAAGTGTTGAAGTTGGAGTGCTTGCAAAGAATCAATCCGTGCATCTAATAACGAACTGTTATAGGAATGCAGATTGACGGGGCAGTTCAGTCCATTAAATACACGAATCTGTCCCTCGCCTTTTCCTGGAAGAACCGCATAGGAATCCTGAAAGAAAGAATGAGGAATTCAGTACGAAGCAAAGTTACTCGATCACAGTTATTTAAACAAACTCTTCTGTTCTAAATGGCGCAGATAATTAAAGCAAAAATATAATTGAAAATGTTTATATCACTATTTTTAGGGACAGCACAAGAATTAACAGAAGTACAATTCATTGATAACCAGAATTAAAGATAACACACTCAATATTTCCTAATTAGTTGATTGGTCCAACTTGTTCAACATTGGCTAATTACGTTACATTAAGATCTCCCAACCGAAAAATCCTACCTTCATAATTCAACTCAATAGCTGATGATGAGTGATAAGTTGTTTTAAAAGTTCAGACTATAAATTTATCAATTTCTGTCATTGTAGCAATATTCCACTTCTAGAGAAAATTATTTTTGAAATAGGTATCATGAATTTGATTTGAAATCCTCTTCCTACACGAGTGAGAAGTTCAATTCAATAGACTTTTGAAAATCATTTCAACAAATTCATCATCAACATTGCTATTATCTGAATTGGATAATTTCTTGGCTAGTTGGAATCCTAGCTTCGTGACCTCTAAGGAAACCTCATTGAAGCTTTCATAATTCATTTAACAAAATAATACATAGGAAAAAGCGTAGGCCTGCGTATATCTTACTTTTGTCTCATCTATAGTTATGATGTAGGACTGGGGAAAATTCTATCAATTTCCCAAAAACACATTAATTGACATACCTTGAATATATTTTTTCTTTATTCTATATATTTTATTATACACAGTAGGCTACTCACTTCTAGTTTCAGTTCTATCACTCCAGATATGACGAACGACACTGATATCAGCATTCCTCCAGCTACCATCTTTTGAAGCGGCTTATTCAGTGCGTTCATTTTGTTGAAAATAGGGTAGATAATGCCCTCGAACAATGGAATCATGGATAGAACAAGGAATGGGTTGACTATCTGCATTTGCTCGGGTTTTATGGTACCAAGCCAGCCCAGAGATCCATTCATTTGGGTTGCTTGGAATGTCCATCTTGAGCCCTAAAATTTAAAAAAATTAAAAAATGTTTTATCTTTGTAAATTCATTTTTATCTAAAAAATTAAAATAATTTCGGACTACAAAGTAGAATAATTAAGAAACTGACAAACGTTTCTATTCCAAGCATGAATTTTATTGGACACAATTAGAAAACATGGATGAAGCCCACCTTGATGTTGGCTTACTCATCAATACTTTAGTATAGTATTGTGACACCGTGCAATTTTCAGAGTTTGTACGATTTGAATTTTAATAAAAATATTATCCTATCGATTTTTCAATTATTGAACTCCCGACATGCAGTAATTTTTTACCGGGTAAATAAACTCGTTTTTACTCACATTTACTGTGAAAAAACTGCATTAATAAATTACTGCTTGTCGGTGGTTCAAGTAAAAGTATTAACTTCACTGTTCATCTTGGATCAAGATATTGACAAAAGTTTTGTAGCCTATGAAAATTTAAAGGCATTTTATTTTCAAATATCTATCTGCAACTAAATGTTTTGCTATTACTATTATATAGGTAACAATACTTCAAATATTCATTCCAAATTGCTCCAGTTCGTTGTTATTCCACAAAAGCGTGTGTTCTCACTCAGCACCCAATAAATTTAACAGCTCATTCAACAGATATTTTATATGCGTCTGTGCTCTCTGCAATTGGCTATTATATGCCCGGTTTTTCAGTCGTTCAATAAACTATTGAATCAATAACTTTTTTTGCATTTGATTAATAACACATGGTTATTGATTCAATAGTGCTATTGGATCCATAAACTGGCTATTGAGCGACTGAAAAACCGGGCAATAGTCATATTATGTCTGTCGTAGAGCCAGCTAGGGATCTAATTTAAAGTACGGTACTTGACTAATTATAATTGAATATGGATTAAAATTTCAATTACTGTATTTAAAAGTTTGTGCTCGTCTTGTTATAACTATCATCCTCTCAATTCATTCATACAATATTGATTGGTCTGTTGATTAGATTATTTCGAATTTAAATTAAGCCTTGAGCTGTGGCTGGCAATTCAATCATTGTCCTACATTCATTCAATCGATTTATTAGCTGTCTAAATATGAATATGTAATAGGTCAGCATGCTAAAATTTGAATGATGTCCATGACAATGAAAAGTTCATTGGCTCATAAGAATTGAAAGACTAGACTCCATTCGTATTCATGTGAATCAATATCTAGATCCTTACTGAGCTTCAATTATTGACGAGGGTCATAAAGACGTTTCATTATGCAATCTGTGTGCATTCATTGACACGAGTATGCATTCTCAATAAAAGCAGATTTAATTGAGATCATTATAATGTTAGCGTCACTTACCTGCTGATCAAATAATGCCCAGAAAAACGGAAGAGGTATGAATAGGAGCAGCACTCGTAATACTGATTTGATATCTTCAATCAGGGCTCTATCGAATTTATCATCTGCATAATCCAACCAATGAGCTCTTCTATCACACTTCCCAGAAGCTTTGTTCACCAATGCACGCTGGAAAAAAGCTGCATTAATTCAATAGTACAGTAAAAAGGACATTATATAATAATTGGTTTGTAAAAATGAGGTTTTGGACTTCAACTTCACAAAACCTACGATATCAGGGACATTGAAAAATAGTTTCTGGATATTCGATGAGATTTACGTACACGATAATTACGAAATTTAAAAAGCACACTCTAACAAGGAAATTATACCATTTGTTTAATATTCCATTAAATTTAATAAGAAATTTCACAAAACCATGTCAATTTACTGATTAGCTTGGTGGGTATTTTTATTGAAAGATTACGGTATTTTTTCAGTAGGGAGGCTAATTTAAATACGTTTCCAATATGATAAACTTAAATGACTGCTAAGTGGAAGTAGAGAAATTTTGGCCTCCACCATCTAATAAAGGAGAGAATCTAGGCACTCATACCAATTTCATTGACAGAGAAATAGTATTTTCAACTCTCATATTTAATTTACTCATCCAACTGAAATTGAATTCATGTACAGTAGCCTATAAACATAAAAATTCATAAAATTAAAATGTTGAAAAAATTAAGATAAAATGATGATTATAACTTACATATATACATTTCATAACATCGACCACGATATTGCCTTCTGGTTTCTTTATCACGTAGAACCTCTTTCCGAAAACGAAAACAGCTGAAAAACGAAAAACTTAGTGATAATCAAAAGAATATATTTGAAAATAAGGATCAATAAATATCTAGGGAAAGAGTTCATGTGAAGAAACACATCAACTAATAATGTTAAGAGTTTTTATTTGTATTACAGACAAGCATCAGTCATTCTTCAACTGTTCTCAAACATTTTCACTCACACACACTGAAGCGCTTTTGATTAGCTTTGAACTCGTCAACTATTTGCAAAGATGGATTCAAAGTGATTCATCTAGGATTTTTGGTGGCAATAAATAAATTTCAAAAAAAAAAATACAAAAGTGGGCTGAAAAAATATATTTTGAGCCTATACCAGTTTGAACCTCACAGAAAGCAAAGAAATCTAGATATTTCCAATGCAACTATTGTATTTAAATCTTGTTCCCCATAAAAAGGTAGAACATGCTGGAGATGAAATAGACTTTACTTAATCGAGATAAAACTTGCAAACAAAATTGCAAGTTCATGTCGTACTTGCAATTATCAGCAATAATAATTCTAGAGTAATTGAAGATTAACTTTAATTACAACTATTGTGCAGCGACCCCTACCTGTTGCTATCAGCATGATTATCGCCGGAACTCCGAAAGCGAGCGGATAGCAGGAGTCAGTGTGGAAACAGTGGACGTCGTAGCGCAGCGTGGGCGTGAGATAGGTGGCAATCAGACTGCCAGCGTTGATGGAAAAATAGAATAGCGAGAAAAACTGCTGCAGCTGTTGCTCCTGAGCGGGCAATTTGAATTGGTCGCCGCCGAATGCCGACACACAAGGTTTGATGCCCCCGGCACCAATTGCTATCAAAAGCAATCCCAACAAGCTGAACGACCTGTCAAACCCATCAACAAGTTCATATTTAGTAAAGTAGTGAAATGATCAAAATAATAAATGGTGCTATTATAAGGCAGAGAAATCAAATCTAATTTCATTCCATTTAGATAGGTACATGTTTCATGGAATTTGGGAAATACATGTGAATATAAAATCATGTTAATTTATACCATGTATTGTTAGATTCAGAAATTACACATCATCCGAGATTATCCAAGAACTATCAAATGGTTTTCACATTTACACCAAAATACTCTTATGGCATAATACTTATTGTACAGGGTGATTCAGATAAGTCAGAACTCAAATATTGAATGGATAATAAAATGTTTTTTTTTATATGTTTTTATTTAATGTTTTATTTATATTTTATGCATTGTTGGAAGCATACTTTTCAGTAAATGCTGTATCATTTTACTGAAAAGTATGCTTCCAATAGTGCAACTCTCTGCTCTTGCGTAAGCATCGTGAAGGACTCACAACAATTCGCTCTCTGCCTGACACCAGCGCTTGGTGGGGGGTGTGTGCGTGGAGTGGGATATGTTTTCGAAGGTCAAAGCTCTCTGACAAAACAAACAAACAAAAGAAATTCTTATAAATGTCCAACTGAACTGCATAACTAGTTACAGTTCTGACTTATCTGAATCACCCTGTATTATGTTTACCAATAACAGAACAGAAGAGAATATTATGTAATAATTAAAGAACTTACCGCATTGGCAATCCAAAATATGGCGTGGATGCAAATGCAAGCAGAGCATTGCCAAGTGCATATATTATTGATAGGTAGAAGATGGTTCTGCAAAACGTAAAAAGTGAGAAATATTATTTTGAGCATAAAAAATATCAGCGTTATTTTCTAAAAATGTTTTACATCGGAAAAAATAAAATCTAATTTTTCGTTCTTATCCACGAATCTTCTCTCATCATTATTACTTTGATTTTTATTTCAACTACTATGAGCTAAAAATACGGAATGTTACTTATCGAAAATAAACTGAAAGAGAACTGCCACTTTAAAAATAAACTGAACTTTTCAATGACGAAAAAACTATAATAGAATAAATCGTCATCTGAATCGTTTTCAAAAGAAAGCAGTAGGCTAAGTGTAAATTACCTACAGAGATTTAGAGTTTGGTTGATTTGCAAAAAGCTGTGTTAATTTTATTCTTCGACATTTCCTTTAGACTTGAAAATGTATGGATATATTGTGAATGGGACAGTAAAAGAATTCTATTAAGATGTCACAGGAATGTTTTCATCTAAAGAATGAATTTAGTCTATTAATTGCTAAAGTACTGTACCTAAGTGGTAGTTGAAATTGTTTAGACAGATTAGAGTAGTTTTAGATAAGTAAGAATCCTAATATCTTATAGTACAACTTTCTCACATAATAAATTAACTTAAATTTTCTGATTGAAGGAAGAAAATAGGCCTAATTATTTCTTTCGATTTTCGTTTCACTAATTATCATGTATGTATAGTAGAATAACTGTCTAATAATTTCCTCCATCTTTAAAATAATTATTATTGTGAAACGTAATTGTATTGACAGAGGGAAATTTTTGGCCCTAGTGAACTATACAATAATTTTCATAATATTTTTATTATGATACATGAAATATTCTAATACAGATTTTTAATTTCTATATATTCTAAAAATACTTTCAAATAGTTCCTAACAGGTCACATACTAGAGCAAAGTCTTTCAACTTATAACCAAGCTTTAATATACCTTGATAGCAATCCCTTGAATAATTCAGTATCGTTCAAATTAATGTTACAGCAATTTAAGAAAAGATTGTTCAAAAACTTACTTGAATTTCCCAATAAATGAGTCCGCCAAAATCGCACCGAATAAAGGAAAGAAGTATGACACCATGATAAAAATATGATAGATAATAGTGGATGTGTTGCGATCATAATTCAAAATCTGATGCAGATATAGAGAGAGGATAGCTGCAACAAAAATAATAACAAATTGTTAGATAACGATTGTTGATTAGACAAACTGAACAAGTTTATCAATTGCATTAATTAATAATCAGAAGTACGAGTATGAGATCCAATGTTCTCCTCTGTTACAGAAAGTATTGTTTGTATAATTGAGCTAGAATTATTGTATTATATCAAGGTTGGAATAATAATTTTCTTGCTCTCTGAAGAATTGCTGAAAGGTATCTAGAGAAGTCTAGAATATTGGAATTATTGAGGCTCACAACTGTAACCATGAAAATTTTTAATAAAAGTAAGATCAGAATGAACGAGAATTGTAGTAACTTTTTAGAAATTTTTATGGGACGTTCCAGTTCTGTAGGTCAATATTAACGTCGAATTATATCCTACATTGCAAGAAGAGTTTCAAATAGTAAAGTATCCATAAAGTTCCAATAATCGATTAGTCATATTTTGTATTACCATAACAAATTATATTGCAAACGAATTGAAAGACGATGAAAAATTGGAAATTATTATTGTTGGATATTTAAGAAAATATATTATCGACTCACCTTTCATTCCATAAAATGTGAACCTTTCGCAAAACTCATTGCCTACAATGAATGCTACAGATTTGGGGTACGTGATTTCCTGGAAAAATGTAAGGTTTCAGGATTAAAATAAAATTAAAAGAATTCACGATAATTTAACAAACTTATCCAAACTTAAACAAACTTAACTATATGATAATTTAAACTAATATTACTAACAGTAATATTAGAAAAGACAAAGAAATCCAATAATCCGCCTAACACTAACAAAAATTGATAAGGATTGTTTGTTAAATTATAATTTTAAGGATAATTTGTTAAAATTTGTAGAACAAATATGGAATCTTTCAATAATTGATATATCTTGATATTGTAAAATGTCCACTTTAATGAAAACCAAATTCCATGGTCGTGTAAAATATTATTAGAGTTAGTTAGAGTGGAATTTGCCATCTCAAGATTTATCAATTACAATTAATAATTGTTTGTTTTTCAAATTGATCATCTAGGATCTTATGTCACAGGATTGACACCTAGTGAGATCGGACTACCCAAGGATACAATTTATAAGGATCTCAATGATATTTTCATAGGCATAGGCGGTTCTGATTATTGTATCTGTTAGTTCTAATATGAATTTAAAATTTGTATTTAGTAAATTACAGAAGCTGCATCAATATACAAAACTGGCTGATATAGTCTACCATTTTTTTTTATCGTATGGCTTTCAATCGGTGGGGAGACCCTTACGGGTAGGTTCCACCTCGCCTAATTTCACAATTTTTTGTGTGGGTCACCCATCCGAGAGCGGTCTTGAATGTTTGTTACTTAACCACATGATTACTTAGCAACCGCTCTCACCGAGTGACCACTGATGTTTACCATTATGTCTACCATTCATAAGTTTTAGTTAATTGACTCAACTGATTTGAGGAACACGTTCGTTTATTGTCATAAATGAAGCTCCTTTTGACAAGTAGAAACGAACGAGCGTGAGATGTATAAATAATTCCAATTTTTCTCAATAACCCATATCTTACTATGAAGTCACAAAATCCAAGATATCATAGAAACTCTCTTGAGAGAAATTATTCACTCCTTCTCAACATCCTTAGAGGATTTGTCACTTGAACATTTTCGCTCATAATTGGCTACCCGCCTTGAAAAAACTTTCCTTGACTACTTTATACAAATGGGTCTTCAGAGTTCTTCCACGAGTGTAAGCTCAAGAATATATAGATAATGGTACATAGAATGAAAATTTAAGCTTGCATTTTTTTCTATCTTTCGTGGGTACTTAATGATTTATACACATAGGTCCATTCTTTTCACAGTTACTACCTTTGACTTTCTGTCAAGATATGGAAATAGTTCTAAAAAAATAAAAACCTGAATTGAGTCCAAACCAGTAGATAATAGATTAGAGTTGATCCCCAGATTAACTTTCTTCTATTTCTGTTTTATTATATAAAATTATATAAAATAGTTTAAAATTGTTTAAACCTACTCCAGGACATGGCTTGCCATAGTGGAGTAGGACTATTTTCCAAACAAACACATGTACTGTAACATCTTTGCTTATGATTTTTTTATTAACACATCTTTGTATTATTAAATGTGAATATTTTTGAATTTGTATTTATAGTTATAGGTTTTATTGGAAAATAAATCATTATTTATTTATTTAATCTGTGATTAATTTCTTTTATTTTCCATATAGTTTCGTACTATAAATATCAATAAGGCTTGTAATGGACTTTATGTCTGAGAGCTTTTTTTATGTATGAAATGAATAGATAAATAAATGATGATTTTTGCATTATTTTATAGACTAACAGGCAATAGGAAGAAGTCTCAAAGCACCGAAAGATCTCTTCGGACGTCGAGATATGAATATAATTGGTAAGTTTGGATTAATGAGAGTTTGAATGGGTCAAAGACGCCAGGCGTGACCTATTACTTTAATATTTTCCGCATCTAAGAACTTGTAATTTGATAGGATTGAATACAAGGTTACCGCCCAACATGATGGAACTGAAACACTGAAAATAGGTGCTAATAATTGTTATTATTTGAGCGATCCTTGGATTTGACCTACAAATTCAAATCTGTGCTTCGCTGAATCTTCAAGATCAAGTGATGTGAAATTTATGCAAATTACAACTTGATCGGTGTACTATCTTAAAAGCATTGAATCAAGTACCTACTAATCGTTTTGACGTTTTGACTGATCTAAACGACAGAGTCACCATTAATTAACAGCTTCGCAGGAATAAGTCTATTGAAGTATGCAGAGGAAACTGTATATTTATCAATTACTTCCAAGGTGTACAGTCCAAGGTGATAACAGCTTATCATTATTATACTAGATTATTTTTCACATAATATTTATATTTGATATAATCTAATATATTTGATATAATCTTATATATTTGATATAATCTAATATATTTGATATTTTACACATCCATACTATTAAGAATGACAACCACTTTCTTTGGAATAAATTTTTCAAACTGATAATTATTCTTGTCTTTTAAATTCCCCATTCAAAATGTACGAGTAAAGCCTGATAGTGAAAATTATGTTACAACCTTCATTAAGACAATTTTTCAAGTTGGAATGGATAATTTTTTACAATTTATATTCACCTTATTTTTTACATTCACCTTTCCTTCTTTACCTTTTCTATAAATTTTTTACTTTATACCTTTATTAATTATAATTATATCGATTGATTGTATCAGAAAAAATTGAAATAACAAGACGAGGACCTCTAGGGATAGAAAGCATAAACCCACTATTGATTCTGCAATTCACTGTTTTCCAACTTTTTACATCTATAGATGTTTGGAAAACATATCCGAACATAGTTAATCTCCAGAAATATATAATTAACCAATAATTCAATCTCCAATATACCTCATCATCCTCACCAAGTAGTATCATCCTTCATCATATAATCCATTATCATCATCCTTCACAAAGTAATATAAATAATACTTATGTGGGCATCATCCGCAGAGAAATTCACCTACAAGTTTCACTTCTTCAACTGTTCAACAGTCAACTTTTAGTCAATTTTGAGTGCAATTGCTGTGTTCCTTCGCTACCCAATTCCAGGTACCGGTATTTATTTATTCAATGACCTTATATAGTACGGTACCGGCAAAAATCAACAAAATTATTCCGGCATCTCAGCAAAGATAAAGACCATTCTTGTCTCCTGTTGTTGGCCTCGATCGAGAACATTCAACTGTCGGTTAATTTCTTTTTGTTTTCGAGGGAACTTTTTCCTTCCGTTGGCGCGTCCAGTTTCTATTCTTTTCACGGATGCCGCGCCGCGCCGCGCCGGCATTGTTCGCTGCCCGCGAATTTCAAGTCGTGTCGGTATGCTGGCTCAATCAACGGCCAACTTTACTAACAAAACAAACAAGACTACGCCCTGTGCCCATTATCACGATCCTAGTTTATCACCATAGGTATAGGAACGTGGGTCACCTGTATGGTTTAGGATGGACAAGCAGAATGGAAGAAATATGACCACCCAATAACCCAATTGACAACGAAGGCAATATTATTTCATTGCATCCATTGAGCTCCTGTAAAAGGGGTGTATGGAATTGCCATTGTGTAGGTTATTACCTAATGGCAAGTTATCATTGTGTAATAAAACCATACAGATGGTTTTTGGTTTTCATTATTTTTCTCTCATTTAAAATAATTATTTTTGAAAAACAAATAGAGCCTGCAGAAATTCAATTTTTTATCTTTCTTTTGGCGCAAACCGCATCAAAATCGGTCCAGTCAAACTTCTCCCCGAACTTTCCAAAATCTACTCTACACGGCACCAACGTTTTTAATATTAATAGTAGATTACCAATCAGCGGTAATTACCAATTCTCTCCAATCAGCGGTAGGCCTATTGGCTGTGATTTTATGTCAGCTGTGAGTGAGTGATAAGTGAGTGAGGTGAGTGAGTGAGTGAGTGAGTGTGTCAATTCTTTGTAGGTTTAATAATAGACTAACTATATAAACTAACGTGTTGTCTGTGGTTTAATGTAGATACTAATACTGCTTTAGCATGGTTCTCATTAGGATACGGAACATTTTTACAAAACACGTGTTTGTTGTAGCATACCATGAAATTTGACGTGACTATATCAAGGGCATTTCGCTTAGGTATAAATATTTAGGTGATAAATGACGTGACTGAAAATCAAGGACATTCGATTTAGATATCAATAATATCACGTTTTTGACGCCATCAGCAAATCTTCGCTTCAAATGTAGGTGTACGCGTCAATTGCAAAAGTTGTAATTAATAATTTTAATCATTTAACTTAATTTTATTCTCTACTATAGGATGACTTCAAATAGTGTTCACGACTTCCAGGAGGGGGATCTGGTAGATTAGAGTTCATTATTCTCCCAATCTGCATGTCAAAAAATAGAGAAGATATTAGGCCTACTTAAGAAAAGTATTGTACCGTAGGAAATGTAGCCACTAGTAATCTACTTAGGATATTTAGCTAATTCTTCCTGAAAGTAATATTGTATTGAAACCTCGAGAATAGATAAGATTCATTCTTCGATTTACGTTAACCTTCATGTTTTACGTAATTATTACATATTTAGGCGACGAAAAACTCACATTTTTTAAAAAATCATTTAAATTACCGTATTCACTTTTTCACACTACCCTTCTCTAAATTTTTCCAACTTCAAAAACATTGTAAAAAAATGGAACAAGCGCAATTTCCAGGTTTCATTATTCTTAATTTATTCAATGAAATTTGTTCAAATATTTTTTCCTGCTTCTGTAATTCTTTCCTAGTTCTCAAAATGATTGTTCTTTGAATTTTTCCGTACAGTTCGACAAGGGACCATGAATGTCTGAGATATTTATTGAACCATTAGTTGTTTTGGAGACCTTGAGTTTGCAGGAATATTTTTATTGAAAGCCCCGAAAACTCCCGTCAAAATAATAAGTTTGATTGGGAAATAGCAACAACTGGATAATCGATTTGACAGGTTGAGCACTTTGTCATTATCGTGCATCTGTGCTGGCAGGGACGTAAAAAGCTCAACACATCTGTAAGTTTAACACCTTTGACGTAGATTAATGTGACGTAACAATAATGTAAGTACTGTAGCTAACTAATTACAGTAATTCGATTCATATTCCTCAATGAACCTGCTGTAGTTTATTATTGGTTTTCAGATGACATAATTTATCAAACAATGAATTACCGAAGAAATTGCTGAGCATCAGCATAAACAAAGGCGTCAAGAATTAAAATTATACAAACAATCTACACATTATGAATGAATATTCATGATGAAAAAACGTAAACAGTTACGAAATTTGTAACAAGGCCATCATTAATTTTAATCTACAACAAGAGAGCCTAAAGGTGCGTTTAGACTATGTAACTTTGTTATAAAACATTTGTTATACAAGTTTCACAAAAATGTTACAAATGTTATATAACAAAATGAATACTTTTGTGTAGTGTCAGCTGTTGTTATATAACAAAAGTTACAGAAAACTTGTTATATAACAAATGTTTTATAACAAAGTTACATAGTCTAAACGCACCTTAAGATCCAAAATTATTTCTAGAAATTCAATCCAAACCAATTGCTCAACTCAAAAAGTGAAGGTGATTGAATTATTTTCGGAATTGAAATCAAACGGAAATTGTTTGAGGTACCAACCAACTACAGAAGAACAATAATGTTTCAAATCAAATCAAATCAAATCAAATCATTTATTTATCCTTGAAAACAAAATACAGCAAACTTAAAAAGTACAATGAAAAATAATGTTTGCCTCTCAATAGTGAAAATTGGAGCCATTTCTAGCATTTGTTGCTTAGGATTTGTTTAGCAGAGTGAGAGTGTAATCAACAATTTTCCAATGTTTTTTCCTTTTATAGTACTACAAGGTTGATAAAAGATAAAACATTTCAAATTGTTGATAATAATTTATGTAATCCACTGAAGAAAATGTTGACCGAATTCAGTAATTTGAAAGAAAATAATTCCGTAAATTTTTCAGACATAAAGAACAGTAGTTATGGCTAATAATAATTTTTCTTGTGATTTTGAAATAAATTTAGATTTATTTTATTCCGTCTGATTCATCCTATTAGCCTAAAATCAATAAAGTTGATATTAGACAGCAATAACTTTCAAAGTACTTGTAATTGAACATTATGTTTTTAAAAATTTGAATTCTTAATGAACTGTTTGAATAGTTAACGAAAGGTTTAGTGCCTGATGGCACGTTTTAATTGTTAATAAATCACTACATTTAAGACAGATTGCTATTATTGTTAAGAGGTAATGTGACGTTAAACTACTTCGTAATGATTGAATTTTGTCTCGATTATTTCCTGCAGAATATAGTAAACAACCACTGTAGACTAGTAGCCAATTTTATATCTCACGTAGACTACAGTTTTTCTGACGTTATCTATTTTAGTATTTGCTTCTCTTTCCCGGAAAACCAATCAGCTCACTACAATAATTTGAAAACTTGAATGGAAAGAAAACAATTTTCCTTCAGAAATTTCTGTATGGGAATTACAAATATAATAATTTGGTTCAAGCGCCTTTCCTATCACACAACTGATAAGGCAAACAGGAAGAAATTAAGTATTGCCACTGAAAGTGGGCTAAACTAAATCTATTATATTTTTCTAGTAATTCGGCTAATCAAATTTCATATTATTCTCCAATTTTACTGGAAACTGAATAGAAAAAACTTGGCTTGAATGCGCCAACTAGATAATCAATAGCTTTTAGCCAGAAGTTAGTAGCATCATCAGAATTCAATGATTCATATTCATTCCAGTTATGATTGGAGTAAACTTAACACTTGAATTAAGTTGAAATCATTATATATTATCAATAATCACGGTATCCATATTATTTCAATGAGTTATTTTTATTTATTATATTATCAGGCTCACTCACCTTTTCCAAGTACTCTGACTTTTTCTTCGCAGTTTTATCTGTCACATTTTTGCCCAATAAAGAAGTCAGCTGCTCGCCATTTGCAGTTGGAGGTAGGTCCCGTGACTCATTCATCTCTGTTGGCTCCATCTTGAAACAAAATAAAATGCATTATCAAATTCCAAAAGTGATAAATGAATGAATGAAAAATATTTATAATGAAAAGGAACTCCCAGAGAAACTGGGGTATTATTTGGAGACTGAAAAAGTACCTATTTACCGAAAAGCTAAAAGTATTCTGAGCGGTATTATCGGACACTATTGTATAAGAAGTCTGTCATACAGAGTAAAGTGATGAACGGTTGTGGCTAGGAAGATCAAATTCTGAAAGAATTTCCTCTGCTCGTCAAAAAGTGAAACAAAACTTGAAACACACAATACAATAATATAATAAACCGAATAAACGTCTAATAATTTTCTAATGCTGTTCTCTCACAAGTAGGAGATTTAATCAAGATTAGACAATAATCAAGATCTAATCGGAGATCTAATCAAGATTATAATAAAGATCTAATCAAAATTAATTTTTTGCAAGCGATCTTTGGTTCTGATTTCTAACAACGCTAAGTCTAGTTGAATGATTTTCCAAAAACATTGAATGAAGAGAAAAATCAATTTTTTAAGACTAAACATTTATTAATAATGTTCCGTTTTATCATGTATGTTTCAAGGATTCTATATCTTATCCACTATTAGGATATATTTCATGTAAATCCTGTTGTACTCTTCTTTGTAAATTATTGATAAATGATGTGACCACGTTATTAATGAAAAATTAAACATTCGAGGCCTAATCATTAATATTTACGACATTTTCTATTATTTTTCGTTTAAACATTCGTCTTTTATTTTTATGAATAATTGATCATTTTTATTGCAGGGGGAAAACAAGACAGATAATAAACGAAGCCTATTCGAACAATACAATAATCTCTACAAAGAAAACCTATTTCTTATCCCAAAAATACGTTAACTTAACCAGCATGATTTGAATTGAAGAGAAAATGTTCACGTAGCTTACGGTAATGAATTTTTTACATGAAAAGTCTCCAACAGCCTGTTTTGTAAACACTCCTATTGCCAATGTCCTTGAACCAGAAATTTCAATTCAATCAATTCTTTAGCTAGATAGGTTGTAGGCTAAAGCGAATAGTACAAAACAATAATCTTATTGATTAGGACAAGACTCGATATGGTGCAGTTACATTTATTCATTTTGAGTGTGGGTGATATATCACAGACTTATGATATTGATATTTGATGCCCCACAGTTCTCAAGAGGGGATTTTTAAAGTGAGAAAAAATGTTCACGAACTGAATTTCTTTACTATGCACAAATTCCCCTACGTCATGATTTGTAAAATTGTGGAAGCGGTTGGCTTCGTGGTCATGCCGGTGTCTAATCGCAAGATTAGATAAGACACTCACACTTGTTACTCCCATTGTATGGGTGACCACTTTCGGTTAAAGCCGTTTTCCGCTGAATGTCATTTTTGCAAGAGAATCAAAATCGCTTCCCGGTGGTTCGGAACCCACCTAAAGCTGTAGGTCCACACTTATCACTCATCATCATCCTTCCCATTACCCATGCACAAGCTAAGAGCTCATGTGGGCATCACCACAGCAAAAAAAAACAACTTCCATTTTCAAATTACTCGAAACAGAAACACTAATTAAATCAATGTTTGAAGAGAAAATCTCTATCATTTGGAGCTTCATTTCGTCCACTTGACCAAATGCAAGTGTTCGTGTGAATTGTTCTCCATATATTCTTTCTACGTTTCCTTAGTTTTGTGAATGCGAAAATAAATACGGTAACTTGGTTATCTAAGAATTTCTTTTCATTTAAATTACCAAAAAATTTGAGGAAACTCTTTAAGCGATAAGAATAAGTGATTGTTCAAAGTGGATGCTCAAGACCAAGCTATTATTATTTTTACGCAATCTGTAAACGAAAATACTATAAAATATTGTTTCCGTGTCATTATTAGAAACGGCTGTAATATATTATTTAGTAGGTAACGAAAAAACCCAAAACAGGTCGAAAATTGGAATGCAATAAAGGTTCCACATTGAAATGGGATCCTGCTATAAGAAGCTTTATACGGTATATTATCTCTGATTCTTTCCTTTTTGTTACGAAAGTAATTATTCAATCAGATTTTTCCAAGTTTCCATCAAAACTTGTTCCCTTCAATCTACAAATAATCAATATTTATCCACTTATCAAGTGATTACTTCCCTCCCAAGTCCTATTTCATCAAGTGTCTTACATCCTTAGATAATCGTTCTAATCATATGCAATTATTTGTGTTACCGGTACAGTATATGTAAAATCAACAATTCCGAATCTTGTATACCTATTTCAGAATAATTTCTTGATAAAAGAGTATAATTAAATTTGTCCATTCAATATTTGATTAGAGTTATTGGAAAATAATCAAATAGGAAATTATTATCCAACTGATTGAATAGAGTTGAAAACACACATCAATCTTCTCCATTGGAGTAATTGAAGATTGAAATCTGGTTGAATAGCGTAGGTATCTAGTTTTTAATAATTTTATCAACTATTTTACTGATCTATGCGTAGATAACAAACAGTTTGATGACATCATATAATTGTTTCATTCTAAAGTTTTGTTCTGCTTGTAAGAAGTTGATTAAAACAAATCATACCAGATATCAATGATGAGTTTTATATACTGTAATAGAATTTCATACAATCAAAGTAGGCTTTCAATGATTTATGAAAAGGCCTATCATGTTGTTTTTCTTTGAGATAAAAAGATTGGGTGATCAGTGTCGCAGCCTGTTTACTCTCATAAAATGAATACAGGAGAGGAAAACTGTCTGTAGGCTATAACTTAAGTATAAGCAAAGACAATTTAACTAATTATTTAGTTAATACTACTTGACTATTTATTTATACTAATACTCTAAATAATAGTAATAGTTAATATTTGATTAATACCACTCAGTATTCTCAATTCAACTTCCATAGTTGTATTGTCTTTCCTATAAAAGGGAAAGGCGCTCTGAACTTGCAATGGAAAGGATGACCGCTTATATTGTTCGGACTTCCAGTTATTTAATCAAATATCTTCTCAACAGGAAACTACATAAGATAAGGTTCTTCCAGCATTGATCATTCAGCACATTGGGAAGGCAAAATTATAGATTTCCTTGTGCAATATTTATGAAAATTACAGAAAGTGATTGACAACAATAATATCGTGATAGTGTTTGAACTTTTACTGGGGGAAAACGATCACGCACGACCCTTACAACATCTTGCAATTCAAGAAGGAATGAGCAGATTAGAAGAGAAAAAAGTTTGATCAATAATGGCCAAATCAGCAACATTCCAGATACTGGTAGTTTGTTCACTCTCTTTAAAAAAGGTTTTGGAGGGAGATATACCAATATGGAATATGTTACATTGTATAATATACAATGTACCATATTCCGTTATTATATGGTAATAATATATGAACGGTATATTACCGTATATTAACGGTACCATATTATGGTACTGTTCATATAACTATTTCATTTGTTTTTCTTCTGGAGGAGGGGATATTTTTATTCTGTGGTGATGCCCACATAAGCTCTTATTAGCTTGTGCGTGGGTGATGGGAAGGATGATGAGAGATGAGTGGACCTACAGCTTTAGGTGAGTTCCGAACCGATTTTGATTATCATGAATGAATTATCGGAGAAATGCCTTAACTGAAAGGGGTCACCCACACAATGGGAGTAACAGGTGCAAGTCTCTTATCTAATCTTCATCCCCTCCCCTTCATCCCCACCCCCTGGGTTCACCCCTGATTCACACAAAAATAACATTAATAAATAATGCAACAGGTATACAATCTACAAACATAGCAAAATATAACCTGTAATATTCTCAAAAACCATATAAATATTTAATTGAAACTTCAATATTTTGCACATGATTTGATAACAATTGGTAAATATTATAATTGAAAGAATAAATAAATAATATGAACCCATCGTTATTACAACAATCAATGAAACGATTTTTCCTCTAATAGAAATTGAAATAATTTTCAGAAAGTTTATTACTTTATTTTTAGGTGACCTTATCAATTTATTTCCAGGTGTTCTTCCGTACAGTGGGTTATATTAGAAGCCTATAACATTTTGACCAAACGCTTGAATTCATGAATTTTATTAAAAGCCTAGTGTTAACACAAGTGACCGAAGTAAATTGAAATTGTGGATCTCTTTTCAAACATTGAATAAAAAATTCATCTCACCTTCTAATGGACACGTGGGAAAGAAGATCGGCTTTATAAAGCAAGATGAGTCACCAACACGGCACAATCCGGCTTCACTACACAGACTGAAACTGAAATTCAAGCATTGATGGGCTAAACTTGAACGGTGGAGTAACATGAGGACATACCAACTAGACAGAGGAAGCTCCAAGATACGCGCTGATTAACCAAAACGATGTGTATCAATTTCCATTATCCCAACAATAATCCCTGTATTCAAACTTTGACAAGTTCAAACTTTTATAGTAAAAATGAAAAGAATTGAAAAAACACAAAATTATAAAAAATATAATAAGATGGAATACGTTAATAATAATGAAATAAAAGGTTAGTCAATACAAGACAAGACGAGATTAGTCACGTTAGGCACAGTAATTCACATACTTGCTTATGAAGCAGCGCACACCGATGCAATGACTAATCGATGTGTGCTGCTTCATAAGCAACTATGTGAATTACTGTGACTAAACGTGACGAATATCGTCTTGTCTTGTCTTGACTAACCGGTGTACACCTAGCCTAACGTAGAATTGAAAAGAACGAAGGAATGACAATAGAATATCAAACATGGAATGAAAGAAATAATAATGAACTGATAAAAGGGAAATAACAATTCTATATTCAAGATAGAGAACCAAACAATAAACACAATAAAATACCCCTACATTGTTTTACACATTTCTCTATGATGTTTGCAAGCTGATGAAGTAAATTTTTAGTTATTTCATTCAATCAGGAAAGAAAGATAGGATGTATTCTAAAAATATATATTGAAATTACCTACCTTAACGCTTTCCAATACTGTATTTCGACAAACATTACTTAATTGAATGTTATCACGATAGTTCAGATAGTTTCAGAAGCCATTCATGTCCTGTGATCGAAATAATTCAATTTTTTTCAAAATATCATAAAGAACGACATATCCTTTGCAAGTGGATAATCATTGAATTTGGTATTTAAATTTGATAATATGAAATCAAACTCATAAGATAATACAACTTATGATCCGTGAAATATACTATGCTCAACCTCTGCTATCAATAATAATTATTACCCTACTATAAAATTACTCAAATTGTTCAAAATGTACCAGTATGTATAATATTATTATACTCACGATTTGATGCATTCTATTACTGAAGTATCATGGAGAATTTATCAAATGATGAATTAATAATATGAATAATAAATAAATTACTGAAAATTGTTCAATGTACCAGCTTGTATAATAATAATTATAATACTGCATTACGCTCACGATTTGATACATTCCATTACAGACGTATCATATATGGAAGCCGTATCTTCTTACTTCTTAGGACTTAGTATCAAAGGATATTCCTATACTTACGGGAAGAAAGGTCGAAGCAGCTCTGGCTGATGCAACACCAACACTGACCAGCCTCAAACCTCACACCAACTCAACCCCAAGACCTAGACCCCTCACAAATACCGTATAAATATAAAATTTAATGCAGCACCCCCAGAAGTACTAGAACCACCAGCTTTTTTAGAGGCGCTGGTGAAAATTACTGTATTTGTAATATTTAGAGGATTTGTAACACATGTGCCTATTCTCAATATCTTTAGCCGGACAGACATAAAATTTAATTAGATATTCTTCGAACTAATTGAGTACGGTACTGAGAGTGAAAAGACAAGTATTGAAAAGTGTAAAAACATGAATGATAATAGGCTAATTGCTGGCCAACAAAATTTTATTTAAAAGGTCATCCCTTAAGGTCAATATTTTTACAAATTTGGAGACCCAAACAAATTCACCAACCTTCCCAATTTTCTGACTTACACTCTCATGGATAGCAACTAGGCTACATGAAAGTATCAATGAACTAGATACAAAAATTCATTCTGTATAAAAGTATACTACTCAAGGCAATGCCCGTACCATATTAGTAAACTTACACCATACCGTATTAAAATATAATGTCTACATCCAATTGAAAAAGAATTTCACATTTTCACTAAGTCTAGTGTTTTTTTTATCTTTATGAGAGTTGACGTCTGTACCATGTTAGATAAAAAACCCCCATTTTTGATTTAAATTCAACATTATAATGTTTTTTGTGTCTAGGAATAAGAATCAATTCAATCTATTATTGCAGCAATATCAATCCCTGTTGATACAATTATTATGAATAGGCTACCACTTTCCACTTCCTTAGATAAACAAAATTAACTTAATTAAGATTTAACAAAAAGTTAAATTTTACAAAATATAGGCCTATGCCTCACTTCTATCTGAAACTATAATCTATATCAACGTACATCTGTAAGTAGTTTATAACCATGGATAATTATAATGACTCAATTAGTACTACAGATTTTAGTTTTTATTTAAAAGTGCACACGTATTAGTCCCAGTGCATTTTCGATAAACCCAAAGAGCAATGATCACGTTCCAAGTGAATATTACTGCTAATGGAGTAGCAGTGCTGACAGTAGTATTATTCTAGCTAGCACAATGCTCGAATATTCGAAATTGAAATAAATTAGCGAAGCCAATAACATCAGAAAGAGAGCTTCTTAAATGCCGGCCATAATGCTTTCGGAACAAGATTGCAATCAAGGTCGACGATCCTCAACTCTCGAAAACCTTCAATGCAATCATTTTATGAACTAAAATCCATCTAAAACTAAGCTTAACTTTAATAACTATAAAATCTCGGGGTATTCAAATCAGGCTCTTATTACTTCCATTTTCAAAAATTAGATATACTGTACGGTACTTACTTTAGATTACTATTATATTATTAGGTATTCTTTCATATAAATATCTTGGTAGAGGTTTCTAGAAAATTCTTCAATGCAATAAGATTCATTTTTCATGCTAAAGCCGTTTACACGTTGTCATTTAGCATAGTCTAGTTGACAGGTAGCAAGTGCTTAATTTCTTAAATTTTAAGTGTGCTGGAGACGCTCATTTTTTATTGTTAGAATTCATTGATAATTTTTAAGAATGAATGGCATTACATTAATACTAAAATCAATGTCACTACTAATAATACCATTCATAGAAACAATAGGACCAAGAACACTTCATTTTTAACTACAACTTGGGACAAATTACTTTTCATCGAAGCATGCAACAAGTTCCACCTAATCTAGTAGGTTTAAGTATTGTACGAAATAATGAGCAGGTTATCAAATTCATGCAGCTTCCAACTAATTAAAACATTATGTATTTGACAACTATCTCACCAAACTGTTCTCTGAGAAAACATCAAACATTTTCAAACTATTGCCCGCAAGCATTATTTTTGACTATGTGATATTAATTCAGGATCTATTATTATGAGTTATCAACAGTGTGCTAAGTAGTCTACCATGTTAAAATGTATAATGAATATTTTGCAAATTCTCAATAGAAAAATCAACTTCAACCCTATATATCGAGTGAACAAGAACTGAATGCGATGAACCAAATAATGATTTTATATTTTTATAAAAATTTCTTTTTGGATGCCGACTTTAAGTTATTACTTCCACAGTATTTTTCCTCATAGGATACTTATTGACTGGAGCGTTTCCGAGTTACGTTGAACAAATTTTCAACTGTCAAAATTGATGAAAATAAGTTGGAATTTCAACAAGAACAAACCGATAATATTGAAAGTAATTAATTCATTCATCTTTTTCATCATTATAACCTTGACGTTAGTAAAATCCGTCACTATAACACAGTCCTGTATTATAGTTTTGAGAAGGAAAACTATAATCACTCAACTACCGCTAATCACTTCAAAAACTAAGGAAAATTCGAAAAAAAAAACATCAAGATACTTATAAATTTTGATAAGATGACGAGGTTCCGTGCAAAAAACTTTCAAGTTCTTACCTCAAATTGTGTAAGACATGATAACAGCCCCGCCTACCAATTGGAACAATTTTCAGGTATGAATTTTATAGTGGAACAAAATGTCACTGTCATTGTGACGTATATCTTGATAATAATAGCTTTACAACTAATAGTTGCAGGTCATAGTTTTTCACGTTACCAATCGACTTATTCCAAGAGTTTATGAATAACGTATACGAAAGTCATTTATACTATTCTCTAGTCACTTATAATACCATTAATAAGAATAAATAAGCGTTCGCGTTCCCATACCTAAAATTTCAGAAATAACACTAAAAACTAGTTGACTGGCATCATAAACAAATCATAGCATGAGGTTGCTGTATATTATAAAAATAAGTAATGAGATTTTCTTGTATTTTGTAATTTTGTTAAGTGAAATTTGACACTTTGGCCAAGTCTTAAGTGGATTGCTCCAGTTTGACAACTTCGCAAAGAAGATCAAGTTACAATAATATTACTAGCTGTAAATTAAAATCAATAAATGCATTTCTCCACCTACTTCTAATTGCATTACTTTCAAGGCAAAATAGAAAGAGCTTAAAAATCAATATATTTAGTCCATAAAAAAACTAGGGCTCACACTTAACTGTGTGATTTTCGTAATTGAAACAACTTGTCGAAATTGTCAAATTGCACTTTATTAAAGTGGAATTTGACAATTTCAACAAGCGTTTTCAATTATGGAAATATTCCACAACATCAACATTGTTGTTCTACAAATTTTATGTGTGATTTTCTTTTCAAGAAAGTCTTCAGATCGTATATTATGATTATCCACTATTTCTATATGAGAACAACACTATTTCTATCAACAACAAAATAAAAATTGTTGTAATCAGTTGTTGAGCTTGTGTGGAAGACTTGAATAGAAATTCATCATGAATTTCAGCAGAATAGACCTAAGTAATACACACTAGGAATCAAAATCAAAGAAGGTACAGTTGATGAAATGAAAAATCAATATCAGGAAAAATAAAATTATTTTTAATAATCAAGCTTTACAGTATAGTTGCCAATTGTTTACACACTCATAAGTCAATGAGAGATGGAAAGTGCAGCAACTGCGTTCGAGAAGAAATTACATGCTACAAATGTATAATATCCTCCCCAATAAACACTTGAACGAGATATTAAAAATTCTACAAAAGTAGTAGAAAATCAATGATAATGAAGACGATGAGATAATGATGAACTGTGAGCAAAATCAAACCAGTACAGACACACATCGTGTTGTATATGTAATGATAGTCTATGCAAGAGCTTCAATAAAATAATAATAATATTTTGGTATGAGTCATCGAGTCAAACATGAACAACGAAATGTATAAAAACTTAACACTCACCTCCTAGTGTGACCAAACAAGTAGTCACTGGACTTTTTGAATAAGGTATCAAAGATAACAATGAAATAAATAATAAAAAAATCTGTAACATCCACATCGAGTTGACACACTGTCGTGTAGAATCATTTACCGTTAAACTAAACATCTACCGGATCACTATACATTCCGTCACAGTATTTTAGCAGTCACTTCCTAACTCTTGCAATCGTCAACAATGAACACACTTTTCTGCGTTTCAAAAAGATCCATCAGTTCACAATTGTTTCCTGTACAAACCTATTATTTAAAAAACCTAACAATTTTTTAATACACATCTTTTAGATATTTTATCGCCCCAAGGGGGAACCACTGAAATTGAATGATGTTGGTACTGTCTGCTGTACAAATGCGTAACCTGAAATAGACGAGAGACCAGTTTCAAAAACATATTCCGACAACTCTATATTTAGAATAAATGAAATACTGACAGAGTTAATGAAATATACAAAACTTTTATACATTTCATCATTCAAGTAACTATAAATTTTACAATTAGACAATTTGGAAATTGGGAAAGACCATCAGCATAATAAGAAAAGCTTCATTGATGCTTCAATACAAGCTGCATTGTATGCTACAACGCCTCAAAAAAGCAAAGCAAGAGTTGCCAAAATCAATTTGTAATGGTCAGAAATCAATCAGTTGTACACTTAATTTTCAGAAAGTAGCCTACAATCAACGGGCGATGAATTGTATAAATATTTATTGTGATGAAGGATAAAGGTTAAAGAACTCAGACTTCCAGTGATGAACCTTCATCACCCAACTTCAAGCGTTGTACTCAAATTAGGCTCATTAAGCAAAATCAAGATTCAGATTATGAAAATGTGAACCGCTAAAGAGGACTTCAAACAATAAACATTTATACTTTTTTGAAAGTATCAAGCTGAATACAATATTTATTAAATCTTAGTTATTTTAGAGTAATTCAACTTGAATTTTCAATTTAATTGTGGGTTTGGCAATGAAAACAATATTAATCCACAGTAATCATCTCCACCATATTCCATAATCTCATTTCCCAGGATTTATTTCTAAAATCTAAAATTTATTCACATTTTTGTATTTTCAATCAATTTTCATTCCCAACATTTCCACGTTGTCCACTAAATCAACATCTCAACTCCAGATATTTCCATCAGTTACCTTTTTTACAGTTTCTGTATATATTATAAAGAAATAGACAAAAATGTTGTCCAATCACTATTTAAAAATAGTCGATGGAGAAACATCACATCTCACACAACAGACTACCATTCACATAAAAAATATTTACTTCAGATACTTTAATACACGCCATTTCAAGCCTCAGAGATTATCTTCAGTCTCTCAGCTCATAACCTGAGCAGTAAACTCAGTTCAAGCATGGACCGAGTTCAATTTTCATACTTCAACTTGACTGAACTTACAAACGACTATTACACTATAGTCTGGCAACAGACAAAAGAGCCTTCAAAATAAGAACTCTACTGCGCAGAGAGAGCGCACGTTATGCAATGCAGCAGTTTATCTCACTCGCTCACTAGAGTAGTGGTACTATGTGATACTGTATCACTGAACTGATAGCAATGCACTCACCACCACTCTGTCCTATCCTCTTGCTTTCAGCGGCTGCTTTCCGCTGGTCGGCGAGAACGATGACCTCTTTGAGTGCCTCCTGTTGCTCAGCAGTCAAGTGGCCTGTCAATGCAGCGTACCAAGCTGGATCGTTCACTTGCAGAGCTGTAAAGAAGCAATAACATGAAAATTATATGAATAGCATAAAAATTAAATTTGAATTAGCCATAATTTAAAGAGCAAATAATTATGATGATACAATCTATCTTCAATATATCGAAGATGCAATATTATTCAAAATTGGAGATAAGGCCGCGGTTACACTGGATGCGAGTTTGTACGCGTTGCGAGCGTAAGGCTAGGCATATGATATTATTTGATATTATTAATATGTATTTCTTTGATTGTCATGAATTGTGTGTGTTTATTCATAAAATTTATTACTTCCAACTATTGTCTTGTCTGACTAGTTATGAGGAACCCATAAGACATCATTTAAAAAAAGACATCAAATTTAAAATAAATTCAAACATGGTTTGCAGCATTAAAAGAGTGGATGTGTGGGTTAAAAACTTTCGCTCGAACTCACTGTACCAACTAGCACCCAATGTAAGCGAGATTTATACGCTTTTTTAAACTGCTCCTTTGATTTTTATCCCACTTTAATTCCAACTCCTTCAATTTTAAGACTGCAATTCTTATTTAATTTTATCAACTCCTTCAAATTCAACACTAAAAGTAGAAAATTTCAATTGCCAAAGAATGTGAATGTAATATCTATGAAGTGTATACTGTAATACTGACTTATTTTTGGCCATGTACAGAGATAAGATTTTCGATGCAGGATTTGAAATAAAAGATGAGATGGAAAGACAGAATATTACATGCAGGAGAATGTTAGGAGAGAGGAAGCATTGGACATGCTGTGGAGAAGCAGACTACGAAGTAACATACTACAGTAAAGGCAAAGCCAAAGAAGAAGAAGAAGTATATACTGTAGTTTTTTATGGCAAATAAATCATTCTAGGCCTATTCTGTTTATTAATGAAACAGTTTTGGACGAATGTCTATTGATTCTTCCGGCATTATAATGTATTTTATGTTCAATAAATGACTTACTCTGTAGCACTTCCTTGAAGGCGACATACTCGTCAATGGCACAATCGTCGTCATCGAGCGGCGTGGTGTAGCTTTCGAGGGCGGTCTCTTCAGTCGGCTCATAGTCGGCATCGTCATCGTCATCATCCTCATCATCGGGCAAGTCCTGAATGGTGGTCGTGATGTTGAACTGACTGTTTTGAACTTTCTTGCTTTTCGTCACCTGCGATTGCAGTGCTTGCAGGTAGTCTTGGTTTTCGAAATCTATGTCGTCTTCATCGCTCGACAACACTTCTGCAAAATAAAAGGTTATCAATTTTTTCTCATTCTCTTACACATTATACCTTCAATTATCTCTCTTATACATTCTGAATAATTAAAGGGTATTCATTTTTTCAAATTCTCTTATTACTTACACATCCCTATTCACCTCACTTATACTCCCTTTAATTTCTAAGATCTATATTTCATTGATAAGATGTTATTTATTCAATAAGAATGTTGTCTTATTGTCGACATTGTTTTATCGTATATTTATTTCATTTTGTTTATTTTATAATACTTCTATTATTTTTCCCTCTAGCAAAAGCCGTAACAAGATTGATATTTTATTTTATAATCATATTGAGTTGAGTTTATGTATGTACATATTTCAAAACCATTCCCTATGTCCATACTTGGTCGATTTGGTGTGCTGCATAGCATCCTACCTACCTATCAATGCTCAAGCATAATTATGTAGCATGCTGTGCAGCACACAAAAAAAGTCCAAGTGTGGGCATAGGGAATACGATAGAAACGTATTCCAGAAATAATACACTGCTATTGCAGATATTCAGCATTAGAATAGAATAGAATGTTTTAATAGTAATAGAAGCTATATCCTACACACAGATTTGCGATCAAATATTTAGTTACAACCAGATTATGAAATCTAATAAGAATACATTCCACACAATACATTTATGAATTTCCTACTCTACTAATCAAAAGTAACTACTAAGCTCTAGAGGGTATTGTCAATTCGTGTAGCCACGAAACCGCGGTCCAGTGCTCAAATCAATAAAACAGTGGCATTGACAATACCCTCTAGTGTTTTATTTCGTTATGGAGTTCCACAACATCAACCAGATTTCTACAAATAACTACTAAGCTACTAAGCAAGATAATAGATTGTTTTGATACTGGTTTCAAAGACATTTGATTCACTCTATTTGATTACAAAGACATTCCAATACAGGAAAAAGGAGTATACACACAAGACTAATAAGTCTTTTGCACAGTATGCCATGCTATTCATGTTTAGTCTGTCCGCCTTTTTCTTGCATCACACGACTGATTTCTTCACTGAACAGGCTTCAGGTAATTCAAGTAGTTCATGACAATCGATGAATGTTGGAACGGCTCAAGTTTGGAAATACATTTCAATCAGAACTGTTTCAATAACATTCCTCAACCAACTTATTAAACAGAAATTGAATTCAATCTTACCTTCATCAATGTCGGATTCTTCTTCATCTTCTTCGTCTTCGTCTCCTTCTTGGGCTTTTGCTGTAACATATTTCTAACATTAAAATTTCAGAGTGCAGGAATATGGAAATTGAATAAAATCTATTATCTCTATTTTCTTTCTGAGATAACTTCTCAAAGAACTAGGAAGTCACAGACGAGGCTAAGTTAGTTATGGTGTTGGATTATCAATTGGGATACATTGATTGACAGTTATGCAACTGGCTGATTATATAAAATTATTCTACAAACTGGCTGATTATATAAAATTATTCTACAAAGAATTAAAAATTTTAAAACTTGACACTGAAGTGATTCACTCAATCGCTATGACCACAATTGGTGGATTTGTGTCCTTTACAGCATACTAACAATACTTAAGCATAGGGATTAATTCACCAATTCTACTTATACAGCTTATAGTGTTTATATTGAATATGTTGATATGCTTAGAGTAGAGTATTACCTGTGTAAGCTCTTTTGAGGCCATCAAAGAGAAGAATTAGAGAAGGAACTATTTCTGTGACGCATTCGTTGACTGCTTTTGGCCTTTGAGGCGACATTGTCAATAATGTACATAAGCCGAGAACACACAGTTTCCTATCATGTAATCTGCAAAAAAAGAAACGTTCAAGATAACTTCATCTGTTCAGTTACAATAGAAATAGTACTTCGAAGTATAGATAGATACTATCAAGAAGTCATGCACTACAAATACAGAAAAAAAATACTAAAACAAAAACAGGGCACTGAATACCTCAATCAAGTTGTTATTAAAAACAAATCAGAAGATTTTGGTCGTACTTGTACAAAGATTCAATCTATAACTATAAAAGGCTAAATCTGATTACGGGAATCACGCTACAGCTCAAACTACTTGACCTACAAACTTGAAATTTTGCACGAATATTCTTCATACCTACTAGATGCGGAATAAGAAAGGATTTCAAGATCTTTTGCCTCTAATGGTTCCAAAAGATCATCAAAGGATCGATCCCATAGTAATCTTAGAAGAAGAACTGGAAAGATGAATGGAATCACACATAACAGAACACATGGTTAGAGTTTAAAGAAAATAAATAAATCTCATGGTATATAGCAGGATCCTTTCAACTTTTCAGAAATCAGTTTTTTCGGTAATAATTAAACAGTGATTTCGACACAATAATCAAAACGCTTAAAAGTCTTTAAGACCTTTAAAGTCTTTAAAATACCTTTTTAAAGAAGACCTTTCAAAGAATAACTTTTTAAAAGACCTTTTCAATAATCTGCGAGATTCAGCATTATTTTGTAGGTTAAGTATTGTGATATTGCCTTTCGAAACATATGTTTTCTGACAAGTTAAAAGGATCCTGCTATAGCAGGAATAATTCAATTTGGCGAAAGCCAGCTGATTTGACGATCAGTATCACAATACTAAACCCACAAATGGGGAATTTCTTCAACTTGCAAAAATAGTTTGATAGTATTGTAATGACATACCCTAGAAAGCAATCAGTGTCGTGTATCCACTGTTTGATGAAGTGCGAGGCCAGCGACTCGGTGGAGGGCACCGACAGCTGCAGTTTGTCCATTGTCTCGAAGAGCAGGTGCGGGTTGTAGTAGAGGGCGGCAATCACTACCTGAAGGCACATTGTGCGCAGCTCGGACGTTTTCACTTCGCGCATCAACCTCTGCAGCACCAGCTCCACGAACGACGGAATGCACTGCAAAAAAGGCGAACATTAGCGAGTAAAACACATTGAAGGACTTGCTTTGTACTCGAAAAGAATAGAAATTTCAAAAAAATAGTTACTCTCAAGTTGTCTACACACAGGGCATGAACTGTTTGTACCCAAAAAGGATGGAAAATTCAAATTAGAATAAAATATCAATTACACTCAAGTTGAAAGGAAATCTTGTACTGAATCAACAATGGACTACATTATTACTGTATTAAAATCAAAATCAATCCAAAAGGATGGAAAATTAAAATTAGAATAAAATAGAAAAGGATTAAATTAAATAGAAAAGGATGGAAAAATAACATTATAATAGAATCATTACACAAGTTGAAAGGAAATCTAGTTGATCCAAATCAACAGTGGAATACGTTATTACTATATTAAATCAAAATCAATGAGGCAGTTCATTCAATCGGAATACGATGAATTTAATAGGAGTTACAAAAGTACCAGTATTACAATAAAGTATATTTTTTCTGTCAAGTAATAATAAATTTGTGTGTATTCCAAGGTGTGTGGGAAGAGTATTTTTACTATATGATATAATTTAGGCTACATAGCCGACTACGTTGTGTGATAGACGTTTTGGGCGATTGTCTGTTTTTCTGTTTGAAATATTGTACTGTACTTACTTGCCAAATGCAATAAAACTCCAAGCTTGAATTATTATTTGTCATTATATTCAATATTAAGAAGCAATAAATCTTCATGGGGATCGTTTTCATGCAATCTCTACGTTTCAATAGAATCTCACATAATTCTTAGAAATCTGTTGGACGAAAAATATTTTTTCAAGACTATGTAAAAGATCAAATTTCTCATCCAATCAAATAGCTCCAAATATTGTTCAATATGTGATAAAACTTCATTGTAAGGGTGATGCCCACATAAGATCTTGTGCGTGGGTAATGGGAGAGGTAGTGGGGAGATATTGAAGGGGTGATTGAGCATGGAGGGGATTCTGGGCAATGGAGAGGTGATATTTTAAAAGAGTTCAGTCTTTAAAGTCTTGTCAAGTATTGAACAAGATTTGAAGCTCTTTTAAACTTAATGGGCGAATGGCTTTAGAATAGAATATTTTAACAAGTTTTTTTTACAAGCATTTATCAGCAAGCTTTTTATTTTACAAGCTATTTCCCACTAATTTTTTCGTGTTTTTACAAGCTATTTACTATTTACCTGTTACTATATACCAAAAATAAAACTGTCACTGGATTAGCACTAGCTTTAGAATTTTATTGAGGATAACAACAATAGTGGTAAAAATATATCCTGAAAGGTGGAAAAATGAATAGATCTATGGAAGAATGAATGGAATAATGAATAGTGAAAATTAATGTTTGTTAGCCAAGTCAATTAATAGGTCTGTGAAGGGTAATGAATGAAAATAGCATGATCAACATGTTTTACCTGGTCTATGAGTCCTTTGCACTGAAGTATGATCACTTCGAGCAGTTTGGCGGCATGACACTCGGGGTCCTCGCCAGCGTCAGCGCTCAGTATCTGTTTGCACATGTTGAACATAGCAAGCAGGTAGTTTTCATTGGATAGAAACGCCGGCGTATCGACTGTTACGTAGTTGTGAAGGGCTGGCATCATATCCGTGAAGTAATCCAAACCGTCTTTTTGAAACACCTACAAATGTAACATTTCAAGTTGAATTAAATGTCAATTTTCATGTGAAAATTTAGCATCACAGTCGATTAAAGGCAACCGGTTCGTTGCACAAAAATCCAATAGAATTTACTACTACAATCTCCTGGGAAATGAAGACAGATTCGTTCATAGGTTTTCGTTGCATTATTTCTGTTAGATGACATCATTTTACGACTGTTTAATTCAATTGGATTTTTGTGCAACTGGCCGTCACCCATGTAGTTTGAAGGTAGGTATTGAAGGTTAAACATGAATTTTTCAAATTAGTTATAAAAGGGGTTTTATGTGAAAGTATAAAAGTATAAAAATAGTATGTGATTATATGTATGAACTGTTGAACAATAATAATTTACTGTTGACTGTTTATTGTCAACTGTTGAAAAGTTATTTTTCAATTGGCTACAAATGGAATCAAAATGAGATTGTTTTGATAGAACGAATTTTGGCGAAATTCAATAGTGTATTGTGCTCAATATATACACTGTGTTGAATAAAAAAATATCTTATAATATTTTATATTAGAATACGCTAAACGTTCAAGAAGAAAACTCCGGTATTCAATGCATTAAATTCCCAATTATTTCAAAGATAAATACAGTACTAACCATCCAAATAACTCCCAATTATTTCAAATATAGATACTCTACTAAGCATAATGTAGAGCTGAACTTATAACAAACTACAAATATTTTTTACAATAGTATTTATTCATTCATTGCTCCAATTACAAAAATCATAATATTGTAATCTGGGAGAGAAGAACTAGGCTGAACCTGTACTATTTCTCTTCCGAATTTTGATGAGTAATGCAGTCCAAAACAAGGTTATGCAGTTTCACACACTTAGCACAAGAATTTCTGGTCCAGGAATACTCCATGAGAATAATTAAGAGAGAATTAACAAAAAGGAAATTACACGAACTAGTCAACTTGAATAGGTACTAAGGCTAGGTGTACACCGGTTAGTCAAGACAAGACAAGATTAGTCACTTTTAGTCACAGTATTATTGGATAGTTATTTGAAAACATCTACACACACACACACCGATTAGTCATTGCATCGGTGTGTGCTGCTTCATAAGCAACTATACATCCCAGTAAGTGTAAACGGTAAATTATAAGGCTACGCGTACACCGGTTAGTCAAGACAAGACAATACGGAATTAGTCTCGTTTAGTCACATTAATTCACATAGTTGCTGCTTATGAAGCAACACACACACACACACACACACCGATTAGTCATCGCATCGGTGTGTGCTGCTTCATAAGCAACTATGTGAATTACTGTGACTAAAAGTGACTAATCTTGTCTTGTCTTGTCTTGACTAACCGGTGTACGCCTAGCCTAATAAATTACAAATAATAATTATTATTTTTTATTATTATTATTTCCTTTCTTAGCACATAATTTTTGGTTTAAATGAGAGACACTCATACTCTTTGTACATTTATCATTTATACTTTTCCATTAATTTTTCTATCATTTAATGCATTTTTAATCCCTTTTATCTTAATTTAAGAATTTCTACATTAATTTCTTTTAGATATTTCCTTGATTTTGTAGTAGATTACACGAAATTTCATTTATACATTATATGACTTTCGTTTTGTTGCACATGTATTTCGTTTATATTATTATAATCTTGTTAATCTCAGTAAACTTACAGTTGTATAATCCATTGATGGTAACTCCCATATGGATACAATAGTGCCTAATTTCTCTTTAAATGTAGGATGAACTTTGTGCTATGATTATATTGTTATGTATTGTATTTATTGAGAAATAAACATTTATTTATTTATTACCAATAATACTACTTTTTACTAATCTAATGAGTCGAAACATCGCTTACCGTGTACATGAGCTCCAGTACGCGCCACATGTCGGGCGAGATTTTCTTACTAGTTAAATCACAGACTAGACAGAGCGCTTCCTCGTAGAATTCCATGACGCTCTGCGAGAAGATGTGGCCGACCACCCTGAGCACGGTCGGCTCCAGCTGGGCGATGATGTCGGGCTGCTCCTCCATGACGGTGAGCAGCGTTTCGATGGTGCTGAGCAGGCCCATCGCCGTGATCGCCTTCTCGTCGCTGCCTTCGTCTGTCTCGATCACCTGGCTGAATGTGGTCGCCTGCAATACAATAATATACACTGAGATGGCGTAAAAATTGGAAATAATTTTGCTGCAATTGGATAAAACTAATTTTTATACACTGTTTTATCGTACATTAAAAAAAACTCATCCACCTTGAATCTGAGACTTGATAGACATCGTCACAACACAAGGAATTGCAATAGAATTGACATTCCCTATCATAGACTATCTAAAACGGCGAACAGTTATGACACTATTGGGATAAAATTATACAATAGACTACCCATAGAACTTACACTTGAGACAGAAAAAAATTTAAAAGTAGGCTATCCAATTGGCTTTTATTGAACCCTTTTTATTGTATAAATGAATTCCTTGAAAATGCTATTGTTATTTGATCTTTTACATGTGTATCACATAATTTGTTATGTTGTAATCATATCTATCCATTTATTAATATTTTATAACATTTATTATGTTGTAATTACCTTAACTTGTATGAATTTGACGTTGTCTGTGTTCTGTTGAATTTTATGACAATAAAATTTTATTTATTTATTTACTACATGCATCAAAGAATGTAAACCGAGGGTGCATTCAGATAACTTAAAAGAATACTTCAATTAATTTTGCTGCATTAGAATAACTATAATGATCAGAGAATATCATTATATAAGGGGCCTGTTTCATGAAATATTAATAGAAGTGACATAATTTTAGGGAATTTCCTCTAATGGGGGGGGAAGGGGTATTTCCATTGAGCTTCATCCTGTAAAACAAAATGTAAGTCGTGAATTGCTCGTATTTCAAGTTGCTCGAGTCAATCAGCTGATAATAATATTAAGGACAATATTTATGAACGATCCTTACTAAGTAGGCTTAAGCAAGGAGCGAATAGAGAAGGAAGCCATATTGGATTTTTATCTCATTTCAAACATAAATATATAAACTGTAAATTTTTATAAGTTTAGAATGATTATTAATTTAATAAACGTTCTAATATATAGATTAATTTTGTATTTACAAGGATCAAGATTTGGGTTATCATTATTATTGATTGTTTGAAGTGCAAACTGACTTCTACTCAACTAAGGAACGATCGATCATAGGAACGATAATAAGGTCATAATTATCCCTTCAAACTTCAGCAGACAGGATTCATAATTGATATATTCTCATTCATTAACAAACCTGCTGTTAATTATTTCAGCATTTGAAATAAAAATTCATCTTATTTTTGCCAATAACTGGATTTCCATCTTCATAAATCTATTGCACTCTCCTTAGTTAATACTTGAATCTTGTGTGATTGAATAAATAATGATTATTGATATAATGTGTTACTCACCAAATGTTGACAGATCTCTACGGCAATAGGTGTGAGTTGTTCACTGTAAATACAGACAATTTTTTGCATAACTCCAGTCAGGTCGTCGTTTTCTGTTTCACGAATTATTTTCAACAGTTCCAAAGTGATTGGCTTGATCTGAAATTAAAAAAAACAACATATTAGTTGGAGCATGATACCAATAGCCTAACAGATTTTGAAAATTAAACTGCAGAAAGAAAGCACAATACATAAACGAAATTGAGAAAATACACAAAATATAGATTAAATAATACATATCCACCACTAGATCTGCAATTCACAACAACTCACGTGGCCTTGGTTGTTCTGTTGCACGAACAACTACAACTTATGTCATAATGAATAGTAACTGTGTTTTTGTTGAACAAATAAGAAATAATTTTATTTCCAGCCAAATTTATGGAAACTTATCAGTAGATAAGAGCATCATTAATCAGATGGTGATTCCTGATTAGAAGATTATAATAAAACATTGCTGATAATAAAAATCATATAGAAGATAATAAGAAAACGTTGCTGATAAGCATAAGCATACTATAACATTTGGGTCCATATGCACCACCTTCGATTCAACTCTGTTCAACTGAACGTGATTGAAACTTGGTTCAAACTGGGAATTCACTGTTTAAGACAAGTTTAAACCGTGCATCTACAGTTTAAACCAAGTTTTGTTGAACTAAGGCTAGGCGTACACCGGTTAGTCAAGACAAGACGAGATTAGTCACGTTTAGTCAAAATAATTCACATACCGGTAGTTGCTTATGAAGCAGCACACACCGATGCAATGACTAATCAGTGTGTGTTGCTTCATAATCAACTATGTGAAGTACTGTGACTAAAAGTGACTAATCTCGTCTTGTCTTGTCTTGACTAACCAGTGTACGCCTAGCCTAAGTTTAAAGGAAGATGGTACATACTGTCTCTAATTTGATCAACAAGGTTTCAGATAATTATTGAAGTACAGTATACAACATTGAATGGTTTCATTCAGCATTCAACTGACTTGTGGTTCAATGAATTTCTCGGCCTTGTCCTGGCTGGAGAGCAGCATCTGAACAGCAATGGCCGCCTCCACTTTGACGGGCAGGTCCTGGTCGTTGAGCAGTGCGTTCACCGTCCTGCGAATCGCCTCCACCAGAATCTCCTCCTGCTTGAACTTGATCTCGCTGAAGTAGTGCAGAACCCAACATGCCTGTAAACGAGGCAAATCAATATCAGACTTAATAAACACTATACAATGAAGTGAAATTGATAGAAATGAAATTTGAAGGACAAATATTGATGATGTAGAACCTCCCCATTATCGAGAAACTTGTTGAAATTTTCTATCCACTTTATTGAACACTTGTTGATTCACATGACCATGGTTTGATGTTACATTCAACACATCTTCTTGAAACATGAAACCATGGTCCTGTGAATCAATACTTGAATAAGTGTGTTCAATAAAGTAGAATTAATCATTTCAACAAGTTTTCTCAACTAATAGAAATGTTTTTCAGATCAGATAGGAATATGCAAAATCTGTTTACAATTACCCCATTTGACCCTACATTATTGAACAAATTTTTAAATTAAGCATTTAAAATAATTCATTTTATAAAATATTATAGTCAAAGTGATTCGTCAAAATTATAATAAATAATAAAACCTATAGTTAAAACCTAGTTTTAAAATTTTCAAACAGAATTTTCTCTATCTCTTCAAGGTTTATTCAATATTTATCCAATATTGCTTTCTTTACATGAATAAGTTAGGCCTACTTTGTCTTCAAGCTCTAAGAAGACGTCAAATTTAGGTACCTCGGTCAATGATGTGAAGTCGAAATTTATCAAAAAAATTATTATCGAGTACTGGATTTATTCAGATATAAAATAATTATGTCTAGCCTATTATCAATTCATATACTAATCTTCATTATTTTTCAAGCATCAGAAGGTGATTCATTTCTCAACGGAATTCCTCAATATAGTAGTTTCATCTACATTATCTACATCACCACCCTTTCCATTACCGACGCACAAGCCTGAAGCTCAAGCGAGAATCACCTTAAAAAATGAAATGTGATTGAAATGCTGGATGTAATATATAGCCTACCACCACTAAGTTTAGAGTGGATAAAAATGCATATAATTACCCTGGCTCTCATATGACCCCGGGGGCTGTCAAACTCGGGAAAGACGTACTGGCACAACAGTTTGTCCATTTGATCCTTGTAGAGTTTCTTCTTCAACAAAACATCGGCCAGTGCTCCAACCATATGGAGAGCTCCATCTTTTTGTCGAGGCTCGGCAATGGGAGCAGTGAGCACTTGCATTACCAGATGCATTGTCTTTTGCAGCATGTCTTTACGCTTTTTACACGCCGAATTCAACAACGTTTGAGCCGCTACCACTGGTGACACAAAATCTTCGAAAATATCTGCAAACACAGGACAATAAAATGAAATATATAACACTACATAAATGACAGCAGTAGTTGAAAACATTGATTTCATAAAATGACCAATGGATTTTCAATTGCTTTATTTGCTTCGAGACAGAATAAAAAGTAATATGCATAACATAGACATGTGCATTGTGCAATGTGCAATAACATAATATGCTGTATTTTATTGAACAAAGAAGCATCTTGTTATTTAAGAAACAACTATTAGTTTAGCACTCTGTTATCAACAGTCACTTAATTGGAGGCCAAACTGCGAATAAATATTATAGCTCGTTAATTTTGCTTAAGGTGGGTTTTCGTTACTGCGACCGAGTGCCGCAGGGGAGCCCGACCCAGCGTTGCCAGATGCAATTGATGAAAAATCACACTATAAATAGTTGGGATTTTTCATCAATTGCATCTGGCAACGCTGGGTCGGGCTCCGCTGCGGCACTCGGTCGCAGTAACGAAAACCCACCTCAAGTCACCTGGATTCAAAATTAATTATTTTTATTAAATTTTACAATGTACGAAGCCTAAAGAATTCATCCTCTTGGAAATATCAACTTGATTGCAAAATACTGGATGAATCCAGTAATACAATCCATAATACACTTTGAACATCGAAGAAAGCTGTAATGATGATATTTTTGCTAATTAATGATGACAAATGAACCAGCTACAGAAAAGAATGAAGATTTCGCTCAAGTGAATCTGATTCTGATATAAATTAACTACAATAAATATGAAAACAATGATGAAAAAACAGAGAAGTTTATACATCAAGCCCTACACCATTATTGTCGTAATGGTAAACCAGAATTTTTCTCGATCAGCATATGAATTAATTACAGGAATTAATTGGTTTCATGCCGTAATTACAAAATTGACACGAATTGAATGTATTAGAACGACTGATTGATATACGTATTTGAAAAATATGGAACTAAAACAAAATGATAAACATACCAAATTTGACACGAATGTATTCGTGAGGATCCAAATTCCAAAGTTCTTCATCGGCAGCTGAATACGACATCAACGGGAAAAGAACTTCTTGGATGATTGCAAACATATGGGGTTTTAGGAACTTCCACGAATGTGAGTGACTGACACTGAAATTTATAAAAAATCAACAATTCAATGCCATTAACTCGTGTAATAGTTAAGTGACTTAATAATAAGTAAGTGACTGACACTGAAATATAAAAAGATCATGTAATAATTGAAAATAAAATAATTTCTGCTAATCAAGTTAAAACAATCGTTATGAGCGAGCCCATATCTGGACTGAGATCGAATTTTAGATGAAACTAATGAAATTTAATTTGATTTTAACTTAGTTTTAGATGAAATGTCTAATTATCGAATTCAATTACAGAAAAGATTGAAGATATTCAAATATATATAAAATGCATTCAAGTACAAAAATTATTCAATGGATTCTACCTTATCGAGTTACTTGTTGAGGGTCCATTATTACAATTTGTAACTCAAATATTAAAATCAATTTTATTATTTCATAACAATATTTACCCAGTACAAAGGATAACTAAATAGCTTCGTTCAAGAACGTGAAAGTTTCAAAGAGTTAATATAGCTTTTGTTTACTCACGCAAGATGGATGTAATTCAAAGTTTGTTGTAGAACTCTCGGCGACACGTACTGTTTCCTTCTATACTGATCCAATATTTTCAATAGGACTTCTAATATGCCGCCGGAAAATGTTTTCAAATACCAATCGGCAAACTCTTCGTACTCCTTTACTACGTTACCTGGACTACCATACCTGCAAATAAATACAAAGGAGACTTTATTCCGATTTCAACTTTTACAATAATTGCAACAGGCATTCCCCCAAAACTGCTTCTAACCCAAATTTAGATTGGTCCAGAGATTGATCTCACTGAAATCTGAGTCCATAAAAACTATAAACGAGAATACATGTCAAACACAAAATTCAACTGTCTAGAGATTGGTTTTGCTGAAAATCTGAGTTCAAACAACTATAAACTAACAATTATGAATTTCTAAGATGACTATATGCAAGAAACATAAATCAAAAACACATCATTATTAAAATATGATACTAAAGCAATACAGTCACTCAACAATCAATATTGATAATACCAATACGTTTTCAATTTGTTTATTCAAATATTTATTAATCAGTTATTAGAATCAATATCTAGTACTATGTTTCAACTCGTTCATTCAAATATTGTTCTTCAATTATCAAAATTATATAAATTTTTCACAACAAATCTAACTCGAAAACAAGAACAAAATTTATAGCGATTCAAATAATTGTTGCTCTGTGATGACACTTGAATCAATAACTTTTGAATTCATCTCAACAACAATATTATTCCAATTTGTTCCTTCAAATACTTTCAACCAATATTATCAAGATTATATCTATTTTCAAAACAATTCTCACTCCAAAACAAAGACTATTATACCACAGTTATCGGAGTCAAATGCTTTTAAAAAATTATCTAGATTATATTAATTTTCAAAACAATTCTCACTCCAAAACAAAGACACTATTATTCCACAGTTATCGGAGTTGTTGCTTAGTGAATGACAATTCGAACTCTTCAATCGACAATATCAATATCGACTATCAACGAAAATATCATCAATATTGTTCCTTCAAATACTTTCAATCAATTATCAAGATAACATTGATTTTTTTAAACAATTCTCACTCCAAACCATAGTTACAGGACAGTGACTCACCGTTCAAACATTCTCTGCAGTATGTGCAGGGCCCACTTTTTGCACTTCCACCAAGGCAGCGCTTCGCGGTCCTCCTCGTCAACGACGTTGGTTTGTTCGGGAACTGGCTGATCAGCAATGGCGCGCACTATTTCCATCCACTGCGAAAACGTCTCTTTCGAAATGAGGCTCAGAGCAAGCACATACTGCAAACAAACGCAATACAGGAAACTTTACTAATAGACTAGAATTCTCTAAAGAATAACACATAATTCTCTAAGAATAAAGACTAGAATTCTCTAGACTCTAAAACACAAGACTCATGAGAAATAGTTTGACCCATGATTCGTTTCGTGATTCGAATCAAGTTGGGGAGTCCGATCCCACTAGACGTCAAATCTGCGAACAAGTAGAAACCAATCTGAAAAAAAAACTTATTAGGCCAAGCGCCCAGTGAGGTGGATTTGAATTGAATTGCTGCCTTTACTTTTCCTTGGAGGGCGAAGTTGAGGCGCAGCCTGCCCCCTCTTACACTAAACCCTCCTATACAATTCTAGCTTACGTACTAATTTAATAGATTGAAAAAAAATTCTTTAAATTAAAAAAAAATACATATATCTATATAATCAAAAAGATTAATATTGACACACATTATAGAGGAAATAAAAAAAGGAAAAGAAAAAAAAGGTTTTTTTTTGCGTGGCAACTATCTGGCATCGTGCTAAATATAAACATAATGAAACTAAATGAAACAGCACACATTGAGGTGATGTGCGCTGTTTCATTCAATTTCATGTTTATATTTAGCGTGGCACCAGATAGTTGCGTCGCCATCGCCACTCCACCTCAGTGGGCGCTTGGCCTTACACAGCACACCGCCTATGCCTGTCTAGTGTGAGGACATGTTACAATCTAAATGCTCCTGGAACATGCCCTGATGTTTTCATTTTTACAGTGACATTCATTCAAACGTCACACCATTCACTAGAACGATGATTATGAGGTTATAGCAATTCAAGCCTTCAATGCTATCACTTACTTGAGTTAAGGCAAAGTAAATCTTTAAAATTTGTTTTTGTAGGACAACAGAATCCTCGGATTGGTCAGGCAGAAGACGCACACATAATTGGTAAATCATTGGTAGGAGCAAGTTCATTGCGTCATTCAGAGGACCTCGCTCTTCCGCTTTCTTATACCTGAAAAAGTGAATTCGAGAATGTATAACATGAATAAATACTTGAAACATAAACTCAACACTCTATAAATATCACTCGTCATTTTCTTCAACAAGGGAACGTAGCATTGACAAGAATTAATATCAAGATAACATCAGATTTCTCTATTTCTGTTTAGATAATACACCTTTTTGTCCAGACTTGGAAGAAAGTTCATTCGTTTGAAGACTGAATTTCAATTCATTAAAAAAAACAGTATGATGACGAACCTATTTCCATCTAGTCAATCAACACCAAAACCGCTATAATCTCAACTTACTTCCTTCCCATTCACAAGCTAATAATAGTAGTTGCCTATCATCTAAATTTCTCATTCAAATTGTTTTAGACTAATGCCTCATCAAATCAAATTTATTTCCTTTTTGCCACAATACAGAATAAAATGGAAGAAAATCTAACGTACTAACATATTTACAAAAACAGGAAAAAACCTGCAAAGGCATAAGACTGAGCGCATGAAAGCTAACAAAAACAGACGCATAATTTACTAAATCAAGCAAAGTTTACAATAATAATACATAATGAAATGAAGATTTCTTGTTAAGAAGATTAATTTTTAATGAAAATTGTGGTCGTTAATCAAGTGAAAAGGAGGAAATGAATTATACTAATGACGGATGAACCATTCGTTCTGACAATGAAAGGAAAGGGGACGATGAGAAAGCTTATGGATTTGAAAAACTATATAATGATACAACCATATAATGATATTTTATTATAATGCTGTTAATTACTTGATTGTAATGGATTAATAAGTAATACGAATTATTCTATACAATACATTGTTCTATTCGATTAAACCAAGCCTAATAAGGTTTCAAAATGGTAGGGAACTCTAAAGTTCTAGAGATAGATTAGAATTGTGTGAATTCAAAAAACAATAGCTTAGAGCAGAAAGCATTTTCACAAATTTCAATGAAAGAGCTTCAATGATAAACTAAGCTAGCAGCTTATATATTTCAATTGAATTTAGTACTATTGATGACTCCAAAATAGAGATACTGCACGAGTCTAAGCTCCGTGTCCCTGGAATGAATGCAATACTTAATCGAAAACCTAGTTTTTGTAGTGTATTTTATAGCACTCCTCGTCTCTCCTCTTCAGCCGTCAGGAACATGTAGCTTAGACTCGGACAGTAGATTGTTCTTCAAATGATTATCTGAGAGAGAAAAAACGGTAAATGAATACTTACTCATAAGTTTTAACCAGCTGATACAAGCACAACAATGCACCAGACCATCCCGGTGCCTCTGGATTTTGAAGGTATATACTAATTTTGTCAACTATTTGTGTCCAACGAGTTGGAAAGTCATGCTTCACTATGGTGCCCACACAGATGGACAACTGTATCCTAGATCGAGCAAGCAAAAGTTATAAATATTAGTTCAAAGGATGAAATTATCGAGAACCATTTCAAAAAATAATTATTTGTGCGGAAAAGAGGTACCAACTATCTATAGATATATTTAGGCTAAATAATTATAACAAATTAATTACCCACCAACAATTTCCAAGTTAAATATACTATTTTAGAAAAGCTTTATCTTCTTTGAAAATAACTAAGGTACGGAACTTGAATCTTGTAATAGCTGATTGTAACCACTGTCAACGATATTTTTTCAATATTCCCTATGTCCACACTTGGTCGATTTTTATGTTCTTCACAGCATGCTGCTTAAATGCTCAAGCATTGTTAGCATACTGTGCAGCACACAAAATCGAACAAGAGTGTTGGCATAGGGATTGACAAGACTATTATCCTTTCTAATTCCAGCAATCAGCAGAGGTGACTGATTCATTAGATGAAGTATGAGCAAGAGATGAAGTACTCTGATACAGGTAGCCTATTTGTCTTCTGTTTGTTTTATTAATTTTTGAGCGTTCGTCTTTTTGTAAGTACTGTATATTGTAAATTGTCTAGGTTTAGATTATGAGCTCTTTCCCCACGCACGGATTTCATGAATTGTTGTGATATATTTTATCATGTATAGTATAGTGCTATTCATTTAAAATAAATTGAATTGGATATTCAACAACTTTTTCAATATCGAAGTCTAATAAAATATACTCATCAAATTAAAGGACTAATTCAAAGATTGAGATATATAAAGCCATAAAATACAGAGCGCAAAAATCATCACAGAAACAATAAGATTTTTTATTATTCGATAGCAGTACATAGAAGAGAGTATAAAATTAGTGAAATTATTATCAATCAGCTTTCTATTCATGCCATCAGATATGGTAGACAAAATGTTGCAAGGTTACAATGAACGATAGACTAAAGATTAAATTAAATGATTGATCGTTGATCAATGACTGAAGACAGAGCAGCTGTGGAGAGAATCAAAATGTCTGTTCCAATTTTTAAATGCAAGAAGAATCACTTGGTATGTCCACACTTGGTCGATTTCTGTGTGCTGCACAGCATGCGGCCAATGCTCAAGCAGGCTTGAGTCGCACACAAAATCGACCAAGTGTAGACTATAGCTATATGTTCTATAGCTATAGAAACAAGCTGGAAACCTTTCCAATTTGTTCATGGCAATAATATTCATTATTTATTACCTTATCATGGTAATAATCATTTTGGAAGTACACATCGTAACCGATAGATAGGACTAGTGTTAACTAAACTTTGCAAAAATCCCAGAACTGATTAATATCATAAAATTTATAGCTAAATAAATTTATTAATTTGTACTACATTCCAACTACAATTTTAATTTATTCATACAAGTCATAGGCACTTCTTAAAAATTCTAAAGAGTCACTATTTAGATTGTAGAACAGTTTCATAATAATTTGAATGAAAACACAATGATTTTGTTAATTTTACTATTAATTTGTGGTACAATGACCATAGTTTCGTGGCCTCACAGGCCAGCTCATGCTGTGACCTGTGTGGCCATGAAACCATGGTCCCTGTACTACAAATAAATATTAGAATTGACAAAATTCTTGTGTTTTCATTTTAATTATCAAGTCATAGGCCACACATTACAGCATTGGCAATATACAAACAGATATCATTACAGACGAACAATGAAAACTTACACTACAAATTTTCCAACATATTCCACAAGCAGCGATATCGACTTCAGGTATGGAATTGAATATAGGCTACTTAGGTGTACATTCAACATTTTAAAATAATGGTTACGGCTACAGCTACAGTACAACAAACGGAAATTAGAGTCTTATTGGATAGGCTACACTCAATTATCAACTATTTTCATTACAAATTAATTTTAGTGTGCTCACCTAATTAGTTCAGGAGAATGAACTACAGCATCTACAATGGCATCCCTGATCATTGCCCTATCTTGTTCATGTAAAGTGAACGGTATCGGTTGGCCCGGTTCAACCTCCTTGTCAGCCCAATTCTGCATTATGAGATTCTTCAAATAGACAGCACCTGTAGTCACACACATAAAAAGCCGGTATAAGAATCGTGAACAGGGGGCTTTTAGGGTAAAATAAACATTGCCCGGATCAAAATTGACCTTGCTTGGTGCACCCAAGTGTTTCTATTTTATAAAATGACTGAAAATCAATCAATCAAAAACTCAAAATCTTGTTCATTCCTCAATAAAACATAGTACAATTAAAATCCATTGTATGAAATTGCAGAAATTGAATATTCACTGAGAAAATACAGGGGTGAATAATATTTTCTCTGAAAATTTTAGTCATAGATAGAAGCTGTTTTGGGCGAATACCTGTTGATTCTTTCACATAGTCATGTATGTTTCCAATGTATGGAAATAGACTGCTGCATTTAAACGACAATAAAGTGTGTTGAACGATAATAATTGAACATATTGGATGAGAACGACCAAAATGTCTAGCCACTATCACAAAGTGAATAATGAACAATTTATTATTAAATAGTGGTTTGTCAAAATCTTAGTCGTTTTCATTCATTATAAAGAAATACCAAAACATCGCTTCACAAACAACTGAATTCTAGTTGAATATATTGTCTTTCGAAAACTGCAGTCACAACGAATACTACACCTAGTTACTTTGGTAGCTATATCAAGACTCTCCTCTCCGTGCTTCAATTTTTTCGCTCATTGAGTTTCAATTTTGTTTTCAGCTCTTTCTTTTCATCTTTCTCCTTATCGCTATCCTTCTTTTTATCTTTATCCTTCCTTGTCACTGTCTTTCTCTAGCCAAAGAATAAACTGACAAGTACAGTATTTAAGGTGAAAAGACATATCAGCAATTGATCAGCTCTACCATGAACAATAGAGAAGACATATATATTATAAAATACTTTGAAATAATTGAATAATATTTACCTGCTTGACGAACAGGCATGTCGACATCTGTCATAACCACAACTTGAAGCAGAGATGGAGCGAATCCAATTATTTTGTGTACCTAAAAAAGAGAAATGAATAGAGGAAACACACACTTTTGTTCAGATAATTCAATTCTTGTTGTAATATTTAAAAAAAATATATATTTTTGGGGGTTGTTTTTTCTACTCTATATTATACCACATCTAACCAAAGACAAAGTTCCTAAGTATGCTCTGGATACTACATTGGTTTTGACAAGCAACTCATTTCAAATCAAATCAGACGATTCAAAAGACTGCTGATCGCCATTGACGATTTCCATGGGAGTAATTACAAAATTGTAGAAAAAGAAAAAATTATATTAAATGGAAATGTTTGAGAATGACTACTCAAGTGGACATGATACGATATTAGAAAGGTTAGTCATAATTGGTCCAAAATCCTGCTGTGATACGTTAGTGCTAACCTAACATTACTTCGATTCGAAATTTTCCACTACTGTCAGAGGTAAGAGGGCTACCAATGGAATTAAAATGTTCAGCATAGAAAAAATTTAATCAACAGTTTGACATATTCTTGAGCTTGTAACACGCTCAAAAAGGTCGGCAATAAACTGGAATATGGCATTGCACCATTTTCTAATTAAAAATTAATTTTACATCAACAATTTTTACAGTGAGTTATGATACCAGGAACGGTATGACAATTACAATACAGATGTGCCAACTAGGAAATAGGCTACAGTTTCTAATATTCAACCTAAAGTTTGAGATAACTTGGGTGAAAAAAAGTTGAAGACTAGAAAAACGATTGTCATAACTTATTCACAGAGTAGCAAGTGAACTTTCTGTGAGGAAGGTGTTTCAATTAGGTATTGGGGTTTGAAATGTTCAACAAAGTCTAGCTTTTTTGGTGGGCACCCTATTCACAGACACAATGTTTTGAACTTTTACAGAAAAGAAGGTTATTGTGTTGCATTACTTCAGTAATTCCTACATTGCAATACTAAGCTGCCGCTAGTTATATTTACCTAAGTTATAAAATATTTCAAAAGCTATAACCTATAACTAGAATACAAGTCATGGACCAGACTTGGATAGGAAACATGATCGAGCTTTTGCCCTAACCTAATAACTCAACCATAAATAGGCCTACTTACTAAAAGAAAACTTGACTTATACTTTACTCAACTTACTCAAAGAAAATTAAAAAAAAAAAATTATTGAAAATACATTGCAGAAGGTAATCATAGTTTTTCGGTGATTGAAACAGCATAAACCCAGACATCAATGCAGACAACGAATCTAACCGGAATTACTGACAGTTTTGTGATTTTATGAGTCATTCAGCTTTTTCAAACGCATAAAATGCATTTCGAATGTCATAGATTTTTAATAGAATAGATTATCAATTGAGAAATATCCATGTTAAAGTAATTTGAGGAAAACAAAGTGCTTGATTCACATGTGGAAGAATACAAATAAGCTTATCCATAACCGTGAGGGGTTAATATTATGACAAGTTATTTTTAAAACTATTGAGAACTTCTTTGTTTTGTAGAAGCTGATATTTATCATTTTTAAGTGAAATAGATTTAAATTAATCTATAAATCAAGGGTAAATGGGTAATAAGCCGATAATCTAAATGATCAGCCACATGGTTAGACAAAATTCATGTAATTATGGCTGCTACTCAGACTTTGAATTTACCTGGTTAAGTTGTTGTTCTGCTTGCTGTTGTTGATTGTGATCAATTGTCGCTCTGAGAAATTCTATTAACTTTCTAGTCTCCATTTTTATATTAATTCCTAACGCATGCAATTTATGAAAGTACTAAAATTTTACCAGAAACAAAATATTACAATACTATTGAATGGAGTACGAAGAGTAGAAGTAGAAGTCACGTGACAAATAACAATGGCGGGATATGAGTTTTGCAAAGAAATGAGGAATAAATCCTTATTTTCTCTTCAAGAAAATTATTCACCACATACTTGGACTTCTCAATTAAATTCTAATTCCTGAATACTATCATCAGATATCGATGATAGAGAATAAACAATCATAATTTACATTTTATGATGATGATTGAACGCCTCATTTAAATCATACTTTCTCAAATTTATAAAAGATAATTAAAAAACTTGATATTTTAAAAGCAAAATCATATTATTGCAAGCTTTGAAACATTACTCTTTAAAATCAAGGAGAGAATTGTGTTTTCTTCTGCTTTTAATTTTTTTCTTTCTCAGTTACTTAACCTGGCCACCCTGAATTCTGATCAGAAAGGCGCGAGGTACAAAAATTCGAAAAGTGTTTTCAGCGCGTCAGTGCAAGGCAACTTACTACGTAGTACGTAGCAAAAAAAAAGAAACATATTTATTCAGAACTGTAATAATATATTCAATGAACTTTGGAACTCTATAGAGTCCTCTACTACTTGCTCAGCCTCGACAGTAATCAATTTAATTAATACAATAGAAAAGCTTCAACTCTTCAATAAAGAACGAGAGACTAGTAAATTGTAGAATATCACCTTTGAAAACATTCTGCAGTACGTTATACCTATTCAAAAACGATATTCATTATTATTTCAAATTCCATCAAGCAAGGATGTTTCACTGTTAATGTTCAATATTACGATGCGTTTGAGGTTGGTTCGGATATACGGTACCACTTCGTCTTTGAATAAAACTCATACCGTACCGTAGGTATATACCACATCCATTAGCATTGACAAACACTGCAGTTCTGTAGTACGATATAATTATGCTGAAACATTGAGTAATAACTGTAATATAGAGGATAAAATGGAATCTTCTGCAATTTCAGTGATATAAGACAATTAAAATAAAATGAAATCATTTCTATTACAAGCCATAGTTCATGTTCACAAGTCATAGAATAGCTGCCTTTATTAATTTGTTACCTGGGAGGGCGAAATAAGGGCGCAGTCGGCCCTCTCTTACACTTACTTGATCCTCCGTTACATTTCTAAATTAGATGCTAATTTTATACTTATACTACATGACATTGGAAATAAAAATAAAATACAGAGAAATACAAAAAATATAAAAACCATACTGAAATGTAAAGACGGATTAATAACAAAAACTTATTAACAATTTATCTGAATAAATGCAATTCGTAATATTTCAATGTCATTTTTATTAAAAATAAATTAGGGCTCCCCCACCTGAAATTTTAGAATCGAAGCATAGGAAGTTCTTGATTGACATATTATGATAATCATGATAGAAACGTGGATACAAGGTAGCAGAAGGTTCAAGTTATCCCCTCTAGCTAGATTCTAGCTAGCTAGAACATCATTTGAAGTGATACTGAAGAATTTATCGTGATTTATACCCTCACAATTCTTCCAGTTTTCAAAAATTTCCAAAATAGTAGGGACCTATTATACTAGGGCTAATAATTTCTACAGTGTATGGAATAGTAATTTAAATTGCATTATGAATCAAGCAATCTATAAATAAATACAAATTGAAATGATTCAACAATAATATGAGATGAGTACATATTAATACCGTAAAATGTAAATAGGCAGTCACTATTCAATATTGTTAGGGAACTATGAGTGATATCACAAGATAGCAAAGAGAGAGAGAGAGTGATTGTGTGTGAGAGGGTGAGTGGGAGGGAGTTAGAGAGAGAGAGAGCAAGACAGATTACTTTATTAAATATTAGATAACGAAATATTTTCGTATAGATATCAGATTATAACTATTATTAATTATTATCATTCTATGATCTCGACAAATGATAAACTTGATAATTAAAATATTTTATATGAGTAACAAAGTGTGTGAGAGAGAGTGAGTGAATAGTGACGGTACGGTCCTTGTCATATGGTACGGCGTGTTTTTGAACCTGTGTGAGTGAGAGTGAGCCAGTGAACTGTCACGCTATTCATCCTTGTCTGCTCAGTTCTTGGTAATCTTGAAGTGGTTGGAGGGGGGCACTCTCAAGTCACGTGGTCTTTATCAACACAAAAGCTTTGAAAGGGAAACGCATTTTGCTCTGTCTCTCCAACTGTTGTGTAGTCCACAACTCAACAGGACAACAGATCAGGACAACACAACATTTATTCCGTTGCTCCTCTTCAGGAATAACCACGTGATAATCGAGATGATCAGCTGTTCAGTATTCGTTTGTTCGTTACTTTTCATCTATTCGGTTTAGTTTCAGTTTGGTAGAGGGTAGTTTGGTTTTCAGTAAACCAGTACACAGTGTTCAGTGTATGAAAGCGAGTATAGTGAACCGCTCACCAAAGTGCGAAGATTTCTACAATTAGTTCAAAATGCTAAAGCTTGTCGTGTCGTTAAGAACTCACTTACTTTAACGTTAAATCTTGCTTTCAATGCATAAAAACCATGGCGTGTAGTTTAGTTGTGCTAATATTCAAGTGTTGTTGATAACTTTACCGATATTTTTATCAAAAAACTTTCAAAATTGCAAAGCAATTAGTAAAACGTATCTTGGTTCGGATTGGTTTTTGATCGGCATCCAAAATGAAGTTCGCCGAACATTTATCTGCTCACATTACTCCGGAATGGCGCAAACAATACATAAATTATGAGGTAATTATTATCATTTGTTTATATTTTTAGTTCCTAACTAACCATGTACTTAGTTTGAATGATTATAGAGCACTAACTAAAAATTAATGATGTAATTGAAGTAAGGAGTAGGCCTACCTAATTAGAAATTATTTCAAGTTATAAATAATGCCAGTATTAGAGCTCCAGAGGAGACTTCATGACTCCAGAGGGTGTCTGAACCCCCTAGAAAATTTGTTTGAGGGGAAGAGCTCTGTAAAATACTTCAACAACTTTGGAACACAATCAACACATTACCGTATATTTCATCTTCATCTAAGATTTTGGAAACAATCATGCAGCGAAAACCCTGGTGTGGGACGCCAATTTTACTTATATAAATTGGCGTCTCTGACCTTGGAGAGGCAGGTCTCCCCTAACGGAGAGGAAAAGAACATTATACATTTCCATGTATTTGCATACACGGAAAACATGCGACGCGCAGTTTTGCGTGATGTGGAGGTGACACAAAAGCTACAAGATAATAGACTACATAGAAGATAGACAAAATAGATAGAACTACATAGAATAGACAAAATAGAAGATACAAATAAGGCAAGAAGATCTAATATGTAGCAGCCATGCTAACTATACCTATGCGGGCTGAAAACAATTTTTTCGAATCTGTCTGTTGAGAGTTAAGCTAAAAATTGCCTGAATAAAAGGATAGAATTCGATATTATTGATGAGATTTAGTCAGAAGGGATCAAGAACCTCTTCCCTTGATGGAAAGCCAATGGATAATAACAACAACAAATTGTAGCTAGTTTTTCGGTATCTGAATAAGAAGTTTCATAAAGAAATATATTTTACTAAAAGATGTAACTTTTCCAACAACTATCAATCCCAGAGTCATAGAGTTTCTGGAAAATTGATAACAATAAAAGTTATTGAGTACCGGTATTTGTGAACATGTCAAGATTGAAATATGCACTAGATAAGATAATGTCACAAGAAATTAAACTGACATTGATAAGTCTAGTCATTGAAACCAAGTTGAAAAAACAGTAATGAAGTTTTGGATGAATGTAATAAAGTACAGTATTCACATCAAGCGTGGATGAAGCTGATAACTTTTTACTGTGTGAGACTCATGTAAAGAGAATGAAAAATAATTTAGGCTATTATTGTTGTCACGAAAGAAATCATTATTATCGTTCTGCTTCCAATAAAATGTGCCAGTTGCACAATCAACGGTTTGTTAAGTTCAATCTCCAATAAACAATCTTAATATTATTCTTATGAATAATCGAAGCTAACTTTAATCCACTTTGGTGGATTATTTCTTGAATACAGTATAGCCTATCTAAAATTGGAAGAGAAGCCGGCAGTTGAAAGTTGAAAGTTAGTACGGTACGGTTATAGAATATCAATCCATACTACATGTACTGAGTTGGTTGCAATGTTTTATCAATAAAGCTGAGCAGTCAAGGCAACAGGAAATTAATAGTGTAGTTGGGCTGTAACAATAGCTTACTACGATACTTGAAACCAAATGCTGTAAATTTAATCAAACAATAGATTTTACTCTATCATGACTTGTAATGTTGCTCAGTTTTCCTCACAATAAAATCATGAGGAGATGAAAATTATCATAAAATACGAGTAATTCCTTTACATTGTGAGAGTTTAAGCGTAGACTATGCATATTGAAACAAATTCTTCAGTTTTATAATTGGTTGATGAATCTAAAACCAATTCGAGTAATAAAATTTATGAAGTACGGTTTGTTATCATGAATTTTGATAAATCAGTAAATTTCTTTTCAAAATTTTCATAAATCAACATTATTATTCGTATTTATACTCTTGAAAAATCAGTACCTATGAGACATTGTCAAATCGTTCTGAAAATTAAAATTCAATTAAGGAATTTCAAGTTGGGGGAAATCAATCAAGTCTATCAACTTCGATACAGCTAACTCTTCCAGACATTTTGTTTTAAAAATCGATCGATCTGCTAATTATTATATTATTTTACCTCGATTTCTAGACAGTTACGGTACGGTATCTTACATTTCTATTCATCAGAGATTGAATAATAATTATTCATCAATAGAAGCATGTCTTTTTTTAATAAATTTTGAGATTTGATAGAGTATTTTTGTCAATCACGTCAATAAAGATGATGATTATTGTAGAGGCAAATAGAAAACAGTGATCTTCCGATTCAAAAGAGGGAAGAAAATGATTTATTGACTGAGAAGAAATTATAGTGAAAGAAGATTAAAGATTATTGTAGAAAAGTGTAATTGACAGTTAGAAGAGAGTAGTAGATAAAGTGGGCAATCGAAGTCTATTAACTTGTTAATTATCTTTCTAGACATAATTTAGTAGGCACAATGTGATAATATTTTTCAATTTGAGATGATGGTTGGTGTACACTGTATATGTAGCTACTATAAAACTGAGACAGTGAATGTGATGTCATTACTTTACTAGTTTTCTGAAAAGAGCATTAGTTCTCAAAGAAATTTTGTGATGGCATCATTTCAATGCTATAAAAGAGTGAATAGTGATCTCCTGAAAAGAGCATTAGCTGTCGAAGAAATCTTGTTTTAGCGTCTTTTCAATGTATTAAACAATTAATGGAAAGTCGAAATGCTTATAATCAGGCCTATGCTTATAATTATTTTATCTCCTAAATAAAACTAATTTGAATCATTTCCAGGTTGTAGAACATTGATTATCATTATCTCAGAATAAGTCGGGTATTACAGGCCTACTCGGGGCTCGAGCCCTTTAGTGTGTAGGCTAAAACACTGAAAAAATTTAATATAAAATATTAAGGGGAGTTTAACATTTCAAACTTCAATTCCAACCAAATATTCAGTTAATATAAAAGATAAAAATGAAAGCGAAGTATGAAACGATAGTTAAGATGGATAAAGTGATAGAACTTTTAATACTGTATAAATATAAAGCGTGAGGAAAATGTCTAAAAACAGACCTAAACAATTCTTGTGTCAATTTTTGTTGAGAATCCAGAAATTCATTGTTGAAAACAAGGACCAATCACAGACGAGATAGGGATCAGTCCACGCCTCACTCCCAAGCTCCGCCTACTCTCTCCCGATTGGTCGACAGCTCGAAACGTGTTCAACTCATAATTCTGCCAGCAGGTGGCAGCAGTTGTCGGGTTGTAAATGCCTATTGCTTCTTGACTCCGCCCGCCTACTCTCTCGTGATTGGACGACTGTTCGAAGCGAATCCAACTCTTATTTCTGCCAATAGATTGCAGCACTTTGGATTATGAATCTCGACCAGTCCTGATTTTTGAAATTTCTGAAAATATATTCTTGATTTTATTACTTTTCTGTTGAATACGTTTCAGTCAACAAACTGTCAAAAACAAATTATTAGAATAATCTATTATGTGGATAATTGAAATTCCATTATCAACAATATTGACTTTACTTTATTTCACAAAATTTTTATCGAGTTCCGAATGCAAGAGAACACGTATTTCAATTGCTGTGACGTGTGAATGTCGACAGTGATTATAATTTCATATCAGTGACTGTGTATGTGTGTTTGTAAATTTGTTTGAGAAAATGAATCATTCATAATTTATATTTATTGTTAATCAGAACTAGAAATTTTCCGGTGGGGAATACCAACTTCTGGAATTGTGGAATGGAACTGGAATTTATCAGACGATTAGTATCGTACTGTATATTATTGACATAAATGCTGTTTGCTAAAATTTCAGGGATGATAATACCGTACAACTTTTAAATCTCCACACACCCTCCCCCCACCCCCCTCCTGGTGTTGATTTATAGGAACTAATAATTACAATAGGCCTATAAATTGAATTCACAAAATGAATAAGACCCTTCAAGAATTCAATTTAATACAGAGTTTGATGAGAAATAATTTCATCAATTCTCTTATTGAATTTAGATCATGAATAGGAAAAATTTCCAATTAAAAGATCTAATAGTAACTGGATAATGCGTCAGAATAGCGGTTTCTTACCTGCGTAAGAGCTAGCTCTTGATTTTCTCTATGATTTAATTTTATTATCATCACAATTAAGTGGTTACGAAGTGTCTACGTCACTCCTGAGACTCATACACTTTCAAATAACTCAAAAACAGGTAGACCATGCTTATAGCTAGCTTTTGTACGTCACACGCTAAGAATCAGTTACCTAATTACTGTGGACGCAATTATCATAATATTTTGGTGCTCCTAAACCATTCTAGCTTCAAATTCTAGTTTTCCTTATTCTAATTGCTGTGAATTATTTTTGTCCGAGGTCCGAGCTGCAAACTGTGTATAACTTTAATTGAAACTGTAAATCGTAAATGTGTGAAATCAGATACAAGAATGTACTTTTCTAGAGCCTCAGGCTGAGCATAACTACTAAGAGACTGTATGAAGTATAATATAGGATACATAAATATGTATATCTATTATTAAATACAATACACGGTCTCTGTGAGCATTACTAATTGTGTGCGTTAAGCCAATTTCTATTAGCTCATGCTGGCTTATGATATCTGTTTTCTATTTACACAGCGGCTCGCTATCATAATTTTTCCACATGTAAGTTTGACCTTGAATTTAGAATTCTAATTATTGGACTGCGGCAATCCATGGAAGCTATTAGTTACATTTTTCATCTCTGCCGCATGGATGTATAAAAAAGAAGCCTTTCCTGGATTGCTGCATTCAAGTGGAATTCATTTCAAAAGCCTAAAAAGATGTACTTACATCGTAGACTTATTACATGCAGAGAATTCTGCAGCGTATAAGTTGTAGAAGTACATAAATTCGTACTTAAGTGCCCTACTCATGTTCTTATGTATCATGTTTTTATCATGTATTTGAGATAGGCAAGAAGCTCAACCGATTTTAAAAAAATCTTTCTTGAGTGATGTGTTTTATTGTTATGAGTAAGTTGAATGATATGACATGACACTTTTGAAAGCCAAATTTCACCCACTACTTTGACCTCATTTTTCCTGAAAAACTATTGATTTCATTCCTCAGCTAACGTTTTCACCGTCAAACGCCGATGTGACCTTACACAATAGTACAAGAGGAAAATTCGTTGTATCAGTATCAGGTTATTCTTTGAATATAGGGCTTGCAATACGAACTATATATTGAGTCTTTTGTAGGTTCATGCATATCTATTTGAAAGATTCCTATCTTAAATTCTGACGAAAGATCAAACATTTTCCAAATTGATTTTCGGATTAGAATATTTACAGTACTTTCTCCACGTAGTATTATTGACCGAACAGCAGATCAGCACCCATACAATGAAACTGTATAAACAGTTTCAATGAAGTCTTTATGCTCTGAATTGAAGAACAGGCAATTCAATTATTATTCAGGCTACTAAACGGAAGAGCAGGCTCAGTAATTGTGCTGAACACTGAATAGTTGCAGCGTATTGTCGAAATTCAGCGTTGTATTAAAGGTGGAATAATGTAGTGTTTTTTGTATTCATTAAGTATCCTTGAAATAAATTTATTCTGATTCTAAATAAAGTAGGCAATCTATACTATACAAACGGAGAAATGATCAGTAGGCCTACTGTTCAAACAAGATAATATCCAGATTTTGAAAATGTCACAGCACTCTCACCTCGACTCCCTCATGAAACAGCCTTGACACACTCTATTGTTCTGTATCAAATAGGAGGCTTTTCAAAACCTACTAATTTTATACGGTTTGAAATTCTACATCCTACTCGTCTACAAACCAGACTCAACAAACTGTGTGTTTTGAAAAGCGTTGTCAATGTTTTTAACTAGTCATAAATGACAAATCGCAATACGGTACTAGTGTTAATGTATTCGCCATTGTCCATCCAATTGTAATAGGAATAGAGCTAACTCGTGTAGTTTTTAACAGCAACAAATAATGTCTACGCTACGGTATTAATTTACGAATCGAGTATCAACAAGTTTCGCTTGACCTCTGAACTTTTGTCTTTAGAGTGTTGATTACAACTAAACCGGCGACCATCGTTTTGCCATCGCATGTTTTACACCACGTTGTCCGTTCAATGAATCTTCATGATGATGATGATGATGATGACACTGACACAGAGAATATTGGGCTACATTGTGTTCAAGGATTCACAGCCAAAAAATCAACAAGATATTGATGACTTATTGTTTGGTTTTGATTATTGGTTTCTACCTTGTATTGATACAAGGTAAATTCTACCTTTATTGATAAATTATGTACAGTAGGCTACTTAAAAATAATATGATGCACATCTTCAGATTATAATAATGACTTACAGTGACATTCATTTAATTTGACGCTTGGCATTAGATAGATAGATATCATTTCTCGACGTTGCTGATGACCGTAGAGTACGATAGCAAAGAAATAATATATCTCTATATCTATCTAATGCCAAGCGTCAAATTAAATGAATATCTCTGTATATATAATCACTTTCTATGCTATACTTTTTTTACTGTGGTAATGCCCAGAAACGCTCTTGGCGTTTAATAATGGGAAGGATTATTATGAATGGATCTACAGCTTTTGGTGGGTTCCATACCAGCAGAAGAGATTTCTGTCCTCATAAATTATACTGTATTTATTTTTTCAAATATTACCATCGTACTCTTGAATCTTTTGTTTCTGTAATTTAAAATTGTGTCTGCATTATTTTTTCACCTTTATTCAAATATTCGAATTGTCTACCTTTAGTCTATTTATTCATTCACATAAATACTGTCTAGTAAATATGGGTATCTTCTTTAATAAAGGATATAATATTCATAGGTTTTCTGTTTTGTTACTCATCGCCAGCACACAAACCAAGGTTTTGCTGGTAACGCCTAATAATTATAAAAAGATTAAAAAATTTTTTCTAATTTTATGTCCTAATTTTAAGTACATTATGTATATAATATAATTATTTAAGGCAATAAATTCGACTGATTTATTCATTTGGTGGAGAAGGCCTCAAGCGGTCACCCTTACAATGGGAGTAGTAGGCGCACGTCTCTCATCCAATTAGATATCGTCTCGAATACAAGCCGAACCGCTTCCCAAGTTTTCACTGGCATACAATAATCTGTATTAAATTCATGTACTCACTGACATACAATAGTTACGGTATCTGTATCAAAATATAATAGGATATGTTTGTCTAACATTGGATGATTATTCAAAGCAAACATCGATTTATTATGCACTCATATATATCATTATTCTTATTTTCCCAGTAGGTCTATGCTTTTGTGGAAATACAGTAGTTATGGGAATTCATTATTGTTGCAGTATTGTCATTACACTGTGTAAGCATAAGGAATAGTTTTGTTCATTGTTGTGATTAGATCATTGTCGTTAGATCTGATAATGCTATTATATTTTCCATTATATTTAGAACAGCACCTGAAATGGTTTATTCGAATGAATGGTTAATTGAAGATCAGTTCCGTTATATTGGTTGAAATATTCATTCAGAATAATTTAATAGAATGATACAGAATAATAGGTACCTACAGTACAGTAGTTAATTGGAAACTCTGATTTTTTATATAGTTGAAAAAAGTTATTTTATTATTTTTGTTTGTTGATTTGTAGGAGATGAAAGCAATGATCTACATTGCTGTGGAAGAATCTCCATCAGCCGAATCAGCTGAGCCCGAGGAGGTCAGGCGACATTTTGCTAACTTCGATGAAATATTCTTCCACTACTGTGAGGATGAACTCAAAAAAATCAACACATTTTTCTCAGGTACTGTAAGGATTATGGTATTGCCGAAATTCACCAGAGTTTGCATGATGTGTCTTTTATATATTATAATATATTCTATATCATGCAGCACCTCAGCGTTTCATTTAGTCCTTTAGTGCAAATTCCATGGTGAAAAACATAATTATTCAACATTCTCTCATTGTGTGAGATAATTTTCATGGCGATTACATGTGGGGATACACTGTTGTATCATTGGCTATCGTTGATAGTACAGTGATATTCATTTAATTTGACGCTTGGCATTAGTTAGATAGAGAGATATTTCTTTGCCATCGTACTCTACGATCATCAGCAACGTCAAGAAATGATATCTATCTATCTAATGCCAAGCGTCAAATTAAATGAATGTCACTGTACCTACCTCTGCAGGTCAGACTTGAAAGCCATCAGATACACAGTAGAGTGTCTACAAAGTTTTACAGTACTATACATTTCAATAACATTTACTAATAGTTTGAAGTAATCTAGTAATAAATAAAATGACTATTCCTTCTTGTATCTGGTCACCGTTATACAATTGTAGAAAATAACATTTTCATTTAAATAACAACTTCAAAATAACTGTTTTAAATTATCTTACCAACAATCAATGCATATTTAGAAAGTAGACTTGAGATTGATAAATAATTAATGTCATCAAACGTGATTTACCGAAATGTTCTTAACGAGGATTAACTTATAGGCCCAAGTGTTTTGTGCTGCAATATTTGTCTGTCTACTCTATTTGAAAAGTCATAATAGTGAAGTCATATTTAGAAAGACTGATGTTTAGACATAGGTGTTTGAAGATTGAGAATATTGTGGTGAAGAATCTCTTGTGATAGTCATAAGTTAGGTTTGAATAAGTCTTATTCATTCTAGTAAGCCTATTCACATGTACACTTTATTCATACAGCTCATAGCCGTCGGGCTGTTTATAATGGCTTGTCTTGAGCAGCTATTCTCATCTAGGATTATCGTTGGATTATCAATCCATTTATAATCTATATCTATCATTATCTATAATCCACCCACCTTCCTATATCTATTTCGCTCTACTTTGTGTACTGTACCTATAACTTTGGCCAATATTAACATAATTATTATTGAAAATTGATTTTTGTCTTACTACTTTTTAATTATAAATGTTTTCAAAAACATAATGTAATTTTTATTTTTTGTGCTAGAAAAGCTTGCGGAAGCCACAAGAAAGTTTGCCACGCTTCGCATGGAATTATCAAACTCTTTGGAAGCAGGGCGAAAAGGAAAGACAAGTATTTTGTCAAGAAGTCGAGGAGATGCCCCGACCAGAAAGCTCCAGGAGCTGAAATTGGCTTTCAGCGAGTTCTATTTGAGTTTGATTCTACTGCAAAACTACCAAAATCTCAACTTTACTGGCTTTAGGAAAATATTGAAGAAACATGATAAGGTGAGCCTACTATGATTTATTGTTTTGAAACAGAACTTTATTTATCAATCTGATTATTCAAAGTTAATGTTTATGACAATTTGATAGAAATAATGATTAATGGTTTTGAAGATAATGAAGGGAGACCATTTATCATGATTAAAAAATTACTTCTTGGAATTGAAAACTAGAAGAGGTCGACTTTTCTTTCTAGTTCTAACGTGGTCTGTGATGAAAACACTCTCAAATTGATACAGTATGGTGTTTGATGCTTAAATTCTTTCGTCTTTCTTGATTATTTTACATGAATCTTAATTTTCTTTCAAATTACTGTTACCGTAAGGCTTAATGAAAGCCGAATATTATTATTTCTGATTCCATTTTAAAAGATTTGGAATTTTATCAGAGATTGTCGTACTAATTATTATTCGACATTGAAAACAACTCACAAAAGTAGATTGAAGTTGTAGAGTAGGAAGTCAAAAATGACTCATTCTAAAGTGCCTCTTGAATTTCTTATCTGCAAAACATTTTTCGGGTACTTCCTTGTACACATTGTGAGAAGATTTAATTATCTAGTATCGCCTATCATTTTATTTATTCATCTAGCAATGTTTATAATTTATTGATAATTTAGGAGTGTAGGCTGCATTTAATTAAAATAAAAATATTTGTTCTTATATAGTAACGTACTTTTAGTATCTATTTTTTCCTAACTTTCCACAGGAGCAAATATTTTTAATAGGTTTTTGAATGATTATTATTGTTAAATAACTAATAATTTATAGTAAGTCATAATGAAGCGGAGTAAAGCAATCTAAAATGTACTCAAAATGTATTTCGAATGTTTGATCAGATTATCTGTATTTCCTCGGATTTAGTTAATCAAATCTCAGGAAATTTGTTCTTTCATTGTTTATTGATGCAAACATTACCAGAATAATTTGTAGAGGGAAGCATTAGTAGACTATAATATCCAGCTTTAAATTCAACTCATGTCAATAACATGTTGTCCTTATATAAAACTCAGCTTGGCTTAGCTCCTTTAAATGATTAAAAATGACGTTCAGCACATTTTTTGGGAAATTTGAGGTGAATACCTACGGGTTTCCTCACCTACCAACGCCAAACGCTAATAATAGCAATCAGCTTCATTTATATGAACAATTTAGGATCCTGCAAAGTCCGAAGTTTTTCAGCAATTGCCCATTTAATGCAATATTACAAAAAGGATAAATAAAATTTACTTGAAATAATCCATAGGAAAGAAGTAATGGATGAAACTATAATGCAAGAGAAAATGCAAGAAGGACAAAACACAAAGTAAAATGCAAGATAAAGAATTAAAAATAAACAATAATAATAATTAATTGAACGAAAATCCTAGTTAATTGCAGTAGTGGAAGTCTTCAGAGTATTATATAGCAATTAATTATTATGATTTAAAAGCAATTCAATAGTTGCAATATCTCATTTCCTTCAATCTTAAAAATAAAAAGGCTAAGTAAGCTCCCATTTCCCATAGAGAAATTCCAAAAATAACAATGAAAACCTACTACAGGCAACATGTAAATAAGGCATAAATGAGTTTGAAAATGATAAAACTAATGAATATGTGATAGAATCTGTTACTAATCATCATTACAAACCGATTAAGATTATCAAAACAGATCTTTCTCTGATAAGAAACACACATTAACATCATTGAAACGTTTTATTTGTTAGTATTTTTTGGAAGAATAAAAATTGATTGCTTTTCTATTGCTACAGTTACTATCCGTCTATCTCGGGGTGATGTGAGTATTTTTTGGAAGAATAAACTGATTGATTGATTCTCTGTCCCTTACAGTTATTATCGGTTGATCTCGGAGCGAAGTTTCGGGCCGAACACGTTGAGCTGGCTCACTTCCACACGAACAAGGACATCGAACAGCTGATTAGCGAAACGGAGAACACAGTGACCCAGGACCTGGAGAGTGGCGACCGCCAGAGGGCGATGAAGCGGCTGCGGGTGCCTCCGCTCGGCGAGCAACAGAGTCCCTGGACCACGTTCAAAGTCGGCCTCTTTTCCGGGTCTTTCATCGTCCTATTCATAGCTGTGATACTTTCTGGTAGGCCCAATTTGTAGTGAGTTAATTATTTTCATTAGTATTAGGAAATATAAAGTTCATAAAGTATTTACTGTACTATCTATTTATTTTTATTTTATTACCTTGAATTTATTATATTTTTATCACTTGATAGGAAACATGGTGAAAGTTACTCACTTAGAAGGCTGTAGGCAGATCCTTTTGGATTATTCAATATTTTTGATTTTATAATAAAATAAACATTGATTTTGATAAAATACGAAACTTTTAAGACATCACAATTTTGTCATGGCAATCAAATATTATTGCTTGATTGTTACTCCCACTTTATATTATATATATTTTCTCTTTTCATATTCAGAATTTTTTTATGATTATTTAGCAGGATTATTTTAACTTGTCAGAAAACAGCTGATTTAACGTCAGTAAACGAGCGTACATCAATCAGCTGTTTTCTGACAATTTAAAATAATCCTGCTATACTTTATCCTCTTTATTCTCCTCCTCCAAATTTCCCTTGGATTTTTTTATTTTTATTTCAATTCAATTCTATCACCTAAATCCTAAACTTGTTCTAATTCAAACTGTCTTTGTATTTTAAACATTTTTCTTTCCTTGAAATTGTTTCTTCTCTCTTTTCTATCGTTTTTTGTAATTTCATTTTATATTAGACTCCCCCTCCAGTACCGTCTACTCCTGTGAGTTGAGTCGATGCCGCGTAAAGTCGTAACAATATTAGGCTAAGCGTACACCGGTTAGTCAAGACAAGACAAGACGAAATTAGTCACGTTTAGTCACAGTAATTCACATAGCTGCTTATAAAGCAGCACACACGCCGATGCAATGACTAATCGGTGTGTGTTGCTTCATAAGCAACTATGTGAAGTACTGTGACTAAACGTGACTAATCTCGTCTTGACTAACCGGTGTACGCCTAGCCTTAGGCAGCTAAGAAATCGGGCAGAAAATTTTATCTTCTTCTCTTTGACAATTTACAATAATTTTATCGTTTAAATAATGTTGTAAAACGTCAAGAAATATCGTATTCAATATCACGTCAATATATATGAATGTTAATCTAAAGATTTATTTTATCGTGCCTGTGATATATAATTTTCAGTGTAAAATTGATTCTGACTTATTGTACGTACACTATTTGACTTTTTTATTATTTTTGACTATTGTTAACAATTACTATCAACTATTCTCTTGTTACTGACATATTGCACGTATATGGTATTTGACTTAATTATTTCCTTGTTTTAGACTCATTGTAGTATACTTGAACGACGATTGTTTCAACATTGTAATGTTTATGACAATAAATGGTGATTGATTGATTCAACTTTCACTTTCTGTTTCAGCAGCAATTTTCCACGAGAGCACGTCGGACGACAACTTTCTGACGGTGGCGCGTCTGTACCGCGGCCCTTTGCTGATTGTGCAGTTTCTGTTTCTGATCGGCATCAACGTGTACGGCTGGCGGTCGTCGGGTGTCAATCACGTGCTCATCTTCGAGCTCGACCCGCGCAACCACCTCAGCGAACAGCATCTGATGGAATTGGCCGCCATTTTGGGCGTAGTGTGGACGCTCAGTCTGCTCAGCTTCCTTTACAGTCCGTCGCTCAGCATTCCGCCCTACGTCAATCCGCTGTCGCTTGTCTTCATCATGATTGTGTTCACCATGAACCCCATGAGAACGTTTCGGCATGAGGCGCGTTTCTGGCTGCTGAAAATATGCGTAAGTGCAAAAAAAATTCAAAATTCAAATAATCTTTATTCAGTAAAGTTGTATTTTTTTTATCGTATGGCTTTTTATCGGTGGGGAGACCCTTACGGGTAGATTCCACCTCGCCTAATTGCACAAATTTTTTTGTGTCGGTCACCCATCCGAGAGCGGCCATGAATGTTTGTTACTTAACCACATGATAACTTAGCAACCGCTCTCACCGAGTGACCACTGATACCACTAAGTTGTATTAACAAGAGTATACACTCAACAACATTGAAAGTGTCACAAATATACGTAATATAACATGCTGAAATATTCATTAAGGTGATAAATTGAAGGGAGGAGACATAAAAAGGAAGAGATCATAGGAATGAAGAATACGAGAAAAAGGAGCAAAAAATACAAACACACACCGGTTAGTCAAGACAAGACAAGACGAGATTAGTCACGTTTAGTCACAGTACTTCACATAGTTGCTTATGAAGCAGCACACATCGATTCAGTTAAGTTGTATTAACAAGAGTATACACTCAACAACATTGAAAGTGTCAAATATAATATAACATGCTGAAATATTCATTAAGGTGATAAATTGAAGGGAGGAGACATAAAAAGGAAGAGATCATAAGAATGAAGAATACGAGAAAAAGGAGCAAAAAATACAACTAGTTCTCTTTTTTTGCTCCTTTTTCTCGTATTCTTCATTCTTATGATCTCTTCCTTTTTATGTCTCCTCCCTTCAATTTATCACCTTAGTGCTTTTTCAGTTCAATATATACTTGTTCAGCGTCTTCGTTTTAACTAATTGGTTTCCGCCAAGATACAGGAATAGAGAGTTGAAAATATTGAGTAGACTAGGTTAAACCGATAATAAAAATAGAAACGATAGTTTAAACTACAGAGACTGTATAATCACAGTGTGGCTATTGGTGTGAAAGGAACAGGGTGTTGCAATATATTTTTCTCCGCCATACTTTTGCCAATATTTTGTGTTCTGTGATGAACTCACAGGCTACAGGCAATCTTCAACTCATTTAACGAACTTCTTTTAAGAGGAACGACATTAAAAATTACTTTCCTAAAGTTAAAAATGGTTTATCTACGCTAATATAGAATTATTGAAAGTTTAAAATGATGAAACTAACACTGGCATAGGCAAACTATGTGATAGATAGATAGATAAATGACTTTATTTTTCACTTTCACATTAAAAAAGTGCTGTGGGCGAAGTTGAGGCATACGAGCCCCCTCTTCCACGTAACCCACCAGTGTTGAACTTGACATAACATATTATGATTCAAGTATCTTCAAATGCAAAAAATCTTATGGAATCTTGAATGGTAAATCTTATGGAAGTTGGCAAAAGTATGGTAGATTTGACAGAGCTAATCAATCAAAAGCGAGACATCCAATGACCAAACTGTGTGAATAAAAAAAATAGGAAGAAGTGAAAGGTGAAGTAAATGTGAGCAATAATGAGAGCCTTTCTGTTGGGAGTTTGTCTTGTATGAGACAATGTTTCTTCATAATTCACATTATAATTCAAATAAGAGTAATTTTTATTGAAAGTTTCTCTTGAATGACGCAATTTGACTTCATCATTTAATTTTTTTTTCAAATATCCCTGTTTATTGAAACTTTCTACATCGAGAGGCGCCACTCCTACAGAGACTGTGGGCCGTATTTATGAACGTTCCTTGAGGGTTCCTTTCCGAAAGGGACTCTTGAAAAGCGTTTCATGAATGAAATCAGCTGATTTTTCATTCATGAAACGCTTTTCAAGGCGCCTTTTCGGAAAGGAACCCTCAAGGAACGTTCATAAATACGGCCCTGTATAATAGAGTCACTACGAACTGTTTCAGAGACTATAAAAGTCTCAGAGACGCTTTTTTATATATTTGCACTAATTGTTTTACTAAGTTTCCATACTCTAAATAGATTAAAAATTGACTAGATTAATTTCGAGCGATGAAACAAATAATATGTTGAGATGTGGCATATTAGTGGAGGTGCCAAGCACATGTCTGAACAATGTCTCTCGTTGCTATTTGCTTACAGAGAACGGAGAGAGCACTGTCATGCAATGAATTCTATATTTACAGGGAAGAATGATAGGAGCTCCTTTTTTCAGAGTTGAATTCGCTGATTTCTGGCTGGCCGATCAACTCAACAGTCTAGCCACCGTCTTTCTCGATCTCCACTTCCTCGTCTGCTTCTATTACACTAACAGCGACTGGATCGAATCTTCTGAAGGTATATAATTTTCTATTTCTATCCACTGATGATGCCTTTTGATAATGTGTTCTATTTAAATAAACCTATTCATTCGCATGTAGATTCAATATCCACTGAAAAAACGGGATACCTACATACTTTTAAATAATAGTTGAATTTACTGGAGTAATTTCTCTCATCATCTCTCATTATTACCCCTCTCATTACCCACGCACAAGCCTAGAGCTCATGTGGGCATCACCCTCAATAAAAATTTGTTGAGAAATCTATTGAGGTTAATTGCTGAATTTATTAGAATAATTTGTTGAGAAATCTGTTGAGTTAATTTGTTGAATTTGAAGAAAGCTATATAAATAGTTCTGAAGACTTCTGGAAGTTGTAATTTTTGAACCTTTTAGTATGCTTGCCTAAATTCTGTCTCGTCAAAAGGGACAATGACATAGCCTTTTGTAATAATGATGTATTGCAAACAAACCGATACAGCGATGTATCCAATGACCCGATATGATATAGTGTTCAAAAATAAGAATAAGTGCTACTTTTTACAGTTGATATTGAATATTATTCTCGAAAAAATCGTAAAACTACATAAAAAATTGAATTACAGTCCCTGACATAAATAACTAGTTGAATAATATCAAAATCATCAGTTGAAAAGAAGTTGTCAAGACCGAGATTCAAACCCACCCCCGGAGGGGTCCTTGTGCTCCACAGCATGCATAGTTGGAGGTTAAAATACTACTTTTTTGCTTGTAACTTTTTCAAATTCAACCCTTACTTTTCAAAATAAATAGGATTCTTACTTGATCTATGAAGGTATTATATTCCAAATTTTAAAAGTGTACGATCAGAATAATTTTAAAGATCAAATGTTAATATTGATGATTGATTGTGTTCAGTGCAAGTGGTGGACTTCTCGAGTGACTTCACCTTTCTGTGGACGCGAAGCGTGGTCGGCTGCATTCCGGCGTGGATTCGCTTCGCGCAGTGCTTGCGGCGTTATCGCGACTCCAAGGAAGCGTTTCCCCATCTTGTCAACGCCGGAAAATATTCCGTCACATTCTTTGTCGTTGGTTTCAGCTTTATGATACGTCTAACAGCAGGTAAGGCAAGATTTTCAATCCTATTGATCTTGTGCTTTTTTCAGTACATGAAACGTTTTTGTTGAGTTCGAATCTTGACATGTCATATACTACCAAGCATTGCTTGATTTTGTAGTGTTGTTTTGACGAAAATTGAAAAATAGAGTTTTCTTTGGAATGTTGTTTGTATGTCTATGATAAAGAAGAGAGAAAGATCCTTGTTTTTGAAACTAGAAAATGGAGTTTGGAGGATAAAACACAACTGGGAAATCCGTCAGCTGTTTAAAGAACCAGACATATTGGGTGAGATTAAGAGCAGAAGGTTACGTTGGACTGGGCACGTTTTGAGGAAGAAAGAGGACACGATAACAAATAGTGTACTTAGGAACAACCCCGAAGGCAGAAGACCAGCTGGAAGACCGAAAACAAGATGGTGGGACCAGGTCAGAAGAGACATGAGAAGGATGGGGCTGGATGAGGAAGATGCTGCCGACCGGACCCATTGGAGAGGCTGTGTTGATGAGGCTAAGTACCGACTGGGGTACGAGTGGCCACTCCAGTAAGTAAGTAAGTATGTCTATGATAATCTAAACATATCAATAATTGGGACTTACTCTGTGTATGAGAGATCAGAATAAATTAGAAAGATTGCTTTGAAATTGAAATAGTCAAGTTCCACAGAATACAATAAGATTATTATAAATATCAAATCAAATATCTTTATTGCCATAAAATTATACAATAAAGATATTTGATTTGATTTTGATTATAAATAGAATAGAAAGAAAACCACAGTTATATAATAAGTATTTTAATAACTTTATTAGCCAGTGAAACTTCAATGGAAGATTTTTTTGGGAGAAGGGTCTCAATTATAGAAATAGAAAGCTTTTTTTATGCTGTTCATATTTCAGCTTCCTCGGGAGAACATAATTATAAAAGACGAGTCACCACCATATTAGTTTGTTCTACTTCTAATTTTTGTGCATTATTCAGATTGTTTGTGATTATGTCATGAATATGTTTAAAAATGTAAGAATTGTGTCCCATTTAACTTTTTGTTTGTCAATGGCTCAACAGCCCTATGTGGGGTTAGGCCTACCAGCTGGTTGCCAGTTTCACATCCACTTGACTGCGTCCCATTTAACCACGGAAGCGAATTATTCATTCATTTGAATGAGTTTGAAGTATTGATACGGTAGTCTTCATGGGGCAGGCTCTGTTGAGCTATATAATTTACTAAATTTATTGAAGTGACTCAGGGAAACAGTTATTCAAGGATAATGCTATTTTGTTTTGTTATTTATTTGTTTAATATTAAAAAATAAATCTCGTATTTAATAGTGTTGTTGATTCACTGTCAAACCGAAGAAGAGGAAAAAATTGTGAAGGTATGAAACTAGGTACAATGTTATATTTTTGATGCTTGAAAGGAACTAACATAGGTATTTTGATGAGACTTCTTATTATTTTTATACTATGTTCAACCTTTCCATTAAGTATTAACTTCACATTACTGAATATATAAGTACTTGGAAAGAGTGCTCTATCCTTGAAAAAGTTTTGATCCTGTATCTTTCACATAATTTGAAACAGTTTCAGTAACATTATATTTAATATGCTTATTTCTAGCTCAATACAAGGACAAGTGGGAAAATCCGTACATGTATCTGTGGTTGGCTGCCTGCCTCATAAATTCCATTTACACATATTCGTGGGATATCCGCATGGATTGGGGACTTCTTGACAGACATGCTGGCGAAAACAAATTTCTCAGGGAGGAAATCGTCTATTCAAGCACTGTGAGTAGTTTATGTGAAGTGTTTCTGTCACAAAAGTAATGTTTTAGTGTTTCAAAAGTATGTAGTTTGACTATTTATCTCATTTGCTGAAGTGTTTTATTGGTAAAACCCAACAACGTGTATTAATTATTCAGTTGAGAGGCTACATAAAATGATTGAGTATTTTTTGAAATTTGAAAATGTTTGACCGATTATATGATGATAATAGACCATAATATCAGTGGTCACTCGGTGAGAGCGGTTGCTAAGTAATCATGTGGTTAAGTAACAAACATTCAAGACCACTCTCGGATGGGTGACCGACACAAAAAAGACACAAAAAATTGTGCAATGAGGCGAGGTGGAACCTACCCGTAAGGGTCTCCCCACCAATAAAAGCCATACGATAATAAAAGACCATTAGATATTATACATATATTGAATAATAAATAATTATACGATTTATAATAATACGGTTCAATAATCTATAGTTATTCAATTGTTGATGTAAACTTTTTCAGCTTGTTTGATTCTCATTTCGTTGCCATTAAGCTACTCTTACTCTTGTACAAGTGTATTTATGCCAGTGGTGTTCACACGTTACCAATGGGCAATGGCATATTATTGTCGACTGGCGCCAGTTAGTGGAACTGTGAACTGGAAACTTTTAATTTTGCCATTATCGAGAGTACATTAAATTTGTGACCAATATTATACTTCTCATTTTAATTCAAACTTCTATCCCATAGCAAAGCAATGGAATCTCGATACGGTATATTTATTCATAAGATACCTTACAATAATTGTGTGCTGTCCATCTTTACTTAATGATATGACTTACTAGTTTTTTTCTTAATAGACGTGAAACTCGACAATCCATTTTTGATTGAAACATTTCTTGTCTTCCAGGGTTTCTACTATTTCGCCATAATTGAAGACCTTGTTCTGAGATTTTCATGGGCTTACACGTTCATTTTAACAGAAATGGGTTTGATCAATCCAGAAGTGATGCTTTCGCTAACCGCTCCTCTTGAGGTTTTCAGGTGAGCATTAAACCTACTTTATATGTCAAACTCAATCTTTTACAATGACAAAATTGATATTGAGAAAAGATTATTTTATTTTTGATGAGTTCAAGTGAATGTGAATGTTTGTATTCATATTTTATTGCGAAATTCATTTTTTTTTTTTGAATAAGGCTACTTTGATCGATAATCAATCAACTTAGTTACTTGGTGATAAGGGATTTGATCAACCTAAAAAAAATTAATTGAGTTACCTCTGTATGCAGAATCAGTGTGTTCCCCCAGCCAGTACGGTATGAAGTTGGAAAAATACGTTTGATTATGAATCCTTAATCTTATCTTATAAAATGAAATCTCACTATAATAAAGTAGCACGATCATGTTATTATCTATCCATTATTAATTCATTATTATCTATGAAACTCAATTCTTTTTTTTACTCATTCTCTTGTGAGGCGAATGTTTACCAGATGGATACACTTTTATGTAAATGCTTAAAACTGTTTTCACTTGATAAAATAGAAGAGCTTCAAATATTGTTTGATACTTTAAAAGAGTTGAAGAATTTAAACGAATAAAAAAATCATGACACAATTTTCACAAATTCATGGCGGTTCACTTCTTCCAATTGAACAACTAAACAACATTGATACAATATCATAATCATGTTCTGTAGTGAGTACTTTACTACTGACAAATTTCTATTTTCTCCTTTCGCCATCCAATATCATAATATCATTCAAGTAAGAACTAAATTTATACTCAATGTAATTTGTATGATTTTTCTTTGTTATGAGGGCAATAATTGGGTCTCCCTGGTGCCCTCTCATACTGTTTTTTTTTTCTTCATAAATAAATAATCAAGTTCTGTAATAGGTAATAAGTACTTCAATCCTGAAACATTTCTATTTCCTCTTTACACCATTTTCTTCTAGAGAATAATCATAAAACCCGTATTTTCACAGGCGATTCATGTGGAACTTCTTCCGTCTTGAGAACGAGCATCTCAACAACTGCGGTAAGTTTCGAGCGGTGCGCGACATCTCGATCGCCCCGATTGACTCCAGCGATCACACGCAAATCATTCGAATGATGGACGATGATAACGGTGTGATCAACAGAAAGCCCAGGAAAAAGTCACCAAAGAAGGGAACCAAAGAAGAGAAACGTGCACTGATCTCGAAAGATCCCGATAATAGCAGTCCTGATATTAGTTTCAGGATGTGAGCCGTGATATACGCTAAATGTTAATTAGTTTTAAAAAATGTTATAGCAAAGACAATTCTACTAGTTGGATAGATGGAATTGTCTTTAGTTATAGGTAATGATAAAATAAGTTCCTGGTTAAAAACAAAACTTCTAATAATGCTGTAGATATTGGTGCTTAGTGAAACCAAAAATCATTCAATTATTTCTTCAATAAATAGCCTAATATTTATTAAAGCCTGATATACAGGTTGATCATAAAGCCTCTCCGCAGTAGCTGTGTCCATATTGCATATTATACAGGGTGTTTCTGAACTCCCTACCAATATTCTAGGGCATTGTTCCTGGGTAAAAACCATATCTAAATATCAATATGTTTACTGTGTCTACGGGGGCGAAGCGCTCACTATGTCAATGGCTGCCAGGGGTCCAGGGGGCGAAGCCCCCTGGCTAGCCTGCTAAGGCGAGCGAAGGGAGCCTGCTGGCTAGTTATTTATACTTATGGATGGTCCAACAGGCTTACGCCCAAAACTGTCCCTTTTCCAATTTATGAAAACAGTCCAAATATGGGTTATGCGACATTTTTCACAAAGAAAACAATTTTCACTCCGAAATCAAACACTATACGAATTTCGAATATTTTAAAGATAAAGATTATTACGGTACACTTGAGTGATTGAGTGTTTCCTTGTATATTTCAATGCGGAGAGACTTTCTGATCACCCTTTAGTTACAATTTCTATCTAGGTTCAAGAGCAATTGGACAAATTATTACAATAAGCAGCCAATAACCATGATAATATTTGTATGGCTTTTGTTGGTAGGGTGACCTTACGGGTCTAACTCGTTTGTGTTATATGAGAGGTATGGTGGTACCCCTTTTCTAAGTGAGGTATAAGCAACCAATGGTGGGTTGTGCTTAAATCTCTGTAGCCAGTTCTATCTATAACTTCTAAAGTGGAAATGAGCTCCAACCCACATGAAAATAATTAATGATGTAGGCCTAATAGTGATTGATTATAGAGTTTCAGCCCCCATTCTTATCAATCACTCTGGTGACGACAATCCTTACCGTACATCATCATCATCATCATCATCTCATGATCCCATATTATTATGGAATCAATTTGTATGATCCAAGTAGAGGTTTTACATTATATTCTTTTTAATACGCAAAAGTATCACAAAAGGCTGAACAAACATACATTTAATGTATGTTGATTTCAATCTTCAATAAACAATGTTAATTCTTATGAGTAATCAATGAATAACTTAAATTCACTTTTAATACAAAAAGTATAACTCTCTGTAAGGATTTTAAAATTTCTTGATCTTTTTAATATTACAAACTTTTATATTTATGAAAACTTTCAACTCAAAAACTGATGGCGTACACTTAATCTCTAGTATTTCTCTGCTCAAATTTGCAAATTTGAGTAAAATAACTTTTCTGTTTATATCACAAAAATTGATGACCATAAGTTCTCAGTGATTGTGTTGAAGTTCAATGTTTGTTTGCAAAACAATAATAATCATATTCCACTTACATGTTTGCATGTTTTATGAGATTTTTAATAATTTTATCACATTCAAGAATATACATTATAGACTCCTCAGGAGCTTGCTGTTTAATTCAGATTTTACGTGTAAAGAATTGTATAGCACATAGGTAATTCGAATACAGAATATTCATATTATACCTAGAAAGTTAATAGGCTACAGTTAGTGAGAATATGTAAAAACTACCAATTTTATTTCAATTAAATATTTGTTATGTATGGGAACTTTCATAGACTGCCATGAAATGAAATGAAGGTGCTATCTATTCCGTTCTATGATAATATTATTGTAATAGATATAGATAATATAAGTAAATCAAATAGGAGTTTTCTCGGACTAGGTGATGAAAAAGGTTTTCTGCGTTAATAACTCCGTTAATATACTTGTTATATCCTCGTTTTAAGCATGTTGTATAACTTGTTGAATACATTATGTAGATGGGATTTTGGTATGTTTTTAGCACCAATATGACAGCTATTTCATGTATTGCGATATATATGCATCATTGTCCACAAGAGCAGCATAATAATTTGCAATTAATTTTTATTAAATGAGTAAATGTGATAGTAACTTTTTATAATACAGTACGTAAAGAAGCATTCCTGTATCAGTGATCTTTTGCTGCTCTATTTCGTCCAGTTTTGACTGTGCAAAGAGAAAACTTTCCATATTTCATACTTTGAAAGTGAGACTAAGCCTTGCCCTATGTACAAATTTAAAGTTTCCCTTCAGGTCTATTTCAAAAAATGCAATCCAGATCAATTTATTGAATATGCTTCTGTGAAGTACATATCAAGTCATTAATTTAATCAATTTGTAAAGTACATTTCAAGTACATTCATCAATTTAATAAATTCTAGTTATAAGCATGCGCAAGTCGGCAAGTGACTGACTGTGCTTGATAGAATGGAAAGATTTAATAATATACACTGTATTATTAATTATTGAAATCTATGCTCTTCCAGTAGCCTTTCCCAGTTAATTTCAGCTCCGACTTTGAAAATAAATTATTTTATTTCTGCTGATAATGTAGACTGAACAATGGTTTAGCATAGTAGACTTCCTTTGAACTCCAGTTTTCATTCCATTTTCAGCAATCAATCAATCAAGCAGCTTAATAATATTCCTTACTGATATTGATAATGATTTGTAGTTCATGATTTTGATATGAAGTTTCAAATAATTAAATGAATTTGTAAAATGAATAAGTTAACTTTACGTTAATCAAGTTACAATAAATCATTGAGCAAGTTGACAATACCTTATTATTGTTTCCTGTACTATTCTTGTTATCAAGAAACATTTTGTATAATAGTTATCAATAAAATAATGTTGAAAGAAACTATTTCTTGTACAATTTTTCTTCCTCTATACAACTTATGATCAGATAACAACATTGAGAATGGATTTATTTCCAGACAGTGTGCAAAAGATAAAGAAAATATTTCAATTTATTACAAAGTTTTCAGGAATTTAAAAGTGTGTTTTAATAATTTATTCTAACGCTTATTAATTATTATTGAGACAATGACTTACATCACAGACAATTTCATCTTAATAAGACATAATTGTCTCTGCTTCCATGATCTCTATAACCCCAATCAGGGAAAACTATAATAGTATTATTTTCGATTACCTTTCCCTGTGCAATGAGTTCAAAAATAACTCAGGTGATCATTATTTCTTCAGTAACAATCTAACTGCGATGATATATTGACTAGCAATACCGTACCAGGATATAACAATAATTTATTAATATATCCCCCTTTTTTCACGGATTGAAATTTGATTTGCGCTCATCATCCAGAGATATCGGGACTGCAAATTATTTTCAGATGTACAGAATTGTTTTCCAAAAAAATATCAGAGTGATTTTCCAGAATTTTTTATTCGCAAGCTCATACATTTCAAGGACGTCTGTTGTTCTGAGATAACCCGCAATTTCGGTGCATTACCTCTCAATAAAGTACAAGATACACATTATTTCCCAATTACGAGTCAAGGTCAGCCTCCTGAGATGATGGATTTTCAAATCACAGCAGGTATTCACAGTGCAATTTTCGCAGGCGTAGATATGAAATCTCATTTGCCATTCTGCTCAACAAGACACAATTATTGTGTTATTTATTGAAATAGATTAGCATCTGACAAGTGAAAAAGTGTGCTTATCAAAATCAATTATATGAGTACAATGTACGTGATTTATTGGATATCACCATGATAATAAGGATAAAAGAATGAAATACCAATAAAGAAATTGAAAAGAAGATTGCCCCAAGTAATAAAGCAAATTGTACTTTTTCATAATAATGCGATCCAGTCTTCGCAAATTCAGTACTCTAGTATCAACTTCCAAACCGTAAGCATAGTAATTCATCAAATTAATAATAGATATTCTAATAGGCATTGAAAATTATTTATTTATTTAAAAATCTGCAGTACCTTAAGGTAGCCTATGACCACAGAGGATAGAGTAAGAGCGCAGCTACCATTAGCTCTATGGATTACTCTCTCCTCTGTGTTATGACATAATGATAATGTTTCTGATCATGATCATTTTAAATCTTGTTACATTCACATGGTAATTTCTTTGTTATTAGCCTATAGTATTCAAATAAACAATCTAACAATAAAAAACTCAGATCTAGTTTGTACTAGGCCTACTGATTTATCTCAAAATTGGGTACTACTGAGAGTGAAAAATTTTGCGAATAAATATCTGATATCTTCAATTCAATTAACAACTAAGAAAGAATTAAGTATTAGATTGATTCAATCTATTGTATAGTTCGAAAGGTCCTTTGGATTTGCCTTAGTAAACGAATTTCATCACTATAATTGATTTGAAGCGAGGTGTGGGTTTTTTCGAATGACAACAAGCGCATCTCAATCTACAAGATTTTTATTCAAAATTTTCAATATCACTAGGCTATATCCTAACTATATGGCTCGTTTAAAAACACATTTTAATATCAATTCTATGATATTCTATCATTTCATTAAAAGAAATAAATACTTGTAAGTTCATAACCAATCCACGGGTGTGAATCTTTTGTCCAAGCCACATCTTTATCACTTCAAAGTTCTAACTTTTCTAAAATCTTGCGCAATCAAAATTTCGTCGAAAACTAGAATTCAGCACCAACAGCGATTTTCACTCAATACATCACAATAGAGCAAAACTAAATTACAAACATATAAGTACTGTTCTGTACAAAAATTATTATTGTACATTTAACAATGTATTTTCTAATAGCTCATTCACGAACAATATCACTTCCATGGTTTCTACCCAACGCCAATCTTAAACTTTCTCAAAACTTTTATCAATTCCATGATTATTTCCAAATAATTCATGAAACTTCAATCAAACAACTAACAGGAAATCACAAACTAAAATTATTAACAATAAAAGTTAGTATCCTAATTATAATAACGTATCTTACATATGCTTGAAATAATAATTATATATACAAAAATACACAGGCACACTTAATATCCTTGTTCAACTTCAAAAATACGCTCATAGTTTTCTAAAACACATAAGGTAATAGATTCTAAATGAATATCATCCAATCTAGCATATAGAGATGAAGAACGCAAACATATAATGATAGAATTGTCCTTTTCTCCAGATATCAATGTTCAATGATAGAATGAGTCCCAATAAATGTGAAACTTTGAAGAATAAGGTTTTGAGTATTACGTCAATATTTACACACTCCATTACACATTGTATAATATTTAATACAGTATACCTCAGTACAGCTTTCCACCGATTGGAAGAAAAACTTTGGGAATAGAGTTGATAAATGGACAACTACATAGGCCTACATATACAATTTCAATGTGAACAAGTTTTAAAACAGGATATTAAAAACATTTTTAAAAATAGCATAAAATATTATAATGTAATGGACTTTGAATTTTATTAATAATAGGCTACTATTTTGAGAATACTGATATTACAAGACGACAGACAAATATGAACAGGAAATTCACAGGATTTCTCGACAAAGAAATATTTCGTTGGGGTTTTATGAACGTTAGATACTTAACACTTATTTAGGAAGTACAAGAAAATATTGAAAAATTTATAACTCGAAACTATTGAATTCAGGAGACATTTCAAAATTGTTGTAAATTCTCAGCTAAAACTTGAGCAGTTTAATCGAGTATCAGAATCGATTATTATGATTCTAGTTCTTCTATTGAGATTGCATTTTATGTAATAGTTTTTAGAAAGGATGCATGTGAAACAACCTAATCATCAAAACAAAAACTGTGACTCATATATTTGAAGTTTAACAACAGGAATATTATTCTTCTTATTCAATCATAAACTACTCTACAAGTAAATATTTTCCAAAGGTTCAACAATGTCCTCTTTTTTACAAACTTATGGAATGTAAGCTCATTAACTACAGAAGATTATTGCAAGTCACATTTTACATAATATTCAACATTTTATCACAAAGCTTGCCCCTCATTATGAACAGGATTTATTAATCTACAATACGCCTGCAACATTCAATTTAACATTAAAGTCACGAAGGCACATTGTGAGAATAAAATATTGAACCCATATCACTAACTCAACAATTATCAAAAATATTTATAGTATTCAATACTATATTCATCAACGATCACAACCGCAATATTGCACTCTAGGCTATCTCTTTTACAAAAAAATTAGAATTCTTTAGGATCGTTCATCGGATCTAACTTCAGAGACTGTACAATCAGACTGATTAATGTGATTATACAGTATCTGTGGATTCAACTACATAAGCAATTTTGAAAGATGACTTAATTTTTGACAATAGTAGAATACTTTGATTGCTTCATATTTGCAAGTTTAATTTTGTGGAAGGAATGGTGAATTTAGGCTACATTAATTGGAAAACGACAAGAAAATGTTGAAAAGTGAGTGTTGGTCCGTGTATTATTATTAATTCGTTCTTTCCGATTACATAGAATGCTGCTTGGTTGTATTTGAAAGTACAGTAATAATAGCAATCAAGTTATTATCAGATTATTGTTTTCAGAGCAATGCTACATTGCTTTCAAGACGATCCTGCTGAATGAGATCATAAGTAAATGAAACTCACTTTCAAATTCGAACTATAAAATAAGCAACCTGATTTAATAGGTACCGTAATGTTTATCGTTTTACGTAACTTAATTTGTGAGCAACAATGCGAAACCGTTGATTGAGCCTGGGAGAGAGTAATCAATAGAGCTACTGGAAAAGTAGGTAGATCAGCTTCTTCTCAGCTGCTTATCAATAGAAAATGGCGAATTAAGTCAGAGTTGAAGTTAGTTGACTGATTGCTTTTACTAGTAATTCGTTTATCGTTCTAAAAACCGTATGCAAAATCTGGTTTGAAGCGGTTATCGAAGTGTGACAACAGGTTTTCAGGATCCGAGAGATTTCACGTCCGTCAAGAAAACATTGGCTAGAGTTGAGTATGTACGATGTTTACCGTTATGCAGACAATCTTACATCAGATTGATTCGATGAGGCAGGTGCCAGACCAGAAATGTTTGTCAACAGAGCTTAGAAAGCGCAAAGTCAACCTGTTGGCGATAGTCGATTGTTGTTTACACTCTTCATATCGATAAGTAGGCGAAAAGGTGTCATTGTTCTACTGACAAGAAGGAATTTGTTCTTGGAATTCAAATTGGTTGAAACAAACTTTAATTGTGTGATATTCTTGTTATTTTACTGTTGAAATTTCGAACATCCATTTAATACACGAAAAAATCAAGTAGTTAAAAAAATTGTCAAAGGAGGAAGATTATTAGAAACCAGTTAATCAAATAATGGTGGTGTGTTGAAATTTTGAATTTGAAAAATTCCTGGACCTTATTTGTAGTACTTAGTACTTTTACTTGTAGTAGGTACCTGTATATCTTTTACTATCTTTTAATGCTGAAAAGATTTTGGCTATAATATTTCATGCATCTCTGGGTTTGGAGAAAGCCATTGTTTGATTAAAATATCTCATAGATGTGGAGAATATTACATAGACTCTACTCTTCTTTTCCATGAGATTCGACCAAAAATCAATAATTTATACAATATTCCAGTTGTAAGTCGTTTCATTAAAATATTTCTTAGATTAAAGGCACATATGATAGAAAGACCTTAATTCTATTAAGGATCACACAAATCTTCTTCACACACAAATCTTCACGAGAATATTTTTGGGAAACAATTCCACAAATAAGTGCATTGATGGTGCCGTCAGTTGTCTGCTAAACAAGAGAGGATTCCGCCCTCAGTTATTCAATAAACTCTTGAACAAACACTCGATAGATGATTTGAGACTTGGCTTAAAACACATATTCAATGAGACTACAAGAAGATGCCTGACCATCTCGAATTTATCTTATCCATATTTCGTGGAAAATACTCCACACACTTACAATAATTCAGAATCTCTTCGAGTGAAGACTTTAAAACACTTAAACAATAATCAAATTATACAACAATTTTAGTTGTAAGTCGGTCTAATAAAATATTTCTTTGATAAAATGCACGTACGGTACCAGAAAGTTGTTACACAACTTTTTTGTCACGAAAGAACCATTCATTGGTTCATAATAAACTATATACAATGTACCCTTTAGTGGATGATTGGATAGGATCCAATCCAATTTGATATATGTTTTTTTGGAATAGTTTTCCAATAAGTCGTTTGTTTAAAAAATTGAATACAGTCAGACAAGATGGCAAACAACAAATTAATATTGTTCGAGTTTGTCAATTAGTTTGAGTAGCACCAACTATAGAAATCAATTTTAGATTTTTGTTGGTGCTGGTTTGAATTTGGAGTTTACAATAAACTATTATAGTGTACCCTTACATAGGATCGAATATAAAAATTTATACAAGTAGTTTGAAATATTTTCCAATAGTATTTGCTTCAAAAATTGGAGTGATGGTCAGGAGGCAACATAACAAAAACAACAGTAAAATTAGTTCGTACGGCAACACTTGCTGCTGATCACTTATTTATAGTCAACAATGATTGGATTGTTTGTCCTGAAATCAAAAGGTACTAGACACTCACGATCACTTCAGCTAGAGTCTCTCTTAGAATACGTTCACATTTGGATACACGTACGCGAAGTTGTGTAAGATGAACATATTTTATAAGCAAATACCTCACGTCCTCACACAAGTAAAATTCACTATGATAGATGAATGAAAACTTGTGAGATAAATGTTTGAGGAACAAGCAACTCACATAAGAAAATATAGCCTACTCTGATACATTCGGTGAGCACCTCACAGAAGTAAAATACACTCTGGTACATTAATGAGATAAACGTGTTTGAGAAACAAAAACATTCACTCAATGACACAAAAAACTTTTCATTCAAAATGTATGAAGCAATTTCATAAATGTTGAAGCTGACACAGAAGATTGTGTGAGCAAATGTTTCCGGATTGTTTTTTTTCAACAAACAATTACCTTAGTTCAATATCTATAACTTTTCTACCAGCGTAGTATACTTCTGAGATACGGAGTACAACATATTCCGATACGGAAGTTATATCTATTCAGCTATCGTATCTTTCCCAAGTATCTCATTCATGTATACGAATTGAAACTTAACTTCAACTATAGATGAAGTTTGAATATAAATTCAACTATAGTATTAGTATCTCTCACAAGTATCTCATACATATACTCGAATGTAAACATAACTTCAACAATTATAGTTGAAGTTTAAACATAAATTCAACTATAGTATTAGTATCTCTCACAAGCATCTCATACATGCATCCAAATGTAAACGTAACTTCAACAATATTTGAAGTTTAAACATAAATTCAACTATAGTATTAGTATCTCTCACAAGCATCTCATACATGTATCCGAATGTAAACGTAACTTCAGTACGTTAGTACTGATCCTTAGTTCGTCAATTTCATTTCAAACTTAAAAAATGTCCAGCATAAGCACCGGGATAGCAACTTAGCGAAGACGCCGGTCGCACGCACGCCAGCGGTCGGCTGTCTACACGAGGATGCCGCCAGAGACAATAGAAGAAGAACTTTCTCACTTCAACAGCCTGTTCGTCCACTAGAACCGTTTTTGTCAGAAAACGACCGATCATCCGAAATGCATCGAATGGCCAGCTGTTCGGACATCGAACGATTTTTGACAAAAACGGTTCCATCCACTAGAACCGTTTTTGTCAGAAAACGACCGATCATCCGAAATGCATCGAATGGCCAGCTGTTCGGACATCGAACGATTTTTGACAAAAACGGTTCCATCCACTAGAACCGTTTTTGTCAGAAAACGACCGATCATCCGAAATGCATCGAATGGCCAGCTGTTCGGACATCGAACGATTTTTGACAAAAACGGTTCCATCCACTAGAACCGTTTTTGTCAGAAAACGACCGATCATCCGAAATGCTAGCATTGAATCAAATGGCTAGCTGTTCGGACATCGAACGATTTTTGACAAAAACGGTTCCATCCACTAGAACCGTTTTTGTCAGAAAACGACCGATCATCCGAAATGCTAACATTGAATCAAATGGCCAGCTGTTCGGACATCGAACGATTTCTGACAAAAACGGTTCCAGTGGTTGACTATAGGCTGCTGCTAAGTGAGAATAGAAAAACGTTTTCACTTTTATTCTCTCTGTACGCAGCTCGAACCTCAGAGATGCGTGATGATGATTTCGTCATCGATGTCATCCTTTTCGTCATCAGTCTCCTCAACGACCGGTGGTGTCGTGAGCGGCCTGATGTTGTTGTCGTGTGCGGCCAAAGCCTTCGCGTCCGCGGCCGCCGCCGCTTTGCGCATGCGCAACTTTTTCTGTTTGTGCAGAAACTCGACTATGCAGTAGCCGATCATGCCGATTACCAGCACCACGAACATCACGTACAGCTTCATGCGCGCGCACAGGTGCGTGCTGTACGCATAGGCCACCACGAAGCCGGCGCTCTCCCACAGACGGTAGTTGCTGAACGCCGCCTCCTTGTTGCGTCTGAACAGGGTACCGTAGATACCTGCAACAACCAAAGTGGATGAGGATATTTATTTGCCATCAAATACAAATATATTTACAATAGCATAGCCCCCTCTAAACTAGAATAGAATAGAATAGAATAGAAAAGAATAGATAGAAGAAAGAAGAAGAGGAAAGGAGGAATAAAGGAGAAATAGAGGAAAAGAGGAATAGAGAGAATAGAAGAATACAGATAGAATAGAAACAAATAGATATGAGAAATGAGAATACACAGAATAGAAATAGAATAGAATAGAACAGAAAAGAATAGAATAGAATAGAATAGAATAGAATAGAACAGAATAGAATAGAATAGAATAGAACAGAATAGAACAGAATAGAACAGAATAGAAAAATAGGAATAGAATAGGAATATATTTTATAAAACAATAAAATTACAATAGACAATTGTATAGAAATGAAGAATTAATTACATAGAAATTAAAACAAAGATATATGTAGTTTAGAGGGCTTGACAATAGATGAACAGGTTATAAGTAGAATAGAATTGCATGATTTGGATACAAAGGTAATATCATTTTTAATTTGAAAGTGAAATTGTATGATGATTGAAACAGGATATGAGTAGAATAGAGAGTGGAGAAAGAAATGGAGGACGGAATATAGGATAGAATACAGAATAGAAAAAATAATAGAATGAGGTATAAAATACAAGTAGAATAGAAATTGGAGAATAAAATGGAGGACAGAATAGAGAATAGAAAAAAATAGGATGAGGAATAGAATTCAAGTAGAATGGAGATTGGAAAATAAAATGGAGGACAGGATAGAGATAGAAAAGAAAACAATGAACAATACGTAACAGTGGAGAGGAATAGGATAGAGTAGAATACTACAAAGTAAGAGTATCAATAAACTACAATTATGGAGAGTTATAGAAATTTTCAGTCAAAATGAAAAAATTCAATTTAATTTCGTTCGAAGCGAATGTCCAAGTTGTCAGATCGTGATGAGTGTGAGACCATTGGAGGATTGTGTGTTTTATTTGGAAGAGTGTGTTTACAATAATTATTATAATAATGAGAGGGGCTCTGTAGCGTGGTTCCGGTTGTTAAGACCTTCGACGTCTCTTGATAATAATTGAGCCATGTGATTCCATTGAGCGAGCGTCAAGTCAAGCCACCGCTTTTCCACATAGGAAAGCATAGGAAAAACATCGATCACGAAAATAGGAGGAAATGAACATCGAAATTGTCCATTTATGACGGACATGGACAAATGATCTATGTCATATCCAGGACTCAATTTTAATGGTCTCCTGCAGGCCAATTACTTGTATGAATTGATTTGATTCATTTGACTATAGTGATATTCATTTAATTTGACGCTTGGCATTAGATAGATAGAGAGATATTATTTCTTTGCCATCGTACCCTACGGTCATCAGCAATGACAAGTAAATGATAACTCTCTATCTATGTATCTATCTTTCCAATGCCAAGCGTCAAATAAATGAATATTACTGAACATGCATATCTGATCAATGAAGTAGCGAGTAGTCTAGGAGAATAAACCAAAGGTTAAGCAAGTAGCAAATACTTATACTTTTCATATAATTAAAATTTTCTTATAATTTTGTAACTGATATTTTTTCATTTCTACAGAACTGCACTACTCTTGTCCTACTTTACCTTTTAGCCATGTTTCTCCTTATGGAGAAAATCTTCATTTGATCTTTACTGCATATATTTCGTATATTGCTCCCAATATAATTTAAAAACTTCAATAGGTCTAGAAATTAATAGAATATAATTATAGAATTTTGTGAAACTATTTAAAATTAAAACTGCAGTATTCAAATAGTTTCAACATTGAGTTTAATTTCAAGTTTTCTAATTTTATAATAATGGCTATCATTAGTATTATCTATTGAATTAACTTCAATAAATCCAACTCTATAATTCACATGATGAATTCATCTGAGAATTTACCAGATTTTATGAGTGCTTTGGAATGTGGTGGAAATTCTAGACAAATCTAGATATAACTGTATCTGATGGATACAGTATATAGTTCACGATGAAATTTCTATTGTCCATATTTTTTGTATTGTTATAGCTACTAATATTTTTATTGTATTTTTATATTTATCTTGTAAAATTATATACTCGATATTTTATCTATTAAAAAGTAATCAGAATTCTCGAAGAATTTTTAAAGGAGGATGTAGAATGTAGTACATCAAATTTAATCATATAATTATGGTGAGAGTTTTTTCTTTTAAAATTGTTTGTAATCAAACCTTATCGACATTTTCGGAATTAATTGATCTTGATATGAATTATTATTATTACCTTGCTATTCTGATACAGAATCATGACTATTAAACAAATTATTCACCTCCATTCAAGGCGATTTCTATTATGCACGTGACTAAAACGTATAAATAAGATATCTGGTTTGAACCAGAATTTTATTTCTTCAGCTTTTACCGAACGCATGCCATCAAATCAAACAAGTTACTATGTAAAGACAGTTTGTTGGTCATATAACGTGGTAAAATAATATTATTATTCTCTCATGATTTTTATGAGATACCTTTCAAGTTCAGAATCACTGTCAAAATTGTTTCTAATAGGATTAGTTTGTCAAAGTAATGAAATACAGAGTTTCAGTTCATCAGACGTGAAAAACAATATTGAAGTTGCAATTAACTCATTAAAAACAGCTACTCATAGTAATACATGATTGTATGAGTCCAAGGCCAGACAATGATAACAATGAGAGTTCACAATTACTCTTTTACTTTTACCCTTTCACTGCATCATTTCTCTTGTGGTTATAATTTAAAATGTTTTCTTATTGCTAAATATACTGGTAATTTAACTAGATATTTGGAAAGCTGAACTGAAAATGAGCTTCTGAAAATATTTTTATTCTACATAAATTTTTTATTAATACAAAAATTACATCTAAATTAACATCCTTGGAACTAGGACCAGACTAAAAAATTTAAAGATAATCTAATAATTTCTAGTGGAATTCAACCATTGGGGAATGGGTTTAAGTACTTGAGAATGCCAGAAAGGTTCTTCAATATTAACATTGGTTTCCAAACTCATCAGGGAGCAAGTATAGTAGGCTTCAAATCAATATCATGAAAATCCGCTATAAGTTAAACGATTCTGTAAATTAGATTTCTACAAATAAGTTGATTCTGTAACTTTCCATTTGCTAAGGAAGACAATATCTAAAAGTATGAACTGTAATCAAGTAGCCGTAGCCTTAATTATTGACATTCTGATTCAAGATAAAATTTAAAACCAACAATATCTTTAAATGAGTTGAACTAGTTACGCTGCACATCTACTTCTTGATCATGCACTTCTACTAAGGTCTTCTATCACTCATTCCAACAACCTTTGTTCATTCAAAAAAGATATTATTGGAAATTCAAATGAAAACTTGTAATATTGTAGTCATCAAAAATTAGCAGGTTAGTTATCAGGTGGAGCGAGTAATTAATAATTATAATTTAAAATTTGAATGATGTCAGAGTGCAGGTCGACTAATTGCGTATTGTTTGCTTGTGTGTCGATAAACTGATCAGGATCAGCGGGTGATCAACTGGTCGATGCTGGGAGATATCGATCAAGAGAGAGAAGTATATCAATCAAGAGCAACAGGAAGAGGGAGAGAGAGTGAGAGAGAGCGAAAGAGAGACAGTCAGAGTGAGAGAACAGAGATTATAGAAGGGCGGAGTCGTCTATCTTGGCGGTTGAGTTCAATGACTCGACTTTGACGTTGAATCGATTTACTTCGCGGTCGCAACTGAATGACATCTTGCATTAGAATCTCAGAGCTTCAGGAAGCTTCAGTTTCCTCCATCAATCGTTAACTGCCTTTAATAATATGGAGATCTACAGGAAATGCTATAATACAAATACAGTGGTTGAACTAGTCTTTTACCATTGAATATATATCCATAAAGGATATATACACATGAAAGTCTTTTAATCGTGCCCATTCATGGTGTCAGTCTCCCTTATTCATTCTCCGTAGACTATTAAGATGATCCAAATAAGCATACCACGCTTCGCCACTGAAGATGATAACTTATCAATGACTTTAGTTCATCACCCCAAGACAAGGGTAGTTTTCTTATTCCCAATGTAGCTCCTTCCGATTTATCTTAATGTAGCTCTTAATGTTTGTGAATTTGTATTCTACAATTTGTAATTATTACAATTTTTTGTATCAAAGTAAAGTATTTATATGTATATTCATGAATTATTTATGATACTATACAGGGTGTTTCAGAACTCCCTACCAATACTCTAGGGCATTGTTCCTGGTCAAAAACCATAATATTTAAATATCATATTCAAATTGTCCAAAAGTCCTTAGTCACTCACACAGCTGCCATTTTGTTTTTTTCACTTATTATTTTTTATCTCAATAATGGTGAAACATATGGAATTGAAACTTTTCACCAACATTCATGACAACTAGACAAAGCTACAAATAAAAAATTATGACAATTTTTCAATTCATAAACAAAAATGGTGGCTATTTGAATTTTGTTTTGAATACTGAAAAACTGTTGAGGTTAATATTTGTACTACAAATAATTTTTTAATGACTATTAGGTCGATTAAAACCTTATTTGTTAAGATTGAATCAATATTTACTGAGATATGGCAGCTATAGTGATAAAGAGCGGAGGTTACTTGCAACTCATTTTTTACTGTCTTTAAAAATTCACACAAATGATCTAAAATCGTTTTAAAATAACATGCAAAGCAGACGAAGACTGGCTGCATTGTTGTAACAGACTTTAATCCGCAAGCCCAGGATGTACCGCAACCAGCCCAGCGCTCACCTATCACTAAAGCTGCCATATCCAGTCAATGTTGGTCCAATCTGACAAATAAGGTTTAAAATCGATTTTTGTACTGAATTTACTGAAAAAGTTATTCTTGTAAAATTGCATTATCAACGGTTTTCGAGTTATTCTTAAGAAATAAATTTTAATTGGTCGCCATTTTATCATTAAAGCTGCCATATCCTTTCAGTCAATATTGGTCCAATTTTAACAAATAAGGTTTTAATCGATTTTAATTAAATTTACTAAAAAAAAGTTATATTCTGCTAAAATTTTCGTGATATCAACGGTTTTCGAGTTATTCGAGAAACAAAAATTTTAAATGGCCGCCATTTTGTTTGGCGAATTTGAAAAAAATTGTCGTAATTTTTGTAGCTTTGTCTAGTTGTCATGAATGTTGGTGCAGTTTCAATTCCATATGTTTCCACCATTATTGAGATAAAAATAATATGAAAACAAAATGGCAGCTGTGTGAGTGACTAAGGACTTTTGGACAATTTAAATATGATATTTAGATATGGTTTTTGACCAGGAACAATGCCCTAGAGTATTGGTAGGGAGTTCTGAAACACCCTGTATAAGCTTTCGCATATATCATGCAATGCCAAATGTATTCATTATCATTGACTGAACTCATTACACTGTGAATAAATACGAGTAGTACATGAATAAATAATACATACGACATAAATAATGCTGTATAACTAAAAACACCTGAAGTTTTAGTCTAGTTAGGTAAAGTTTAAAACTGCTTACGTTAAATAGAAACAGTTTACTCTATAATAATACAGAATTATTCATTCGACTGAAGAATACTGTGTAACCCTTCTGTTAAGTAGTATTACTACAGAGAACAAAGTTTAGTGATTATACTAGAGAGGCTGTTTACAAAAAACAGATTAAATTAGAATCTACTATATCTTCTCTATGGTACAGCTTCTATATGGTATTACTTATACCATTCGTTTTTTCAATATAGAATAGAATAGAATAGAATAGAATAGAATAGAATAGGAATAAATAGAACAGAATAGAATAGAATAGAATAGAATAGAATAGAATAGAATAGAATAGAATAGAACAGAATAGAATAGAATAGAAATAGAAGAAATAAAGAATAGAAACAGAATAGAATAGAATAGAATAGGAATAGAACAGAATAGAATAGAATATAGAATAGAATAGAAAAATGCTTTAATCTCCATTTTTGTTTTGTACAGTACAATAAACTGAAAGAACACACATTTACGGCTTGATTTAAGAATCGTCAGCCGTAGTTTTTTCAATATGTATTTGATGTTAGGAATTCAAATATTAATATTGAAGTGTTCTGTTTGGCAAAATAAATTAATTCGCTTATCAACTCCGTATTTCAAGAATATCTGAGGAATTTGTATCTTATTTGCATTTGTAATAATAATAATAATAATTCCGTGTAACCTGGCTGGCTCAGGTCTGGTATCAGAGTTTTCAGGTCACTCCTGATCAGTTCAGGGTCTTTAACGTGACGTGCATTTGTAACTTGTATTTATATCTTGTTTGTATAATTATGAGGAGTTCATCTTTTTTGTATAACAGGATCCTTTCAACATGTTATAGTAAATCAGCTGTTTCAAAGAGCAATATCACAATACTTAACCTACAAATGCTGAATCTCGCAGATTATTGAAAAGGTCTTTCAAAAATTTATTCTTTGAAAGGTCTACTTTAAAAAGGTCTTTTAAAGACTTTAAAGTTCTTTAAGACTTTCAAGCCTTTTGATCATTGGGTCGAAATCACTGTTTAATTATTACTGGAACAGCTGATTTATGACAAGTTAATTGGCTCCTGCTATATTTATATCTTGTTTGTATAGTTATGAGGAGTTCATCTTTTTTTGTATAGCAGGATCCTTTCAACATGTCATAAATCAGCTGTTTCAAAGAGCAATATCACAATACTTAACCTACAAATGCTGAATCTCGCAGATTATTGAAAAGGTCTTTCAAAAATTTATTCTTTGAAAGGTATTCTTTAAAAAGGTATTTTAAAGACTTTAAAGGTCTTTAAGACTTTTAATCCTTTTGATTATTGTGTCGAAATCACACAATAATCACAAATCACAAATAATGACGTGACGTGCATTATTTGTAACTTGTATTTATATCTTGTTTGTATAATTATGAGGAGTTCATCTTTTTTGTATAGCAGGATCCTTTCAACATGTCATAAATCAGCTGTTTCAGTATACATCACAATACTTAACCTACAAATGCTGAATCTCGCAGATTATTGAAAAGGTCTTTCAAAAATTTATTCTTTGAAAGGTATTCTTTAAAAAGGTATTCTTTAAAAAGGTATTTTAAAGACTTTAAAGGTCTTCAAGACTTTTAATCCTTTTGATTATTGTGTTTACTGTTTAATTATTAAACACTGATTAAGTGATTTTGATTAAATCACTGTTTAATTATTACTGGAACAGCTGATTTATGACAAGTTAATTGGATCCTGCTATACTGTTTGTGAAAATAAATTCGGATTTGAATGTACGAACTGAGCACTGACCATTGACTTGCGTTTGCCAGACGGCATCGCCGACGCCCCACAGGCCCGAAATGGTGAAGAATATGTAGGGCTTGTCGGGATGCGGCCGCCAGTTGAGCAGCACGAATATGAGACAGGCGTGCACGACTGCGCCGAGCGCCATCAGCGGAAAGCGGCCGACGAACTTCATCAGCGAGCCGAACACCAGCGAGCAGATCGCGTTCACCACGCCGAAACAGATCATCACGTAGCCCACCGACGAGATGCCCATTGCACACGAGATGTACGCCTGCAACACACAAGCACAAATCAAATCATTTATTTATCCTTAAAACAAAATAATAACATATGAAACTTGAAAAGTATAAAAATTACAACTGAAAAATAATAGAATTAATAATATAATACATATAAGAATAAAATAGTACAAAAGGAAGGTCCCTGCAAGGTAAGAAACCTGTGCGCAGTGGCCGAGTGTTTAATATATTTGAAAATTAAATGAAAATTATATTATAGTAAACTTACGAAAGAGAGTGACTTTCATTTATTAAGGATACAAAAAATATTTTCATGAGGTATAATATATGCTTAGGGTATTGTTTAGGGAAGGACAACGGGAATGTGGAAAAGGAAAAGGAGACCACTTAGAAAGTAAACTGAAATTTTGCCTAGAGGAGTAACAATTTATAAGTGCCTAAAAAAATATTCAAAATTGAATTGTTTGCAACTATCCATACATTGATATCTGAGACTAGCTTTTTATTGAATTTATCTTATATATTAATAAAAGAGAGTTGGTGTCTGTACGCTCGCTTATAACTCGAGAACGGCTGAACCGATTTAGATGATTTTGGATTAGTTTGAATTGTTTCAGCACTGGTTAACATAATATGTATTAAAATATAAGAAAATCCTTTTATAATTAATAAATACCTGCAAATTAATTACCTAACCTATCAAACATTTCACAGACTTGAGCAGTTCAAACTTGCTGGCCAAGCGGCTACGGAAAGATGGTCGTGTATTTGAGATCAGAAAATCTGTTACAGATCCAAAGCTTCAGTAGCGCAGCAGTATGAGCGTCTGCATTAAACAAGAAATTGTGGGTTCAATTCTGCCCGAACCATTTCTTTTGTAATTAGTTTCTACTCTAATTATTTTTTTACGCTAGAATCATCAATAATTAAATGAGTTATCGTTCGTACTACATGCTTTATTGTTTCAAATAATAAAATTGAAGAACGGAAAAAAATTAATTAATTTTTTTTTTATTAAAAAGAAATAAATAAATGAAAAAAAATACAAAATAGAAGAAATTTAAAAAAAATAATTGGTGGGAAGAGGGGAGTGACATTGATGGAAAGAGGAAGAATATGAAGAGGGATATGTAAAGTGACATTTGGGGAAATGAACGGGGTCATTTGGGGATGACATTTTTGAGGGTGGCATGTGAAGGGGGATGACGGGAAGAAGAGGGGGGACATTTGGGGGGGGGGAAGAGTGCGATACGAAGTTCGCCGGGACAGCTTGTGTTATATAGTCAAGTAATACATTAATTGGATAAAATAATTGGTGAATAAATCTTGTTTCCCATTGCACACGAGATGTACGCCTGTCAACACAATCAGAAACCGTTAAAAATTATTCATAGATAATTGGTTTTATAATATAGCAATATTTGAGTGTAAAAACCTTTCACCAAAGACAATTTAACTACTCAATAGTTAGATTGTCTTTGCTTTCACATTTACAACAGTACTCAAGTTAAGGCTTGTCGGACGCGTTTCGAGCCCCATCTTCAGCTTACAAGCAGTAACTAGATACTTCTTTGAACAAACTAGATAACTAACTAGAATATTTCAACTAATTAACTAACTAGAGTATTTTTAACTAACTAGATTCTTCTATTTTCTCTGATTTATTGAATGATTATAACTGATTTATTTATTAATTTATTGCACTTGAGTCAATTTATTGCAATGTGTTTCTTTTGTTTTTCATCTTGTTTGTTTTTTTTTTAAATTAAAAATGTCATAAGGCCTGTAATTGACTTCTTGTCTGTGAACTTCTCCATGTGTGTAATTTATGATTTTATGTTTTAATAGTTTATATTTTCATGAAAAATTAAATTTTTATCTGACTAAGCTGTTAATCTTTGGTCATGTTTCACTTGGGGAGCGAAAAGGTGTATCCGACATACTTGTGGAAACTGGTGTACCGAATGAAGTAATCATCCAGTTACTGAAGGCATTGGAGCGTCGCTAAATCATGAAGGGATTTCCAAACGAAGCGCGAAAATTCAAGGACATTTCACACACACACAGAGCAGAGCGTCTTCAGAGCAAAAAGACTGCCGCAATACATATCTATACATATAATAATATGCGGACAATGGATGGATGACACTTGTGATTTGCGACATGAAAAGGTCCGACCGATTGCTGACCTTGACAAGGCGAGAGAATCGGGTCACAAGATCGCGGTCTCTCCTGAAGAGCACAACCACAGAGTGTTTAGTAGGTAATAATTTACAACCTCTACATTTGCTGTGGCACAACTCAAGTCGAAGCGATCCTCTCTCCTCACAAAGCACTGAGAAATGCTTTCGTTATTACGCTTTACATGCAAAGTATGAAAGCTTCAAGGTTCAATGAAGACTTCTATTATGGAAAGAAAAGTGAGTATTAACTAGAAATGTACTGTATCTAGAGAGCTGCTCTAGCGGAGAATGAGCAAGGTATAGGTATCAATCATAACATACTCTTTCATTCTTCTATTAGGTAGTATTACATTTTATTTTGATAATTTTATGTGTTTTATCATTCAATATTTAATTTATCATTCAATTTACATGTGGATTTGAATATTTATTGATAAGTAGAAAATTAGAAGTGAACTAGTAGATATAGAGTTATAAAAAATCAGAATTTTTCAAAACAGAAGAAATAGTTCAATGAATACTACTTTTCAAGTACAGCAGTAGTTTTCTTTCAAGTAACTATTCCTAGTTCAATGATTAATTCAAATTGTTTAATTAATCTTGCAGATGAAGGGTAGCTGCAATATTCTCTGTAAAGTCTGCACATTTATATTCATTTGGAAGAATATGATCTAGCACTGGACCGCGGTTCCATGAGACTGGTGACTGGTGTAGCCACGAAACCGCGATCCAGTGCTCAAAACAATAAAACAGTGGAATTGACAATACCCTCTAGTGTTTTATTTCATTATGGAGTTCCACAACATCAACCAGATTTCCACAAATAAATATTTCGTTAGTCTTTTTGGTGCATGTATTATCAGAGGATTTATGGAGAGATTCAAAGAAGATCCATATTCTATTTTTGGAGTTTTTCAATGCGTGACATTCCAAGAGAATGAATCAGTTTCAACAATGGCAAACGTACCGAGCAGACGAGAAAAGAGTTTTAAGAGGCTCATTGATAAAATCACACAATAGCAGCTTGTATGAGCCGTAACAAATTCTTGGTACAAAGATATTCACAAAGTGCTCTTTTCTAACTCATCGCTATCCGTTGGTTCAAGGATCTCAGAAATTTATGGTAGTTCTGGTGAAAAACGCGTTTCTTCTTATTCTTTGGAATTGTTTTAAAATACAGTAGAATATTATTATTCAAAATTTTTTGCGTATTCTCCTCACTCTGCAAATTAGTTGTATATTTTACTATTTTAATTCATAATTTAAGCAGATCTATCTATCTAGCGTATGGCTTTTGTCGGTGTGGAGACCCGAAGGTTGAAGATATATTTGTTATTTACATGAATAAAGTAAATAATCCAATCAAATTTAATCTTCCTTGGATGTATGCTTTGTTCGATCCATCATATTTATAAAAATGTAACTTATATCTACTCAAAACTAACACAATCTAGAATTTCACCCGATTTATTTTGTTACCTCTACATCAACAAAATAAATTTTCTTTTTATAATTGATAATTATCTTTGTTTTTCCCTCAATCTTTCTCTTGTACTCTGTTTGAAATAAGGAGAGAATTAAATATATCTTCAAGTGAATAGTGAGTTGTTCTTTTTGAATTTTCAGTTGTGTACTGCACGAAATTCACACTATAGAACATGATTAATGATATTTTGATCATTACATGTTGATTGTTAATTATATCTGTACAGTGTCAACAAAATCCAATCAATATTTCAGTATCCTCAATTTATCTAAAAACTGCAATCAGGCAAATCTTTCATTCAACGTTATTTTAATACGATATTCCTACTCGATTCAATTTAAATCATTAGATATGTTGTAACAGACTTCAAAATTTTGTTCAAACAGTATACCAAACGTGAGAAAAAATGAATTGTTCAGATTCTTACCTGGGTATAGTCGGCTCCGATGAAAGCCTGTTCCATGCCTATCCACACCGTGATAGGAATCAGTAACTGTTGATAAGGCTTTTTTAGCTGGTAGGCAGTCGCTGAAAGTAGTTGGATGCCACTAATTTCATTACTGTCATTTCTCCTTTGCTTTTCTCCATACCTGTAAACAATGAAATACAAAATTGGTAACCAGGAAGCAAACAAGGAAACATTAAGTAGCCTACAATATTGAGTACACTAGTTTCAACAATACGTAAATCTCTTTAACCTGGATTGCTAACCCTGAGTTGAATATTCTTCATAGAAAATTCACAGTAGAAATTTTCAGTATGCATGAACAGTAAATGCATTTAGGAACGATTGTGGGGTTCAATGAATCATAATAAAGGTAGGAAAGTTGTTTGAAGGTTGAAGAGAGGTTTTTATAGAATCGTATAGAATATGTATAGATTGTTATAGGTTGAATAGAGTTGTTATAAAAGCAATTGATCTTTTTAGTGGTCACATCATTATCATACTTGATAAAGCAACATGGAAAAGTGAAAAAGAGAGTTGATTATAAGATTTTTTTGGGGAAGCGGGGGTTTGAAGAGTTTTAAAAGAGATGCCTCGTCCTCTAGCTATACACTGCTAGTTGAGCTGAATTCTTCCATTTATTGAATATTTTCTGACTATTTTTACTGGGCGTTACGAGTTTTAAATCAGAATTATTGTAAAATTAATAGAATTTCAATCTCCATTTTGAATATTGAAATCTCCACAATCAAGCCTATTATCCTTTAATATTCTCAATAGGCCTACCCTATACTAGTATCACTTTCCTCATCAAATTGCATATGCATATTAATTGGCTTGGGTAATAACTCATCTTACAAGGCGACCAACATATACTAACTTTTTTGGACAAAATGAAAAACCTATAAATTACAACAAACTTGACCCTCCTTCAATTTAATCACTTAACTCGCCTACCCTCTTTAATAGTGGTAATAATGCTTTCCCCATCGTAGATGATAGTGGTGACTGCAAAGCATATAATTTCCACAAGTTGAGTGCATGATAGAATCGTGAAGAATCTTTTCTTGCTTGTAACCGGTAGAACAAGTTATTTCAATCATCCAATTGAGGAAAATATTATGAGGACTTAAAAAATGTATTTTGTGGAAATTTGAATACGGAGTACGGAGTGCAACCTCCAATTTTCCAGGAAATGATGATAGTTTTCCTAATAATAAGATGTTCACGGATAAATATAGATTTTATGAGGAAATGTACCCAATCAGAAGCCTCCCTTGTTATTTACATTTAGAAAACACTTATTGGAAAAATGAAAATGAAAACTTTAAACATCTCTGAATGTCTGTGTCTTAAGAAGATTAAGAAGAAACATGAACATTATTATAAAGCCATGAGCAAGAAAGGCGAATTGAATCATAGTTATTTAAAATTGAAATTTAGAAACAATAACAAGTAACAAAATGGATGAAATGCGTTATAATCCTTACAGCTCTTTTGATAACCGAAATCACGGTAATATTTATCATCGCAAATGCCAAATACAAAATCTATGAGAAAAGTATTTACTGCAAATAACAAACATTTCGTTAGCTAATTTTGTTCTACGCTATGTTGAACAGCATGCAGAGTTGGGAACGAGATACTGCATTCACCTATTATACTACAAAAATCAACGTATCATACACGGATAGTAACCATATTGTAATAATCAACGTTAGAATTCTTTTTGAAGCGTGAAAATACTAACTTAGCGGCCAGCCTTTGTTTTTTCATCAATAACAATGATTTTCTCGTCACTTCAAGTCCCGCTGAAAAACCTCATAAATAAATGAAAGTTTCCGCTACGTTTGTTACGACTTGGGAGAGAGAGAGAGAGACAAAAAAGAATCGATTTGCCGGTCCAATTGATACGAGCTGTTCAGAGAGTGAGAGAAAGAGAGAGGCGATTGAGTTTCATTTTAATAATGTTTTCCCAGTCAGTTAGCGGTAGACAATACCGTGGCGTGAAGAAAAGCCAGCCAAAAGTCACCCTTGACTGGATCAGAATGTGCCCGTTACTTGGACTGTTAATTTAGATCTCAATTAGAGTCGAGTTTCGATCCGTCTGGCTAGCCGCTGATTGGGCAACGTTTTAATCAATCACCATGAAAAGTTTCGCTCGATCTCATAGTTCACCGAGGAGGAGAAAATGCTACGGAATTATCATAACCGTATCCGTTGTGGAATAATTGTTGTCACTGAAATTAACTGCGAGATAAGTGAATTGAATGACCTTATCAATGGTAAGTAGAGGCGTTTGAACTTGCAACATTATCTAAGAATTTTACCAGATAGATTACTGAGTGATGAGTAATAAGTTAATAAAACTTGAATAAATTTCAGTTTGACTTGAATATTTAAGAAGTTTTGGGCGGCTACCTGTTTCTCTTTCCAAAATATTGTATTTATTCAACAACTCATCTGAAGATTCAATTGGAATGTTACAAAGTTATGTTGAGTTTGAGTTCTCTAAACTTCAAGAGTAGAATTTCAATAGTTTATCCAAATTAATAATCGAAAACGGATTTATCTAAATAAAGGAAACTATAGAGCACTGGTATGAACAATTAAATGGTTTTTGGGAGTATTATTATGATAAGTAGCATGAAAATGGATTTATCTAAATAATGGAAACTATAGAGCACTGGTATGAGCAATTAAATGGTTTTTGGGAGTATTATTATGATAGAGATTGAGAGTTGAGAGGGCCGCTGCGTTCTAATTTCGCCATCACACTATGTTCTCTTCTATTTCATCACACTTATTGGGAATAGAGTGATAGTGATGTGATTGAGAATAGAGTGATGTGATTGGGAATATAGTGGTGAATAATAGACCACTCTGCATCAAAAATAGGATGAATAAAAGAAAAATTTGGTAGTGAAAAATAATTATTGGATAATGAGTTCATTCTCTTCCGCTAGGAAATTTATTCGCTCTCTCACTCACTCTCTTTTTAAATCTTGTATCTACGATATCTCTCACTTAGCTCTACACCGTTGCTAATCAATTATTCTCAGTCGAAGGCATGTGTCATTCAAGCATCTTCTGTCAAGGCCAAGGTTTCTCTTGTCTAGAAGTACTCTGTTTCTTCTTAAAAATCTCAGCCGAACTTGCTTTTCTATTACTTTCAGTACAATTGAATCATCGTTGTTTGAATCAACATTGTTTGTATTACAATGTACTAACAATCTATCATGAATTTTTTCTGTTTCCAAGTCAGAGTTCTAAAACAATAGATGTATTCACGAACGAACAGAGAGAACTTGTGACTAAGTGAAAAATAGATAAAATGAGTCTCAACGAATAACAAGTACCAACGAGAGCAAATGTGACGAGATTTCATACTCGAAACTGAACGCCAATTGGAGAAGAATAGAATCCGCCATAGAAAATTTCCAGCCAATCAGAGAACGATACAGTCTGAACGCCTCAGAACACTTCTCGCAATACGATTGGCCGTTGCACTAAGCTCCCCCTTCAACTAGCCACGCCTCCAGCCAATCACAAGCGAGCAGTGCTGAACGAGTTTTTAGTCGAGTTGGTTCCAACGTTCGCTGATACAGTCTCAATAATTTTTTAAGTTTGAAGAGTAGAGGTGACTTATATCCAAGTATTAAACTACTGTACATAAATTGAACTACTATTTTGATTTGAAGTACGAGTTGATTTATATCCAAGTATTAAACAACTGTACATAAATTGAACTACTATTTTAATTCTAATTCTACTAATAAATTATACTTGATTATCAAGTATTGACTTGCAACCCTATCGAAATACGGTCTAGGGAATTTTAGGGATAAAGAGATGATCGATTTAGCCGAGAATACAATATCCTATTATGCATATAATATAATACAATATAAATGCAATAATCTTCTTATTGCTTACTAATCCTAATAGTACTATCGCCAATTCGGAAGTGGAAAACGACAATTTGTGAGGAAAATATCACTTGTTATGTGAAGCTTTTCCAAAAATAAGTCTATTAATTCGATACTCCTCTCTCAAAACCCGTGAATATCCAAATATATGACCTTGCACTCTAATTATGAAACGGTTTAATCTTTTGTGAACGTTTTTCCCGTAAGATTAGTTCATGGATCACTGATCGCAATTTTCCATTCACTGATAGAAGAAGAAGCGCAGTGAGTGTAATTTTGATTTTTAAAAAGAAAGAGTGTTACCCAACTGACGATGTGTGCTTTTTGCAATATCACTCTTTTGCAAGCGGCTTCTTCATAGATGGAGCATGAAATTTAATAAATTACCGGCGAAGGCTGGTGGTGTTTTTCTCGGCTAAATGAGTTCACATATAATAGAACCCTGTTACTCTCATAACATTCTCCTCATCTTTCATCACGAAACTTCGTAGAATCTATTCATATATCTATTTATAAAGTGATTCTATTTATAGAATCTGTGTGCTCATATTGTGAATCAGTCTCCTTCCAGGAAAACTTATACTATATTTTTGAATAGTCCAGTTTAAAAATGAATGCTTTTATTCACTTTAACTTTTCCTTCAAATACTTGGTCTATACAGTTTTATTCTTGAGAAAACTCCTCCTTTCCTCTGTTGTAATTTCATATCTTACAATACACTGTAATATTAGTTATTGTCTCTGATTACACTTGAGTTATCATAATCCAATTGCATCTCATTTTCGTATAGTTGAAGTATTCAGATCATGTATTGTAACTAGCAAGTGAATCACATTGTTTGTTATCATAATCTAGAACTCAAGCCAAATGTTTTGTCATCTATATGAAAGAATTTGTCTGATTTTATTTGGAATTGGAATTCAATAATTTTCTTCTTTCTTCTCTGCCAATCCAACATCTTTATTTGAATTCGAAATTTGTTGTTGTGATCCTTCCACTCCTCCTCCTCTTCCTTCCTCCTCCTCCTCCCTAGTTCACTCTTTTCACATCATCATCATCATCATCATCATCATCATCATCATCATCTTCTTCTTCTTCTTCTTCTTCTTCTTCTTCTTCTTCTTCTTCTTCTTCTTCTTCTTCCAACCAATAGTTCTTTTTTATTTTCCTTGCCTCAGGCATAATAACATATTCTCAATTGAACCCATTTTTAATCGCGACAAATACGATTCCAGTATAAAATATAATACCTTACGTATAGTTATATACCTATAGTATATAATTTACTGGATATACGTTTGACTAGAAATTCCACACTTGTACTTGAGCTTGTAGTACAGAGTGAAAATACTGTAGTTCTTTTGGCACGCGTCAACACATACCTATCACTTACTGTAGGCCGCAGTTATTGGGTGCGAAGCGAAGGTGACATCTGTAATTGCGGTTAATTTGCAGCCGCGGTTTGTAACCGATATCTGTATGTAACGGTAAGTGAAGAGTGGAACCAGTTGCTTCTGTGGAATGTTTGTCTCCGAATGAAATTAATATCAGACCGCGACATTCTCTGTTATCACTTCGCCCATCATCCGTCGCAATAACTGTTACTTTCCACTATTATTACACAGCTACAAAACAGCGACCAGTGACAAGTAACGGATTGTTGACACGCATATTGGATTACTATCGTAGGATCTGTGCCGGAATTATTAATGGCAACAGCTGTGACCCGAATACTACTTATCAACTTATTGGACAGGCGAAATTCTGCAAACTTTCCCGGTGATAGTGAAATTATTCATCAACAACACCTCAGATTTCCAAAAATATGATGAATATCTTACTACTGCAGATCATTGTCATCTTCTCCATCTTCTTGTCAGTTTCTGACAACCGAAAATTGTTTTTTGCTTCGGATAGAATAATAATTCAAGTCTTGGACTATTCTTTGAAAATTGAGATCTCAATTCATCAACACTCAGTCACATTTCCCAGAATATAGCACAATAAATATTCCAAAACGAATAGATAATATTATCCGTGGCGAAGCGTGGTATACTTATTTGGTCATCCTATAGGACATATACCAAATAAGTATACGCAATATTGACATCTCAGTAAACTTAAAATCTCACCCGAAATTTGTTTCTGCCTTGAATGCAATAACATTGGATGACTTGGTAACAGCATTTCTGTTACTGATTAGTGATTATTATTCAAAACTTACGGTATCAATTCTTCAACAATCAAAATATGGCAATGAATCGATCAATTTGTCAAACTAATGTATGAAAATAAGGGCCAAGATAATTTAGAGTAAATTAGGTTCCGGATTGATTTTTTACTATTGCGAATTAGAAGCTTACGAGTTGAAAACGAAGGTAATCTAACACTAGACACTAGAAACATCATGGTTTGGAAAGCCTTAGAACCAGCGACCACATAATACAAAATTTAATATGTATTATGTAGTATTAAAATTTGTATTATGTGGTCGCTGCTTAGAACGGTGCATGTCTAGTTTTGACAATCCCTGATTCGATTGACGAAATTTTGTTTCACTTGTTATTTTAGCAGAGAAGAGTAGGCTACCACACAGGCTTTCATACATAAATCCAGTTTCAACGTACCTGAAGTACGTTCCAATGAAAGTCACGGATCAAATCGCTGCTTACCAGTCACTGACAAAATTGCACGTAACTGAGCATGACATTTAATTTAGTTTCGAAAGTGACAGCAGATTTCGATCGTTGCGCTGGTCAGTTATCGAAGAGCCCATTTGAAATATGACCAACATTTTATGTGTTGGGATCAGTGATTTAGGTACACTAGAATTGGCAAAATTTCTCAAAACATCAATGTTTCGACACATCGATGAATCGAGCAGTGAGTATTGAAAAGTGAGTGTTTATGTTTCCTCGATTTACAGAAACTAAATAACATCGATTATGGAAAACCATTGGCAGTAATTGGCATCTCATCATCGATTATTCTCACTGAAAACATATAGAGACATCAATGTATTTTCTGAAAAACTTAAAAACCATAGAAGTTCGCTAAAATCAAACATCAATGTTGAAGCAATATATATCGTTATCATAGCAACAATTTTTCAAGCACAAAACATCGATATTTTGTTTTAAGAAATAATTGCCCTCACTAGAGTTCTCTCTAATTTTGAAGGCCAAAGTGAGAGAACATTCTCACTTTTTGAGGTTAAGAGGTACATGTTGCACCAAGTCCTATAAGTTTCTTTCAAGATCTTGCAAGTAGGTACTGTACTCTCAAGGTGAAGATAGGTGTACTCCTAGGTAAAGATAGATACTCCTACAAGTTAGTTTAACTATTTCCAAGGCGACGAAGTTCTCACTTAGAAGTTATCAGTTGTGAATAACCTTGTTGAGTTCATCACATGAGCGATGAAGGTTGGTGATATCAAAGAATCTTGTTGCTTTATCGAAATGAAGAGAGGCTTAGGTAGTACATCATATCATCAAGGATCGAGTGAATAGTGAGTATTTATGTTTCCTCGATTATTAGAAAATGAATAACAATTTTCCAAATACAATACCATATTGAGTTTGTCAAAGTATATACAGCTAATATATTGTTTTTGCTTTAACGCTTGAAATTATTATTTAAATTATATGCCAAACGTGAATAAAATTGAGGTGAGTAATAAACAGGAATTCAACCTTCAAGTTGAAAGTTGAATGGGCAACAGTTTTCAATCGTAAAGCTGATAAATATTCAAACAAATTTGAATCTTGTCAATAGCTGTTGAAACTATTAGTTACTACGAAGTAGTTAATAAATAAGTTAATAATTTTAACTTCAATCATAGCTTATAATTCAAAATTATACGAGCTTCAGAAGTTGAATGATCAACCGATTTCATTAGCAGAATCTCAACTTATTGACAAATATTGAAACAAAATTATATCTTTGCAATACGCAGTTGAACATTTGGAACAAAGGAGTACATTATACGAGGACAAGTTCAAAAACTAAAAATAACAAGTTCCACAAGTTAGTAACTGTTTGAAATGCAATACATGAATGATACATATCAGAGGAGTTTATCTATTCCTTCCTTCCTGTTGCTGGCAGGATCAAGAAGATTTCGCAGGTCACGTGATGAGCCATAAACGACGAACGACTATTTTTACAGACTGTAAGCATGGCTCGCATGAGGAGTGACCTGAACGCCAAGATACCGGTTTAAGAGAGCGTTCTAAAAGAGAACTTGCAGAAAATCGAAAAAAGATGTATGTACAGAGTCGTAAAGGGATCAGTGGTCGGTACAGGGCGTGCGGAAGGATGAGAGAGAGAGAGAAAACAAGAAGGAAGAGAGAGAGAAAAGAGATTCGAAAGAGAGTGCTCAAAGTGTGGGTGGATAAAAGATTTATAGAAGATGTGGTAGAGAAGAATTATTACATTATTTATAGTTGGGTGTGTCAGAAGAGTGAGGAAGAGAAATGAAGATTATTAGAGTAAGAGAGAAAGAGAAAATAGTGAGAATTACAGGGTCTGAGAAGAGAATAGAAAAATATAGAAGCAGAAATATACGAACACATTCAAGTTGAAGAGAGTAAAACAGAATTTGATATTGAAAGAGTAGTAGGCAAAGGTGGAGAAGCAATTATTATCAAGAAAAAAGATAGGAACAGTAAACAGGAATGTTGAGAGAGTGAGAGACAAGGACACAAAAGATAGTGATCAAAATTTGGTTGGATGGAAGAGAAGGGGAATTTATATATCATTTAATATAGGTAAAGAAAGAAAAAATTCAGATCAGTGGAGTAAACTTATGAGACTTGAATATAAGATGAGCAAATGCAAATAAGGGTTATGGCTATTGAAGCTCTAATTTTGGGTTGCACGATCCAGGATCAACCACTTTGAATCAGCAGATCCCATTTAATTAGCATTGTACTGATCCTGGATCAAAATTGATCTTGCTTGGTGCAACCCAACTCGACTACAACAAGAATAATTTGGAGCCTACATGGTTATTTGGCTTACATAGAGCCTATGGTGATAATATAAATTCATGGAAGGCTTGATAGTTTGTAGTTGTAGTTCGTAGCAAATATTACAATTTTGATTTGGGTTTGGTTGATTTGCTAAACAATGAGAAAGAGATAAAAGATTGACCACAGGCTCTTAAAAAGAACAAAACAACCTTATATTGCAAGAAGAATTACAAATGATAGAGTTGTCTGCTGTGCTGTGGGCGAGGGATAGGCACATTCACAGAAAGAAATAATGGTAGAAGTAAATCAATTCAGGATGATAAATTGTGGAAGAGATGGCTCATTCTTGATAGAACATACTTTTGCGGTAAGGTAGGTTGGAAACACACACAGCTGTTCGCGAGATAAACTCGACCAGTTTCAGACACAGAGACAGCATTCAGGAAATAAGACCTAGACCAAGGTTGTTGGTTCGGTTCAGCGTTCGTTACACTATCACTGTTACCGAATGGACGTTTTACTGCTGCCATCGTGACTGCTCCATTGGAAAGTGGAAGTTTTACATGAAGAATTTATTCATATGAAGGAGGGAACGAGGGGGAGGTATGCATTCAACTCGCCATTCCTGATATCGTGAGGTATTATTTGAGAATACAGTCTTCAATATTGGAGTTCATCGCGATAACCGAGAGTCGAAGATTGGTGTAGTATTATGATAGTTCGAGTACCTTAATAATGCACGGGGGAAAATCCCTATGGGCTCAAGATTGCAAGCAAGATTATAGACAACAAAACACAGATTAACCAAGTTGCAGGTTGCTGTGGATGTAGATGAGTAGAATTATTTTAGGGTGGCGGATGAATGAAAACTGAATCAGTATCATTCTTGTAATGACTGGAACTTGATACAGTACTACATGATAAAGAATCAAACGAGCGTAGTGGGGGGGAATCCTTATTTAGCCGACACTCTAAACAAATCTACTAACAAATCAATGGATTTTGTTTAAGATAGAGAGTAGATTTATCGGCATTGATTCCTAAAAAAAATCGCATTGGTAGAGTAAAACTATAAATATCAAGGAAACAATCATCAAAGACAACTTTTTGATTCAAATTCGTAACAATTATTCTATTAATTTTTAAGATAGAATTGTCTTTTATTTGTACTATTTATTTACCATGATTGGTAATTTACTTGAGCTAACTCAATACTATGTACGTAAACTATACTAGTGATAAGGATTTTTATCAAGAAAAAGAACAATCATGCGATCCCGTCCTTCGGAAAAGACGTTAAACCGTCGGTCACGGCTGCCTAAAAAGTAGATGTCATCTCCCACAATCAACCTCCCCATTACCAACAAACAAGCCTAGATCTCAAAAAAGCCTATCACAAGTAGTAAAAGTAGGCTACATAGGTACATAGTATTTCCAAATCCTATAATACGAAAAACTATAGGGAAAGCGTTCAACTAATACATGTGTTGAACAATTGAAACCATTCCAAGAGGAAATGCTTCGATTGAAATGAATGTCTTCGAATTCGATTGTCTTCTTCCAAATAATTTATCTTGATATTCCATTTTCCTTTTCAGGCCAACCGTACTACCATTTGCGGCATTATGATACCATATTTGTAACTTGAAGTAACAGTTACCAACATGTATCTGATATCAACATTTGGTCTGTATTTGCAAGCCTTTTTCGAGACTCGAGAATCGAAGGTGACTACTCGACTAAATAGCAATCAACTTTTCTTTCTGAGAGAAAAAGAAAAGGAAGGGAGATCACGTTGCAGGTGAATGATATTCTCCTCCCCCCCCTCACCAACACGACAACAGACAGCCGAGTAGAATATACAGTAACAGTATAATAATATAGTAATATACACTCTACTGGAATATTTTCAACGGACTCGCATGTATTGGCATACTGCCAGCATCACATTACTGTACCATAGGGCGTTTACATCTTGCTGGACCGTTTTCCTCCGGTGTAAAAAAGTTGTTCCTTGATGGGATTTGCATCGGAATTCTGCATTAGTATTTTGAGAATTTTGAGAGATAGGAAGAGCATTTCGAATTATTGAGGTTCTGCAGCATCAAACGAGATTCAGATTTTTACTGCTCACACATAAACGGACGTAAATGCTACTGTACATCTAGATACTATAGACATAGATTCTATACTAATTAAAAATTGCACAATCAAACTATTCCAATACCTCTCTCGATGCTTGATTGCAAAATTGAAAATCATAAAATTGTACAATCTCTTGAACTTCTCGTAAAATTGAGAGAAGCTAGGATTTACTCCATTACCAGCTATAAACAGTTTTTAGAAAGCCTTCTACAGATACCGTATTTGTATTAGCAGTACTTTTTATCTTTCCACAATACTCCAGAGATAAATGTTCAACATGAAATGTTTTCTACTTCTCCTCTTTCAAGTAATTCTCAAAGATGTTAAATGATTATGCTTCTCTGAAGATCTCTTGTTTTACTGATTTCCATGTATTAGCAGTATCTTTCCACTTATAATTACACTAACATGATATCAATGATCAACTTTACATAATTGTAGTTTTTTCATCCAATTCATCCTAGAGAACTTGAATTGTTTATGCTCTCTCAATAATTTGAATTGCAAGAGCTATTACTTATTAAAATTTCCACTAAACATAAAACTAAAACATGGAACCGTGAATAATTATCAATCTAGCACTTAATTATTAAATGACCATGAAACAATTTCAATTTGAAGAGAACGTAATTCACCCTTCTTTACCACAACTTTTCTTTTCTTGAATTAGCCTTCACTTCTAGTGTTTTATTAACTTCTTGTATTATACTGTTTGTATGAAATGTTAATGTAATGTTGTGTGTGTGAAACAATATGAAATTAAAAATTGAAATTCAATGCGAATTCTCAATGAAATCCATGTGTTCGATATTTCCATAATTTACTTAAAAATCATCATTCTTCTTGTACACAAAATCTGATTATGGTCTCCGGAATCAAATTAATATCAATAATAAAATTAATAATGATAATACTGTATTTTCAACGTTGTCCGTAGATTGAGAGGATTATTTACATCAATCAAATATATTTGATTGCGAAGATGATATATTTCAGCCGATGACATGTCAAGGTGATCAAAGATCATCAACTCATAGATTAGTGAACTCAAACCTTGGCATTTGTCGCGCATCTTCCAAGTGCGACAATAACAAAACATCAACCTGAGTGACCAAAAAAATAAAATAAAAATAAAACAAGGATGAGTTAATGAAGAACAAGCTTCTAGCCTAGGTCATTAGGGTAATAGTGGTTGAAATACAAACACAATAATTCAAGACAGGATATGTTGATTCCATATTTCCGCATTACATAAATATTGGATTATTCGCAAAACTATGTAAATATACGTTCTTGACACATTTAAAATGTTCAATAATTTTTGAACGCAGTTTCATAATTTGAAATGAAGAAGCGACCAACACATATGAGTAAGGACGACAAGATTTGGCTTCGCAATTTTTCAATGAACTTGATTGCATCATTGTCTGCATACTATGCCCGTATGTGAAGTCTTTTATGTATTGCCAATTTTCTGATGCGTTCGATAATGTGCTTATGCAATGCTCCGTTACACAATCATTGAATTGGTTTTTGTTATCGTTTTGAGAATAACAAGATCTTGAATTCATCATGTAAAGTTTTTATGTGACTATAGAACACCGTTGCTTGAACACAATTGAATACCGTATTGAAAACATGGATTTAGACATACCATTATTACACACATTCATAGCCTAATTTTATGGATTATTCTGTCCAACCATCTGAGATTTTTCTATCTACTTTCAAAGTTGTAAGGGAAGATAGCTTTGAATTGGAGCAACGTGGAATTCAATTTATAAGGTTTATTGTTCAGGAATTATGTAGGGAGGAATTGGATGATAAAATTAAGTTGAAGATGTACTTAAGGTAGGCCTAACCAAGAGAGAATTTCCAGGTTGATGTTTTCTCTCGACATTAAAATAGGATGATCAAAACCTTTCTTACTTTGTCACTATTTTACATTTTTTATAAGAGAAAAGCCTATTGAATGTCCAAACTTCAGGCAACAACGATTGATTAAAAAGTGGTTATTAAAAGTGGAGTCTTGGAATAGTTCAAGTAATCTTAAAATCAGGGGCGAACCCAGAAACATTTTTCGGAGGGGGATATCCCACTCTTTAATACAAAATATAATATATAAGTACATTATTCCATTTTGTTCTATAACCTCGGATGTCCCCTAAATCCCCCCCTGGGTACGCCCCTGCTTGAACCAGGACAAATAAGACTTTTTTGATTAGTGTTGGTAGAGATTATCACATTTTTTGTTTTGTTTTCAATAAAACGAATAATCAAGAACAAAGAACAAGCTTACTCCATAACTAAAATGAAAACAAACAAAAATAACTACAACAGAATTTTCGACACTCAACGTCTGTTTGTTTGCCGGCTGGTGATGAGAGAAAAAAAAAACAAATTAGGTGGAAAAACAACCCGACGAATTAGATTAGCCACGATGAGCCATTGATGAAACCAGCGTGACGAATAGCATTATCAATAAAAGTACAACAATAGAGGTCTAACTGAAGAGCAGCCAGTGTCAGCGAGCCGATGGAACAATAATTGCCTGAAGAATGGTAGGTGCGCAAAAAGATCAGGAAGGAGGGAGACTTTGCTGATACCATGTCAGTATTTTCGCTGGCGGGATGAGCGCGCTGCTCCCCCTCCCCTCCAACAGTGAACAGCTGACGGGCAGGGTGGAGTAGTGGGAGAACCGCATTGAACTGGTTTGAACCGGTGTAGCGTATTGGGTACACAACGCAGTACACAGTCGGCAGCCGTAGTAGCTGCTGCGTTGCTGGTCGCAATGTGGAAAGCCACGCGATCTCTTCTGCGTACATGTGTCATGTGCGGCTGATGAACCGCAATTAAAATTTGATCAGCAATCAGCTGCTGACAAGAGATTTGGAAAGGTACAGTAGAGACTGAGCGGACTCTTTGATTCTTGGACAAAGACACAACTGAACTGTTTGCCTGTGGCACTGTCATCGTTTCACCAGATCCGGCTTCTGTAGATTTCCATTCCGACCAATTGAATGGCCCACAATAAATGTTGGAGCACGCAATTTTAATGTTCCTGTATTGATTAAGTGGGGTTTTCAATCTCAGCCTCCAAGACAAGTAGTGCTACATGCAGATTTCCTTCTCAACCAATCGAATAGCCTGATGAATGTTGAAGAATTCAGTAATAGTTCCTGCACTGATTGAATGGGGGTTTTCGATTCCAACCATCAAAACATGTATACCGACTGTGAATCGGTCTAGCTGCTCCTAGCAGCTTCTCTTGTACGCACAGGATTATTTACATCGTCTCTCCTTTACCTGAACAGACTATAGTAGGCCTATTATGCTTTTTGGAAAGCTTCTTGGGAGACATGACAGTTGATCGAAGTGCCAAAAATAGAAGCAACAAAAGACAATGGGAAACATTTGATTGAGCATCCAATTCATTAAATTAAACTGACCAAATTGCATTAAACTGTCAAAATTGTCAAAACAAAATTTTGTCTTAGAAAAATGTGGATTAAAAATTTGAAATCCTGTAATCTTGAGACTGGCTATGCTGCTATTTCCCATTGGACTGCTTTGCGATTGACTGTCCACTATTATCAAGGGAAATAACTCTTCGGTGTTTCAGTGATGATTATGATTTCAATCAACCTTCAAGTAATAAGATGTTATGCATGGAATATTATTATCAGAAATGAAATTGATTTTATGTCCATAATTTTTAATGAAGTTGTCATAGAGAACTAATTCAAGAAGAGGAATTTAATAATTCATTTCGTTCTACAAAACAGATAAATCATAAATATTCATAAAAATCAAGCAACAGATTTCGTAAACCTCTTCTGCATCAAAATTCAAAAGTCTATCATACGCGAATTACTGATGTATTATGCTAAATACACAGTACAATATACAAAATACACAGTAATACTTCGCCAATTGTCTTCACTTCTTCTAATAGTCAACCAAGATCTATAGTAATCTTTTTTGTTTTAACAGTGCAGTCAAACCTCAATATTGTTTATAGATATTAACTTTGAGTACTTCAGTCTGTGGTTATCATATATCAGCATTATATAATAATATATCGTATTTCTTCTCTCATTATCATCCTTTCCATTTCCCTTCGCACAAGCCTAGAACTTATGTGAGCATCACCCTCAAGAAAACCTCCAACACCTGTCTTGTAAACTTACTAAACTTGCTATCGATTCTCGAAACGTTTGACCATGATTTTGAAATTTTCTCTTTGCCAACAACCACTGAATTCCACTTTTACTTTCAACAAAAATTACAATCTGAACTTGTCGATTATTTGATTTCTAGCAGACTACCAAGCCATTCATTATTGCTGAAGAGAATGCTGCTGGTTGCAAGCACTGCAAGCGTTTCCTTCCCAAGTCACGAGAATATCAAAGGCGCGGTCGTGATACACCTGATGTAATAAAGCTTTTAGCTTGAATCTTTCAGTCAAAATCAAGTCACGATGTATTTTTTCTGCTGCTTGATACAGTAAACTATCTTGAAGATCACTTCGACCTACTTACTACAACAGAATCGAAATCTGTAATATTGTAATAATCGTATGTTCCTATCCATGGTCATACACTTTCAAATTCGAACACATTCGGTCGTTTTCATAACCTTTAACAATAACCATTCACTTTTTCCACCAATTGCATCCTTGTAATCTAGTACAGGAGCCAGGTATTAATCAAAGTTTAAGTTGATATAAGCATAAAGAAGCAATACCCTCGAGTCTTAATAAGTCTGTATTCTGTGATATAAGATAATAGCTAATAGGCAAGTTTCAAAAGAAGTTTCATCAGGATCAAATGAATGGCATGACAGCAGAGGTTGCTGTACAGGTGTAGAGGATTCTTAAATGCATACCAATTATTATTATTATTCATGGAGTCCATCTAGATCTAAGATAATTCATTCGTAATTCTTGGAAGGTTATCCTTTTGACTTTCTATTGAACGCTCTAGTTTGTAATAGTTGAGCAATTCTACTTGACGGGATATTAGCAGCAGACAGTTCTCACCTCAGACATATTATTTGTGCACAATCGCCCACTATTTTCTTAGAATGTAAAAATAATTCTCAGTAAATAAACTTTCATGCTCCACCAATCCTCTAGGATAAACTTGTAGGTAGTTTATAAATCAGCAATATTGGTCAGCTATTGATCAATAGCCTTCCATGAAGAATGGCAATATAATAGGAAGAATAAGTTGATGATTTTCTCTAAATAAATTTGAATTAGATCATTTAACTTTTTGAAAAGGATTTTAACTTTAAAAAGGATTATTCAACATGGATGATCCTTGATCAACTATGAAATAACAACAAACCTAGCAAAGCAGTAACATTTCAAGGGGAATTAAGTCATAACCGAATAAAATCGTGAGTTAATCAGTGAGGATAGCCAGTTTTTAAGCGCCTTAATAAATTTGTCTAACTTGTATTCCTACAGAAATGAATTTTAATAACCTGAAAACCTTCTGCATTGAACTTCAACTTTGACCCACTGGAAAGTATCCAACTAATAAATCATTCTCTGATTCAAATAATCGTTATTATTTAAAAGTTATTGGCTGATAATATGAAAATCAAATATGTGAGCAGAACTCTGAAATTTATAAGCAATACAGACGAAGAAAATTACAATCTTAATGACAGAGTGAATAAATAGATTACAGATAGATGGAAGTAAATAGAAAACTATTGGAATTAAATTTATTATAGAAAGTGTTTAAGAAAAATATTAGTTGCTTAGTGGCATAGAATAAGATCAATGAAACAAAGAGAAAAATAGAATGAGCAAAAAAATGATAAATGATTAATACATACAACGTAAAAGAAGCCCAATGGAATATTTCTGAGGGAACAGCCAAAAATAATCATTTAAATGAAGTGAAGAATTATATATTTCTAATGAACAACAATAAAATCGTTAGGTGTAAACAGATATAGAATATTATTCAAATTAATAGATTCCACAACAGTAGTAGAATTACAGTACTACTACTAGAGTGAAATAGAACTTTTTGTAAAGTGAAATAGAACTTCAACCTAATGGAATTATACGGCGAGGTAGAACTACCTTCGGGTCTCCCCACCAACCAAAGCCATACGCTAGATCAGAGAGTACTACTGCGTACTGCAGTAGTACTATTCCAATAACAAGAGTAGAAAATATTTAATGAATAGTATTAGAAATAACGTGAAAGGAGATAGATGAATTATTTTCAATTGAAGTGACAGAGTTGAATTATTAGAATAGAGTGAATGAAAAAAATTAAGAAATAAGCAGGAGAGACCAACCATAAGAGATTACCAATGAAATGACACAGTTAACAGAGAATATTTTATTAGATAAAACTAATGTGAAAATGGAATAAAAGTCCTTGACTAAAACGGGTGGCCACCGTAGCATCGACAAACGTTAGCCTCGATACTATGTACTAAGGGCTCTCTATGCTGCTAACCCACTAACCTGTCGAGACAAAAGTTTGTCGATGATACGGTAGCCATCCGTTTTAGTCTAGGACTTGGCTAAATCCCGAGCTCATGAACCGGCCCTAAGAAACTCTTACTAGAAAGACTGGATAATATTGAAATTTTCTAACCTGGAGAGAGGATCAATGAAGAGGGCAACCATAGCCACAGCAACGACGATGCAGCAGAGGTAGATGGTCGAGATGGTGTAGATCTCGGAGTCGGGAGGCCTCTCCAGATTGTCATTGCCATGGCTGCCGCCGATCACGCAGAAGTTGGAGCCGCAGTGACGCAGCTTCTCCTCGTTGAAGCTGGTGTTGCCGTGGCCGCCTCCGCCTCCGCCGTGCGCTCCCGATGACAGAACTGCACACACAAATCACAATAAATTAGATGAAAATAGAGAAAGTATAGCAGGATCCTTTAAACATGTCATAAAACATATGATCGACGAACATATGATCACAATACTTAACCTACAAATGCTGAATCTCGAAGATTATTGAAAAGGTCTTTTAAAAAGTTATTCTTCGAAAGGTCTTCTTTAAAAGGTCTTTGAGACTTTTAAGTCTTTTGATTATTGTGTCGAAGTCACTGTTTAATTATTACCAAAACAGCTGATTTCTGACAAGTTAGATGGATCGTGCTATAATAGAGAACATTTTATAAACTTATTTAATTTGATGCTAAGCAAACGTTGTCGCTGGAGGGAAAGAAAACTGTGCAGTTACAACAATACTTTTTATCTACGACCGTGTTGTAAAGCAATCATTACAGTTTCATAATTGAAATCGAAACAGTTGCTTTTTCTAAATGGAATTTGAAACCTGTATTCCTCATGAACGATACTTATTATAAAAAATATTTATACTGTATTAATAAATAATAATAGCTATAGTCCGATTCACGTCAAGAAGTCAGCATTGTTTATATGAGGAGCATTGATGCCAAGTTTCATTGAGAGAGAAAGAGAAAACTGCACCAAACGTGTTTGTTGGGACTGTGTGCGACAACAATGCACAGTGCGAATAGGATAGAGACATCAGCAACTGCCTTGTGCTGAACAAGGATAGAAAACTCCCATCTAAGCAATGCTGACTTCTTGACGTGAATCGCACCAATAATAAATTATTATAATAGTAGTTTATGCAATGGTTGTATTATGAGAGCCTTTAAACGACGAGTGAGATACCGAGGTTAAAATATGAGCGGCAAGTTACTTCAAGGTATCTCAAGAGTCGTTTAAAAGCTAAAATACACCCATTGCATACACCATTTTATCTACGACCAACAAAAACCAATAATATCTACATTATCAATCCAAACTCACCTTGATTCAAACGATCATTGCTCTATTTCAATGTTTATTTTATAGGTTAGGAAGCTGCTAAAAGCATACATGCATGGGCAACTACAGTGCTTTTATCTATTTGCCATAAATAAATCACTTTTATCAGCTGCGATTGTGTTTTGTTCCGTTCCAGTGTTTTAAAACTGGAACATATTAAACTAGGACCATTTCATAATATAGCATCCGTTTCATACAGTCATCATTACGATACAGGATAAATTTGATAACTCATATTGCAATTTTTATATTGCAGTGGTTTAATTGTTTTAAAAACATTTTATCAGCTCATTTCTACTGCAATCAATGATGGATATGAAATATACAGTTGATAAAACATAAGTTTACAGAGTCCCAATCTCACTAGGCGTCAAATCTGCAACATTGTAAAAAATCATTTACGGTATAAACTTTGAAAACAGGAAGAATATGGGGATATTTTAAGATGAGACGCTCAGTACAGTAATGGTATTACTTTGTAGTACTGTGGAACACTTCTAACCCATTTTAGAATTTTTGAACTCTAACATTTTATAGAATTTTGTTTTCCAAATCAAATTTTGCCGATTTTGTTTCCTAAAACAATAATCCATAAGGAGTAGCCTACCTAGATTCAGCCTGATCTAAGATAACAATAGTGATTTGAAACAAAATAATTGGATTTAGATCTGCAGGAGTGCCTAGGTCAAACTCGGTAACAAATACACCATGATTGCTAAAAGAAACAGGATTTTAACTTGCCGGTATCCATCATTTTCATTTCTTGGTTCCATATTTTTCAAAACTTTATTGTACGTAATTAATATAATTCCAATTGCTTTAGCTTACACTGTTCAGGATTTTGTATTTTCCAAATATATTTGAGCCAATAATATTTATAAAATCATTGTAATCATTGCAACAAGATTACAGAAACATGATCTTATGTGTTTCTAATTCATAATGTTACAAAGTAAATTGCAGTATTCTTGTTACCAAACCAAGTTATGAATAGAATATTGATAATTATGAGGTATTAATTTTTAAATTGTTTTGTGTCAAATCTCTATAAGTGTTTCTTTTGAGAATAAAATTTTATTATCAATTTTGAATATGAGATTGTAAGATTACATTTGATGAAGTTTGGTGAACTCGACAAATCAGTGTTCAACTAATTTGTTGTTTTTGGGTAAAGCTTTATGTTGAATGATGAGCACTTGGAATACGCTTGAATGAGTGACTCACAGCAATGACGTTCGGTTTTGAAGTCCCTGCTGAATAGTAAGGTTCTATAAATACAATAATAAAGCCCTACTCAATGGTATTAAAAAAATTATGGTACTTTCCTGTTATACGACACGTCTACTCAATGACACGTCTATCAATGATTTTGAGCATGGTAATCTATGATCTTTGTCAATTAATAAGATAAAAAGTGTTGATAATTTACAAATAATAATAATAATGTATCAAGTAGTGAATTGAGACTTTAATCACAATAGATACACACCTATTACTTCTGTCTCTTACATTTCAGTCAGCAGTGCCCTGTTATTGGGCCAGTGTCATCATTGCTATGAAATGTAAGAATTGATGAACAAAAATGTTTAATGGATAAATATGTTGTATTATATTCACTGTGACTAAGATCTTTAAAGAAGATCTTTTCATTCGTACACATCAACCATCTTCATTTTCATTGTGGATTGGGGTATTCCAGTCAGCTCTGTTACTGCTTCCAAATAAAGTAAACATTATTCCAGCAGTGAAGAACAAAGCACTGACAAGAGAATGCCTGTTTTGCCATTGCTCTTGCCTCTCAAGACCTGCATCCAGGCTATCGATGGCTTCATCAATCAGTATCTTGAAAACAGAGGTGACTGTGAATGAAATCGCATTTAGAGTAGCTGCAAAGTTGGGCGCTGAATCCAAGAAACTGGTGAAAAATGCTCCGTAAAACCATGAATGCAATGCAAATCCAAACATATAAAAGAACAGCGTCCAGAAAATGTTGTTCTGGAATAATATCATTCCCACAAATACAATCGCTGTTGAAATTGTACAAATTATTGCATAAATCTTCTGTAACAATATTAGCGGAATTCTTAATCTATACAAAAAGTCAAAAAGAAATCCTGAAAAAAATGAAGAGCTGAAGCTTAGTAAATAAGGTAACAAAAACAAAAGTGGATCTTTTTGAGGGCTCAATTTGAAAGTTTCTAGCAAGTATAACGAAGAACGTGTATAGAGAAAAATAGCTCCATACATAAAACATGTATTAGTGGTAAAAATAGTCCAAACATGAGGATCAAAACATAATTCAAACCATGGAAAATCGATGGCTCTATTGTAAATTGTTCCTTCGCTCTCCTTTGTGAGAACAATATGTTTTTTTTCTTGTCTTGTGATACTTGGATGTGTCATTGGACTGTCATACACTAGCATATACCAGCATAAAGTCCAAATCATTCCAAAAACCCCAGGGATGATAAATATTGTTTCTTTTGACAGGAAAGGTTCAAGCTGTAATATCAACGTCATTAAAACAATTCCCAAAAAATGAGTTGAGAAAGAACATACAAGCTTGCCTCGCTCCTCCGCTGTAATCCATTTGGAAGCCATACTGAAAAATGCGGGGTAAATTCCTACTAAACACACTCCCATAATTCCACTGATAATCCCCAGGCCATCGTAGCCTCCAGTGTGAACTGCATAAGGTATAAATATTGATAACATTGATGCTCCTAATATTCCAAAACCAGCCACAATTTTCCCTCCAGACCGTTCACTCAACCTTCCACAAGCAATTTCTAGGACAGAATACACGTAATAGATATTTACTTGAGATTCTTCAACCATTGATTTTGATTTAACATTACTCAAACCATACACATGTGTAGCCATTGCAACCGAATTCTTCAGTAAATTAAATTGTGCACATCCAAAGAACATCATAATGAGTAAAATTGTTCTCTTTTTCAAGGGTTTAAAGAATAACATTTTCAATTTTCAAAAAAATATTGAAGTACTAGTTTTCATCAATGGGCGAAGTCACGTTGTGAGAGGAAAATACCACCTATTATAACAAAATAAGCTTTTTGCCACTTAATAAGTTACTTATCTTCACTTTCATAACGACAAATGAGTAATTTGGAATATGTGATGGTCTCAAGGTTAAAAATTGTTTGTTTTTATTAACCTCGGGTTGATACTACACTAACTTATTAATCTCACAAAATTTGAGCTGCTGTTGTTACAACTCACATGATTTCTCAGTAAGTTTTATTTGATTTTTTTTCACTATATTATCTGCCCTAGTTTGACTGCACAAATGAATGAACACTCTTTCAAAGATTACTCCCAAAGGTAGGCCCGAAGTGGGCCTAGGTGTTTCAGTGGTCGAAGAATGAACTAACTCAATCAGCTGATAATTTGAATTCTTGAGGATTGAGGAATCATTCATAATATGAGGAGCTCATAATGTATAAATGATCTCAGTTCTTTACTCTATTCTCATTCTCCCCAACACATCACAAGCTCATGAATAAACTATTGAATAGTTTTGAGAATATTTTAATCCTCATATTATTAGAATTGTTGTTCAATAATTAAGATGAATCATACAGAACAGTGGAGAAACAAAGTTGAAGAACATCCAGATACCAGGAACCAATAATTTATTTATGGCAAATAAATAAGACAGATCACTCACTTTGAACCCAACTAATTATACTAGATAGTTGAATTGATGACTAAGTTAATTAAGTATTCTTGACAGGTAGAATAAGGCTTCGTTTTTTTGCTACATATTACCAGTTCTATACTCCGCAATCTTCATAACTGTTAAAAGCTGTTGAGCGGTTAAAAATGTACTGACCTTATTTTACATGTAATTTTTTGCATTAATTTACCTAATTTGGGAATCATTCGCAATAAATAATGTCTACCTTCCCAGCTTGCTTGAATAATTAACGTCAACTCTTACTCTCAAACAACGGTGTTAGATTGACAGATGAATAATTTATTAAATCCTTATCTCTTGTTTTTTGTTATCGCGAATGGCGCCAATTCTTAACCAATCATTTTATCCATGCTGAAGTTTGATTTTTGCAAGCCAGATTAAGGAAGAAAACGGGAGTTTGTGCAAAAAATTCAAATATTCTACATAATTATTGGAAAGAGAGAACGTCTGTTCTGTTGTAGAGCACTACAAATGATTCATAAAAAAACAATTTACAGTATAAAGAATTAATTTTCCGAGACATATCTCACATTACGTTTGTATTTGAGTCTTCAATCTCCTACCACTTTTTCTTTTGTTGTTAGATTTCTGATTTTATTTACAAAAGTTTGATTTTCGTGTTATTCTAATTTATCTTGCAAGTACTGTAATTGCATTCCGTAATTTATACATGATGATTGAGAATTTATGCAGTTTCAAATTTAATATGGTTTGTAATGACCCTACAGCTTCAGCAAGTCATAATCGACAGCTGGAACGATTTTACCAAGTCCTCGAAGTCCTCCAAGTCAAATATCTCTAAACATCTGATATTCCATTACAAAACTTAGCTTATTCCAGAAAATTGTTGGTGGAAATATCTCAAAAGTCATGTTCAATCAACAACCTAGCTTGGTTTGAAAAATGGTTGGACTTAATAAAATGTTTCAAATTTAAACGGCTAGTTGCACGAGAATCCAACTGAATTTAATCCCTGTAAAATGATATCATCTCTCGTAACCAATGCAACCAAAATCAATGAACGAGTCAGACATTAATGAAATGACGTAAGTTTTCAGTGGATTAAAAAATTTACAATTGGATTTTCGTGAAAATTTCCGATAGTTCAATCGTAAATTTTCATAGTCTTGTAATCCAAAACAGAGAACTCAGTGGCTAAATTTTGCATAGATTTACCGCAATTTTTGCAGTGAACGAAGATCGAGGAAGCATTGGAGGCCGGAACAAGGCAATGAGCCTTGAAGGACAAACATTTGGACAACCAAGCGTCAAGACAATTTGGTTCGGACAATAGCCGCTAATTTTTTGGCTTTTGACAACCAATGATCGCATTTGGAAGACGGATGTGCAGACTAATATATCCCCGAATTCAATATCAATGTACATCCTTGGGCTTGATTACAGGATGTGATTGCTTTGTAATTGAGAAGCAATAAATGAAATTCTAATTGAAATGATTCAATGTGGAATTTCATGTAGAAGTAGGTTCAAGTCATTACATTAAATTTGTAACCATTAGTCCATTATACTTCCAAAAATTGTTCGAGTAACTGAGCTCATCAATAAAACAATCGGAATGAAGTTTTTGAGGAATTATATCCTCCTTTATACTCTAAACCTAATAGAATTTCCCGTTATCACAGATTATATCAACGTGGGTTAACTTGAACATTAAATCATTGGCCAACCGCAAAGCTTACTGTGCGTTGATTTTCTTGCGGTTTCCACCAATGGTCCTATCAAATTTCAACTCGATCGAACAGTTATGGACTGAACTCTACATAATATGATTGAACGTCTTATCATAATATAGCTATAATTATTTGTGGGATATGTTCTGATTGAATGAAATCGTCTATATGCTGGTCTATATGAAATGTTGGTTTATAACGGTGTTTGGCCTTGATTTGATACTCTTGTTATTGGAGTAGAGTTGTTACCATCCTCACGTTTTCAATTTAAAACACAGTGTTTCCAGTATATTTCCTCACAATTTATATCAATAATGTATTATATGAAAAAACTCTAGTCACTTATCATCCGCTATAACTTAAAACACAACGTTTCAGTTGCTGAAAAATCTGTTTTAAGCTCAATCTCCAGTTAACGATGTCAATCCATAGGAGTAATCAATTAACCTTAGATTAAAGATTATTACTTAGAAAGATTTAATTAGTATTAACCTTAATTCACTTATCTTGAAGCAGTCTTTTTTAGATGCGGTAGCAAATAGTAGGCTACCATATTTCAAAATGGACAAAGATTTATTAATATGCAATTTGTTTCCATTGTCAGTCATCCACCTTCACACACTCAACTGTGTGAAGATTTTCGCTTTTGTTGAAGCACCAAGGCCACATGTAGCCTTATCACTCGAGGTCGTAATGAAGAGACACTCTGGAATAAGAGAAGATAATAGCGCAATTACACCGCGTAATTTAATTGCAATGATTGGGCCAAGCTGGAGTCATAAATGAATTGCATCAAATATACATACATACGCACCTACATCTACAGGTATGGAAGCAACATGTTTGGAAGCTGCATAGCCTAATGTTTTTTAAGACGTCAATACTGGCTTCTAATGAGGTAACTGACTTAGGTATTCAGCCTTTAAATATGTGGAAGCACAAGTGTAACCTCTGGTACAGGTCGTGATGCGAAGTTCGTAGAAGGCCGTAGAAGGAAGAGGGGTCAGCCTTGTTTGTTTATCTATCCATCCATTAAAAATATGTAGTTTCCAGTTACCTAACCTTCTTACAAGTTGAATACAGTACGGTAGGAAGAAAGGCGTTATGTACTTGTAGACTGGTATGCAAAAGGTACGCAAATCTTCAAGAAAGTTCGAGAGAGACGGATAAAATATCGGTGAATGAAAGTAGCGGTTCAGTAGCTCGCTACATCACGTGGTGTCGCCAATAATTTGGATGCAGTAGGCTACTGAACTAATTTGCATGATTTAGTATGCATTAATTCACGGGCATGTGTGAGGAGATTGTGTAATTGAGCAGTAGCAGCAGACGGATTTATTGCATCAACAAATCTACCAAGTAGTTTCGAGAGAGAAATAGAGCTTGAAATGTTACAAATTTTTACCTCCAGAATATTGATGTCTGATAGGATAGGTGATGACACTTTTTAACAACTTTTCATCAATTATAATGATTTATTAAATTAGTTCACACATACATAAAAAAGGTTTCATCCTGTCGCCGAATACTTTTAAATTTAATCACAAAATCAAGTATCATCACCTTGCGTGATGAATGAAATAAATGAATGTCTTTCAAATTATGATACACATTCAATCTTTCCATCAAATATACAAGATTATAATATTAACTGTCAATATTTATCATCTGCGTATTATTAAGTTGGTTATTAGTATTAGTAGTTTTATTGTTTATCTATCCATCCATTATAAATATGTAGTTACCAGATATTTTTCTACCTAGAAGTTTGGACAGTTAACTCTATTAACATTAGTAATGTATCAACCTCGATTGAGAGATGCAAGAATAAAATTCTAGTCAGTTCACATGCAGAAGCCTCTACATCTTCAATAAAATTATAGTCAGAAATCTCTATAGCAGGATTATTTTAAATTGTCAGAAAACAGCTGATTGATGTACGCTCGTTTACTGACGTTAAATCAGCTGTTTTCTGACAAGTTAAAATAATCCTGATATACATCTTCAATAAAATTATAGTCAGAAATCTCCATATCTCTCTACATATCTCTACATCTACAACACTATTACCGGTAATAGTTGAATGGATTGTCCTTGTTCCGGGAGATAGTAGTTAATAGTGTTTAGAGTGTTTGCAAATGAATTACTGTAGTAGTGAACAACACTATAGAATAATGAATAGAAATATATATCAATGAATATAGCTCTAAAGAAAGCAATGAATAATGAATAACTATAGAGTGAGGAGTGAAGATTAGCACAGCAGCTACCAACCACGCCGCCTACTGCCTTGGTGTCTTGTTTTGTCTGGAAAGTAGGGAAAGGTCAGCGATTGACCTGATGGTGACTTTCTCTTATAGCTGCACTACGATTTGATGCGAATGCATGGAATTCTAAATACTGCACACACTTCCTCACCTTTCCTTTGGTGTTCACAATACTTTGTTCCCGCGGCACTACCTGATAAAACTCTTTATTTCCCCTTTCAAAAGACTTTAGCAACAACTGCATACTTTGCTACTTCCTATGTAATTACTGAAGTTATAAGAGTTTCCTCTTTATACAGATCTGCTAATGATAGATGAATAGATAATATCTATATAATAATCTCTATACAGATAGAGAAATTTACATATTATAAGAAATGTGTAATGTAACATTATAGAGTGTTACTATCAAGTAAGCAGCACTTAATAATATCTACAGAGAAATATACATACAAGGAATGAGAAATGTAACTACTTGTAATGTTGCTTTGATGTACTATCAAAGCAACACTCTATATATACTATATTTATTTATATACTATATTTACTATATATACTATATAGTGTATGCCTACAGCAATCGATAGTTTCACCATCCCAAGTCAAACTGGTCTATTTTCTGTTCAAGCCTTGGGGCGAAATTGATAAAATTAGACCTTTTGAAGAATATGCACTAGAGGAATAGAGCCTAGTCTAGAATATGGATTATACGTTATACTATGGTAGGCCTATTAGTAGGCCTACAGTAGCATTTACGTAAATATAGATTACGTAGTTCATGCTAATTCTAAAGCTTGGTTCAATTTGATATTAGTATAGTTGGCTTGAATATTATTTATTATATGTAAATCCTTGTTATCAAGTAAATAAATTTGACATGAAAAATTTGTGCTGAGGACTAAAATTTCTCTATTTCCTTCCTCATTAAGATATATCAGTCATCCGGTCCGATCCGGGCTCGGACTGCACTAGTGTGAAAGAAGCCGTATGGATTTCAAAGCAAGAGTTGTTGTGGTCTTATAATATTCATCAGTTGATAAGAGGGATTCATGGAACTAACTCATAATAATTATTAAGAAAAGGGGAGGCACCATTCAACTTTCTTTATGTTTAATATTGCCAGCTAATTATTATTTTGATTAATAATAAATTATACCCATTGCATGTCACATGTTGCAAGTTTCAAAAATATTTTTCAAAAAAATTAACCCATATACTAAGAACGGGAATTTATTAAATATTCAAATTTGATATTTCCTAAAATAAGTTAGCCGTTCTAAATGAGAAAATTGTACCTAATTATCAGTATTCCTTCACACATTGACGTTAATTGGACAGTAAATCGTTGTCAAACAACTGAAATTAGCAGAATGCTGTTCATAATTATTATTTACAACGTAGCTGTCAAAATCGATTTCGGCCTATCAACTACTTTCTAGTGTTCTACAATGTTGACATGAATTAGATGAGTCATTAATTATTAGTTTATCAATCATATACTTGATAATACTCTCTATCATATAGAATCCAACGTAGATTATTTGAAACATGTACACTTAATAAAGATCTGTAGAAATGTGGTAGGCCTATCTGAACTTCAAAGGAATTTTTATGATGAAATTAACATTTTTCAATTTTCATTTCATCTAGGATACTCATTCATACATTCACCACTTTCAAATCGATTCTATATATCTCCCCCTTCTTGATTGATACACTATTTTTTATTTTTAAGTACAGTATGAATATTATTTTGTCACGCTCTTTTATCTATGAATATTCTCATGATATTTATGTTTGAAAATAGAAAAAGTATTATACTCTAATTTAGAAGAAAAAATATTAATTTTCTCTAGTTTGTGAGATTTATTTTTTCTCTCCATTGTAAATATGTGTTCAAAACTTTCTTCTGTGAAGTTATTAGAATATAAATATATGAATATCAATTTATTCAATTTTGCAATTTGGGATTTATGGTGTCAAAGATAATCGCGCAAAAATTTGCCATTCTGTGGTATGTTAAAAGCTCAAATTGATAATCCAGTCAGGTGCTATTTTTTCTGTGCCATATATGCAAGAACAAAAGAACTATTCGGAATGCAGCAAGTGTCGGTCTATTTACATTGTTGACACAAGCGACAACGAACGTGATCTATTTCTCGCTCTCTCACTCACTCTCTCACTCTCTCTCTATCTCTCTCTGAGATATTCTTGTATGATATTTTATTGAAGTGATTAATTAGTGTCTTGTTAGATACGTCCTGTCATTGTTTCAAGTACCGTATCATGCAACTGAAGTAGTAGCTGTGGCAACCTATGTTGACCAAGGCTAGGGTGAGGAAAAGCGTACTCATAGGCTTCTCCTAGGAGGGAGAGCACCCGAGTCGAAGTTACATTAGTTAAGTACATAAAAGTGAATTGTAATTGTCAGAAAATCAGAAGTGTCATAGAAAGGAGATTAATCAGGTGATTATGGAGTAGAGTCGAATTTCTCAAAATCAAGGATACCACGGAGCCCCAACCATCAGAGTTGTTGAATAAGCTTTGTGTACTCTATAAGCAGAGAAATTCATTCTCCATAATTCCAGATATATTAGTCTATTATATGCTTAATTCAAGTAAGCCGAACCCCGATAATAAAATTGATATGCTACATTGATGATTAATGTTTGTGGAGCATTAGTGTATTTAAAAAAAAAATAATTTTGGGATCCATAACGAACTGCGAAGTTAACACTATTGATTCAACGTTAGATTTGACGACATGCAGTCATATTTTACTGGAATAACACAATTATTATTCACTGGATTGGAGCGCTTTCGAGTTGCTTTGAACTCTTTTTCAACAGTGAAGGTCAAATTTACAGACATACTTTGTTTTACAGTCATAGGTGTTGCTAGTTCATTTTACTAATGCACCTGGGTTGGGAATGAATTATTGTCATTACAACTCATTGTACCGTTTTACAAAGTTTGAAATGAGAATTCATTCGTCATACAAAAATTTCAATGATAATTACAACTTTTTCAATGTGCAGAGTATGAGAGTTTTCATCCACTTTACATTAGGCAGCATCAAAGTGGATGAATACTTCGTAGGCTATACACTTTAAGCCTTGTGAGTAATGAGGTATAATAATACCTCAATAATCAAAATAAATATGAATATAAAATAATATAATATAATCAAAATATATTTATGTAATTCATTTCCAGTCCATGTGTCTCAGCGAAATGAGTCAGCTACTTTTTTGTCTTGGTTTCAATTAATTGTACAATCATTATACGATTAATTACGAGAAAAATGTCGTAAACCTCTCCAACTCTTTCAATATTGTAAAAGGATGTACTAATCACGGTTGTTTACATCCTGTTAGCAAAAAAGTCCCCATCTATTACTGGGTCACTTCCTTTGAATTATTTCATTGATATTCTCTGAACTTCGGAAATACTGAACTGTACTTGTACCAATTCGAAATGAGAGATCGTTAACGCAGAACGCTTGTTTCACAAGGTGATTGAAAAAGTAATTGTAACAGTTATTATAAAGACCTTCAACAATAATAATACCTGCATAATGTGGAGCACTTTTTTCAAAATCAGAAAACGCGCAGTCACCTTTATAAAAAATCAAAATAACATTTTTTACAGCAATAGCTTTCTCAGCAGTATTATTGATACTAGCTTATTTCTATATGCTTTGATAGATAATTGTAGATTATCTTCACCAAAATTTAAATCCACTGAGGTTTTGCTTCTACAGAGTTTGTACTTCTACTGGGACAATAACCCAATAATTGTCTTTTCTTATAAAGGATATTGTTGATTCTACTTCCACCACCTAATATGAAGAGGAAGGATGAGCAGGAGGAGGAGTAGGAGGAGTAGGATTTGGAGAAGGAGGAGGAGGATTTGGAGAAGGAGGAGGAGGAGAATAAAAGGATGGGGGTGGAGGAGACGGAGAAGAAGGAGGAGTAGAAGGTGGATGAGAAAGAGGAAAAACAGGAGAAGGTGCTTGTATTTGATGAAGAATTTGATGTTGAAAAAGTTTTGTAGGAGAGTGAGTGACCTGTGATTTCAAGTGCTTTGCTAGCTTGAAAATGTAGAATTTTCTATGTATGAGTGGGTGTTTACGATTTGTTTTCACCTTGTAAATAAAGCTTGTAATTTGAGGTCAAAAACACAGTTTTACTTTTTACAATTTCTTGAGTTTAGTTTGCATTCCTATTTCCCTTTTTTCTTGTACATACTTCTCTTTCTCAATCTTTGCGTTTCTATAGATTTCTTTCATTCTTCGTTAATTACAGAGAGAAGGATGTTTGAAATGACCATGAGTTTTTTCATTCGAAGTGCTGAGATGTGGGATTGTACCGCCGGATTGAAGCCACAGATAGAGCTATTGATTGGTTGAAGCAGCTCAGAATAGAATTGTAGAGAGTCTCTCGAGGAATTACGAAATATTTTATGCCAATGATTAGAATTGTTCATATTTCATGTTCTATAGAAAAGGGTTTGTGACCTGATTTTTTGAGAGAAATAGACTGATGTTAGTAGGCATCGAATGAAAACCATACAATTAAATGAACATATATTATTTTCTCGGTCCCTTGAGCTACATAGAACCTGACTTCCAATGTATAATTGATACCAGATTAATTTTTTTATTCTTAAAATCAATCAACTTTATATTCGATTAATTTTTTTAATTATTAAAAATCAATCAAAGTTACTCACCAAGCGACGAGATGAGATTTCCCCACAGCTCAGCCGTCTGCCAGGCGAGGAAGAAGAATCCGAAAAACCGTACGACAATTCCGTCAACTGGCTGGTCGGTGAGTTTGGCGTAGACACCGCCAACCTGGGTCAGATAGGTGGCTTTGGCGGCCCACATCGGCGCGGCCCCCAGACCCAGCAGAACTCCGGCCGGGACCAAAGTGTAGAAGCGCGGGTAGAATTGGGCGCCGATATAGGGCGCATAGCACATCATAGAGAAGCAGAGCGTCCATTTGACCGTCAGACGCTTTATCAGAAAGGTCGGCACGAATATGCAGGACACCACTAAGGCCGCGTAGATGGCGCTCAGCGAAACTGTTCCCAGGCCTTCGCGGGCGTTTATTGAGCTCTGCAGGTTGGCTGTGCCCTGTCGCAAAAAAAAGAAATAGGTATTGATCAGATATAACAAAAAAAGGAGATTGATAAATCAAATCTGATACGGTTCTAAATGCCTCTGTATGTAGGAAATTATGGAAAGTAAGTTAGAGTATTTATTTGCAACATAATTGTTGATTAGGTTGTAAGGAGGAGGAGTAGGAGGAGAAGGAGGCAAAGGAGGAAGAGGAGGACGAGGAAGAGGAGGTTGAGGAGAAGGAGGAGGAGTAGGAGTAAATGGAGATTGAAAAATCAAATCTGATTCGGTTCAAAATGCCTCTGTATGTAGGAAATAATGAAAAATGAGTTACTGTATTTATGTGCGACATAATTGTTGATAAGGTTGTAAGGCGGCGGAGGAGGAGGAGGGGGAGGGGGAGGAGGAGGAGGAGGAGGAGGAGGAGGAGGAGGAGGAGGAGGAGGGAGGAGGAGGAGGAGGAGGAGGAGGATGAACTAAAGATTGAGTTCACTAAATTCAACATAATATTATTGTTATAAACTGCTTATTTTCTGCGAAGAAAGAAACTAGAGAAGCTTATAATCTTTTTCCGTGGTCAACGGCTTCACTTCTACTTTGTCTTTCTCATACTTTTTCTCTCTCCAACACAAACACTGTAACTGAATCTCACTCTTTCTCTATCACACTCGTAATAGGCTCTTTTTCTTTGTGTAAAAACTATAGTCACTGCTTCATCAGACATCAAAGCACTCTGATCAAGATAGCAACTAAAAAGTGCTGACTGCGCCTTTTGATGTCGATCACATTTCCATGAAACCAGAACCGGATGTTGATTCCTGAGAACCAATCAGAGGTCGGGATTAATAACTGTCATTTTGAAACAAAGCATAGAATCTAGAAAACGTTCAGTTGCTAGCGAGCTGTCATCGGGTGAAGACCATCGCGTTGTGTCGAATTCGGGCGTTTTGGGAAAATTTGATGTTTAGTGAAGTGTTTTGATTGGGAATCGTGTTATTAGTGTTGATTTAGTAATCTTATTAAGCCTGTTGTAGGCTGCAGGAAGCGTATGTATCTCCCATGTAGAGTTTTGCGGTTTAGCTTGTCACCGAAAATTTGTGCTCAAATTTGTTGTTTCAATTAAATTTCTTCCAAATCTTATCCTGTATGATGTCTAATAATTCATAACGTTGGTGTAAATCTTTCTTTCGAATTTTCTATTGACATTTTAATGTTAGTATTATCACAGGTGAAGGAAAAATATAATTGGTCCTTCATGTGTGGTGTTATTCCCAATTACAAGATATGATTATAAAACTTTTTATCCACTATGACAATGAATAATGTGATATCTCTTGCTACATGACGTTGAAAACAATAAAAATATTCCAGTGATACAATTTAAAATCATTGATTTAAAATTTTAATTTAAAATTTCAATTTTGAGTCATAATTTTTCCCATAAATTCAATCTAATGTCTGAATAGATTAGATTCTAGAATATCTTTCAATATCTCCCATACAAATGTTACTAAACCACTACAGTACAGTAATTGGATAAAAAATACCCCTATATTCTATCAGGCCTATTACTGTACTTTCAACTTTCAGGTTCAGACCTGACTGAATTCGTTATTTTGGACCATTCTTTGTCTTGTAACTTTGGTACAACCTGGTCAACCTTGTTTATGATAGGGCTTTTTGATCGTAAATCCAAACTCACCATAACTTCGGTTCAGGACGATGTTTAGTATTGTTTGAATAGTGGAGTGAAAGTTATTTCAGTGATTATACGTGATCGATTATTATATTAATTTATTTTGAGCCGAACGGGGAATTGAAGAAGTTGCTGGTCGTTTGGTTTCTAGTGGAGAAAAGGCGATGATACTCCAAATATGGTAAGGTACGTCTTTTATCCTATACTAACCAAATTCAATTTATATATATATATTAATTTATTTATCTATTTATTTATTCATTTGAAGTTACACTACTATACAATGCTACAATTGTCCACCAATGGCTCCCCTTTGGTGAGTAAATATTTTTGAATATCACTTCACCAGTACAGCCATCAAATTTAGGCCGTTCGCCCACGGAGCAACTGCTATCTGATTTCAGTCAGCAACCCAGCGTTGCCAGATGACATAGGCTGATAGGTTAGATTACCCAATTACCCAAAAAGACAGCCAAATATCATCTGGCAACTGGCAACGCTGGGTTGTTGACTGAAATCAGATAGCAGTTGTTCCGTGAGCGAACGGCCTTAATGTCCAAATGATCAGCCGCAAACCGAAAAAAGGGTTTTCTTAAAATGTTATTGAAACGAGTTTTTCTTAACAACAGGGTCGTTCAGGGTCCAGCATTTTTAGAGAAAAATTTTACTACTATGCAATTGAAACGTGTAATTTAAAATTCCGTATTCTATTAAAACAAATACTACTATATCTCGAAAAAGAATTCGAAATCGGATCTTCCAATCGCATTTTTCCAAATTTCCCCCGCAAACTATAATTGAATCAAATTTAAATATTTTATTCCACTGTGATAATAAGTTTTGGGCATAGGACCCAATTTCAAAATCAAAGCAACTCTTCAAGTTGGGATTTTTTAAATTATAAAAAATATTTCTCAGCCGCCTAATTTCGTGGCCATTACTATAGGAGCTACAGTAGGATAAACAAAAAAAGAAAAAAACTTGTGAATAGATTGAAGAGCAAATATTCACCTGGAAAGCGGTGAACTGCACCATGAAGGCCAAACTAACAGCGGCGATGTTTTTCAGTATCCGCCATTTTTCGCCCCGTGACAGTTTGACCTTGCCTTTGGTGGTGGGATCCTCGTCGACAAGGCCCGGGGGCGGCTTGTTCACCGCCCCCACCGAGTCGCCGTCGTCCTTGAACGCCTCGTTCGCGTAGCCGCCCCCAACCGACACCGTGTACACGGCCACATCGTCGTCTGCGCCGCCCCCGCCTTTCTTGCCGCCCCCACCCCCGCCCCGCTCGTCACACGACGCTACCATCCTCCTCTGGCCCAGCTCTGTCCACGAAACGGCTGTAACAAAACAACAAACTTCGTTATTATTTTCGTTATACTATGCTGGCTGTGCCAAAAATTGTTTTACATTATTGTGAATTTCATATAATTTGTATTTTGGCGAAATAAATATGCTATAGTGCGATTCACGTCAAGAAGTCAGCATTGCTTATATGAGGAGCATTGATGCCAAGTTTCATTGAGAGAGAAAGAGAAAACTGCACCAAACGTGTTTGTTGGGACTGTGTGCGACAACAATGCACAGTGCGGCAACTATGCACAGTGCGAATAAGATAGAGACATCAGCAACTGCCTTGTGCTGAACAAGGATAGCAAACTCCCACCTAAGCAATGCTGACTTCTTGACGTGAATCGCACTATATTGGGATTAATCAATGTGTTCCATTCACACACTATACTACATTTTCATATTGCTTTCAAATATGAATAATAAGACTGCATGCAAAACAAGAGTATAGAACAAAACAAAGTTAGAGGAAGTCGCCTTAAATATTAATAACATAATACAATTTAGAAACAGAAAATGGTGTATTCTGTACTTAATTACGGAAAACGGTTGAGCATGGGATGTTAGCTTTTGTAAGAGTGTTTGTCCTCATTGAAATTTGAAAACAGGCGAATATTCTTCTCAAATTGTATTCAGACATCATTCAAAAGCTCAAACCATGACATCTGCTATTCATGAGAAAAACAAACACCGAATATTCGTGTATTGATGTTTAATCTAACAATGAATAGAAAACTACAAGCTGAACAATTCGAGTTGGCAAACATTAGAATTTATTAGCATAATTTACGCCAACATCTAGTTTCCCTTCTGTAACAGAAGGGAAATTCTGAAATCTTGCACGAATTTGAAAAGAATTTGGAAGATTATTCAATCGAATTGATTAGAATGTAACGGACTAAGAAAATTGCACAAAATCATTACCGTACATAAAAGAAATTTGATTCAATGTTAGCATTTCAGACTTAAGAACAAAAACAGTTCTAGTGGACGAAGAATTGAGAATTAAATAAAGAAGAATTAAGAAAGAAATAAAGAAGAATTTAGAAGAAGGGGTTCTAGTGGAAGTCTCTTTCAAAAGTTTGATAAGTCAAGATTGAAAAATCTCCTCCAATGCTCAAAAGTTTGGTTCAATTTATTCCCTACAAACATGTTGGTCTACTCAAACAAATGCTCAGAAATAATTTTGTATAGGCCTAAACAGAAACAAAACAATTCAATACCAACAGATATTAATTTTATTTAGCAGATCTCAGGATTTTTTTACTAGGTGTTGGGGGGCACCCACCCCGGCGCAAAGCACTCGATCAAGAATTGGGGTGAAAAACACATTTAATTCATTCTACTCCATTGAACTACATCGGAGTGAAGTAAAACTTATTCTACTAAACTATATTGGCACTAAATGAGTAGGTGATTAGATGATTCAACACATCTAAGTTGAGTGAAGTCCATTCTTGAACAATGGACAATTACTCAAACAACAGAGATTGACAATAAGAATTATTATTGTTGTTCATTCAAAGAGATTAAATTAAGTACAGTTGGGTTTGTATTACGTCATAGATGAAATTGGCAGTCTGGAAAATGTAGCCTACATAACGGTTGAGGTAAGAGCAATACTCATGTAAGAGATTAATGGATAACTTGTAATAAGGCGAAAAGTCAAGATAATTTTAATCATTTCTGTTTCGTGTGGGCGTGAAGAGGATACAAGTTTAAATTGGTATAGAATTACAATTTTGGTGCAATTTGGATAGACTACAATACATTGATAGAATTATAATTTGAAGAACAATCTTGGTAGGGATAACGGTTGAAGGTTCCATAACAATGAAAGAAGCAATTTTCAGCAACCTTCCAACAGCATAAATAATAGATCCAATAAATAAATTTCCATCAAATAATTGAATATGAGAAAGCCAGCAAGTAACAAAAAATATTGTTGGGAAAATTTCCAATCTTTATTCCCATAAGAATTCACCTGCAACTAAATTCTGAATGCATCCCGACTATAATTCCAAAAACGTGATTGTTTCTAGAAATAATCACACAGAACTTCGACAATAATTGTGGGATTTCACTTGTAACAATCCAATTTTCTCGTTTCAAATTCTTTATTTGTTCCTGGGTTGGGGTGGAAGATAGTACATGTTGCCAGCTCAGAGGAATTTTCTTGTTTCGGTTGTTTTTCAGTTGAGTTAGAAAATAGCACATTGTTCCAGAACAGAGGAATGTTGCGAATTGAAGTACAGCATTGACCTTGACAAAGGATGTTCCACGTTTAGATAACCGGGGATTATCTTGTTGATTAGTCGTTTTTTGTCCATCTCTCACCGAGATACGAACTATAGGATGTTGCACGGTGAGATAACCGAGGATTATCTCGTTGAACCAACGACGTTGATGAGTCGGTTTATTCTGACAATCTCTCACTGAGATGCTGGCTTTAATTGCGGTTATTTTGAGAGCTAGGTACGATTCTATTGGATTAGACTCCAGAAGTGGAGAGAAGTGAGAGGAATCGTAGAGCAGGATGGTGAACAAGATAGAAGTTTACCGTCCTGGTCGGAATTGAGAAGAATGGAATGAAGTGCAAAAAGAACGTTAAAATATGGTACTCTCTACCGTCCTGGTAGGAGAGGAATGAAATGAGATAGAAGAGGATCGTTGAGATGCGGTTCTCTACGATCTTTGGAGCTCATCGGATGAATCTCGTCATTATGCTGAGAGTAGGCTGGCAGCATAAGCACCAGAATCAGCTGTTGTCTGACGAAACAGCGCGACTGATATGCTAGCAATTTATCTTCAACGGCCTTGCCGCGCTAAGGTGGAGGCCGCGGTGAAATTTTTTCAGCACTCATCACTACTTCTCCTTCCTTCTCTTTTTTCTCGTTTACTCCTCCTCCTCCTCCTCTTCTCATTTACTCATTCTCTCCTCTTCTCTTTCTCGATCTCCCCTCCTCCTCCTTCTTTCTATCACTCACTCTCATTCTAGCCCAGTCAAATAGTGATTTAATGATGTATTTTCGAAAGGTTTTTTCTCAACTGATTCCTTATCTGGGTATTCTCAATCTTCTTATCTTCTCTTTTCCTTACTCCATTTCATTCTTGTTTGCTACCGTTCCTGTGCTCCATCTCGTTAATCCATTCTCAAACTTTTTGACTCTCCTCTCTTCCTTCTTCTCCATGCTTTCTCTGTTGCTCCCTTGCTCTTCTTCAATTCTCCTTGTTATTCTACTTTTCCTCCAATATCTTTCTATTCTCTTTTAAATATTATTGTCATTCGACTCTCTTCTTTATTACTCGTGTTACCTATCTTTATCCATCTATTCTTATTACTAAGCTGTTTCTCAACATCCATCTTGATCTCCATTTAATCATCCTCATATCGTCTCATATTCGTAGTTGTTTTTCTTGTTCCCTACTGTTCTCTTCCTCAATTCCTCCTGTCCACTTTATTCTCCTCTACTTCATCTCCTCTATTTCTTCCTTTTTCTTTATTTTCCTTCAAACTCTTCGAAGTAGGATGAATCTAACTCATTCATCCACAAGAACACTGTAAAATTGATAGGAATGATTCTCTTTTGATAATATTAATTCAAAGAATTATACTGTATTACCATTGAAAGAGATTTCATCTCCACTTGAATTTGGAGGAGTATTTTCAAACCTGATCTCCTTCAAAATATTTATTCAATATCGTTTCATCCTCTCGTATTATCAACTGAATAGCAAATTATAACACAATTCAATCATATCTTACAAGTTTCACAGTTTTGAATAACCTAGGTTTTTTATAGGATGATGTCCACATGGTTTGTGGATAGGGACTGTGAGGAGCTATAATGAGAAATAAATTCAAAGATTGCTTTCCAGGCAGCCGGGACCAACGGCTTAAAGTGTCCTCCGAAACTCAGTTTATTCTCACTTCACTATTTTCAAATTTCTCCTTCCCAACAACTTAATATTGAAGAATACTCCTCACTGTCTGATCCTTCGAACTCTTATATCCTTCCACCTCGTTTTTTTTCATTAGCTCATTTTCTTTTGTGACGGATTCCATATTAGAATTTGCCAGCAACGCAGTAACAGGTCAAAGGTTAAAACTATCTCAAGAAACAAGCCAAATGAGCCAATGGTGCCAACTCAAAAGCCAAGAACGCTCATCCGAAACAGCTGTGGTGTTATTTATTCGCGAATTATTTTGCAATACAGTCTAGGCCAGGGTTACTGGAAGCATGCATGCACTTGCTCATCGTTTGTCTCACTAGGACATCGTTTGAGAATAAGGACAACGAAGAACTGAACATCAATTTGAGGTAGAACATTTAGAAAACCATGAGTGTTCTGATGAATGGATGAGATATAATAGAAAAGAAAAAGCTTGAAGAGTAATTAACGTGGTAAAGAGGGAAACCTGTGAAATGTGAGGAAGAAAGATAAAGAGAGAGAGAAAGAAAAGAGAAAGCAGTTGGAAGTAAAAGATAGAGGGAGTGAGAGAGATAACATTAACAAGGAAAATGCATAAGGAACGGAGGAAATAGAGTACAGAAAAAATGATAGATACCAAATTGGCAAACTCAAAAAGTATTGAAAAGAAAGATGAATCAGAAAAAGAAGTATTTGAGATAGCATAACTATAACTGCAAATGAAGAAGCTGATTGTACTTCAGAAAATAACTGATCAAATATTGATGAAACAATATTATTGATATTTTATTGTAGTATAGGACAAAGAAGTGATCAATGAAAATTAACTGAATGGAATTTATTACAACTGTTCCATTAAACAGATTTGATTACTTTGAGTCACATTTGTCTTCTGAATTTAATTTCTGAAACTGTACTAAAATTCTAGTTCGAATTATTTTTGAACCAGAGTAGCTTGAACCATTTCCGTAGTTTGTTTTGTAATGGTTGCTTTGATGTTTATCTTGTATTGATAGCAAGAGAATTCAACAAGAGAGCAAATAACAGGGAGAAGAAGCTCTTTGGAGACATAAGTAAATTATCAAATTTTCCATCAAACTATTCAGAGAAAGTTGATGTTTTTAAATAAGGAAAATGCTAAGTGTTAGTGGAATAAAGTGGCCCAACAATTAAAAACCAGTCTCTCAATTTCCACCTGTTGAAAAAACAGCAAGTACACCTTTTAGAAGACAATGCTCTTTAGATGAAAATAGAATAAAGAGCTGGAATTTCATTTTAGCCAGTGATTGCATAACAACTACTTCCCAATCACTAGGCTAATTCTGCGTTAATGTTCACAACTTTCTTTCCTAGTTATTACTCAACTGTTATGGGACGGTTTGGTTCGTAAATTTCGAATGAGCAATAAATTTGCAACTTTCATTCGACAATGTAAACAATTCGAGAGGTTTCTATCAATGTAACACTTGAGTGACAGTTCACTGAGTGATTTATAACGTGGTTGGAACTATAGTATATGGGCATGGGCGGGTGATTGTTCGAACATGGAATTACAATACGATTATATGAACTGTACGATATGTGTATACAATTCACCTATTAAGCAACTAACTACTAACTCACAATATAAAAAATCGAACTATAAAATATACGAAATGCACGAATTCAAGCTGTCGCCCGTGAGCAAAGAAAGGAAGTTTAAAAAGGCTCAAGTTTTGCTCAAAAAATTCAATTTTCAAGAATAAGATACAGAAGGTGCTCAGTAGCATTTATTTTTAAAGACAAGGTTGTCAAATACTGTAGTTATACTTATACTTGGAAATGTAGTTGATGGTGTTTATTGGTGTTGATGGCTTAAGTTTTATTTAAATTAAATAAGGGTGAAAAAGTTGGAGTTGTTCAACATTCTAGCAAATAGAGAAGGACAGCAGATATAACATTAATTATTTCTCATCTCTTTGTAACAGAGCTAGAGTAAAGCCCGGTCTAGACGCTACGACTTGTTGTACAACTTAAGTCCTAGAACAACAAGTCGTAGCGTCTAGACCGGGCTTAAGAATCATTATTTTTGAAAATCATCAACCTTTTCAAAACAAAACGAACTACAGGTAATAATAATTCTGTAAATTTACAGTAGGCCCATGAATTTAAAATGTTTAAATATTAATATTCGACCCTTTCAATACAAAAACAAAGACTGAAAGAAATCATTCGGTGAATATCATTGCTTTAATAATTTCAACACCTTACTCAATCCTCTTCTTTTTGACCGTAACTCGTCTAGGATCCTCATGTGATAAAATTTATTGTTGATCGAAATAGGACATATAACAATAAGGTAGCGTCGTGTTTGATCAGCTGGGTAATTGACAATAACCCCAGCGACACAGTCACTTCGTTTCCTATTGACATATGTCAAATACATACACAGCCTAAACAAATTTCCAAGTGAGTACTTTTTGGCTTCTGCTGAGCTGGAAAGCGGCAATCTAAATTTATCAGCTTCGTGATGATCTGGGTTTTCATTAAGTTTTTTATAAGTCCTGTGTAACAGGGAAATGTCGGAAATAACGTTTACACGTATAGTACGGCGTACTAAACAATAAAGTCTAGTGTTTACCAACCTCATTCCTTTTTTACAGAAATTTCATGAATTAAGCCTCAAATCAAAGAAAGGGGTAGTAGGGTGGGTGGGGAAAATTTGGAAGTTTCTTTTGTATTTGAATTTTTTGTAGGGACTTCTGATACTCGCACTCACGAAAAAAGTGATCCTCCGAAGCTAATAAATTCATTTCCTCTGACTTTTTCTCCTTGCCTCTTCCTCTTTCTCTTTCCCTCTCCCTCTCTCTTTCCCTCTCCCTTACTCTCTTCCCCCTTCTTCATCTTTCCTCCTCACCCCTTTCTTACTCTCTTTCCCTCCCTCATTTCCTTTGTTTCTCCCTCTTTAGTGAATGTTCCCACAAAGACATCAGTCTGGATGTGGGGAAACAATTATTTTTAATTTTTTTCATTGTACAGTATTGAATATTTTTTAATAATTCAATATTTGAATTATAATAATTTTTTAATTGAATATTAAATGATATTTTACAATGAATATAACAAAACATGTTATCAATTGGGTATAAACTTTTGAAAATCGAAGCCAAGTTTTTCGCAATAAAGAATTCCCCAGTGATGAAAAGGTTCAACGACCGGACAGACATCCCCACAGGTGTTCGCGCTCTATCGGCCCGGGGACGAACTAAAGACGCGAACCAAAAACTTGTACTCGAAAAAGTTTCTCCGGCGCGTTTGTAAATTTTGTGCCCTGTCAACTGAGGCAACGGTCAGCTGTCTCTTGCAAATTTATGTAGGTCGTCTTGACGAACGGCGCAGCAAGAATATTCAGCCAACGACCGGTTAGCAGACTCTCCTTACAACTCTTTCTCACTCGCACTCCTCATTCTCACTCTCTCTCACTCACCTTAACTCTTGCTCTGCAATGGTAATGATGGACTTTGTTGGCGGTGTGAGAGAGAAATGGGCAGAGAGAGAGAGAGAGAGAGCAAGATTTATTAGCAATTCAAATCTTCACTTTCACACACATACACACATGGCCCAACGTTTAAAAAATAACTAAAACACCGCATGGTTTCACGTGCAAAATACTGGTCTGATCGAAAAGCGTTCCAACTTTAGTGGATTAGCCGAGGGCAGTTTCGGGGAGCGAAACACAGCATGGTTTCTGACTAAATAGTTTTGATATTGTATTGAATTTCAAGATCGTATTTCATTATCCTTGTTCTATAAGGCTAGGCGTACACCGGTTAGTCAAGAGTCAAGACAAAACAAGAAAAGACTAGTCACGTTTAGTCACAGTTATTCACATAGTTCCTTATGAAGCAGCACACACCGATGTAATGACTAATCGGTGTGTGTTGCTTCATAAGCAACTATGTGAAGTACTATGACTAAACGTGACTAATCTCGTCTTGTCTTGTCTTGACTAACCGGTGTACGCCTAGCCTAATGGTTTTGTTATGCCTTCTCATGGGCAAAACTTCGCCCACTAGACTTTTATGATTTTTTGAGTGGAAAATTGAAGTTGATTATCTATCTATCAATACAATTAGCAAGGACCGCGAAAGATTCAAAAAAGGTAATAATGAAATTTTAACTTGCCATCTGTGACAAATTCACAAAGTTTATTGTGTTCTGACATTAATTTTCTTCGGGGGTGAGTTAAGTACTGTATTTAGTTAAGTAATCAAAGTTATGGGCGACTGATTGAATTATTAAAAATTACTTTACCTTCTCTATCAATAATGACAATATTACCATCAATAATAATATATTTTTTAAGATCATAATATTGTGATGTAATGGAAATAGTTGTTCTGCAATGTTCTATACAATTCTTCATCATTCGAAGATACCTGCTGATGAGTTATCCACGTCAATATTGATTTCCAAACACTTTTACTACTTTTGTCATTGATCTAATGCCTGGCAATTTGATCTGCAAAGTGACTGATGACTCATCATGTCACACCAATAGCCTGCCTGATCTCATTCAAAGCATACATCACACTTTCACTAGAAGTTCATTGCTGCGAGAGAGTTTACCGCTTTCTTACCTATCTAACATTTCGTTCCACTACTGAAAATGATTCTTGTTTTACAGTAAAAACTCTAGATGTAATCTGTTATTCAAGCTTCTGGCATTATTTTTAGCAAATAAGATGTAATAGATAATGTACGACAAAAAGTCATCAGAATGAATTTGAATTGTATTAATCGTATTAAAAATTTGTAAAGAGACCTCTCCTAATGTATAAATAGATTTCTCACCACAAGAAAATGTCACTACATTTGATTTCTAGGACCGTTTTTCAACATATTGCGTTTAGAATTTAATGGATGTTTCTCATACATTAAATTCTATTTTGAGAGACTGATTTTGGTTCTTCGATAATATGTCGATTGCATTTAATTCAAATTGTATCAGATTAATTCGCATTGCAAATTCAATGCAAACTGCATTACATTCAATCAATCAATTTATTTCATGAAACAATATACATACATAGGAAATAAATAAATAAAATCGATTGTATTGTTTCCTTATACAATAATACAAATAGAAATTCACTAAACGAAAACTACTATCACAACAGTTGATCAGAGTTCTCAGGTAGATGAGAATTAAATTGAGAATAACATAGATAAAATTATTCATAAGTACTGTCTGTAAATGTTTATAGACTAAAGAAGATTGCTCTCGAGAATTTTCTAATTGAATTTAAACTCAAACTACTATAATAGGGCTCACTATCTAGAAAGATACGATTCATTTATTTAAACGTATTTTGTATGTACGATTTGGTATTGTCTAATTATGTGAATTCAACTATTTCAGGCGTTGAAAGGGGAAATTTCCTTAACAATATACGTAATCACAAGATTCTTCCCCTAGTTAATTAATGCAGAATGGAAAATCATTCTTCAATCAATCAGTCTCCGATAATTATTTAATCTAAAGATCCATAGTACTCTAGGAATGTTGTAAACATGAGTTTGCCATATTTGAGTTATCTACCTAATGATAAAATAATTGCTACCAATTGTTCTACCGTATTTAGCCTACTATTTTCAAGCTGTGATTTTAGTACATACTACTGTATTACGCTCTTACTTTTGGGGAAATACGTTGCCTTCTCTGCGTTGTCAAGGATCATTGTAAGGTCTCTTTACTTGAAGCTTAATTTTAATTGTGATTATGCAAGATTCACGTACCGTAAATCTCTTTGTTGAAGAAGTGGATTTATTAGTTGGGAATTGACGACGATGTAGCCTACTATTTTTATAGGTCTTTGATTACGGAGCTAAGGCTAATATTGTTTTTCCTTCTGAAACTGAGTTCTTGTTACATATCGTTATTGCTTTGCTTACTGCTTACAACCAATATTAATATTGCAATGAAGCTGAACGTATTTGTATTAGAATAAAAGGACGTAGATAGATTACGGTTTAGTGATGTCACAGAGAAGAGAGTACTGTCCGATGCTAAGCTCCGTGTCCCTGGAAGGAATGTACTAAACCATCGAAAACCGGTTTTTACAACTGTCTCTCCGCTTCGGCCGACAGGGACACGGAGCTTAGCATCGGACAGTATTCTCTCTACTCTCTAGCTAGAATATTATAAGAATGTACTCTCTACTCTGTGGTGATGGCAATGGTAATCAACGGTGCTGATCTCTCCACCGATAAAAAGCCATACGATTAAAAAAAAACGGTGCTGAGTATAGTTGGAGTTCAAATACCGTTTCTTGTGACAATATAATATTCTTTTCGATAAAAAAATAAAAATAATAAACAGGGAGAGGAGTGCATTATTTTTATGATTTATAAATTTCTAATTTGAGACACTCGGATACTTTCAAATTGATATTCAATGAAGAATGTCTTATGAATCAGTAACCTTTATTTTTTGCTGAAGAGGCCATCAAAGTAGGTTCTTCTGGAGAATTTATTAACAATTTCATTGAATGTTGAGTGTTATTGCTTTTTATAACAAAAAGATTCCTCATAGCTTCATGATTTGAGAGTTTCAACAAGAATAGCCTGCACAAAGACCTAGGGTGGATTGTTGAATTGGATGAGTAAGAAAGTGAGAATACTCACAAAGGAGATCAGGTCTAATGTTGCTACAAATCTCACCATGCAAAAATGCAATGTCCGTGAAATTACAAAACAGGCTGTATACTTGAATGTACTCAGACAATATAAGTTATTTTTGCACTGGTGAACAGATAAGATCGAAGACTCCTCCAGCGAAACTGAAGAAGAGATATTCAGTTGAAGGTTTTTCTGTAGTAAGATTTATCGGCGCAGAACATAGCCAGTGAATAGTTAGTTATATTTCAACAAAATTAGTTTAGAAACGAGTAGCAAAGCTTTGATAAGCATGTAGAAGGAAGCATTTACTGATTTAAGGAATCATAATCCTTCAAATTCCGGGCTGAATATTATTGAATATTGAATACTTTTTCTGAATATTTAGTTATTGTATCCGAAAAGCATAATACTGTAATTTAATTTTTATTCAATTTTCTCAATATGGGTCATAGGCAAACACAAATCTTATGACCTCCTACAAAAAAATAGTTGGATAAATTATTAAGGTACTCAGCAAGTACAACAACCTCAAAAATTATAAATTGGATATTAAACGCTGTTACAAACATTTTGTAATAATAATCCTAATTTGATTTTCCAAGCAACAATTACTCCTATGATGCATTACGGTAGCTAATGTAGCCTCAATACCTGTTCTTTTATGAGACTTATCGATAGCACTCCTCTCTTTGTTTCATAGACAGTAATGTTTTATGATCAATAAATACATGTTTGCCTGCTCATCTGTCATCGAAACAGTCTCTCTACTGTATTACAAAGCAACGACTGCTCGTGATCCTAAAGTGTATAGTGTAGACTAGAATCGAACAGAATCTATATTGAGCTTTTTCAAATTAATACGGGATTTGCATTTTATCAAGTTTTTTATTTGAGATTCTTTGTATGATGTCATACATTTAGGAATATATGAAGACGAATATAGTCGAGTGAAAATACATAGCTCATGGAAGATACCCCATAAATAAGAATGATCGTGCCTTATGTTTTGTTGTTCAATCTGATTGAGTTTATTATACAAATGACCAAATACAAGTCTAAAAATGTTATCCTACCCAACAGTCATATAGGTCGGTACAGAGAATGTGCGAATCACAAAGTGGCCATTGACAGTGTGAAGGTTCCATAGCGATATAGGTGTGTGGCGCCATTTCTTCCCGCCACCGCCTTTTGTCAATTTTTTTAAATTCTGATATGGGCTTCTAATTCAGGCATACTTTGTCAAACTCCCTTAAAGAAAAATGACATTAAAAATCATTTTTCGACGTAAAAAATAGTCTTGGTATATAAACCAAGTAAAAGTTGGCAAAATTAAGAGGGATTTGACCGAGCTAACCAATCAAATGTGTGACATTCAATGGCCACACTGTGATTATACAGTCTCTGTAGGTCAAGTTATTCCTCATATACAGTACCATAGAATAATTTAGTTTATCTATGAGAAAGAGACATTTACAAACGAAGGTGATTCAGACGCAAGTTGGAAACTTTTACCGAAGTTGTATTCATTTTGAGGTCAAGCAACAGAAGAAGAGTTCTTTCGTAAGTTGGTTGAGTTTCTGTCAGGTTTCTTGAACAACAGTCGTAAACTTAATAGTTACCATAAATTCATGCCACTAGCTGGTCGGCTTTGCTAATTTCATTTCGCTATTATTTCAGAGAGTGAGCTAGATAAAAAGTAGTGTAGTATTTTCCAAAGGCTTTGTTCAGGATTGTTCTGAGCCGTAATGAAAAACAGCCACACTGACACGTTCAAGCCATAACGAAGATAACAAGATTTACAATATTTTCAGTAATATTAGTTCGGTTACGAACAGTGTGCTCAATAGACGCAAAGTACAGAAATTGAGAGTTGATCATGAAAACTGATTACACGCTCAATTTAAAGATGTTTAGTTCCATTTGAACATTTCTATCATGTCTTAAAATACCTGATGACTACAAATGCTTATTATTGAGAAATTTAAATATGTTGCTCAATGATGCTTGTCAATGGAAGAAGCTCTACTAGTTTAGTAATGAAAGATGGTCTAGTAGTTTAGTTTTTTTATCGTATGGCTTCTATTGGTGGGGAGACCCTTACGAGTAGGTTCCACTATAGTTAGTACTATAGTATAGTTAATTACTAGTAGTTTAGTAATTACCATATTTCTAGTTTAGATACGGTTATAATAAGATATTTGAGTATTTAGTTAGCATTTTTAGTTATACTTCAACTAGAATTTGGTGGAATAATACGCTACATATATGAAACGAAAACGTATTCTATTTATGACCAATATTATTATATAATTCATAGAACATAGGAACTAACATAGTTTGTAATTCTTCTATCATAGAAAAAAGAGATTTGAAGTCTGTAATATATCTAGTTCATTTTGATTGATTGATAGATAGATAAATGACTTTATTTTTCACGTTTCACTTTACAAAAGTGCTGTGGGCGAAGTTGAGGCATATAAGCTCCCTCTCATTTTGTCAAGACACCTGGAATCTGGAGCCTAAGACTAGGCGTATACCGGTTAGTCAAGACAAGACAAGACGATATAAGTCACGTTTAGTCACAGTACTTCACATAGTTGCTTATGAAGCAACACACACCGATTAGTCTTTGCATCGGTGTGTGCTGCTTCGTAAGCAACTATGTGAATCTGTGACTAAACGTGACTTATCTCATCTTGTCTTGTCTTGACTAACCGGTGTACGCCTAGCCTTAAATTTCATAAGTTTGAATTGGAGCTCCATGAATTTCAGAAGTCTCGTAAAACATGAAACGGTGATCACACACTGATAAGTTTATGGCATAGCTTATCACAACTTTATACAATGATGATAGAGCACATGAATACGCATCTACTATGACACAGCAAAGTTCATATTAGTTATTGTATAGTGTATTATAGTCAAATGCAGTACTTAGAACATTGAAAAAAGTGTACTGAGTTGATGCTTTGTCAATCGAGGTGCAATTGCAAAATGAGCCAGCTATCTTTGATGAGTATTTTCAATGAATGTACAAAGTCAACTTTGATGTATGTAGTGATTAATGGCCCAGCTACTTTAAGAGATAGGTGATAAAATACTGCTATCAACACAAGATGGGAGTAGTTCGCGATTTATGGCTTTTTTCTTGTACGGGAGTTTTAAACTCAGAACCAAACAATTATTATTAGATGTGATTCTATGAACGACTAGCATAAATCGGTTACAAAAAACACGATGATCAATAGCTTTTACATCAATTTGTATAGAGATGGGATGTATAGATATAGTATATAGATATAGGATGGAGATTGATAAAAATATTGTTAGAATGACTATCGTAGCTCTGCTTGGGAAGGGCTCTCATGTAATCCTTGATGAAGTAGAATTTATTTTTTATAATATTGTAATCTGAAGCTTATTTGAGAAGTTTCTAAGTTAACTAAAGAGTTTTCATTCATTGAGGAATTGGGAATTATCAAGCTAGAAAAATGAAGCTAAAATAAAATGACTAAGCTGGATGATAAAGCTACGGAAACATGGAATTTTGCCCACTTGTTCAAGTAATTTTATTCGTAATTTTCAATAATCAAATTCATTATTTGTTCCAAATCAACCCGAGTATCTGGATTTTTTTTAATTCTTCAGAGGTAGGTTGCGAGTAATTTGTTAGTAACGAGTCGCCATTCAATGGGGAATTTCAATGACACCGTCCTGTTAAAGAAGCTATGGGAAAAACATGCGTGGATAGGGTTGTTATGTTGTAGTAATTAATTTTTTTTTGGCGATTAACCTCATTTTCCTCAAATCTAATCTGGTTAATGTCTCACTAATTGGAGACCATTGAAGACCTCATCTGATTTTGACGAGAGCCTGGACTTCAAAATTGAGATGAAACTCTTCTCGATGTTTATATTTTTATCATTATTAACAATATAAATTTTATTCTCGCCCTTAATCTATCAAGCATTGATCTTATTCATTAACATTAATTTAAAATTGAAAAAATTTGAAATAATTACCAGAAACAGTGGAGAGCCGCCTGAGAACGGTGTTATTGTTGAAACTCGAAGACATTTTGAATTTTTGAACTTCAGTCTTTTCGATAAGAAACTAACTTCGATCAATTCTGTTTCAAACCACCTCAAATTTCATTCTTTTTGAATCTGTACAATATTCAAACCTGAGTTCTTTTCACCAAGATATTTCAACTAGAAATTAATCAACACAATTATCATTTATTTTTGCTAGTGTTTATCAGGACTGAACTTGTTTCTGTCTGGATAATAGGTGAGTATTCCATGCATGTAATGTCTCAAGGAGCTTGAGGTGATTCAGACACGTTCTCTTAACAAACGACCAGTCTCAGAAAGAATGATAATATTTACGTACGAAAACACGTAACAACAATAATAGTGTAGTGGAGTTCAAGATCAGTTTGAAATCATTCAAGAAACAACCGAGATTATTAGTTTGAATGTTTTCAGAATTGGAAATGGTTTTGACTGACAACGGTGGACTTCAGGATTTTATTATCTTACAAACTGTTCAACACGTGAAATCGAAGAAACTTAACTGAGTCTATTATGTGTAAAAACTTATCTGAGGTTGTGAAACTTGTCTGTGTGATGATAACTTAGTAGCTGGAAACTTGGTTCAAATACGGTACTTCCAAACAATGTTAAGATGCTAGGAATATTTCCACATGCATAAGCCAAATTTATGGTATTGAACTGGAAGAGATGAACTTGAAATTGAAACTTTTTATCCTAGTTTACTCTGAGAAAACTCTTTGAAACAATCCTGCATTGAATTCGATAAGCACTAATAGAAGATTGATAGCGATGAAACCGTATGCAAATTGAACTCGTCAGTAATCACTTAGCAGTCCTAATTGACGGCTCTCGATCACGGATCGATATTGAAGTCGGAAGCAGCGTCGCGATGTACTGAACCGACGGCGAACGTGTGGCGTAATACGAGTGTCACTAATCAGCTGTTGAGAGTGCAGAAGGCTGCCGCTGCATCAGTGAGGTGACAGGTACTGAACGATCGCAGATCTGCCGCCGCTGTAGACATCTGCGAGGTCGGAGGTCGGGGGGAGTTACTAACGAAGCAGCTAGCTGCTTAAAACACCTCCTAACGACGAACTAATTTCAAGATATTGTTTCCACTTTCCCACAAGCCGAGTGCGAATGGCACGGCCGTTTTTTTACATCCTCCCAACCCAACACGTATTTATCCTCGAGCCACACACAACAAAGCCGTTCGAATTCAAATAACTTATATAATAGAATTTGAAATTTAAAAGAACCTCTCAACTCAACACCGTGAAGGCCAGGCCAAATCGGCAAACACATCCAGACGCGATCTTCAGAATAAATATAAATAATTACGCAAGTGTAGCTTAAATAGCTCAACTTAATTATGTCGAGTTGTATAAGTGTCAGGTGGGTTTTCGAAATAAGTGGGGGAATCGAACCTCCGTGGGGGATCACGATATCAGTTGTTGTTTCCAGGAGTTGTTCTGCCAGTGATAATAAAACGGAAAGATTGACCTCCTTCTTAATCAATGCAATGCTGCAACTTCCCACCTGACTTATTAGCCAATCAAGCACAAAAAATCAACGGAGAATTGCAAATACTGTCACCTAAGTATGGTGTTCTTGCATAGATAAAGATAATGTTTTCAAATTGAGTAAATGAATAATAATTCTCGGTGAATATTGAAACTCTAGCTGACTTATATGGTGATGTACAGAGGAGGACCACTCTCCTCTCAAGAGCCTCCTAGGTTCGAAGGTAATAAATGCATAAGAAATCTTATACAGTAAGACTTCTTATCAGTTAAGAGCTAATATTGATCAAGTGAGCAATGGAACTATGAGGAGGATCTATGTACTAGGAAAATGCTACAGTAGTGAAAAACAATCTATTATAATGTTTTGGTGATTCACTAATTCTTCAAGTTCGTCTAGTGTCTCAATTCATAGATGACAGATTAAAGATGGATTACTATTTGGGAAGCTGAATTAAGCCTGATAAGTTTTCCCGAATGGAAGAGCTTAGAAATTATTAGTTATTGGCTAAATATGAGATAGAAATTAATGGAATTATAAGAAGAAACTAGGTAGAAAATGATGTGAAGTAATTTAACAAGATCTCCAGCTTTCTGCATGATTCTGCTATAGTGTGACAACTTTATCGAACGTTTAAACATTCTGTTGCATTTTTAATGACCTAGTTGCCAAGCTCTGTTTAATGGTAACGGCTTCTAGAAACGAATAGACCACATGAGAAACGTGTTCGGCACCCATGAGTTTTGAACAATGATGGCTAAAAACATCGATGTTTAATCATCGATCTTTCGAGAGTTATGTTTCTGAATATCTACGTTTCAAGCAAAAACATTGATGATCTATTCATTGGTTATCAATAAGCTATGTTAATGATAGGGACTTTGAGACCAATAGATCGATGTATTAAGTGGAAATTATCTATGTATGATTTTGATATTGATAATTATTTGGTGTCTGTGTTTTTCCTATCGATATTTACTGTTCGATACATAGATATTAGAGAAATATTTTACCATAAAATTTACCATATTACAGTGTTTTCTTGAATTAGGTTGGTACAGTATATCTGTTTTTACCATCACTAGTTTTGAGTGCAGTGCCGTGAATTCAAAATCGCCATGCTATAATTCAACATAGATTACGTCAAGGCCAAGCGTCGCAGATTAACGTGCCTTGTCATCATCGTGAGTCTCTGCTCCTCTCAGAGAGAACAGAATTATTATAATCTTTGTCTCCTCTTCTCCGAAGAGTAACACACATCAAGCATTGTTTTCAATTTGCTGCGGTTCATTATAGGGAGTATTTCCAGCGATTCGGCAGGAAAAACTCAAGTGCAAAGCACAAAAACCCACTACGTGGGAATATGAGAGTAATTTGGGGAAGAAACTTGCAAAAACAGCAACAGATTTTGAGTTACCGCGGTTCTACTAGAAGAAATGTTGTCATTGCATAGTGGTGTAGAAAGAAGGGGATTAATTTTGTTTTTATAATGATAGTGATGAATAGAGTAGTACGTGAGTGGTAGAAGTTGATATAAAACCAGCCCGCATATGTCAATGTGACATGGGATAATTTGTTTGCAATTAATCGCTATCAAACATTCAATATAAACCAAATAAATAACCAGATATAAACCAACTAATTCAAATATGAACAGAAATAACGGTCTCAAAATCAATTAACCAAATATATTGAACCAAAAATATAAACCAATTACAGTAACATAAATTGATGAACTAGTATTAATGGATATGGATAGGAATATGATTGAAACTGAATTCCACCGAGCTCTTAGATCTGAAATCTTAAATCTCTAGATCTATGATCTAAGAGCTATGTTGCATGTTTTCAATGATTGAAATTGTCAATATTGGAAAAATCTAAGGTGAAAATGTATTCATTTGAAGTGACAAAATATAAAATATTAACATTTTTGAATTGAAAGTATCCCATTCATTAAGATTTTCTTAGAATAGAAAATTCAGTTCAAAACTTATTGAAGAAATAAAACCTCATTTTACCTATGCTCATGTCGCTCTACTGCCTTCATTATTCAGGATTACTAATAGATATTTTGGGTATTGAAGAGAGGTGTTGAAATAATTATCTTTCAAATAATTATTCTGTGAAAAGCAAAATTTAGCAACAAATTCACCGGTTTCAAAACTTATATAGAATACTCACGTACAACGTTGAGCTCAAGAATATAATGTCCATTGAGGGAGGACCTTAGAACTCACCTGAAATAGAAGGAAAGACGAAATTTAAAAAAAAGGAAATTCAAATTTGACTAAAGCTCAAAGTAGTTACACCTTTAAACGCTAGATCGAGCTGAGAGTTGCACGATGATACAGAAAGATACAGTATGATAATATGATACGGAAAGATGAGACTGAAAGATACAGAAAGATGAAAGGGAGGAAGGAGGACGAGGAAGCAATGGAGGAAGAAGATGATGAAGAGAAGGAGAAGAAGAAAACTGGTTGAATTGACGGCATATAAATCACTGCAGACAAAAACGCTCCGCTCAACATTTGCAATAGCTGCATGTATTGCATTCCTAGTTTTCATAGTTCTCTACCGCTCATTGAACCAAATAGGCTATTGAGTTTTTATCAGAATGGTGCAATGGAATGTTTGTTATTATGGAATGTATAATAGCAAGTATAGATGTAAATAAGACCATTATATTTAAAATTCAGAGATACCGGTTTATGTTGTTACACAATTATAAATTTAAAAAAAAATTAATAAATAAATGGAGTTAATCTGGATTTGAAATACAGAATAATCATGAATAATTGCGAATATAAACAACCAAAAATGACAATTTAATGTACAGAACTTCACAAACGAAATTAATCGTGATTGAATTTGACTTCAAGGAGAAGAAGGCAATTTGATAACATTTTGCCTACTATCATTGAATATATACACTATAGTATATATATTCAATGTTTCTATTCACCATCAATGAGGTGACTCCTTTCTAGACAAACGAAACATCAGAACAATATCTGTTCCCAAGCTGATTATCACCCATGACGGTGGCCGTGTGTCTGTTTGGCTTTTTCCCCTGATTTATCATTATCTGCAATAATTGTTGTCATGAGTATCCTAATTTCGATTAATCCGGCTTCAAGCTGGCTGCCGAATGGTGACTCCCGACATCTAATTCATGTTATCTGCATTTTGTTGCGTGTTAACTTTGAAATTAACCCATTTGTTGAACACTAATTGAAAGTTGCAGGAAGGTCAAAGCATGAACGAGTGTATTTTAATGCGCACTAAAATGTCCGTTACATGGTTATTCTTGCTAATAAATAGCTTATTGTTATTTGGTCTGTATGGGAATATGGGTAAATAAACAGTTAAAATTGTAATTGTAATTTTCCAACGTTTTCTAATTGTGATTATTATTATTTTGATAGTGAATGGGAGTTATAACTTTATAACAGCAAAACGCATTTGAATGAATCAATATGGTTCATTTCCAATCATCAAGACTCAAGTAATAGTAATAGTAACTAATTAAATTCATTCCCCACTAAACCACAGAGAATAGAGCTAGTTCTCCTTCTATACTCTTTCCACTCAACTAATGACTGCAAGAGAGTAACAAATAAAATATAGTAACATGAATAAAACTTTACAGATTGTGATGCATTGATAAATTTAATACGAACTCTACATACAAGTTAACATAGCGTGAATTGTTTTTATTTTGTATCAAAGACCTAATAAAGATTCTCAATAAAGTTAATATTGATATGAAGTGATGGGAGAAATCGACTCATCCTACTGGACAATAGAAAAATCGTGAATAAGACCACCACATGAATAAATAAACCACGTGAACAATGGCAATCACATAATACATTCTCAATCTTACGTGAAAAACTCCTCATTCAAGATTTTTGAAGGGTTAAATATGAAAGAGGCAATGAATAGACTACAATATTACATGAAGCAGAATTCGAAGATTGTCCAAGAATAAGGATAAACATATTAATTTATCCTCGGTATAGAAAGCCTTATGTAAGGGATTACATTATTATACTTGCTGTAAATCGAGCAATTTATTACTATTAAAAATTCTCAAGCATTAAAGTTGAAGTTGAAAATCAAAAGCGATTTGTTCATATCATATAAACAAATATAGGGATCGATTCCAAGTGATAATAATTTCTCAGTAATTACCACATAAAATCAAGGCACAGTTCTGTAGTTTTTCAACACTCACCTTGAACAGTTGATATAATATTTTGAGAACAATCCTCAGTGTGATATTCTCAGCAAATTCACCTATTCACACAACACTACCGGAGCTCAATGCTTCTCAAAAGAGCTAGATTGCAATAAAGTATTTTCACCGAATGTAACGTTCACAAATCACTTGTTTGAAGGCTGCGATTGACGGATTACTAAAAACGTATCACTAGCGCAAACTTGGAGCAATTAAGACAATGGGATCACGTACACTGAATGCACACGAATAATTAGAATGCCGGGAGCTGTCCCAAATCGGTATATAAATTTTGAATTAGGAAGTGGAGAATTCACTTGAGTTTTCAAGATTCAATGGAATTCCGTAGTAGGTTCTAATCACCTTTTCTGAAACTAACCACTTATTAATTGGTAGGGTATCACTCACTTGTTATACAAACATTTAACTGCGAATCAGTTATAATACGAGATCGAAAAAACTTTTGGAAACTTCTAATACTGTTTTAGGCTATTTTAAATACTAATATTTTCACACTACACTCGTGAATGTATAATCAGTCTGGTAACTACCCTACCGAATTCCTCTCAGTCGTCCGTCCGTCAAACCGAAGTTTATACGAACGGCAGCGCCTCGCCAACCAAACTGAGCCATCTCACTTCTTGTAGCTGACTTTTACTTGCTTGACTTTCTACAACAATAGACGACAGGCCAGCTATTGGACAAGGATTACAGTTAGTTTCCATTCACAGGCTGCCAAACTGAAGACAACATTCGGGGTAGAATAGTTTTGTACGTCATAGTGCTTTGAATGTCCTCAATGACGTAGGTTGTTAGTCTGCAGACTAGCAAAAAGGGTCGTCCTCTAGCCATAGAAATATAATGTATTATATAGTATAATATTAATTATAGTACTACGCCTCTGGCTCCACCTGATTTTGTGACGTATTGCTATTGCTATTTGCGTACCTTAGTGAAAATCAAAGGGACAAGATAGGTTTGGAAAATGTTTAGAATTGAATGTTTTTGACGTCAGTTTAGCTAGGTCATAGCTTTAGCTATGTTTAGCTTTAGATCATCAACGGTTGAGCTCGTCATCAATAAAATTAATGCTAACATTTTGATAACTGGAGAAAATCAACTGTCTATTCACGATACAGAAAGGTTTGAGGAAATCTATTTCAAAAACGGGGACTGTTTTAAGAGAAGTTGAATAAATTTAACTGCCGCGGTGAGATGATGTCGTTTTAAAGAGCTTAATAGAGAGCATTCATAATTAATTATAATTAAACCAGAAGTTCAATTACGATAAGGATTGGAGAAAAATAAGATAGTATAATCGAGGGAACATCAAAATATTAGTCAGTTGAGCACAGCATTGAGACAAATCCATAAAAAAATATTATTCTCATCTTTTTTACTTAATAATGCAAATCTCAATACAATTACTGCATAATGAAGTGTAACGGTGGTCGGTAGTAATCAAATCAAATTATCATTATGATGGAAGAGGAGAAGGAAAATATGAAGGAAGAGGAGGAGGAGGAGGAGGAGGAAGAGGAGGAGGAGGAGGAGGAGGAGGAGGTGGAGGAGGAGGTGAAGGAGAAGGAAGAAGATTAACAGTTCTTACAAAAATAGTAATATATTGAGTGTTATTCATTGATCAAATAAATTATATTTAGGTGTATGATAATAATATTCATGATTTAGCTTCAGCTTTTGGAACGTGCAAAGGTCGGTCATTGACCTCACACTCTTCCTTCCACTGAAATTCCAAGATATCAATATACATAGATTGAGCTGTAATTTAATTAATTATCTTGTACTTATTACAATAAGACTATGCAGTCTATTATTCGATAGCCTGTATGTGTAGCCCAAATTAGACTAAAAATTTGTCTTTCGGAGGAGACGTTAAGCCGTCGGTCCCGACTGCCTAAAAAGTAGTCGTCATATCTCATCATCACCCCTCTCATTACCCACGCACAAGCCTCGAGCTCATGTGGGCATCATCCTCAGAAAAAAAAAAAAATACACTGTTCACTGTAAACTGTTCAAAAGAATAATAGGTAATATGTACCTGCAGTATTTGGACAATTTGATTTGAATAGTGCCTCGAAATACTGCAAAAATGGAGTTGAATGCGTATCGAATGTCAAAATTTGTTTTGAATAAATAATTCACATGTTATTGACCATGATACAGTTTGTTACTTGAACTATTATATGAATGTCAAAGGCAAATTCAGAAATTATGAATCGTGGAATATCTGGTACCTTGGTGATGAACTGATGTTAGATTTGACTTTAATTTTTGTTGCTTAAATATAAAAAATTCATGTCCAATGGATAAAGAACTAAATAAGAGATTCACGGTGGGAGGAGAGAACTCTTATCTATTCTTAATAATATTGTAAAACACAAAACATCAACACCAAATCTACTTTAAAACTTCGAATCCAATTGTAAAACTCAAACACCTCACCATACATTCCCTATGTCCACACTTGGACGATTTTTGTGTGATACACAGCATGCTAATGCTTAAGCATAAGCATATGCACTTTGCAGCATGCTGTATATAGCATCATAGACAAATTAACTATAGTAGCTAATATGATAGCTAACTATAGTTAGTATAATAGCGCACAAAAATCGACCAAGTGTGGACATAGCTATTCACTCTCATTTGCACGTTTCAGAAAATCTCAATCAGGCAGCTAGAAGTTGTGAAACAGATTTTTTTCATAAACTCCAAGTGAAGTATTTTAATTACTTCTCTTAAATGTTTGAACGTTTATATCTGAAGCGTTTTAGTATTCTGAGCAGGAAGAACGAGGTGGTGTTTCAACAGAGATCGCGCATTGCAATCCAGGACACTTTTTTCGAACCGAGAGCGGTGAACTTTCTTTGCCGTCAAAGCAGCTTCCTTCCGCTCTGGCGAGCTCTTATGACACGGACAAGTCGAATAAATTTGCATCATTTTTAAAGGGGTTTTACACTTCCATGTTTAATGAACACATTGGAGTAATGGCGGTAATGGAGCGAGTGGAGCAGTCGCAAGGCTCTGAGATGCGTACAATTTTTGAGAGGAAATTTAATTTTAATTAGAACAAATGGATTTATATAAAGTTAATCTAATAAACTTAAACTTATTAATAATTTTAATTTTTGATATCATACATTGTTTAGTGGCGAAGCGTGGTATACTTATTTTCCTATAGGAAATATACCCGGCGACGTCATGTAAGGATCTAGGAGTCTATTTCATGAATGATTTAAGATTCAATTCTCATATTGAACATATTCTGAGTGTCTCTAACAAACTGTTAGGCTTTGTAATTAGAACATGTAGAAATTTCAATGATCTGGATACTATTACCTATCTTTATAAGTCCTTGGTGAGAAGTAGATTGGAGTATGCCTCAATAATTTGGGATCCTTATCACACTGAATATTCTGATTCTCTTGAAAAAGTTCAAAATAAATTTCTACGTTACTTGTATTTCAAAAGTTTGGTTACTATCCCTGTTTTGCTTACCCGACTTCTCAACTCAGGAAAATGTTCAAAATTCCTACTCTAAAATCCAGACGTAATTTTCAGTCTCTCATTCATTTATATAAAGTGATAAACGGTAATATACGGCATGCTTTTCACCTTGAAAGACTGGGATTTTATGTACCGACCGTATCGCGTGGAAGATATTTTTCGTTTTTATCCCCAGATCTCGAACTGTACAAGATTTCAACTCTCCCATCAATCGCTCTATGAGACTCTTCAACACGGTATCACGTAATATTGATATTTTCAATCCTCTTTAAATGCATTTATAAAATCTTGTGAATTGCTATTAAAATATTAGGATTTCCCTGTTCTTTTGAATTGATTCATTCTTTCTCCTTCTCTTATTTTTTTCACTTCCATTACTTTTTATTTCACTTTTCTTTTTCTTTTACAATAGTTTTCTTCCTTACTTTACTATTTACTTACTTTATTGTTACTAACTTATTTTATTATTTAATTTATTGATAACCTATTAACCTACTTTATTATTTCATTAAAGGAATGTCAAGTGAACTTTGTTTATTTCTGTACTATATTTATATTGAGATTTATATGCTATACGAATTTTTTGATTTTTCTGTATTTAAACAATATTTATTTAATTGTAATTGTATTCATGTAATCGTGGAGAGCGGTTCTGGGCAAAATGCCCGTCGCATCCACTTGCTGTAATGCTTTTTTTCCAATAATGCTTTTTTTTCCAATAAATTGAAATTGAAATTTCCAATAAATTGAAATGACCAAATAAGTATACCACGCTTCGCCCCGGACATTGTTCTCTACTAAATTACTTACTATTTTTATTATAATTACTTATTATATATATTATTATTATATTTATACTTATATATGATACTTACTATATTTATCTTGAAATGGCATAATTATGAAATCGGGTTTTTTCAGTCGTATTTTTGGGTCGTATTCAATAATTATTATTCTTCCTTCTCCTTCTCCTCTTCCTCCATATTTTCCTTCTCCTCCTCCATCATAATGATAATTTGATTTGATTTCATCTACCGTTACACTTGATCGTGCAGTAATTGAATTGAAATTTGCATTATAAAGTAAAAAAGATGAGAATAATTTTTTTGTTGATGAGTCTCAATGCTGTGCTCAACAACTAATATTTTGATGTTCCCTCGATTATACTATCTTATTTTTCTCCATTCGTTATCGTAATTGAAGATCTGGCTTATGAAGAATAACTTATGAATTGCTCTCTATTGAGCTCTATAAAACGATATCATCTCACCACGGCAGTTAAATTAATTGAAATAAATGACTATGAAATTGAAATTATTTTCCTAGAGTTTCCGGCCCTCTTTTCCACTAAACCCTCTGTTACAATTCAATATAATACTGTACAATCTGAATTGTATTCATATTGAACAGTTACTATTGTAGAATTGTATACAATAGAATTTGAATTGAAATGCACATTGACAATGGATGTGCTTAGCAGCAGATACTATTCCGTGATTGGTGCAGATGCGTGATTCTGATTGGCTAAGATGTAATCAACTACATAAAATGTCGCGTACAGTACCTATCATAAAATCTTGCGAAAAGAATCTGAAGACCATCAGATTTAAATTTACATGTGCTATCCTCATTAACATATCAGTACGTCAACACAATGAATGGGAGATTAAGCCGCTGAGGAAACAAAATAATGGAATTAGAAAAAGTAGGAATTTAGAGACTGAAATAATGTTCCTTATTTAAAGTTAGCTTATTTGTCGACAAAATGGAAAGTCACAGAGTCTGATTCTGGCCAGAAGATGGCAGCAGCTGTAGGGTTGTCTTCTCGTTTGTAAGCCACACACCAGCAAGCTCCGCCTCCTCTTCCCTGATTGGTCGACAGCTTACAGCCTACAGCCGACAGCTTGAAGAGGGCACAACTCTGAATTCAGCCTACAGATGGCAGCAGCTGCTGGGTTGTTAAATAGTTTGTAAGCTACACACCAGCAAGCTCCGCCTCCTCTTCCCTGATTGGTCGACAGCTTACAGCCTACAGCCGACAGCTTGAAGAGTGCACAACTCTGAATTCAGCCTACAGATGGCAGCAGCTGCTGGGTTGTTAAATAGTTTGTAAGCTACACACCAGCAAGCTCCGCCCACTCCAATCTGGATTAGTCGATAGTCTGAAAAGTAGCCAACTCTGAATTTGACCAGTAGATGGCAGTAGCTACTGGGTGGATTTTGATTAGTGTACTGTACAATATGGTTAACAACAAATTTCCCCCATTTTAATTCAATATTTGTTCATAAATGGAGAATATGCTCTTGAAAATATTGCAAGTCAATCTTTCAATCGTAATCATAATTCAGACAAAAATTGTCTTATGATGATGTAGCCACAGATACGTTACGAAAACGTTAAAAGTAAAAATTTCGGATCCTAAAACAAAGGAGAGAATCAGGAACTCTCTATATACGTATATACTAGACTCTAGAACCTGATGTTTAAGATCATAATCTGTTTATCTGTGAATTATACTGTATTTAGGCTACTTGTGGACAGTTTAAATTTTATAATTGTACAATGAATATTATTTTGAACAAAATTATTGAGTCAATTTTTTCTGAAATCATTTTGTATTGTTGTTTTTTGGCTAAATAAATTGAAATAAACTATCATACAGGTTAGCTGTATTTGGGGGGAGAACCCCCAAACTAAAATTGAATTAATTTTAATTGAAATTGAAATTAAAATTTGATTTTTTTTTCAATTTGAAAAGAGATTATATTCCGCACATGGAATTGATTGCTCCGTGACTGATTGAAATGATAACCTATAGTCAATTGGTCACTGGAATTATGATAATAGTAGCTTAATTACTGGTAATGAGAAATTCTTAAAGGATGAACTATTGTACATGTTTTTTAATTCAATTTGTAGTTCTATCAAGGCTCATTTATTTTCATGTAGAGACACGTTGTGTAAAAGTCAGAAAACGTTTGAGCACTTATTAAAATTATCGTCAAAGGAATACAAGATATATTAAATTATTGTGGTTTATGGGGATTAATTATTGAAAACGCCATGAATTGAAATAGAAGTACTGTAACTAATGACCGGATCTCATACTTCTACACGTGAGATGTAATAACTAATAACATATCCAGTTCTTCTATTCTCAGTGAATTATCATGACAACAATCCAATATCAATAGAAATTAATTGCCTAAACATTGCCAGGAGTACCGCGTATTAGAAAGTACTTGGACTATATGAAAGAATAAATCAGCTCATAAAATATCTGAGTAGCCTTGCAATCTATAACTCTTTGTCTGAAACATGATACAGATTAGAATGTACCAATAACGTATTGCTTACAACACAGGCGATTTATTATTATTATTGGTCGTATAAATAAATTCCAGTTTCACTAACGCAAGCGTACGTCAATTAATTAATCTAGACTATGAATTAATAAGTGTATCATTCTTTCACTCGCTCTCACCCACTAAATCAATCGGGAGAGCGCTCTCACTTTATCTCTCTCTCTTATCTCTTTCTCTCTCTCACCCATTCTCTCACATCCTCTCTTACTCACACGCTCTCACTCTCTCTTTCTCTTATCAGCTGATACTGTTCATTTCAACTCCAGCGGCTCCAGGAGCGGTAGCTTCATTTGTTGCTACCCGAACAACTTTGATTTCCAGTTGTAACTGGATTAAACTGGATTACAATACATTACAGTACCTGTACCTGTATTTATCGACTATATTCATATAGTATGCATGTTATCATACATGTAACGGAGACCGCATACATTCCAGCCGCTGTTGTAAACAGGAAACCCTCGCGACGAGATTATTATTTACTTTTTATTCCTCGTTCACGTGTTGGATTATGTATTTATATCGTCGCACAGGTATAAAAGCCAGCGATGTATTTATTGTACATGACATCTGTTATGGGCGTTTCCTTGTTCATGAACCTGAGCTTGTCAGGCATTTATCGATAGAGCGTAATGATTTATTTAACTGAAGGTCAGCATTGCAGAAGTGATCAGCTGATCTGTGTAGAATACAAAGGATACCCACGTCACGAGATGTCTTCTTCTGAATGTCAACAAGTTTGTTTTTGGGAAAATTAAAATAGTTGTTCTATTGATGTCCAGTCGATTATCCAGCTAATCCAAATGACATTCAATTCCAATTTATTTGGCCAAAAGAACAACAATACAAAATGATCTACTCAAAAATTGTGTACAAAATAACATTTATTGTACAATTGAATTTGCCTGTTTCTTCTATCTTAATATTGTAATTTTGATGAAATAAATGAATGAATATGAATACAATAAATTCAATATAATAATAATTATTATAAAATTAAAGCTGTCCACAAGTAGCCTAAATATAACTTAATTCACAGAGAAACAAATTATGATCTTCAACATCATGTTCTAGCTAGAGTCTAGTATATACGGATATAGAGAGGTCCTGATTCTCTTCTTTGTTTTAGGATCTGAAATTTTTACTTTGAACGTTTTCGTAACGTATCTGTGGCTACATCATCACAAGACAATTTTTGTCTGAATTATGATTACGAATTGAAATATTGACTTGCAATATTTTCAAGAGCATATTCTCCATTTATGAACAAATATTGAATTAAAATAGGGGAAATTTGTTGTTAACCATATTTAATTGTACAGTACACTAGTTAACAGTACACACTACAATTAGTGAATTGTGAATTATACAGTACACTAATCAAAATCCACCCAGTAGCTACTGCCATCTACTGGTCAAATTCAGAGTTGGCTACTTTTCAGACTATCGACTCGGAGTTTGCTGGTGTGGCTTACAAACTAGTTAACAACCCAGCAGCTGCTGCCATTTGTAGGCTGAATTCATAGTTGTTTACTTTTCAAGCTGTCGACCAATCAGGAAAGAGGAGGCGGAGCTTGCTGGTGTGTGGCTTACAAACGAGAAAACAACCCAGCAGCTGCTGCCATCTGTAGGCTGAATTCAGAGTTGTGCACTTTTCAAACAGACGAAGAATCAGGAAAGAGGAGGCGGAGCTTGCTGGTGTGTAGCTCACAAACTAGTAAACAACCCTACAGCTGCTGCCATCTTCTGGCCAGAATCCGAATTTGTGACACTCCATTTTGTCGAACAATAAGCTAAGGAACTTTATTTCAGTCTCTAAATTCCAACTTTTTCTAATTCCATTATTTTGTTCTCTCAATCTTCCATTCATTGTGTTGACGTAATGTTATGTAAATGAGGATAGCTCATGTGAATTTCAATCTGATGGTCTTCAGATTCTTTTCGCAAGATTCTATGATACTGTATCCGACATTTTTATGTAGTTGATTTCATCTTAGCCAATCAGGATCACGCATCTGCACCAATCACGGAATAGTATCTCCTGCTAAGCACACCCATTGTCAATGTGCATTTCAATTCAAAGTCCAATTTTTCAGGAATTCAATCAAGAATTATACAGTACCTGATAATGAAACAAAAATGAACTGATATTTTTCAATTAAGGCCTGTATAATAAATTGAAATTCAATTAAATTAATTATATTATATTAAATGAAATTATACAGTACCTGTTAATCAAACAAATTTTCTTTTTTCAATTCAGGCCTATATAATAAATTGATATTCGATGAAATTAATATTATCTTGAAGTACATGAATTTCAAATACGAACAAATTTTTATTTCAAATTATGTTTTTCTCCAATTGTATTATCTTGAATTGTAACAGAGGGTTGTGTGGAAAAAAGGGCCGGCTGCGTCTTAACTCCGTCCTCTAGGAAAATAAAGGCAGTCATTTATTTCAATTCAACAGACAAGCAGAAAAGATAGTAGATATGTTGATCCACTTCAAATTGCGAAGTTAACAGTTCACATTGCATTCAAGTTGAAAAAGTAAACAAACCAACCAATCTTCTTGTATAGCTATAGATAAACACTATTATTTATCAATTTATCTGAATTATCAATTCAAGTAACTTGAAAATTTTTAACTGTTGAAAATTGCATTCAATTCAAGTTAAAAAAAAGTAAACAAACCAACCAATCCTCTTGTATAGCTATAGATAAACACTATTATTCATCAATTCACCTGAATTATCGAATCAACCATTATTATTTATCCAAGTTAACTGAATAAAAAATAAAGCACCGAGTTGAAGCCTGAAATTCATATCCAAGCGTTGAAGTAAGTTACTAAGTTCTATGCCTATCTTGAGAGCAATAATGGCGCCTGCCCAATCTAATCAGTTTTGGCCGGATAGAAAATATAATCAAGCATCCTGTTGCTGATGCTTAGCGCGACTTGCAAGTTCTTTTGAGAGAGGCTGATTGATTCGCAATGTTGCACTTTCAGTGCCCCAGGTAGCACCTGCAACAAATCAGTATTGATCTGGCGGCGACTTTCTTCTCGCAACTCAATCAACCTGCATAAAAAATATATCAGCTAGTGAACATTGTGCTCAGCATTGTGCTGCAAGAAGGTGTTCTAATGCATCACTCTTGTCTGAAATGGAATGAAAGTACAACACTGATAATGATAAGTCAGTAAACATGCATGTAACAGATATATACATATATACAAAAGATATACGTATATAACAGAACATAGCTCTCATATTGCATGACTGCACATTGGATTTTGCAGGAAGGTGGGTTAGAACTACTAGCAATTTTTTATTTGTTCGAAAATATTCTCATTAGGCCTAGTTAATGAATTGTTTTCTGCAATGGAAGACATTAAAATATTTTGGATATTCGTCAGCCGTGGCGAAGCGTGGTATACTTATTTGGTCATCGCCGGGTATATTTCCTATAGGACATATACCCAGCGATGACCGGTTAAGTATACCACGCTTCGCCACGGTTTATTGTAGCAGTGGAAAGAATACTCAGTTATGGAATCATCTTCGAAGATTCTCTTCATAGTTCAGCTTCTCTGAATTATTACAGTTTCTATTTCATGACTGAGATGAAATTCTTCACTCGAGGAGAAATAACATAAATATTTTTTCACATGTAGTGTGAAAAGTAACAAATATTTTGAACTGAGTATCGGAATATGAAATTTGCCATTAGTTTGCTTTCTAACTTGAAGATTAGGGGAGGAATAATTGAAACAATGCTTCAGTCACATACTATTTCCTGGAAAACGATCATTATGTCAGATCTCACTAATTGGCCATAATGAAGAATATTTATGAGCAAAAATTCTGTATACAAATTGTATTGCAATTTCTTGACTTTGCGAAAAGTATGTGGTTCGAATGAAACGAGGCATGAATCCTGTGAGATCTAATCTACGCTTGAAATCTCTCCAGAACAGTCTATAATAAATTTTTCTCTAGGTCTGGTGTTGATTGTATATTGGATTAATTAATTCAAGACTTGAAAAAAATTCAATCAATTGAAGATTACGTTATTAACGTTTGAGTTTAATGAAGTTTATAAATTGAAGCTGATAAATAATCCAATTTTATTTTATGTACAATCAATGTCATTATTTCAAATAGTATTGAAAGTTTTTAGAATTCAAGTGATTAAAAAGATAATCTCATTGTTATTGGATATTTGTGGGCGAGTGGACTTACTCTCAAAAAGGAAAAGAGTTGAAAGTCAAATAGCTTTAAAACAAAGCAAAAAATGGTATCTCATGAAATTAGATGATGATTTTATTCATGAGAGATGGAAATCATAAAAATTGCAATAATGATTACAATCTCAATGTTTTGGTTCCTGGACATTTTAAAAGGTTGCTGATCCAACCACATGCCACGCCTAGAAATACATTAACGTTGAAGGTCCTAGATTGAAATAGTCTTGTAAACAAAAAATCATCAAAGCTTTTGCATTTCAATTTTTTCATAAAATCCTGAAGTGGTGGTCTTGAAGAGTTCACCAATATCCAAAATGAAAAAATACTCCACACAATAATGGCTAGAAAACGATAATTTGTAACACCAAATGATATTTTAATGAGGAGCCTTCCTGAATGGAAGCTGAAGAGCATAGTAGCATTCCATTGAAGGCTAACCAGTGCAACGACATTACGAGACTATTGAATGTCAGTGAAACAACAATTATTTTTTGTAGATCGAGTAACAACAATTTAATTGATGTGATCAGCTGTTAATAGATGATAAAGGCAGTTGATGTTTTTGATAGAGAACGATTTTTTCGAAGGTGATGCTCACATGATCTATGGCTTGTGTGTGGTAGTGTAAAGCATGATGATGACAGTTATTTTGAAGAATGCTTAATGAGCAGCCGAATACAATAGCTTTACGTGTCCTCCGAAACACGAGAGTGGCCTCAGGAAAATATCCTGGAGTCAAATGAAACCTTTTGATTATCAGACCGGCGATAAACCAACTCGGCTACCGCCTCTTCGGTTCGTAGATTATAAAGGCAGTCAATTGTTGTAACAGAGATATGTTTTGTGACCAAGAATTTTATTATTTCAGGGTAATTTTAGGGGGTTTCGCTGTAATGTGAATTCCTTTTTCATTCCTTTTCACTCTGCCATTCATTCTCTGTGTTGCTATTATTATATTTTCTCTTTAAAAATTATCTTCAAACCACCTATAGGGTTCAAAAACGAGGTGGATGAGAGTATATCCTTAGTGCATTAGGTACTCATGAGTATTAACATTTTAGAATAACCTTGATAATCACAGTTGATGCTACAGCTTGGTCCGTTATGGAAGTTTTGAGTTACACTTGTTTTGTGTTCATCTTCACAATGCGCCAGTGACTGCTCACAACACGTGTGTGAAATATATTTTGGCACATATCATCTTCCCCTTTTCACGAGTAAGCTCATAACTTGTGAAATTTAGACCCGTAAGAATCAATTTTCAAATCAAAATAATTGTTAATGCCTGTTTTTTTCATCGTATGACTTCTTATTGGTGGGGAGACCCTTATGGGTAGGTTCCACCTCGCCTTATTTTTTGTGTCGGTCACCGATCCAAGAGCAGTCGTGAAAGTTTGTTACTCAACCACATGATTACTTTTGAATTAATGCTCTCACAATGCCTGTTATTTGCCTCTTAAATACACAATCTTCAAGAAAATCTTACAATTTTTGGGATGCTAGTTATACAGTTGATAAGGAAAATAAGATATTTTCTGCAATAATTACAGCAAAAATAAACTTTTCAAGTTTGAACATTTTTGGAGGTTTTTTGGAAGAAATATTTAAAATTTGAAAAAGTCAACCCCCTGCAACATTTAATTATTTATCAAATGAAACATTTTCAAGAAGATCCGTTGTACACTGTAGATGTGATGTGTTACACGAAAATGCGTGTTTTAGCCTAAAATTACATTGATCTTACACATGGATCCACTTAATACGGCGAATAGTGTTTAGTGAATGATACTGTATAATGATAGTTATAATGTAATTAATTATTCACAACTCCAACTACGTACGCGTACACATATATTCATTGAGATAAGTTCACATGTCCAAAAATAGAACAAAATACGAGTACATCGTATACAAACTTTGTAATTGAATGTTTCAATAATTTATCATTTATTATAGTGGACCACTTATGCGATATTGAAGTATGTGGAAATAGTGGTTGTTGTGGCTAGTTGCACGACTTATTTATTCGCAACGTACTTGTGGAGGCCACTTTTGCCATAACTCGGACAATATAACTCTAAAACAATGCTACAGCAGCATAACTATAGTTTGGTCAGTTAGCTTTTGCTAGAGAAAGGAAAGAGAAGGTCTCGCCTAATAAGTATATCACGATAATGTCTGTCGGTAATAATGTACCGGAACACTCACACACACACACACACACACACAAACAATTTTGTTTTTTCACGCTAATGTTTTCTAATTGGTTGCGGATCCCCAATTTAATCGGATGGTTGAACAGTATTGTTCATTCAATTAAACTCAGTAAGCGGCGTAATGGTAATCAATGAGTTTCATTACGTATTAATTTATTAAGTAACGCCATGCTTCACATGGTACTGGTTAAGGTTGATAAGGTTATTTTTGGGGATTGATTGAGTTTGCAATAGAGAGTAAATATTTTAGAATTTCTAGGGCAAATGAGATAATTCTCTCATATTCAAATTCCAAAGAAAATCATTAAGTCACTCACACTCTAAATTTGTGTGTAATCATATAATATCTTTCATGATAATAATATATACAGTACATAATATAAATATCAATTATATTCATTAATAAGATAAGATTAATTAATAAGTATATGGTAAGCGTATAATATATGCAATAAAGTAGCTATGTCCACTTGCTCCCCGCTATAAAAAAACTGAAATTCGAATACATCATATTTTTGTACTATTTTAAAAGCTGTATAGCTTGTATGTATAACTAAAACACAATCTCTTTTCATTGAACAGGACTACAAAATTAAAAGAAATGTTTTTTTTTATGTTTTCGTTCAGTAGAACAGCGAAGGCCTGTGTATGCTACAATATATGATATTTATGTTGCAATGAATAATATTATGCTTGAATCTTATAACTATCTCTTAATAACTCTTATAACGACACAGTTCTACCTATTTGATTTTTCCGTCCCAGAGTTTTTGTTATGTAAATAATTGAAGTATTTCAAGAGTTATGATCGTAAATCCCTCTGTGGTTTTCATTCAAGTGTTAGACAAGAATATATTGAACGTCAGAATACATGTGACTTACGTCACTCTTCTGAGCAATGTATGACAGTGGTCTAGTCATTACCAGAATATAGTCCATTTCATTGCTTTATGGTACCATGCAGACGTGATCAAAACGTCTCAATGCCTGTCTTTGCAGCCATCAATTTAAACGACCTCTCAAATAATGTTCACGGATTGAACGTTACATTTTCAAGACAGAAACCATACCAGAGTAACAGTCTTTCCGATCATGTATCACGAGTGTAGCTACGAATATTGTCTCATTGATATTCAATGTATCATGAAATGCAGGCAACACTTTTGTTGATATATGCGTCAGGGTGGAATAGGTTCACACCTCATGTTGAAAAATGTTCTAACAGTTTTAATACAGTTTACATACGTGAATTTCCAATTGGAATTTGGTTAAAGAAATGATGAAATATTCTATACACGCAGAGAATTATCATCTGTTTTAATAATTGATCAATTGTTACCATCACTATATAGGATTCAGCTCCAAGCTAATTAAAACACTGCTAATCTATTCAGTCTGTTTTACTCTGAAATTTTTAGGCACTGATCATACGTGAATACTCAAATCATGAATACCAAGCAACTTGGCTCTTTTAAATGATAAAGCTCAGGCAAGACGGTTCCAGGTTTACTTTCAGGCTTAAAAGAGAACTTCAGTTCAAAAATAATTGAATTAATCAAAAAATATATCGTTCCATGAAATATTATCAAAAAATTATTATGCCTCAAAATTAATGTTGGAAATAGATTGCTTTGGACGAGAGGCATGAGCCTAATCTATGACAAGTTATCACAGGAATAGTTCACAGGGAATAATATTTTCCTTGCGATTTGTGAATGTGAGGTTGACGAAGTTCGTCTTCTTTCCGCACGAAGCGCTATAGTATAACACATAATTCACCAGTGTGTTCTTTCAAGGACGCTTTCAGGAATCGGTTATACAACACGCATGACACCAATGTTCTCTTCTTAGTTCCTAAGAACTGTTCAATTATTTTCTTTTATAGAAATTATAGTCTGTAGGTGCTAAGCTATAGTATAAACTATGCTTATAATAATAAGGGGCCTTAATACCATTGACTGACTTTATACGATCGAGGTGATTTTTCGCGGGTGAAGTGAGGTCAAAACGAGTTTCTCTTTCGGACATTATTTTTCAACCGATAACCATAAAAATGGTACCAAATTTTTCAGAAATATCTGTAGAATTGTTATATGAATTTAAAAATTCGTTTTTAACCATGAAATGGCAGTATAAGTCGTTGAACGAGAAAATTGCTCTCAGTTTAATATCCAATTGAAAAATTATTGATTTAATAGAGCATCATCCGGGTTCACTTAAGGAATTGAAGCCAATTGCACGAAAGACGATTTAATTCAATCGCCATCAAAAGATGACGGTATTTCACGGAGCTTGATAGAGATTCAGATGCATTATGTTCCAGTTAGATGATGTCATTTAACGTCGGTTCAATTCAGTTGACAACTCGCTTTTTCGGGCATAAATCACTTTTAAATCAGCTCATTTGTAAAGGTAGGTTTTCGCTTCTGCGGCTCAGTTAGTCAAAATAGCAACTTTTTCAAACAAAAAATTGTACCTACTCGTATATTAAATACTAAATATTAATAAATTGAATGAATTAACAATATTCATAATAAATAGTTCCTATTTTTGCATGGTTATTCATGCATATTTATTTAACTTTCAAGTTTAAATTAGTTGCTATTTTGACCAACTGCAGCAGGAGTCGGCTGCGAAGCCGCAGAAGCGAAAATCTACCTTAAACCTCACCTAGTCTCTATTCAATTTAGAGTGGGATTAAAATAAAACAATTTAAAAAGCATATTATTAACCGGAATCATCTAAATATTTCATTCGCCAATTTACACATGCTTCTAATCCATGTTCAGCTATTCTGCCCATTCTCCAGCCACCTGCAGTGAGAATCATTGCAACCATTTACAAGATTGATAGACCCTAACTACTTGTTGGATCAAGGATTCATCTCGTATTCCAATTTACATTCGGGTCGGTTAAAATCAATTTGCAAAAGCGATTATAACGCCGACAAAGTACATTCTGCTAGAGCCAGGTGCGAATATACCTACATATTCTATAGAGCTGATATATTTATATATATATAATATAAAATACGTTTGCACTTTCTCTGGGAGTGGCCGCCGCTTTCTGACCACTAACCCCTCTTACCTACCCACCCCCTTCCCACAACAATCCCCCCTCCTCGCGGGCAACCAACCTGCCCCCTCATAATAATTCCATTCCACTGCCTTCTAGATCCAGAAAAAACGATGACCCTACTCAACAGCAACGTGCTAGCGGTATCAGAGGAAGGTCTGTGTAAAATTCAAAGATCACTATAATATGTTTTCAAGTGGATTTGCTAAATCTATCCTTCTTTGGCAATCTGTTCAAATAATGTTCTGATAAAATGCGACCAAACAATACTACACTTCACATGATAATAATATTCAACGATAAGATTATCAATCATGTTAATTTTATCATTCAATTTTCTATTAAAAGCATAATATTATCAATAATGATAATTTTATACTTGTGAATAATAATACGGTACTGATATTTGTTTGATGTCGTTCTGATTCTGATGAACAGATCTATCAGAAAATGAAGTATTCTATATTAGCCAACTTTTCTACCCAGGTAGGGTAGAATGAATGTTATTGGAAAATTGAAAGGAAAAAATCCAGAATGTTGTCGGAATGTTGATGCGGTTCTGATTCTGATAAACTGATTTATCAGAAAATGAAATATTCTATATTAGCCAACAGGTAGGGTAGAATGAATGTTATTGGAAAATTGAAAGGAAAAAATCCAGAATGTTGTCGGAATTCTGGGAGATAATTAATCAAATTTCACATTCAAAAAATGGATCATATTAATCATGGATTCCATGAAAGTAAAATTTATTTAAGAACTTCTGACACAGTGTCTGGTGAGATGTTGTGATATTTGAAGATAATGAAAACACTAAGATGTTGTCCAATATCACTGGATTTATTAAAGAAAATTAACAAACATGTTTCAGCATCATTGTAAACTGATGTTCAGAGTACATTCAAGATTGCTCAATGATCCTGAAAAATGTTTGTTAATTTTCTTTTTTAAATTCAGTGATATTGTTGAACATCTTCGTGTTTTCATTATTCAAGAATGTTATAGAAACCATAAGAATCTGAATTAATTATTCTATTTCACTCTTCAGTATTCTCATTTATTGGCTAGATTTTCCTCGTTCCTCTCCCATTGAAAAATCATTTTCCGTGACAGATCAAAATTAATTGAATTTGTTCAACAATCGTTTTTACATCCTTATTGCATTTTCTTAAATTTCACACTAGGTATAGTCGTGAATATTCATGATCTCTTTTTAAAGAAGCTGTTTATGACATAATCGTGTTATTACAATCCTTTATTACATGCATATAGATGGGGTTTGTTCTCAAATTAGAGCTCTTGACAGATCGTGAAGTGATAATCAAAACGCTATGAGGAAAAAGTAGTAATTATCACTTCATTAGCGTGAAATCTATTGATTATTTATATCTATTATATGTCTCCCCATCGATAAAGAACCATACGAACATATTATATTATCTATTAAAAGACTATTGGGTTGTCATTGAGCAAATTGATAAGTGGCAATCGTGTACTTTTCTCGAGAAAATGTATATATTTTTTCAAATTGAATAACAAAAATAGGAATGTGTCGTGTTGTCATGCAGTATCACGTGATGGAGGGTAATATACGATATGAAGCTAGATTACAATTACCAACATTATCATTACAATTTTCTTGGTCATGGAGTATCATTTGGATTTTATTAGTAGGATTTTCCATTTACAAATTACTTCTTATTATTAGATCAGTTCAACAATTATGCAGTATCCAAGTAAGAGAAATAGGTAATCATAAAAAACTATTCTTATTCTCATGTTTGTCCCAAAGTAGCAAAGAAACTGAAGTCACAGATCACAAAAATGAGAAATATAGATCTTTAAGATAATAGATATATCTAGATCTAAATATAGATCTATTGAAGATGAATTTCCAAGTTCTATACCGTTCACATCAAATGATAAAATTAGATAACAAGCTCAGAGCCCAGTAGCCTGTTTGATAACGAATAATGATAAAAATGAATCTATCAGCCCTTGGGACTGAAGATAAGTTTTAGTCGAAAAGGTTTTACGATAACTGAAAAATTGTGGAGTCTATCATAGTTATTTTTCAATGAAACGTTGGAACCTATTCTTAATGAATTCTATAACAGACTATTTTAATTATTATTTTAGACCAGGCACATTACTATTCTATTGAAAGAAATAAGAGTATTAAAAATCATGAGAATCTTAAATGAGATTGAAGGTCATTAGCTTCACAAAAGTTGAAAAAAAGGGACAACATCAAGTATTGCTACTTAAATTTTGATGAACTAAACATAATGGAATAAAAATTGATGAATTTTTCATTCGCCGGAACTCAAGAGTTAGTCCTCTTCCAACCACTCAACCACCATCATTAATTATCTTCAAATATTTCAATTTTGTATCTTGAAATCTCCATAATGTCATCACTATTATATTAAATTTATAAGAACTTACAAGTTTGAAATGTATTTTTCAAAACTTGATCGATAGTGTATTCAAAATATTTCTTGCTTAAAAGAAGAAGGAACAAACAATGTAAATAAATATGTTCAAGGTCAAAAATAAGGAAGTTTTTCAAGATGGATTAAGAATCTAGGAACGTTTCATTTTTGCAAGTGTTTCCTGGTCAAAGCCTGGAAATTGGCTTGAGTAATTAAGCTGCTATGTGTACCAAGTGGTAGATATAGCGTTAATGGATAAATATAATAAACTACGAGAGCTTTTTTCCAGAAAAGGATGTAGCAAGTTGTGAAAGGAAGGAGTCTATGAATAATTACTGCTAATTCTGAGTCAATAAGCGAATCAAGCTTATGAAGAAACATAACTGCAAAAAACATAAAAGCGTATTAAATACAATCAATGACAAAAATGATAAGAGTTAAATTCCATCAATCAATCTGAACCTTACTGAAGTCAAATGAAAAGATATTTTATCATATCTTATTTACTTGATTATGATCATAATCCATTAAGATCGATTGATGACGGCGATGATAAATTGATGATCATATTGAAGAATCGATCTGTTACTTTTTCATCTCTTGAAATAAAAGTAGTAGAATCAATTCATTATAATTGTGAATCCAAATTAGTGAGATTTTAGACAAAATTCAGATCAATCAAGCAATCACATCATATTAAATCTCTCGAATCAAGCTTATTGAATTTGACTATTTTATTATTCACATATTATATTGGTAATGTGTTTTATTTATCATTTAAATTAATTTGATTTGAAAGTATTCAATACGTAGATCTGTAAAATATCCAGTCATCGGCAATGATATCAAATAATCCGATTAAAATGATATTCAATTAGAAATCCTTCAAATAAGTTGATATTCAATTATCAAGACCACCATGAGAATCTTACTAGAATATCACACTTGCAACCAAATTCCATTCATAAACTGTAGTTATTTGGATTTTGGTTTTTATGATGATTATTTGGTTTTTATGATGATTTATGTTATGATCTATGTTATTGTTGAAGAGTGCATGTAGACTCGAGAGAAGAAGATAATGTTGGGATCTTCGATTCTTATCAGTTTCAGCTGAAAACATGTTGAGAACAATGATTAAAATGGTACATTGTCTACAACACGTACAGATAACTTAGCACCTGTCTTCGAAATAAATATTAAACTATTTGTGTGCAAAATATCTCAAACTTTTATCACTCGGAAACGTTTTGCTGTTATCTTGAATGATAAAGAGTTGAAGAGTAGTTTGAGAATCCGATAAAATTGTATTTGATCAACTTTTAGAGTATCGAGGGTAATGAGAGAAATTATATTATCATTCAAATGATTCAACTTTATAATAATTATACAGATTATACTCATTTTATAATTCTGTGTTATTATTCATATTAGTTACTGTAAAAAATTGAAATGGAGATGAAAGAATAATGGAGAATATGTTAACACGGGGCAGGGTAGGCTTACACGCATACATCAAAAGCAGCCACTTATTCACATTCATCTTGTACGATCTTGAAAAACTCAGTCTTGGTTCGAACATGCATAAATGCAGGATTTAACTGTACTTGGAGTTTTTATAATAATCAAATATTTCTCCTAAGGGAGAAATTATTAGAATACCAGTATGTTGTCTAATCGTAAATTTATTCAAAAAACCCAACAATGAGCTACCATTATTATTATGATTTTAATTTTCTTTCTCAGCGTTATCTTGAAATATTTATAATACAGGAATTCTATCAACTAAAGTATTTACTCAAACCTAATACGTTATTAAAATGACAATTAACGACCAAAATATAATAATTCCAATAACAGTCAAGCTCAAAATTGGCTAACAAGCAAACTTCTTTGATCATGGATCACTACAAAAGATTGAAAGCTGAAAGTCCCTTCTTCAATAATCGATTATTAAAACAATTTCGATCAGATTCAGGTGTTTAACGGCATGAAATTGAAGGTTTGGAGCTTGTTTTCGCTTTATTAACCGATCAATTTTATCATATTTTGTTGTCGTGATGTAGTTTATTGAATGGACAATACAAGTTCCAGCAACTTCAAATTAATTCTGAATACATCAACTGAAAAACATCTAATTTTGTTCGAAGTTTGAAATAATTGAATCAAAAATAAGCAAATCGCCGAGCACGTAACCCGTCTAGAGACAAAAGGAATGAAAAAGAAGATCGCTTGATTAGTTCAAACAAAGAGGAGAAATGAATAGCGGAGTCGGAATATTATGAGAACAGCAGGAAGTTAATGAATGAATGTCACACAGGATAGATTGAAGATACAATATAAATCATTCTGGGGCTTGGGGGCTTTGAAGATCTACTTCAAGAGTTAACGGATCTGAACATCTCGAAGATTTGGAGTCCTATGCAAAGACCTAAGACGATCTATGCAAAAATTTCAAATTGATTGATCTGAAAATCTTGGTGACAACGTGACAGTTCTAGTGATCTTTGTTAAAGATCTTGTGATCTTGATTAAAGATCTTGTGAACTTGGACAGATTTCAAGTTACAATTGATAGAACAAATTATGGAGTAGAAGAATTCAAGAACATAATTTCCTTCGAACTCAGTACAGTAAATTTAATAACTTCATGGTCTTCATAACTTCTCCTAGAGAATTCCCGTTTTATACCTTCTCCTGGAGAATTTCTGTTTTATAAACTTAACTCAAGAGTTTTAACCTAGTGTTTTCATCGGAAAATGTCCTTTCTAGTTGGAGAATATTCCAACTGAGAATGTCTGATACACATTTCTGATGGTAAAATATCGCACTAAAGATTAGCATGATAATATTGAACTGATAGTTTGATTGATAACGATGCTATCAGGGATTCAAGTTCAAGATCAAATTTGTCGTTTGTATTGAATTTAGACTGGTTTAATACTTTCATCACATTTCTCGTCCGCATTTTCCTTAGTATTTATTTATCAACTTATTTATTCATTGACAGTTAATATTACAATGTAAGGAGAAACAAGAGGCATTCGCCCTCTATTAAACAATTACAAGTTTGAACGTGACAGACGAAACAGACATTGAATTTTTTTCAATATTGTCATTACATTTTAAAGTTTTGCGTTGGCATAAGACTGATAGAAACCAGAATAATACGACAATATCCTATGAAAAATTGCAAGTATTAAGACAGCCACCTATTTTTAATCTACACAGAAAGTTACATAATTATGCAACGATCAAATCCATTAAAAAACTAATTATACACAGTATTTCAAGCTAGAGATGAGTATTAGTAGAGCAACCTATTATAAAGGACCCTGAACGGCCTTTCTGAATTCATTGTCAGTGATTATTCACCAACCATTCTAGTAATGATATTTCAATAGTAGTCAGGCATATTGTTTGTAAACAAAATAGCCTTTAAATAAATTTTCTCTCTGGACTCTTTGAATATAGTCATGCCCCGTGACGATGCTTATGAAAGCAAATTGAATGCCAAATGAAAATATTTCTCATAGCAGTTAATAGTTCCATACACGTAGCGTGGAAGAATTATGATTCACGTGCGGATTGCCTCTAGACATACGAATCGAATGTTGATAACCTCTGAATGATCAGAAAAGAATTTAGTGAGCTGAGAGAGGAATTTGCTGTTCAACAAAATTTGAGAGGAGATGAGTCTTCAAATATATTGTTTAGTCTATTTATATTTTTAGTTTTTTTGTCCATAAAAAGTTTGTATGATAAATCCCAAATATTGTAATGTTTGTGTATCAACAAGACCAATGCCTTCATCAGAAACAGTTTAAATATTCCATGAGATCGTATTGAAATAAGATTTAATGGAAGAGTGTTTTACGAAATTTCACTGAGATGGAAATTATTTTCGGTAGCTAGTCTATTGTGATAGATTATCCGTGTAGCTTAGTTCTCAAGTTTCAATAAAATGTGATCAATGAGAAAAAAGTTTTAAAAGCCATTTGGTCCATTTGTATTGAACTTGTTTTATGAGAGTTGAATTTCAGGATCAGATGGATACTTTTAACTTTTTCATTTCAGCTCATGAGTCTTCTAGTTTATTTAATTTTTGACATTTCGTTATTTTATAGTTGTTCTTTTGATTTAGTAGATACAAATTCTTCCAGATAGACCATAACAAACATTTAAATTCAGACTTCTGTAAATATAGATTCCAGCAACGCTGAATAGGCATGAATACTTGAAACACTCTCAGCACTGAGCATTCTTATTTTATTTAGTTTTTTTAAATTTAGTTTTACTATTTTCGTTCTTCTGTGATCGAGTTAAACTCTGGTTTGATTTAAGCAACTGTTCTTTTTACAATTCTTTAAAGATCCTTTCAAGGTTGGATTTTTAGGCTCACTCCAACTCTATAGAGATGCTTTAAGGAAAAATTGGTTAAACTAATAATTTTTCAATGAGTTCCTATATTGTTGTCTATGAACATGAAAAATTAAGGGAAAATCGGTTAAAACGTACAACGAAATAGCAGTTCAAATAAAGGTATGAGATTTTACACAACGAAATAAGGGCTTACACAAAATAAGGAGTTTACGTAGAGAGATGAGAGTTGATACAAAGAAATGATATTCAACACAACGGAATAAGAGTTTACAGAAAGGAATGATAGTTTAAAAAGGTATGAGATTTTACACAAAGAAATGACAGTCAAAACAACTAAATAAGATTTTAGAGAAAGATTTGATACTTTATAAAGGTATTTGAGTTCACAAAACGGAATTAAAATTTAGACTAAGGGGTGAAACTAACAAAACTCAGAGTTCACACAAATAGGACTCTTATCTATAAGATGGGAGTGGAATGGTAGTCGATGGGAGGAAAATTATCTTTATATGTATTTTTTCCTTTATCGGGGGTTTTTGGGACTCATTTTTTTTATCGTATGGCTTTTATTGGTGGGGAGACCCTTACGGGTAGGTTCCACCTCGCCTCATTGCACAATTTTTTGTGTCTTTTTTGTGTCGGTCACCCATCCGAGAGCGGTCTCGAATGTTTGGGACTCATTGACTGGTCTAAAAGAGATGAGGGTAGTCTACATTGTACATACGAAGAAGAATAAAAATAGTTTTAATATCAGAATAACAAAACTCACCTTTAGATTGAGTGGTAGCAACCAGCAATTACAAGCACGACGCGAATTATTCAACGACGCGAAAACTGTACGATCATAAAACTGATACACCGGCAGAGAGAATGGTCGGTAGGCCTATATAGTAGCACACGCGATCAGAGTGGTACACATGCAGTCCTTGAAATTGACCAGGTCCGGAGCACTCAGAGGAGGTTCATCGATTGTCACACCACACCATAATACAAACTACAGACGTAGAGGAGAATCGGCCGCCGCGACGCAGGACGATGACACCAAAGCGCTGGAGAAACTGAGTTCAGCGATCAGCAGTCAGCAGTACTGTTGCTTGTTGTGGCACATCTCCGCGCGCGGTACGTCCACTGTAGTCACGGCCGGTTCACCACAGATACTGGCCGCACTGCCGAGGAGTTCCCCCCTCGAATTAAACCGCCACGTGACTCCCCACCCCTCTGCAGGACCTGCTTGGTACACCTACCGCTATACTATCCGTGTTGAGCCATCCTATCAAGGTCTCCTCACCCCAGCTGCTCGATTATTTCCTATCCTGGGTGAAATCGGTGCACAACTAGAGGGTATGAAGGCGATAAAGTGGGTAGAAATGTGTTAATGTTGATATTACATTAATAATATTGAGAAATTCAGGCTTGAATTAATCAAAATTTGTGAGAGAAATAGTAAGAGCCTGCAGAATAGCTGCTCGATTATTTCCTATCCTGGGTGAAATCGGTGCACAACTAGAGGGTATGAAGGCGATAAAGTGGGTAGAAATGTGTTAATGTTGATATTACATTAATAATATTGAGAAATTCAGGCTATATTACATGAATTAATCAAAATTTGTGAGAGAAATAGTAAGAGCCTGCAGAATAGCTGGTTGATTATTTCGTTTCCTGGATAAAGTCGGTGCCAACCGAGAGGTTATAAAGGCAATAAAGAAGAAAGAAAGAATAAAGTGGAAAAATGTGTTAATGTTGATATTACATTAATGATATTGAGAAATTCAGGCTATATTACATGAATTAATCAAAATTTGTGAGAGAAATAGTAAGAGCCTGCAGAATAGCTGGTTGATTATTTCGTTTCCTGGATAAAGTCGGTGCCAACCGAGAGGTTATAAAGGCAATAAAGAAGAAAGATAGAAGATAAAAGATAAAACAAAGAATAAAATAAGATAAAAGAAAGAATAAAGTGGAAAAAATGTGTTAATATTGAGTACATCGAAAATATTATGAATGAATCTATTATGAATACTATGAATCCATTACTGACGTTATTCAAGCTTTCATTTTTCAAATTACAAGTCGAAGGCTTATGAAAATGTGTTATGTTGAGTGGAGTGATTTACCAAATAGTTAAATTGATATTTGTCAAAAAATTGCTTACATGGTAGAATTTTCGCTTAATAATGATAATCATCCGTGTAGCTGACATTATCAAATAAACATTTGGCTTCCATGATAATCATTCAGATGGATGAAGTTAGTTTAGAGAATGTACTCGGTTCAAAATTTCCAAAATTCTTGACATCTCGATTGCTTCTTTCTATCGTGATTTTATTTTAGAATTGAATTGAAACATTGTTTTAAAGTTCATCATAGTCTTGTCAAAGAAGTTCATGTTTATTTTCTAATGTATTATTTCCCGAAGATTTTCTCTAAATTGCACTAGGCTACTCAGTGTATATTTATGCAAAAATTTCCATATTAACCAGTGACTTTGTCACGGCCGATTTCATAGTTTTCACCTTGAATAGTTATTATTATGCGGTTAGTTAAAAATTATGACGGGCCATTCTTTGTCGCAAAACAATTTGAAAGACACTGAGCTGAAGAAATGCAACAATGTAGTCAATCCCCTCCACATCATTGGAAGCTTTTGCATTGAAGCTAGAAAGTTCGACGTTTAACGAACCTCAAAAGAGACTTATAATAGCATTAATTTAATTTGGCGGATGGCATCAGATAGATAGATGGAGAGATATTATTTTTTGCCATCGGACTCTACGGTCATCAGCAACATCAAGAAATAATATCTCTCTATCTATCTAATGCTATCCGCCAAATTAATTGAATACTATATAATATAAGCGAGCTGAGATTGCAGCCTTAGCCGTCTCTCGCATCCCATGTGTCATTTTTCCCTATCTATCCAGTGTCCCTATAATTGAATACTACTACTTAAAAAAACAAGATCGTAACTTCAAGCAAATTTTTTATTGGTACTGCAAGTCAGTAATCTACACTTTGATAGCCTATATAATAAAATATAGAAAAACATAATTATCACCTAATGTAAAACTAATTTTCATTCCAAAAATCAATAACAGAGATGCTGTATAATAAGAATGTTGACTGTATCACATATTCAAGTTCTACAGCTGAGGATGACCTGAATCCTACATGCAAGATCCGTTCAAAGACATGATCCATCTCAGATCGCACAGGTTTTAAAGAAGGCGGATAAGCCCCTGCGCCCACTTCGCAACTGCTATCTGATTTCAGTCAGCAACCCAATGTTGCCAGATGACATTTGGCTGTTTTTCGGGTAATCGGGTAATCTAACTTATCAGCCAAAGTCATCTGGCAACGCTGGGTTGCTGACTGAAATCAGATAGCAGTTGCTTAGTGGGCGCATGGGCTTAGACTGCATTGCGTGCTACAACCATACAATTATAATTTAATATTATATGAATAATATATTACTATGTCTACGAGTGCCAACCGCTAACCAGTGGGTTCCAAATCGAAAAAGAAGAGACTGATATTGGAAAATTAGAATAATTTTTCAACAAGATATTCCGTAGTCAGTAATTATACAAAATTTCAAGATAAAGATGATTGCCTGAGTGAGGCTGTTTCGCCTTGTCAGTAAACAAACGAATCATGTGAGCAAAAAGAGACTCGCACACGCGCACATATCTCCCCAACCTCACGGACGATTCTCATTTGATATGAAAGAAAAAACAAGCAAGATGCGGACAATTATGTGTGTAAAAAAGCTACCGAAGGATATCGTCAGTTTCCTGTTCATTGTTTTCGGTTTGGGTGAGAATTTCGCTGGGGACGACCTTGGCTTTGCAAGATGGCGATTAAAATTTTCTGTGTAATGGCAAGTGTGGCGAACTTATTTGCCGCAGAGGACTGGCAATACAATTGCCGCCGAACAAACATCGAAAATATTAGAGCAAGACTTCTCAAGAAGGACTAGAATATAGGCCTAGAATATTCTTCAAGAAGAAGAGATTTTCTTGGATTTTGAAACGAACCCTTATTTGATCTGGGAAAACTCTTACTTTGGAGAAATATATAAGCTGTAAACATAGCTGTATATATAAGCTTTAGCTGTATATATAAATAAAATAACTAATAGTAGTAATTACAGAGACTATATAATCACAGTGTGGTCACACTCTAGTGATTTGTTAGCTCGGACAAATCCACCATACTTTTGCCAATTCCCAATTCAAGATTTGCATTGCAATTATACGCAAGTCATGTGTTATGTTTCTCAACTACAATTTGCCTCTCCCAGTGTTTAGTTTTTATAATTTTAAGCTTTTAAAACAATACCAAGATTAGGGAGACTATTTTAAATGTTGGAAAAGTTATTTTTGGTATTGTTTCTCTTAGAATAATTTTGACAAATGAGTGAATGGGTTCATTTTTACCTGTAATCCTACATCACAATTTAAAATTTTGGCTAAAGTATGGCGTTGGCGGGAATAATAAATGTTCCAACACACTGTTATGAGCCTTTTCACACCAATTACCACACTGTGATTATACAGTCTCTGTAGTAGTAACCAACGTATTATAGTAATACCAGAGGTAACCCAATCACTGAACTTCATTCACTAAATTACTCGAATGTCTAATCTTAATAGAGATTAGATGCTTCACTCGAAGCTGAAACTCAATTAAAAATTTCCAGACCTCAGAAGATAAGTTCCATAATGATATTTTGTAGAGAATGATCCGAAATTTATTTTTGGAGAGAAATAAAATAAAATTGATTGGAAAATTATTGGGTTGAGTTTCTATTGCCATTTTATATTTATTTCAAAAACCATAGTATATTGGTCTTATTTCAAGACCAAAACTCTAAAATCCTTATCAATTTCCATCTTTTCTACTGATTTAGTTTTAGCTTTAAAAATCTGTCTTATCTCAGATATGAGCATCTGTGTTGCAATTTTCCATGCTTAGAGCTTTTTTCAAGAATAGGCTTGTATATTATGATCACAAAGCCATAAGTAACTCCGGGCAGACAGATCTGTTGTGAAAAACAGATTAGATAAGAAGGTCCTCACTAGAGAAATAGTGCGAAAATGATTTATACCTTGTACTGCACACATAGCATTATCTCTATTAGCGACCTTATGAAATATGTCCTATTTCTTTGAAACTTGACATTTTTCTTGTTATCTCCATTGCCTTAGGTCATATAAATTTTAATGAGTTTCAAGATGTAGACAATCCACAAAGCATTGTTTAGTAACTAGTCATAACTGAAGTAACTGGTTGATCCCGGTTGGTGCAACCCAACAACACATCATCCAATCGACTTAAATGGTAGTTTTCTACAAAATGGAGTCTGTATAGTGACGTAATGGCGGCAGCCAATGAGAACGCGTTGAGAGCGAAGTGAACTCGCTCGTGATTGGTCGACATATTGTCACATGGTAAATCCTTGAAGTTGATATCCACCAATAATTCGAAACTTTTCTATAGATTAGGCAGTTGGAATGCGCCCAAATTCATTATCTATTTTAAGCCTTTTATTTCTCGATTTTACAAAATCTATTGAGCTTATTTATGCTCACAAGCCCTACGTCATAGGTCTTACAGAGATTACTTTTTTCCAGCCATGATTGATGAATTTTGATAATATTATTTGAATTTTATAACCTTCAAGTAACTTCGTACATTTTGATGAATAAGCATCAATTTATTGTACCAGAAATTTCCGGTCCAGATGTGATTCAATATGATATCACATAAAATCGCATGGTTTTGTATCAACATGCAATTTCAGTATATTTGAATAAACTGTTTTTAATAACAATTGAAGCATAGAAAAGTATGGTTTTGTGATTGATTATTTCCTGATCGAGAGGAAAATGGCGATTTACTCAAGGCTAAAGAGACAGAAAGGCTCTTCACTCGGATATTACAATAAAAGTTGATTTTATTTGAAATATTATATGGAATTGGGACTCAATGTCAAATAAATCATGTACATATTCGAATTTGGATCTGAAAACGTTAAGCTCATTCAAGTTTTCTTGGCGTGTTAGCCCCTGCGCCCACTAAGCAACTGCTATCTGATTTCAGTCAGCAACCCAGCGTTGCCAGATGACTTTGGCTGATAAGTTATTAGATTACCCGATTACCCGAAAAACAGCCAAATGTAATCTGGCAACATTGGGTTGCTGACTGAAATCAGATAGCAGTTGCGAAGTGGGCGCAGGGACTTAGCGTTGCATATCCATGTTGAGTTATTTTTTGCCAACCTTCCAAAAATCATTCAGTGGGAGCAGGCTGGAAGAGAATTGAACCAAACTTTGGCTACTTCCTAATATTCTTGTTTAATACTGACACTTCACATCTTGTTGTTTTCAATTGTTTAATTAAATCAATTAGATTTCGTATGGCTACTCAGAATTCCACAGAGTCTTGAAAACATTACTTTGAAAGAACGTCTAATTGAAAAATAAATACAATTCTCGATCCAATTGATATCTTGACTAAATTTTCAAAACTTTCTGGGTCAGTTGCACGAAAGTCGATTGAATTTAACCGCCGTAATATGACGTCATCTGACGGAGCTCGATAGTGAAGCACTTCACTTTCATTCGTTCCGTCACTTCACGGCGGTTAAATTGAGTCGGCTCTCATGAAATTGGAAAAATGTTCTACAAAATTCTCGGAAATAGAGCAAAATTAGTCGTCTTCCATTGTTTGGAGCATGATTAGAAAGAATGAACGGTTGATGTGGGGACCTCCATGACCATATAGGAGCCCGCTTCTCGTTGTAATAGTTATTACACAACTTGTAATCAGCGGGGATTTTTCGTTTGGGTTTGTTGTTGTGTCCGATTACCGGCTATCAATGATTGTAATTGACATGGACCTAATTGCTTGCACTATAGTCGAACAATGCAGATAGGAGCCCACTTCATTGGCACTGGAACACATGCTAACTTTCCAACATATTTGTGTTGAAACAGATTGCGCAAATACTCAGATAGCTTAATGTTGCGGTCGATGAACCTTAATTCAAATTGAAAGGTATTTCAGCATTATTGTTTAGTATCTCATCTTCAAATATCTCCAGTATTAATCATCAGTTTCAATTTTCCAGTGCAATAGCTTTCAATTTTATCGGTTAAGGCTAGGCGTACACCGGTTAGTCAAGACAAGACGAGATTAGACACATTTAGTCACAGTACTTCGTATAGTTGCTTATGAAGCAACACACACCAATTTGTCATTGCATTGGTGTGTGCTGCTTCATAAGCAACTATGTGAATTACTGTGACTAAACGTGACTAATCTCGTCTTGTCTTGTCTTGACTAACCGGTTTACGCCTAGCTTTAATCTTCACTGACTTTCCACTCAGTTTTCCACACTCCTAACATGATATCATATGATAATATATCATATCATGATACTAGGCTTTTTTATGGCTTTCTATGGCTCTGTTTGTCAAGGATAACCAATTAAACTTGACATACAATAATATTGATTCAAATTATATAGATGTAGCTCAACTGGAATTGTGTCAATTCATGTCTTGATATATGACACGTAGGCTACCTTTGAGTGAATACTACTCAATAACTATATCAAGAGGCAGCTTCTTTATGAATTATGGGCAATAAACCGGATCACCAAAAATGGATGTATAAAAATAGAATAAAGAGTGAAATCCTCCAAGGAAGAATTATTGTTCTCCAATTGAGAACAGTAGTTTTGGTTTTCAATTCGCCCAAATTATTCTAATACAATTTCGAAATTTTTTTATTTTTTGAAAATACCTTTTTCGGTATGGTACATGTCTGAAATGGAGCAAAAAGTCGCCCAATTGTTAAGGAAGAATGAAGGCGAAGATCCTTTTACTGTACAAATAATTGCACCATTCGAAATAATGAACTATGAAATAACAAAGATGAAAATCAAACTGGTGGCTGTCAGCTCCTAGCGTAGATTGTTTGGTAAAGGTCGCATCATGAAATATTGAAATTACACTTTTTGTCTTTGGGAAAACCACAATGCAAATACAATGCCTGAAGCCGGAAGCTTTATGGAAAGATATTGTTCACGAGGTGTGTAATAACTGAGTACTGTAGTCCAGTAACTGATGAGATGAACGTAGAAAAAAATGACAAAAAATGACGATAATTGGAAAATGAAGAAGACAATCTTCTCGTGTGATCAGTATGCTCCTCTGAAGATGATAAAATTGGATTATTACAAATAATAATCAATAAATTATCACCCACTGTATTATTTCTGGTCATATATTTTCTAGTTTTTAACAATAGATTCTGAACAATATTAGTTATCTGCATCGATGGAATTGGATTATTACGAATATAATCAATGAATAATAACACCATCTACAGCATTATGTTTAGTCATAATTTTTCTAGTTTTTATCAGTAGGTTTTCAACAAAATAAGGCTAGGCGTCCACCGGTTAGGCAAGACAAGACGAGATTAGTCACGTTTAGTCACAGTAATTCACATAGTTGCTTATGAAGCAGCACACACCGATGCAATGACTAATCGACAATTTTGATTGACTATTAAGAGGGTTTAAAATAGATGGGCCCTCTATATTTTTTAATGTATTTATTACAATTTACCTCCAATTTTATTTATAACTTTTCCAATCCTTCCAATATCCAAGTGTATGAGAGTGTATGTCATTATCGAAATCATCTTAGAACAGTCATGCATAAACTTTGCTTTCATCTTCAGTTTATAATCCACTTGGCAATTCATTATCAACTTCTTTAGAAATTAGAAAATAAATACTGTTTATTATTAATGTGAATAATAAATAAATGAATGCTTTTGTTCCCAATTTGTAAACTTAAACGATGATAAATTCAAGAAACAATAAAAAAAATTGGGAGACAATTTACTCTTCTAGGAAGAACAGATGCTTGCAAAGATTATAAATGTGCTGTCAAAACTTTAGGGGAATTGTTTAGACTTGGGTCCTTCCTCATGGATGATAATGCCTGCAAAATATTCATAGACAAAAGGTTACAAAGTGCTTTGAACACGGCGACAGGATATTGATGAATGAAGATATCTACATTAGAACAAGACTAATGTAGACTGCCAAGGACTGGCAATTGCAAGACAATATAATTTGGTCACAATACAAAACTGATTGCTTCTGACTAAAAATGAGCTGCCAGGAAATTTTCGCGAAATGCTTCATTGTTTGAAAACACACTCGCTCACTTCTACATAAATAAATAAACTGGGATTTCCTATCCAGTTATTTCACAGACAGGTAAAGTATTGTCGCAGACTGCAATATTCAAAAATAAAGGCTTTGCGGTTTGAATAACCAGGGTTTGCTTTAGGAATCGTGGGTTCTGTTGAAGTCTCATTAAATAGAGAACATCATTCATATCATAACATTTTGTTAATCCTTTAAAACTTTTAGTGAATCATCATCATATTAAAGCTTTTATTTTTTCTCTTTTTTCAACCAACTAGGTGAGAATGAGAGTAGAGAAGATGTCTTCATTATTTTTGTTAATCGTATTTAGGGCAAAACTCTGACTACAAAAAGATGCTAATCTAGCTAGCTAACCTAACCTAACCTCATCCACACATTTCTAGCTTTAAAAATAGCGACCTAAGGAGTAAACTACGAAGTGCCTGTTTTCATGCTTTTTCCAAAGGTATTAAGGGCCCTTAATGAAGAGGCTCACAGATCTATAAGCTGTTTGTTGGATGATTAATAGCAATAAACAATTAAAAACAATTATAATATCAAATAAAATAATAGATAATTAATTATTTATCCTAATGAAATCAATTCTAATTCTTTTTTATTGATACAATGAAACTATGTAGAAATAATATTACCATCAAAGTTGATATTCTACCTGCAGAATCAATTTGTTTTATCAAAACCAGTAATTAATTAAAATACTTTTTTTATTTATACAATAAAATTACGTATGAATAATTTTATATCAAAGTTGATATCCTACCTGCAGAATCAGTCCCTTCAAACACTTGACACTTTTGATTATTCTTAATTGTTTGATAATCCGTCAAGTTGATAGATAGATAGATAAGACAACAGAACCGACTTATCTAACTCGACATCAACGTGGTCACTTAACTACACGTCTAGACTAGTCTCACTTCTATTTCTCCGATTGCTATCAGTGTTTTTCAAGAGCAAAGATGGCGATTTGACCTACACACATTATTGCCAAGGGACAATCACCCCCTCCCTCCTTCACCAGTCATCGTGAGTGAAATTTCTAATCATCAGTGAAATGAGTGCCAAAAAATAGAATGGACAACATGTCTTGTTCGAGTGTTACAAGGTAGGCTTCAGGAATACTCAATGACTGGGCTGTTGAGGTCTCTCTGCAAGCTGATAGTCTACTCTTCAACACCCTCGATGTGATAGTATTGCTCCTTAGAGTGTCATGAAACAAGAGTTTTATGAGATAATAGACAGAAGTTCAAAACAAAAAAATGAAACTGTAGTTTGAAAATTTAGACTATCTAAAAGTAAAATTTTTTTATTAAAAGCAATAATCGTTATTGAATTTTTGATAGCAATATCATGTTATTGTTATCATGTGAAAACCATTGAATGAGAACAGGGCTAAACCCACTGAAAAATAATGGGGATTCAGCCGAGCAAATTCTACCCAACTCTTGCTGAGGAATCTCTTTTTCTATAGAAACTCCTAAAAGTTTATAACTCTTATTTATTTATTTATACTCCTATAAATTGTGCTTTGATGAGAGGTTTTGGTTTTCAGAAACAATTTTCATCCCATCCAATAACATGATGCTTTTAAGGGCTATTAAGGGCCGGTTCATGAGCTCGGGATTCAGCCAAGTCCTTGACTAAATCGGGTGGCCACCGTAGCATCGACAAATGTTAGCCTCGACACTATGTACTATATGCTCTCTATGTTGCTAACCCTCTAACCTGTCGAGACAAACGTTTGTCGATGCTACGGTAGCCACCCGTTTTAGTCTAGGAATTGGCTGAATCCCGAGCTCATGAACCGGCCATAAATGTTTGAATAATAACTCTTTTCTAATAATACATAACAATTTTGTAAAAAGTTTGCTCATCAGAATCAATCAGGAGCTTAGTCAAAGTAGGCTACGGTCACCACTTCTAAGAAATCATTCATCATATAGGTTTAAATAGATGAATTTATGTCTAGGACTACTGAAAACTCCATTTCAGAAGAGATTTTACAATTTTTCTCAATTGAAGCCTCCTCCCCAGTTTATTAGATGTCATGTCTTTATTGGAATGAGCCAATAGAATTGTGAATAAAACAACTTAAGTAGGTTTGTTAGTGATAAAATGGGTTGTAATTTGAAATGTGAATTTTTCAATACATCTTCATCGAGAAAGTATTAAATAGATATACAAAGTCTACTGCTCTATGTGAATAATTTATCAATGAGGATATTTTTACACCACAAAAAGGTGTTGCGTGCCTTGAATTGACGTCATAATATCCCTTGGAGAATTACGAAGCACCATTTTACACGGTGTCTGAGGTTTGGTCCCAAGGGACTGTCTTGCAATTTACTTCCTAAAATAAATTAGCGGTGAATTATCAAAAACTTTGTGATTACATACTGTTTTTAATACGTGATCTGGAATCGGTAAAATGTATGTAGATAGATATTTTATTTTCAATATTTGAAAATACAGTAGGCCTACAATTACAACAAAAAATTGCGAACAAGAACAAAAGAACGAAGTAAGAATACAAGAAATAAAATAATTCAAGATATTATACAAAAAAATCATGATAGTAAGAGTCCTGAGAAAATACAATCCAGCACACAAGATTCACTTGTCTTGCGGACCAAGAAATTCGAATTTTACGAACACAGACAGGAGAAAACTCTCAAATATGATTTTATCATTTAGTTGTATTGTTCAATCAGAACTTCAAAAGAGCATTGGCTGTGTTTGGTGGCTCGGTGAGAGGGGTTGCTGAGTGATCAAGATGTTAAGTCACGAATACTCAAGACTGTTCTTGGATGTGTGACCGACACAATTGCAAGGGATGAAAAGCCATACAAATATATTACAATGAAGAACAGCTTCATGATAACACAGTAATTATTTTTCATCATTCCTTCTATTCAATTCTAGAATGAACATCACTGAATAAATTAAAGGAATTGTATTGCTACAGACCAATAGTTACTTTGCGTTAGCATTATACTCTGTAGGTACTAATGCAATATGAATATGCACTAGCAGGCCAGTGTACTGTGTAGTGTAGCAGACTAAGGCCAATTCATTATTAACACGAGTGTGTACGTTGCGAAGCTGTAATAATGTATTATTATGGATATTCACTGTGGACTCAGTCGTATGGAAACATTACAGACAACTCTTACATAAGTTGAGGCTTTGCCGTGGTCTATTGTGGCTTATTCGCTAACTCTTCAGGAAATATAATGTACATTTTCAACGAGTGTGACAGGTTATTTTCATGATTGATTGCTGCTCTTTTATCATTATCTAGGATTCGTAAAGTTCGGATTCATATGCAGTGGACAGTGTTTTCCGTACAGATTTCAGTTTAAAATAATTATGTTGCGCAATGCTTCATAATAAATTACTTTTGTGTATTGTTCGCTCTTAACAAGGTTAACAAATATTATTATTTACCTTCAAAAATCATAATTTCCCCATTAGTCTCTGATACACAAATTCTAGTCGGTTTCAATATTGTGAGAGATCATGTAAAATGATAGGTACATCAAGTAGAGTGCACAATGAAGTTTCTAATGAGGTTTTTTGTAGCAAAAAGGAGAAATACTGTATTTCTAAATACCAAGATTTATAGAACTAAATAATATCGATTGAAGAGTTTGACTTCTCATCACATTTGAACTCAACTTGTATGGACACAATAAAATTAATTATAATAGAATCATAATCTTTCAACTTTTCATATTTCTTAATGATATAAGTGATACATCACTTCAATAACATAAAATAACAATGTCCGCTTAACTTAGATTTTCTGAAGCTTGAACTCACATCACTTACATCATTTAAGGCATAATTATGAAAGATTGGAAAATTATGATTCTATTACAATAAATTTATGTATCTCCAAATACCAAATATGATAAGAAGTCGAACAATCTTTATTATTCAGTTCCGAATGGAATTTATGAATCTTGGTATAGACTATAGAGGAATGATTCTTCTTTATGCTGCAATAAAAAATCTAAATAGTTACTTCTTTTTCAACTCAAATTAGGTTGATTCCAACTCAATAACAAATGTTGAATAAAATTGACCATCAAGATTGAGCTAACAATAATACTCTACTGATTGGAAAATAGAAACGTTGAAATAAAAATTGAAATTCAACTCTCACAGCACATTTATCCAAATGAGGAATGAATGAATCGAAACTTTTATTGAAAATGGATGAAAGCAAGTGAAACAGATACAATAATTCAATTCGAGGATGGAGTAGAGATTAACTTTATTATATGGTTCAATACGTGTATCTTCAACTATGTAAAGGCTGAAACACATCAAACATAAGTATGTGTATTTGAAAACATTTTACACAGAAACTTAAATAATTACTATAGATTATTGATGTATGTTCAATGAATGAGGACCAATGAATCAATTCAATTCCGTGGACAGAATATTATTCTTTCTTCTTTATTCAAATAGAAATAAATCGAGTAGGTCTTTCCTAATGAATAGCTGTTAATTTCTATCTCTCGGAAGATCATCAATAACCTGGCCGAAATACAAACAACAGCATAATTAAGGTGCGTGGTTAGCACAGGTATAAATTTTCTTGACCTTGCAAGCATTCTCAAACATTGCATTGTTTCATAACAATATGATTGTTCGCCTTTTGCGCTATTGGCTGAATTTTAAATAGGAGAGTATTTCATTCATAAATTCAGTTTCTTCGTCTGTGTGTTGTAATGACAAATTCGTATACTAACAACAACCATATGGCACCATTGTTATAAGTTTGTTTCCGGCGTTTGAGGAGATTATTTTGTGCAAGTTGCAATAATGATTCGTACACTTTGAGAACATGTTCAAATTAGTCTTGAATACTGGCCGATGTTCCTATTGTATTTCACTACATCCAGCAATAACTTATTTATATAATTCCATTCACAAGAACAGATTTTACCAAAGTTTGATCCATGGTCCTTTCCAGTGGTCCATAAAAAATCATGAAATCATTAAAAAATTTCGAAGGAGATGAAATTACTTGTTTCTCCGCAATTTGATTCTGTGCTGATCACAACAGACGCTTTTAATCATCTGAAGATGCTAAAGGAAGAGGAATCGACTGATTTCACTGTGATTATACGTTGTCACGCAGACAACACGGGCGCATTTCATCTGCTGATTACAACAATAAGGATTACAACAATCTGGCACGGTGGAAAAACTAAACACAAAACACAGAATCTTCTTATTCTTCTTACTTCTCTTTTTCTTCTACACCTCCTCCTCCTCCTCATCCTCTCCTCCTCCTCCTCTTCCTCCTTCTCCTTCTCCTCCTCCTACTCCTTCTTCCTCCTTCTCCTCTTCCTCCTCCTCCTCCTCCTCCTCCTCCTCCTCCTTCTTCTCTTTTTCTTCTTCTTCTTCTCTTCTTCTTCTTCTTCTTCTTCTTCCTCCTTCTTCTTCTTCTTCTATTTCTTATTCTTTTCTTCCTTTTTCTTCTTCTTCTTCTTCTTCCTCTTTTCTTTCCTCCTCCTCCTCCTCCTCCTCCTTCCTCCTTTCCTCCTTCTTCTTCTCCTCCTCTCCTCCTCCTCCTTCTTTTCCTTTTTCTCCTCCTCCTTTTTCTTCTCTTCTTCTTCTTCTTCTTCTTCTTCTTCTTCTTCTTCTTCTTTCTTCTTCTCCTCTTCTTCTTCTTCTTCTTCTTCTTCTTCTTCTTTCTTCTTTCTTCTTCTTTTCTTCTTCTTCTTCTTCTTCTTCTTCTTCTTTTCTCCTTCTTCTTCTTCTTCTTCTTTCTTCTTCTTCTTCTTCTTCTTCTTCTTCTTCTTCTTCTTCTTCTTCTTCTTCTTCTTCTTCTTCCTTCTTCTTCTTCTTCTTCTTCTTCTTCTTCTTCTTCTTCTTCTTCTTCTTCTTCTTTGCAATTAAAGCACACTTTCCCGTGGCGCAGCGTGATTTCAAGGACATTCTTTTTGAGCGTTTTCACGGTCGACGCAGTGAATTTGCAAACGAAACGGGAAGTGAACAGGAGTACACCACCGTCAGTTATGCAACAGCCTAAAGCGAATTCGCCAGCGGATGGATAAATACATCCTCTGCCCTGCCATAGACGGACATTGATAACAGAAACGCGCAATTAATTTTCACAAGAACAAAGAGCTCTATCAAACTGGGATGCGCCATTTTCATTCAACTGGGTGCTAATTATTAGCTTGGGCTGATGTAGACTTGTTTAATGTTGACGCGAAATTTGAATTTCCTATTCATTCAACTCCTTGGAAGACGTAGATGTGCTTGTTCTAGTTCTTGATTATATCATCTAGTTTATCCTGTAGATTACAATTTGTTTTTTTTTTGCGCTTGAGTTAAGCCTGGTTTTCATTAGTAGAGTTAGTGGTAGAGTTCCCTGGGCGAGTACTAACTATCTTGTGAACTCTCCCAATGAAAACGTTCATAGTAGAGTAGAGTGATGGTAGAGTACTTGTTTTTAAGTACCAAGTAAGTAGAGTAGAGTTAGTACGATAGAGTTAGTATGCTAGTTACTCTACCACTAACTCTACTAATGAAAACCAGGCTTTAGGGATCATTATTATGGTTAGAAATAAATATAAGTAATTTTTCTATGAATTTGAAAAATAATAGACTCTAGACTTATTCCTGGAAAACTCACGCATCAAATGACTGCAGTTCGTTACTCACCATCTACGTCTTCTGGAAAAAATGAAGAAAATTCATTATTACTAGCATTCTTAATTGAAAGATTAATAAACAAATATTACAAAATATTATATTATTAGATTTCCTTTTTCGAACAAGTTTTCCTTTATAACTTATTTTCATTTCAACATGCTGACGAACTCACAAACAAATATTAGGATTCACCTGAGTGCTGTTTTACTTCTTGTTGAAGTATGAGTAGCCTATTCATGAGAACATGAATTTATTTGTGTTTTCTCCTATTGTAAAGTGTGCCATACGGCAAGCTGTATGTACGAGTATGAAAGCATTCAAAAAATAAAGGAAATGAAGCGTTCACTGTGTTAAGCATTTTCCAGCAAGTAGACTGAACTGAACTTTGGTACAGAGAAAACGCAAATGGTACAGGAAATTTTTACTTGTCTACATAATCCAAACTTGGTGCCATTATCCTATTTACAATTCACCAGCAAATTAATCCCAAGTACGTTGAGGCTGTAGGAATCAATTAATCGTAATTGCTAATCCATTAGTCCTTCAAGTGCATTCAGGTATGGCGCAAGAAACACATGTTTTCCAAATTTAGATGCATTAAATAGTTGTAAAAATTAATTGACGTTTAGTAGAACCTTCTGATGAATAAATTGAGACGATGTGATGACCGTATCGGTAAGAGTGTCAGCAGTCAAGGCGAATCACCTTGCTGTAAGCAAGGTGAAATTTTTTCGAGTCTACAGAATATTCTTGCCTTGCGTCTTTTAGCTACTGGAAGAGGTCGGTTAGGAGTTGACTTGAAGAAGAAGCTGCATCGAAACTCGTGCGTGGAATTGTCACGGCTAGGCCAGTAGGCATTCAATGGATTAGGGCTGATGTTTACACTATCAGGTACCAGTCCGAACTAGTGTAAATAATGTTCAGATTCATCCGGTGATAACCAAATATATCGACCCAACTATCAGTTTTATAATATGTTTTCGATGATGCAATACTAGAAGTAGCTCTCATCCAAGTTGAAAGTGAATCTACTCTTTCTTCAGAAGTGTTGATTTTTAACACTATTTCATAACAATATCTTAGGCTAGGCGTACACCGGTTAGTCAAGACAAGACAAGACGAGATTAGTCACGTTTAGTCACAGTACTTCACATAGTTGCTTATGAAGCAACACACATCGATTAGTCATTGCATCGGTGTGTGTTGCTTCATAAGCATCTATGTGAAGTACTGTGACTAAACGTGACTAATCTCGTCTTGTCTTGACTAACCGGTGTACGCCTAGCCTTATAGTCTATCAATGGTGTAGACAAGGTAATAATAATACTGCAATGAAAATTAAAATTCATCAAAACTACATCTATCAACTAATGAAATCTATCAACTACATAATAAAGTTCTCTCACACAATACTGAATGAAAAACTTTTCTATAACAACTCTTTAATTTTTATAACAACTCCGCTTTCAATAATAATTATTACAGATTTTGTTACGGCTGAAAAGTGGGATAGCATGTGGTTCAAGGTTTTCCAGTTTAACCCTTTCCGTGGAACTCCATGCTTCCACGTTTCCTTCATTATTATTTCAGTTGTAATATCATACAAGTAGTTTTAAAGTTTCAAAAAAGTTCTTATAAAATACTGAGATGTACTACTTGTAAGGTGTACAGTAGTTTGAGCTTTGGCTGTTTGGTAAAATATTTCAACAGTATCTTAAATTAATATCTGAATTTTAATTTCTGTAACAAAACTTGACCCATGAAGTGCTGCCATATGTAGCAACTTAGTGAACTAATTTACTGAGAAAGCGAGGACCAATTGGAAGCGTTCTGACGTAAAGATGGGGGAGGAGTCAATTCCAGCCAATCACAATGAATTTGAGTGAAACTCAAAGTTGACCCGACAACTGCTGCCATCTGTAGTAGCTTAGGGAACTACTGTACTGTGAATGTAAGCTCAAATATAAGGAAGCGTTCTGACGAAAAATGAAGGAGGAGCTAACTCCAGCCAACCACAACGCATCGTACTGAGAAATCGAGAGCCAATAGGAAGCGTTCTGACGTAAAGATGGAGGAGGAGCCTATCGCAGCCAATCAGAAGGTGTTTGGCTAGTTGGGCTGCCCTGAACTGCTCATCAATCATTGCAATTTTTAGCAAAGTTTTTCCTTTCTCGTAATGCTTATATTTTCAAAGGAGATTTGATTTCTATTCTCTTCTCTCTGGTTTATTCACTGTTCAAACCTATAGATAGAATCAATAAAATCGAATCGAAAGATTTATGCTGGGTTTCACCAACCTTGGTCAAATAGAACGCCGGTCAAATTTTCACATAGTGTGATAATAACCTTTTCACCTGTTGATGCGTTTGAATATCGTTAAATATTTAACCAATGTTGGTGAAACCCAGCATTAATGTGATATACAATCAAATAGCAATGGAATGTGAATCTTTGGTCATTTTTTGCGGATGATTTCCACATACGCGTAAGTATAACAGTTGTGCATGGCTAATGAGATGAATAATACGAGAAAAATGCCATACGGAACAGGAATCGAACCTATGACCGGGGCAGCCACAGCAGAAGGCGTCTCCAGCCAGCTGGGCTAGTACAAACAATAATTGTAACAATTATTGATTATTTAGGCTCACCAATATAAACCATAAGGTTCCACCAAAGCGAAACTATTTCGTTCATCAACGTTAACTCCTTTCAACCTTGTACCCGCTGATTCCTCAATCCAGGATAATCGACCAGCTATCCAAAAAGAGCAGAAATCATGTGACCATGAGTGAGCAGTTGATCTGTATTAGGTGGCCTATACGGAAGAATCCGACTCACGTGGTTGGTGGAATGTGAGGTGGTAAACATTCTAACGCCAAGGTTTTTCTTGTACAAAATGCGAGCAGGCTAGTGGGCGGAGAGACATCAAGAACTAATGCTCTTGTCAGGTCAAGCTATCGCTTTCTGGTTTTGCATGGCTGAGGTTAGTAGTGAACTCGTTAAGAGAACAGCTATACCATAAAGTAAGGAGGTGATAGTATAGTAATAGTGAAATCGTTGAAAGTATAGCTATACCATAAAGTATGGAGGAGATAATATAGTAATAGTGGGTAGTAGTGAACTCGTTAAGAGTATAGCTATACCATAAAGTATGGAGGAGATAATATAGTAATAGTGGGTAGTAGTGAACTCGTTGAGAGTATAGATATACCATAAAGTATATGTACAGTAATAGTAGGTAGTGAGAACAATAAGCAGGAGGGTGGATCTGGAGCTGGAAACGTCAGCTCAGTTCATCAACTAGCAACGCATTATCACGCTGCGATCTTAATAGCTGTCTTGATTAATCTCCATTCCAATTCAGATTTCGATGCGCAGATCTCTTTCTGTACTGTGTAAATGCGGATCAACACCCTCCAAAGTCAAGGTCAGGTTTTGCATTTGAATTAAGCCAGAATAGGCGCCGTTCGTACTTTGCCAAAAATAAAAGCAAGAAGCAGATTGATACTATACAATGTACATCTAGAATAACGATTAAGTTGACTGTTAAGTATTAAATATAGTTCGTTCACTCTCCATCTGGACTGGAAATGGATTGCTGCTGTAGGGGATTTTGGAGGTTTAATTTAAATTAGATGAAATAAATACTAATAGGTTAGCATTCAATCTTACCCCCTTAGCCACCCTTGACTCAATCCCGGATCTGCCAACATTAATCAAAAAGTGAGTTTCTGAGATACGCTATAATGATGGTAATTTATCATGAATTACTCTATTTTATCTAGTTTAATTTAGGGAATCGATTGGCTTCGTGGTCGTGCCGGTGTCTAATTGCAAGATTGTAGATAAGAGACTTGCACCTGTAACTCCCATTGTAAGGGTGACCACTTCAGTTTAAGTCCTTTCTCCGCTGAATGCCATTCATTCACGAGAATCGAAATCGCTTCACGGTGGCTCGTAACCCACCTAAAGCTGTAGGTCCACTCATCTCTCATCATCATCCTTCCCATTACCCACCCACAAGCTAAGAGCTTATGTGGGCATCACCACAGCAAAAAAGAAAAACTTCTCTCTCAACTATTATATAAAATACAGTATTCAAACGAGATATAATTGGATTGGGAATTGAATTATAAACAGTAATGATATTATTGGTTTCGTTCATATTTTTCAAAGTATACTTTCTTATTACATATTTTATCTGGTCTGTAAGATGCTGAAGATTTTATAAGATTTGGTCTGTAAGATTTCTGGTCTGTAAGATTTTATTTTAAGATGCTGCAGTATAAATGAATTTGCATGAAACGTGAACTAGTTATTCGTGCTCCCTATTGAAACTTATCGGATCTTGGACAACTTCAGTGCTCGTTGAAAAACGACGGCGACCAACAAGCCTACGTGGTAATGCATCCAAGACAGCTTGAAAAGTACATTCAAACCGAACCTTTTGTTGTAGTAACCGCTTTTGTAGTCCAATGCAAAACCTACCTACGTCATTCATTACAAAAGAGCTGAGCCATTTTCAGGCGACTGCAACCATTAGCACTCGAGTCCTTATGATCATTTCGAATTATCATTTATCTATTTTTATGAGACGCAGACGCTGCTACAATAATAACAAAGACAGCTCCACCAGCACATATAACACCCGGATCTTGGGAGTTGCCCATTTTTTACTCCGCTAGCTCGCATTCGAGATGATATTGTTATTTTTTTCGCCTTCAATATCACTCACATTTGAATCGCTCGCTCGGCAGGTCTGCTGTCCAAAATGCCTCTCTTGATGACCGCTGTTGACTTACAAAGGCGCGTCCATTAATCCAAGTTGGTTAAGATCAAGGTTGCTGCAATAGTGTAATGATGATGACAGAAATAAATGAGATGCTTGCAAAGCACATTGATAAAAGCCGGCTTAGCAAATCTTTTGAATGAAGAATTCCCTATTCTTATCACAAAGTTTATGATGCAACTACTGATATTTTTCACTAGTGAATCCTTCACTATTATGGATTCTTCATGTGTATTAGCAGAGATAAACATATATATGGTTAATCATATGGATATATATAGTTAGATATATGGTTAGTCTATGGTAGTAGGTTTGGGCATAGAGAGGCTTCTGATATGAGGAGCATTGTTTTTGATGGAAGAAATTTATCAATAACTATTATTGACTTTGCAATTGATCAATTGCTATGAATACATGAGAATAAATTAGTGTTTCTTATCCTTTCGATTTTAGTTTCACTAGTTCTTGTAATGTTTTACTTGAATTTTCCAATTTTGTTATTGTGTTTTTTTTTTATTCTTTGACTGGCTTTTTATTCATGTAGCCCCGTTTAACGGTAATAATCATCGAATTATTTAATAGTACTGTGGATATAATATTTCCATCATTGATAAGATTATTCCAAAGTTGAATGGGAAAGTCTCTTTTGAACCAAAGAAAATTTTGTAAGGCTAGTCGATTCACCTGTTGAGAGTCATGTGAAAACTTCCTGTTGAGGATAAGTTAGTTGTGAAAACTTTTTATGGAAAGAAATTCAAGTCAACGAACTCATCCCGTTTTTTTGCCAAGATGGGCATTAGAAACAAGGCTCACAATAACATTGCCAAATATGAATTGTTAATGAATTCAGAGACATTTCTGTTGACCAAACAGGTTTTGGAGTGCTTCCTCTATTCGCTCTAAAATAAATTAATCCCCGTCTTCTTAAAAGCAAGCAATTATTGCAGAGCCATTCCGCCGAATGAGATGAATAATAAAAATAAATCTAATTTGCAGATATCCAGGCAACTGGCTACTTTGAGATGTTGAGCCTCCGCATAAACTTGTTTAGCTAACATGAGAGGATTGAATGATTTTCGGCCATATGGACTGGACATGTATTTAGCCTATGTCGTTATAATTCGCGAAATATTGTAACGGGATTCACCTTGCTTTTACTTTTTCTGCTTCTCAAGTAACGGTTGTTTGTTTTTCAAACACTTTTTTATAATACCATTCGACTTAGATTATCATATTAACATAAGGAACAGTCTGAATTCACTTTGGTAATAGGCCAACTATAATTTATTATTATTATTGTATTTATCACTTTCAAAAATGCTTTAAATTTCTGACATTATCCATTTACTTGGGATATTTATTCGTACTGTATACTATACTGTTGCTTGTCAACTCATTTATGATTATTATTATTATCAATCAACTGTCAAAGTTATCCTGTCATTTAAGAAGCTATAATAATCAAGATGATAGTTCATATAGGAAAATGGAGAGAAGGGTTACTGAATTTTATCTCACAAAGAAAATTTTAAATTCAGGATTTTCTCAAAGTTCCCAGTCATACTGAGACTATAGATAGATTCCATAAATGATCAAGAACTAATCAAATATGGATTATCTCTAACATTAATGTTCAATTTCAATAAGAAAATGGGATATGAAATAATATCGTTGAGATATAAAATTTAAGCCACACTCTTTCGGAGGAGAAGTTAAGTCATCGTTCCTGTCCGCCTAAAAAGTAGTCATCTCTCATCATCACCCATCATCTCTCGTCATCCTCATTGGCATCACCAAAGACAATTCTACTACTTAAATTCTATAGATTAAGATTCTTCAGATAAAATTGTCTTTGGCATCACTCACGTACAAGCCTAGAGCTCTTGTGAGCATCACCCTTACAAAAAGAATGTTTCAACATTTCTCAACTACACTCAATGTTATGTTATACTTCTTATTTTCGAAGTTCAATTTTCTTACCAAGTGAATCTATATTCTTGTATCTTCGTACACTAAATTCAAAAATCGATTATAATAATCAACTCAATTATATAATTGAGATTTTATTGATTTTGAGAGAGATTCGTAGACTTTATTTGATTTGAATCTATTGATATTCATCTCTACATTTCAATTGAGAACTTAAACTACTGTATATTTGAATCAATTTGAGGTCCGCTTTCCCCAACGCTGCTTAAGTAATAACAGCTGACGCTCAATTTTTTTCTATACTTTTCCTATTCTCCGAATGAGGCTTAAAAGCCAGATGTATTGCCAAGCAGCGTTGGGGAAAGCGGCCCTAAGTAATTCTATGACCCAACAATAATCACAATTCAATTTGTCCTAAAGCCTGACTTTCTCAACCAGACCACTGTTGAGGTCGCTAAGCTGTCAATTAAGTCGTCTTCACACTCATCAATTTCAGGGTTGCATTTCAGCCTAGACGTAATCAAGTACGTCTTTGGACGACCTTATAGGCGACTTAGCTCCTTGTTTTTGTTTTGATCGCAATAAGCCACCAAGGCACAGCGAAGACGATCTTGGACATTTCGACCGGCTTTGGCAAACAGCAGACCTTTGGCAAGTAGCACATTTTCCTTGGACTAATCCAACACATACTTGGGCTTTATTGACGGTGAAAGTGATTATAACAGGATGTGAGGACACAGTGTTGAAACTCTAAAAGAATTATAATTTCTTGTACTTCAATGACTACCTACGTAGCCTATGTCCACACATTTAACATCGCTGTTAATATACATGGACGATATCAATATTGTTTCAAGTTTGTATATTAACAATATCTCTGTTTCCAAGTTCGTTATACTGTACCTCACATTACTGTACCTTATACTGTACCTGTTACTTATAGTTATACTGTACCTTACTTGTCTCGATTGGAAAAGAGATATTCTCATATTTCCAAGTTTACCAGTGTGTGAAAAGTTTTGATTTGGTCAACCATTATTTTATACCTATTTTACACCTATCACTCAAGCTGCCACATCTCAGTCAATATTGCTCCAATCTTTACAAATAAGGATTCAATCGATTTGTAATTAAATTTACTAAAAAAACTATCCTTTAAAATTTTCGTAATATCAACGGTTTCCGAGTTATTCAAGAAACAAAATTTTAAATGGCCGCCATTTTGTTTTATGGATTTGTAAAATTGTAATAATTTTTTTGTTACTTTGTCTAGTTGTCATAAATGTTGGTGCAAAGTTTCAATTCCATATGTTTCACCATTATTGAGATAAAAAATAATAAGTGAAAAAAAAATTGCAGCTGTGTCAGTAACTAAGTACTTCCTTATAATTCTTCGTTTTAAATACAGTAGTTGCTATTGGCGAGTGGCTATCTGCAGCTGACAGCAGCTCAGTCCTACCAATGAAATCCTACTGATTACTGGTCACGTACTACTTTCAGCTTCTAAGCTATCTATGGGGAATTTCACAATCTAAGTGGAGTTTAGTGCATTTTAATGCCAACAGATAGTGCCACAGAAAGCTCCTTCAAGTTTTCAGCAAATTTCTCGCATTCAAAATGATTATTTTTGAAAAACAATTAATAGAGCCTGCAAAAATTTGATTTTTATTTATCTTTTGGCGCAAACCGCAACAAAATCGGTCCACCCAAACTTCTGCACGAGCTTTCCAAAGTCGGGCACGAAACTCTTTTCATATATAAGATAACTTTTCCAGTAAAACTTTAGAGCAGTACCAATAAAAAGTAAATAAGTAATAAAAGTACTGTAGTTAATATGCAAGGCCTTGCAGCTCATCATTGGTGTGGCAGTGCTCAGTTATTCATTCGCTGTCGTTCTAGTAATCGCAGTAAATAAAGAATCTACCATGTACAAGTACAATACATGTACTATGTATTATTTTTGCCTGAATTCAATCAGCGTTCTGCCAGTCGCAAACATGCAACCATCATTCGGTAATAATAGTTGCGAAGCATCCATCTCCAGCCCAGCATCCATGCCCCTCAAAACAAGGATGAGATAATGACAATGGGATGCGTCCTGGGTCACACTGAAATCAAATGGAAAAATGATCGGGAAACGGACGATTAAAGCCGGGAAGGAAGGAAGGAAGCCAGAGGTCAGCAACGACCTAGCTCTGTCACACTGTCATTATGACTCGACCATTATTATTTTTATTGTTGTCGTGGCGGAATTTCATTGTTGGCTGTGCGTGTAAACATTGTATAGAAGAATGGAGGAAGTGTGTCCGAAAATTCAGACCAGCTACCGTTGAACGAGAATGTGAAATTGTGAATCGATTTGAAATTCTATGTGAATATTTGAATATCTATGTGAAATTGTGTACGAATATGATCAAACTTTTCATCCAATAGAATAAAATTGAGGAGTTTCAGATTTTGTTCAATGTTTGACAATACTTTCTTTAAAGTCCAATGCAATATAATTCTCTAATCTTGTAAAATACATTAATATATCAGGAATATTTTAACTTGTCAGAAAACAGCTGATTCAACGTTAGTAAACGAGTGTATATCAATCAGCTGTTTTCTGACAATTTAAAAGAATCCTGCCATACATTACAATACTTTAAGCCAAAAACATCTGAAATCCGAACTGCCAGCTTCATTTTGTCAGCAATTCGGACGTTTTTCAGATGAAAACGGTTCCAGTGGACGACCAAGCTAATATTCTTTTAAACACTTGAAGTCTTGTCAAGTTTAGAACAAGATTTGAGGCGTTTTTCATTGGATAAAATTTTGTATATTGTACTCGAAATTTTGTAATACGAAAGTGATACGAATGTTGATGTAATAATTAAAACAAATAGGCTACAGTAGATGTATTTGAAACTTTTCTCGCAAAACAAATTAAATGTTATTGCTAGGCTGAAAAATTCAAACTATAATCTCATATATTTCAGGAAGTTGTGTCTCTTTAAACGCTGTGTATCACGTAATTTGTAAACAACTTTATGTTTGTTTTCCGTGAAGCATCTACATTCTATCCCAGAGAAAATCGTGAACCGGACATAAAATCTGGAAGTCGCCTTGACCGTTCAACCTTCGATCGTCACTCCATCACCTTCTAGAACGAGTACCCACATTCAATGAATGAATCTTTCCATAATAATTATGAATTCATCTACCGTAAATTTGGAACCGACAGGCGCAATCGATTACGTGAATGGTTGCTAAAAGATCTTCTGTTAGCTTCTGGCAGCTCTTCTCTACAAGAGTTCACAAGGCTGTCCGGTGTTAGTAGGCTAGTTTTGTAGTTGACAATGTTATCAAACAATCACCGACCGTGCGAATCATCGCTTCCTTGTTTACATATGTTTGTTTTTTCGACTTATCAACTACTGGTTCATCCACTGAGAATCGGAAAAGATTATGTATTGAAAACAAGATATGACCTTAGTCTGCGAGTTTCAGAGATAGGTAATAAGCATCCCCTAAAGCTCAAACTTTAGGGGATGCTTATTACCAAAAAAGGGGCGTTGAAGGTGAGAAGCTCTGAAGTTCTATTACAGAACTACCCCTTTGGTCATTACGCTGTTTTTGTCAATTACTTTATTTGTTAGTCATATTATATGTGACTTCCTTCCTACCTACTAAGAAATTTATGTGATAAATAGGATCACTTTTACTTGCTTGACTTGTTCCACTTTTGTTTGAATTTCTCTGTTTCTGTTGTTGAAATGTACGGTAAACTTGTACTATTGTGTTACATTATTAGGCTAATAATGTTAACTGGTATAATCAATAATGCAATCTAAAATAAACTATGGATTCATAATTAAGATGGATTTAGTAACACTTTTAAATTTTTCTGCAACATTTTGTCTCATGGAGCTATGCCAAACAGATTATCCTCGCTTATTAATAGACTATTAATACCCTGATCAATATTACCAGACATGAACGACGGATTTGTGTTTCGTTAAGACCGTACCCGCATTGAGTATGTCTACAATTCATAAGTTTATAGAGAAATCCTTCTAAATCTCAGTGAGAATTTTCTGATTCATTTTCAACTTCCTTATACTGTATTTGATTTTCTTATTCATCTTTAATGAATTCGTTTATAAAAGTATGTAGGCTGGCTAGGGTAGTTTTTAATCAAATATGAATCTTGTACGGATTTATTTCTGTAGTTCACTCAACATTGTTCTTTACACCAACAGAAATAAGTAATGGGGGAATGAATTCTATTCAATTACGAGCTCTCACCATCCTGAATTCATAACAATATGAAAGTACAAAGTTTCAATCGTATATGAGCATTGATAGCACAGAAATCTCAATTTATTTTCATGAGAAAGAGAAATAACTTTTTTCATATAAAACCTATAATAATGAATTATTATCAATAGACCGCTGACTACTGACTACTATGGAGTTTTTATTATCATAACAATATACTGCTACGGAATTCAGGAACAACTCTCCCTGTTTTGTACGGTACACATTTTTTTTTAATGTCTGTTGTATCACTTACCCACTTTCTTATCAGTCGACTGCTATGCAACTGATAACATCATTTACATTGATTATCGATAATAGTATCAACAGAATATATTCAGCTCATCAAATCAGTGTGACTACTTGCAAGTCATTCCATCAATTAGAAGGAAATGGAGCCGCATTCTCATTGTCAAGTTAACTCATTGGTTCATCTTAGTTCAACATTTGACAACATTGTCTACTAAGTAAGTAGGTATAGTTCATGGTAGACGATTAATTAAATATCACTGTATAGTAGATAAATAGTTTTTTGTAGGTATAGTTTTTGGTAGTCGATTAAATACCGTACTGTATAGCATCATCATCATCTACACTACACTATTCAAGTTCTAACTCTAAACTCAGGCTAGGCGTACACCGGTTAGTCAAGACAAGATAAGACAATATTAGTCACAGTACTTCACATAGTTGCTTATGAAGCAACACACACCAATCAGTCATTGCATCACTGTGTGCTGCTTCATAAGCAACTATGTGAATTGCTGTGACTAAACGTGACTAATCTCGTCTTATCTTGTCTTGACTAACCGGTGTACGCCTAGTCTAACACTCAAGTAACCGAATCCTAAATTGCATATCTTAATAAAAACCAAAAACTAATAAAAAATTAAACTGAAGAATTCGTCGTAAATTGAATACCGGTACGGTATTGAAACTGAGATTGATCAAAAACGTCAGATTGAAACTGTCTTATTCTATCTCTACTATCATCCATGCACTTTTGAATTTCGTTCATTTATACAGTGTAGAAGCGATTTCAAGTAACAAGCGCTTGATAAAATCAAAGACAATTAGAATACTTAATAGTTTCCTATCGTCTTTGATAAAATTCAGTGTGCTCTATACGTCAGGAATAAAAAAGAAAACTTACCTCTAATGAGGCGCCTGAGTGAGCCCATTCCAAGCGCCATGGTTTTCAACTTTTGTTCCCCTGTTTTCCAGTGAATGTCTTGAAAGAAAAAATTCTCAAATATGTTTCAATGTATTTCTATGAATTCCAAAACACTCCAGTATTTTTGAAGAATTTAAATTGAATGTTTTAATTTCAATTTGTATCAAAGTTGACGGAGAATAGATTAAATTTGTCTAAAACAGGCACTCAGTATAAATTTGATTCGAGATGATTCTGTATTTTTCTGGTGTAGCAAAAATCTCCATAATATAATCCCTGGAAGTACACACTATTGCAGAATAAAAGCCTGGATATTTTAAATTTAAATAATAGATATGTAGGCCTACTCAACCAAAGCATAAAATAAGGTACTGCACATACATCAAAATGTAAAATGTTGACCAAACTTGAGAACGTGTTTAATTGACAAAAAAGCACTTTAAAATTCGAAATACACTTCTATCAACACTACACATTCGCACACACTGTTGAGTCACTCACTCAGTACATATTTCTCTGCTCTCAGGTAACTGACTGATCAATATACTTGGCAACCCAAATCAAAAAGTATTCATGATTGATTAATAATTAAGTCTTTTGTTGAACAAGTCGATAACAACGCATTTTCAAGTTCCTCACTGTCAAGTTAATAATTCCTATTCTGAGCAGCTTAAAATATTTTTACACGTGTGTGAGAGTGTGTGAAATATCCTGAATTTTTTTGCTGTGGTGATGACCACATAAGCTCTCAGCTTGTGCGTGGGTAAATGGTCTAATCACTCTAATGGAAGGGATGATGATGATGAGAGATGAGTGAACCTACTCTTTATCTATCTTTATCAATATTGGAGTGTATGTAAATTGGAATTAAAATTTCCATTACTTATATTAATTTTTTAGCTTATTTAGTAGTTAGTTATTTGATTTGTAAACACTGAGGATGAGATTAAAATAATAGAGAATCTAGTTGACGTCTTTGAAATAAACATGTTTTGCGATATTATTATACTTGCGATATCAATTGTTGCAAAAAGCGGGAAGTTCAAACATCATAACAGAGTCTAGCATGAAGATGACGAAAATGCTGATAAAAATACTTTATCTGATTGATACATTTATTCATTTGAACACCTTGAAACCACTAAATAATAGATAGAAATAAAGTATTGATGAATTAATTTATTTTTTCTCAAAATCGTGTTTTGTTCCTATCTGGTGAAATCCCTCCCGATTGTTTACTGTGTCTCTCACTGAAGCGCGCTACTAGTTCACCAGCTCAACGTCATTGGTTCTATGAATGCAGTTTCAAGCTAAAACAGCTGTTCACTTCTCTCTTGTGTAGACGTCATTTCAGATTTCAGTGTTTTGGTAGGGAATGAGGTTAGTTTTCAATGTTTTAAATCAATCAACTTCTACAATATTTTAAATCATTTCAATTTAATTATTATTCCTAGATCAGCAATGATTAATAAATCTATTATATTCTAATAACAAGAGTGAAAGTAAGGGATGTCATTGAGAAATCAGTAAGTTATGTAAATAAATCAAGTGTCATTACAATTTCTAAAAAGCTGTAGAAATATCAGTGACAGTAATTTTTATGAAGCAAAGATTTAGTAATACAGTATATAAGTATCTCACTTCAAAAAGTCTTCAAGATTTTTCTATTGTAATGTCTGTCTACTACTGTTCAACTGTGAACGATTTCAAGCGTGATAATAAATTGTTACATAATTACTATTTCCTATATTTTATATTCAACTCAATGCAGGTCTTTTTTTGAATAAGAAACTGTATCCAATTTTCTACGGAACTATATAAGGGTTGTGTGGCAGAGAGGACCAGGAGTCCTAACTCCGCCCTTAATATTAAGGCAATCAATCAACTTGATCTAGGCCTTGAACCTATTTGGCTCGGCTTTGGGAAATCTTGGGGATCTTGCACAAAGATGAAAAAATAAAATACTAAATTCCATATTATTATTTGGCTCTAATTTTACTTAATTCATTATTATTTGGGTCTTATTTTACGTAATTGCTAAGCCACAGTTGTATTTCTATGTTCAAAATGTGGAGAAAGTTTCTCCAGATCTTTGAAGCATAGATCAAACTCATAGATCTAACTTGCCCAATTAGTAATTTTTCTTGCCTTAAGTAATATTCAATTAAGCTATGTTTATTTTTACAGCTGCCTGTGCTGATGATGTTAGGGGCGCAATGTCTGAAACTAGTCAAAGTGTTTCTGATACAACATCTAGACTGAAGAAAAAGGCTTCCTGCTCCTCCAGTGATGTACACAGACCTGTTGGAGAACCAAACACCAATGCCCATGAGAGGTAGGTTTCATAGTATGAATAAAAAATCCAGCTAATTTCCGAAACAGAAAACTGTATACTAGATACAATACTGTATACTACATACAGAAAGAAGTCTTGTTATTACTAATATTGCTGAAAAGACACCATATCAAAGACATTTCAATCATCTAGCGCCAAAATGATACAATCTACTTCCTGAAAACTTTACCAACTTCAAAAAGTGCAAAGCAATAGTACAAATTCGGTTGATAAGCAAAGAAAGGCAGAATGTAGGAATCATAATTTCAAACAATTTAAAGCCTATCACCTAGCATTGAAAAAATATCATACTGACATCTACATCTACTGACATCTTTTTAACTTTCACTGTAGTCAATCACTAATTCACTCATAAAATTGAAACCCACTCTAGTAAATAGCTAGAGTGGAATAGTTGTGTGTAAATGTGTTAAAATTGCTAAAAATATAGTGGAATAGGTCAATTACCATATAAAACACATCTAATCCAACACATTTTTAATGACACTAGTAACTGCAAATGTTGGCAAATTTTATTTGTTTTAGATTTTGGAAAATTGATAATTTATTTACTTAATAGAAGATACTGTCTGTTTTGAATTGAGCTTTCTCTTGCTATATAATTTTTCATGTTACTTGAGATTTGATCTCCAATATTTTCTGATTCTCAGATTCAAGAAGTATTCATCCTCGTCTGTCCTACCTCTGCCCAGAGACTACAATGCTTTGGCTATCGAAGCGCCGTCCACACTGCATCAAGTCAACATACCCATAGTTGGTTATGAGGTTATGGAAGAGAGAGCCCGATTCACAGTGAGTTCCAGATTTTTAGAAAAGATTTCCCAGTCTCAACACAATACAGTTCAGTACCATCATGTTGAGTGTGGACTCAATAATATTATTGTATTTTCCCTCCATGAAGAAACGGGGACCTGTTCCAAGAAAATGCAGAAGTCCTGTAAAACAGGTGGACCCACACTAAACATGAATAGGATGTAGTAATATACAATGTATTTATTAATGTACAATAAACTGATTAGTCTCGTGTGCTGTTGCCTTTTCCTGTATTACAGAACTTCTAATATTTTATGAAACTGGCCCTGTTCGTTTCTAGAATAAATTCAAATCGAATCTACACAAATTAGGCTCTTTACAATAGATATCTGAACCAATTTGGACCATGTTCGAATTTCCCATTCAAATCGAAAGTAAATTATATTTGGGGTAGGAGGTGTAGTATAAATACGTATTATTCATTAAAAATATTAGCTTGTATGATGTACATTAATTTGCAGTTGACTAGTAGGCCTAGGCCCATACAAATCTTCATAACTGAACTATAGACCACACATACCGACCGATGGATTGACAAAACTTTGTGTATTTTATAAATTCAGTTCAAGAGCTTTTGAATTATTCAATTATTTGTATCACTGATTGCATCATGAATAAAGTTTGTCTCTCAACCTGAAGTTTGTAATAATTTGATCAAAAGATCCAATAGGCTACATAAGTTTTTATCATTACATCAATATTAGTGAAGCACTTGAAGATAGATGAATAAATGAATATGATGATTTTTTCTCACCTATTCTATTCACTAATATCTATTTGTCTATTACAGGTTTATAAGTTGAGAATCGAGGATAAAGTGTTTGGAGATTGTTGGTTTGTTTTTAGAAGGTACACCGATTTTAAGAGACTCTGCTCCAAAGTGAGTAAGATTATTCCAGTTTATAGTTAATTAACTATTCAATCATTATTTATAAGTTAACGTATTCAATTATAGTAATAATCATAGTTTTGATTGTTAATTGAGTAGGTAAAATTATTTGAGACTACTCCCAAGTGGATGAGATTTTTTTATGCTAGTTGTTATTCGAGATATTCTGTTTTCTTTACTGTAAACCAGTGCATATGGATAAATTGCTCTATATTGTGGCAGAGAAAGTTATAATCAGCTCAATCAAGCCAATATAAATGTGAAAAATTGATAATTTCTTCGATGTCTCATTGAATCTTACTCACACACGATTGATAAAAAATGATTCAATCTACACTTGATTCAGATATTCTATGAAACTTCTCCATAGTAAGATGTATAAATGAGACAAATATTGTCTATTCCACAATATTCTGGTATAGAAAATATTTGTCTCAGAACAGACATTATTTATCTCATTCATCCACCAATTATTCAATTGTTGTACTTATATTTAAACCTTGAAAATGGATCATTCGTTTTGTGGATATCATGTTCCCTGAAAGATGCGATATGAAAACGTATATTTATTATAATAATTAATTGAACGAAATTCTTATTAATAATGCTGTAAAATACTCTGAAGACTTCCGCTACTGCGAATATTGAAAATAGAATAATAGCTATAAGGAATATCGCAGTAACGGAAGTCTCCAGAGTATTTTATAGCATTATTAATTATGAATTTAGTTCAATTGTTTATTATGATTTAAAAGCAATTAAATAATTGCAATATCCCTTTTCCTTCTATCTTCAAAACGTATATTAGAAAAACAGCCATTAACTTAAAACGAATGCCAATCAAATTCAACCACCGTTAGAAGACTATTTCATGGAACAAATGTAATCATTTCCCTATTTATTCATTTATTTTGTTTTTATTTTATTTTTTATTCATTTATCCATTAATATACATTATCATCACATAACATCAATGTATGGGAATACTCCCATTTGATAGGTAATTTCTCAAAATGTAGTACATAGGTCATTGTAACAGGTAATAATAATATTTTACAAGTAAAATATAAAACACAGTTTGTTTCTTATTGAGTTCCGTTATGTGGTGGTTCAGTTTAATAACTCATTGTCGAACAGTCGAGTTGAACATCAATTTTCGAATTTTCTGTTTACAGTTGAAGGATGAGTACCCCAAGTTGAATTTATCTCTACCTAAAAAGCGATGGTTTGGAAATAACTTCGATGCAAGATTCATAGAAGAAAGAATAGCTGGCCTGCAAACATTCATAGATTCAATAACTGCCGATGAAAAGCTGCTCGTCTGTTCTGCAGTGAGAGAATTCTTCTGTCTTGATGATCCTCCCTCTTGCACTGAATCCAATGATGAATCGAGGGTAAATATAGTTTCTTAATGAAATTTTATTAATTTCTTATCCATTTTCCTGTACGAACAGAATGATTACAATAATTTATATTATAATTATGCTATCCATATTATGTGAGCTCTTTGATGAAAAAATTTCAGTAAGATGATTATAAACTTCATGTATTCTGACTTGATCTCTACCATATTAAAAATTCGATGGTAAAAATATATTTAAATAATCAAGATCATTTTATATAATCAAGAATTTTTATTTCAATATCTGAAACAATATCTTGCAAACAATAACTCTTAATTGATGATTCAACGTAAAAATATTTATTAGAAACAAAAATGCGGAGAGAAGATTCTGCTCGTACTGACAATGCAGTGATGTTAAATCGTCATCTTTCCGTTCTTGATGATGGTTCAAAACATGTGCACTCAAATGATTTGATCCAAAATATTTATTAATGAATAGTTTCTTATCATAGATACATATATATTAGTGCTCAAACTAATCCAAAATTTATTAATCTGTTTTCCATTCACAACTCTCGAAATAGATATATATATAATAATTTATATTATAATTATTATGCTATTATCATCCATATTATAAAATCATTTGTCGTGAGCTCTTTCAATGACTGATAAGAGTCGCATTTTTATTGAACTGAAAATTTTGAAGACAGTGAGATTTATGAGAAGCTGAAGTGATGATTATAAACTTTGTATTCTGAAATACATGATTTTTGATCCTATCTAAGCTTATTTTAAATTTGATTCCATTATTTTAGTTTTTAAAAATTCTTACTCTTCGCTCTCGTTGAAAATTTTAAATTCGAAAATTTTTCTCATTATTTATATTCTATTTACTCATTAGTAATGATTAAATATTATGTACAATATAATAAGTATGATACTGTATTTTATTACTTGATCTTAGTTGCTTCAGCATTATTATATGTCTATAATTGTTTTACAGGCAACTTTTGAAGCATTAGAAGAAACAGTTTATCATTTGAGGCGAATGCTAATTGAGAAAGAGGAAGAACTTGAGATACAAAAGTCGGTTGCTAAATCATTGCAACAGAAATCACTAGAATGGGCGTTGAGCGTGTGGTAAGTTGTATTTATTTTACCTATCGATTTATTAATCTCCAGCTTATCGACATATTATGGATGTACTTTTAATTTGTCTAATGTATTATCAAAGATAACATTAATATTAATTGGTCTACAAGTATCTTTAACTGGTATTTGCCAATATTCATTTTCAGTTCATCTATCCACTTATTCAGTAATAGCATAGAGAAAACATACGCAAGTAGATGATTCACCCCTATGTTAAATGGTGAACGACAGAAAAACGACGTGATGGTGGCGATATCTCTGGGGACTCTAGAGTACTTCAAACACTTGCAGTGTTAATCAAGTGGGCGATAGGCGAGACCTCTGAACTCACCTAACACGAACTATTTTCGCCGCATAATAAAAATGTAAACAAACATCCCTATCTGATGAGTAATCTACTTGGCTTATGCTTTCTCTATGGTAATAGATAATCAAGGGAAGGTAGAAAAGGTTTTTGCCTAAATCTGTTCCTCCTCCAACGTATATACCTCCTCCTTCATGGAAGTATATATACAGTAAATAATCCAGATTAGTCGAAACTGGTGTAATTCCTTGAGTAGAATGGCTCCAAAAGAATTCTTCTTGAAGCTTATCACTAAAGACCTAATGGAAAAAGATGTACCGGTATAGGATGCTGCGTACTGAAACAGAATATAGAATAGACTTGAATAAACAAATAGAAATGCACATAGTTTGTATTTTGTCAGTAACTTACGATTTGTATAATGAATGTACTGTATATAGAGATGCAGTATTAAGGATTATGATGATAATGTTGATGACGATGATGATCCTACAATATTTATTCAAGTACAATAATCTCATCAATAATTATTATCGACAACCAATATCCAGTCGTTGAGGGCCAATGAAGCCTTCAATAAAATATCCAGTCATAGCTCGCTCCTGACCCACAGGCATTTGCCCATGTGAGGAGCCTTCTTCAAATTATTTATAAATTTTTGATGTACACTAAAAAAGAATAAATATATTATTAATTGCATTGTATGCCCTAATTCAATAACCTGTCAACGGTTTTTTTGTCTTTTAGTCTTTGGATTTGTCCAATAATTTCCAATCAAATTAAGATCCGAAACTGAATTATCATTTTATATTTCAGTGATAAAACCAAAGACTGTACCGAGTGCAATGGAAAAGTCTTCAAATCATTGGCAGAATTACAGCAAACAATAAGTGCTTCAAATTACGCCAGCTCATCTGATAAGCCTTCATCCAGCCTAAGCTCTTGATTTTCAGTAGTTTATTAAGCATTTTATAAAGCACTTGAGTAGATATGATTTAATACACCCGTTTATAATAATTATCTTGGTTAGTGGTAGGATAGTGGATCGTAATATTTTAGAAACCAGGAATGGCCTTATTAGTAATCAAGCGGGTAATAAGCAAAAATATTCATTGGATTATGGAGTCTCAACAATAATTAACAATATATCTTCCACGTCTGAATATGACTTCATCAAGCTGAGATTATTGAAAATTGAATTAAACTGATCTATGAGGCGTATCCCTAAAGTAAGGGACAGTTGTTTATATTTGAATGTTGGTGCTTGAGAGCACAGTTCTTGCCTGCTGATTCGTTCTGAATCTACATTGGCTATAAATTGTTCCGATTTTGAAGTTGTCTGGTTGTTAGTGAATTTGAATTGAATTTATTACCAGAGAACAAAAATACATACGGTAAGCAGTAATTAGCTTATCAACTCATAAGTTGTAGATACAATATAATTCGAACAACAATGTCCGCGACAATCGACAATGCTGCCAACTGTTGAGTTTGTTCTCTAATACGATCAGCTGAGTAAAGGATCGTCAGCTGTTGTGTATACAGCATTCTAATTCAGATTCAGAGTTCCAAAATGCATTAACTCACTCACTCTATTCTAATCTGGATGTACCTATAGTCACTATAGATGTACCCTTTCAAAGGGCCGTCATAGATATGGCTTATATACTGTATAATAATTATATTCAATGAAGTTTCAATGATAGTTTTAAAAATGTCTAAAAAATATCACTACACAAAGAAACCGATTCTCCGTTTGAAGTTTCTCAAACTAAGGCACTATTGCTGGCATCTAAGAATGTATTTTGTCTTGAATCTTTGTACATAATAAAATTAGAATTATTTTTTAATAGATTTAAGTTGCAGAGACAATAAATATTTTTGTATGGAACTGCAGTTTTTTATTGTAATTTTAACTAGCATACAATCTATTTTTGTAAGCAATGTTGATTACTTTGAACATTCAATAATAGTGTACCTAGTAAAAACTTGTAGCCATTTTTTCTGAGAGTGATGCCCAAATGAGCTGTTGGCTTGTAATAGAAAGGGTGATGATGAGCGATTAATTAACTACTTTTTAGGCAGGGACCAACGGCTTAATTTATCCTCCGAAACACGAAATTTCTCAACAGTTGTCTGGATTTCTGGTTCATGGATTTCATCTTAGTAATTCGTTTTTAATAAAAATCTTTTTTTCATATCCATCATTATTTCATTATAAATTTTCATCATCCTTCCCATCACCCACGGACAAGCTAAGAGCTTATGTGGGCATCACCACTGCAAAAAAAGTTTTAATATTAATATAAGTTCTGAACTGCAGACCTACATCATTGTTCAGCTACTGATTGAAGTTTGTCCGCTCATTGGTCTTCCAAGAAAGATTTGTCGTTGATTTTCATACAAATAAAACACTAAAGGATATTGTCAATTCCACTTTTTTTTATAAAGTTTTTTATACTAGATTTTTATACAGTTAATTACGTCGTGCGATCACTGCGATTTTGGAATTGACCTCAGGGTAGTCGAAATCAATTTCAAGGTTCAATTGATTTGTTAGGAACACGAGCATCGAAACACATACATTGTGTTTTTAGTGAACGTTTTCCTTGAACAGATCGATCAATTGAACGCTGATTAACTGTTCGTTCAGGGCACATCTCTCCTGAACATGTTTGTGTCATAAAGTGCTCACTTCAAAGCCTGCCAGATTGGAGACTGCTTCGATAGTGGCTAGGCAATCGATACTGTAATCTTATTGGAGGCTGTACTCAACTGGTAAGCTTTTTGTCGGTTTCTTTCATTTTTAGCTGTTAATGGCTTCTATCACAGACGAAAAAATCATGCGTCTATGCGTATGCCATCCATTTTATTAGTTGTATCTCTTTACTTGTGCTCATACGAGTAATTTGACGATACATCATATTGTACTTGTTCATGGCAATAAAAGATATTTGATTTTATTAGGAATTACTTATACTAGTATTAATAACGTTATCGTATTTGAATTCGTTTTAAATTCTATAAATTTTCTTTGTTAATTATCTGTCTCTTATCGTTATTTAGTGTTGTTCTTTAACTATATTGGTTTGCTGATTTTTATTGATGTAAAGCTCCAAAGCTGACAAGACTCTTATAATCCCCCTCCTACTCCTCCTTCACCTAATTTCAAAAATAAATTCCTCATTTAAATTAATTTAATATTAAATTATTTTCATGAATAATAAAGCTCAGTGAAGATTATTTTTGTCGTTTTTTTAGGAAAATATTTTTTATTCTCAATCATTAACCTCATAATGGATTCGGCTACAGATTTGTTTGTAAAATACAGTATTATCAATTCTCACTCACTTGTAAGGTCTTCATCGCATAAATTACCAGCCCTTCGAGACTATCCCATTTATTCCTCTCACATTTCTCTTCCTTTTTATGTGGTTCTTTGTAGTGAACGCAGCCCTTAACAACTTTGAATACTTGTTGCTCATTTTCCTTGTAACCCTTCTCAAGATATTCATCATGATAATTTATTCATTGGAGCTGTCAAGTAAGTTTTTTATGGTCTGATGAGTCTTCCCCCTATAGGATGCTCTCTCATGATCAGAACGGGTAATTGCTGAACCTTTAACCCTGACCTCTTAACCCAGAAGGGAGTTAGATGAATGTATAGAGATATACAAAGAACACTATAATAGAGAGAGACAATTTTGAAGAAGAAAAAAGGTGAAAAAGCCTGGAAGAGACACGTTAATTCATTGGGAATGATGAAGACAAAGAAACGGAAAGTAAAAGTAAACACAAGAAAAGGAAGTAAAGTAAAAGAAAGAAAATGAAAATAAACAGTATAAAAAATATGGGAGAGACATGCTAGTCGGGAACGATGATAAAACTTATAGGTAGGTAGTGATAAACTGGGAGAGACACGTTAATTCATTGGGAATGATGAAGACAAAGAAACGGAAAGTAAAAGTAAACACAAGAAAAGGAAGTAAAGTAAAAGAAAGAAAAGGAAAATAAACAGTATAAAAAATATGGGAGACATGCTAATCGGGAACGATGATAAAATTTATAGTGATAAACTACGTGATAATGAATAATGATGATAATAAAAATTAATAATGATAAATAACTTCATGATCATGATGATAAACTGATCTCAACGAGAACAAATAATTTGCGAGTAAGACAGTGTGAGTGCACTCAGTAAAGCATCACGAGTCTAGAGCAAGGTCAGCTATTTCCTTTTCAGGCTCTGTACGGAAATAAAAAACGTGTTCACATAAACGCTATCTACCAGCATTTGTTAGAACAACTTTAGAAAATCAGCTGGTTAGGAGGGCCGATCTTTCGGATTTGAATACTGTGTTGTAGAGTTACGCTACTGTACTGCAGTGTGCCAGCCAGGCAAAAGAGAAAGAGAGTTTTAGCGCTTTTTGTGCGGTTACAGAGTGTTTTCTTCTAATCACGTCCGCGATTTTATAGCTGACAAGTATTAATCGTTATGTTCTTTGTGTCATAATGAACGAAGTGCGACTAAAATAACTCCGCGTATAGAATATCTCCGTATAGTATCTTTTTTAATAGTAGAGCATGGCTCTGTGTAGGATAATTTGTTGTGGGGAGATTTGTACGCAAAAAACGTGTGCAGTGAGTGCGAAGTGTCCGTGAATACAATATGGATAACCAATTCTAAAATAACAATGTTAAGTTGAAGGCTGCTCGTATGTAGGTTAAAAAGTGTGTGCTGTAAACTTGAACTAGATCGTTGACATGAGTTCTAGATACTCACCCATGGATTTGGTGAGTTGGCCTTATCAAAAAGTGTTTTGTTTTTATTTTTGCATTGGTTTATTATTGCTATTCGTCAAACTGCAATTGATTTGAATGATAAACCCAATTTTCAACAATAAATTTAATGATATTCCTGTTTTTTAGTATATGAATTGAGTAGGATATGAGGAACTTGATGGTAAACATTAAGTTTCTCATATCCTACCGGTACTTGATGATATTGCTACAAATAGCAGGAGGAATTGATTTCAGAAGATCAATGTTTTTACCAGTTTTTGTAGAATTTAGTAATTTGTATAATTTTGTATAGTTTGAGGAACCGGCATATATTAGTGGCTAGCATCATAGACTAACTATTCAGTTAGTCTATGCTAGCATATAACACTAATGTATGCTAAATACCTTGTTCCATAAAAATGTGGAAGACCTGTAACAGAAGAAAAAAGAGGATTCACACTAGACACAATTTATTATACAGTACGCCGTGTTATTCATGTCCAGAGTTTGTCCGCCTTTTTTCTGTTTTACAGGATTTCTAAAATCTCATGAAAAAAATAAATGATTTTGTTTCCTGATGAGGTCCAGTTTCGTTGAGCATCACGTCAATTCATCATCCCCTCACAAGAATCAGGGATTGGAAATTATTATTATATAGAAGAAAATTACTAATATAACTTGGAAATCGAATTTGTGTTCAAGCTCTTCATTATACACTATAGTGTCATTTTATGAAAATATTTATAAAAAATTCAAAATAATTGAAAATTCTAAACGAGAACCTCAAAATAAAAAGCCCAGTTAAATGTTGTATTCCTCACATTTCGCCATTGAATTTGAACTGCGTTTCAAAATAATCTCAAGTTACAGTACTTTTAACTCGTGTTATATTTTTGTTGACTGAAACAATATTTTCCATTGTAATTTGAATCAATAACCTGAATGAACAAAACCAATTTCTCAGGAATTGCTTGGGAATGAACAGTGAATGAACTCAGAATTTTTTCTGTTCAAAATCCATTTTTCTATTAATAGATTTACGATCGATTCTTAGGAGGGGTCTGTCAAGCTATAGTCTCCTGTGAGAACTTGGCTGAGTCTGTAAACAAGGAAGATGGGTCGTCTCCCCGAGATAATATCTCTCTCTCACTCTTGAGTTTGACAGAGTCCAGACTTACTTCCACCCACCTGTTGCCAGTAGAAAATGAAGTTTTTTCGCTTTCTCCCCGATCCGACTATGGATTATCATAATTATACATGTCATATACATTTCATAGTTACTTAAATTTTGTATTTTTTAAAATAAGTTAATATGTTTTATCAAAAGACACAGATTTTATAAAATTTAATCATGAATTGTTGACGAGAATTTGAATGGAATTCAATTTAACGAATAATCCTTTTCAACTACAGTAGTCTATAAACAAGATTATTTACATTCAAAAACCCATCTGCTGTATCCTTTTATTTTAAATCAGGGGCCTATCCAACAGAAATTTAGTAATCATATGCAGGTATAATGTGTGCGCGTCTATTGACATATATAATGTGTCTTTTTCTATTGATATTATAAACTTACAATGTTTATTGCAATGAGTTGTGTGTAATCATAGAGAAGCAATACTCTCTAGTCTAATCTGTTCTCTGTGGTCTTACTAAGTCTTTTCTCTGTGGTGTAATCCTGTTAATTCCTGGAAATATTTGCTGCTTAGTAAAACATAACGCTCATTTACTCAAGGATAGAACCAGACTTAATAAATAAATGTTAATGCAGAATTACACGAATTAATAACTTATAGTCTACTCTACGACAGGTTCTAATTATTAGTTAGGCCTACGAAAACTGGTTTACACAGGAAAAAAGCTGTTATTATCTTTAGAATGGAATGAATTATTGTGTTTACCAACAAGATAAAAATCAAAAATGTATAAGAAAAAAGACCAACTTGAAGAACTTTAATTTATCAATTTTTTGTTAATTACACATCGTAGACGTCTCGATTGATGTGATGGGATGATGATAACTTGTGCTAAGTTTGATCAGCAACTCTCTTGCAGGAACTGAATCATCAGTAAATTAATCAAAATAAAGGTCATTCTGATTTAAACTTGAGAGAGTCTGAATTTTTCTCATTTCTCAGTCTACTAATCATAGAACAACATTGAGAATGAACTACTTCATTATCATGCGGGCTTTCGCGTTATGTCAGTAAATCCATCAGCAGACTGATGATTCATCAATTTATTATGTCATCCTCATAAAACTTTTCATCCTCGTAAAACTCTTCAACTCTCAATAATTAGGTTACTTGTGACTGAATCTAATGTGTTTTTGATTGATAAGCGGTTTTAATTTGCGAAGAGACGAATGAATTTCGTACGTCAATTACATACATGTCTGCAATAAAATCTGGAGTGATAATAATTATTATGGAGTAATAATTTGTCCTTATCGGAATGGGCATGACAAGCATTCTTGTCATAGGCCTGAATGTTGATCAGCTTTTGACCTCATGAATGGTTTAAACTGTAATAATATTATAAAAATTGACATAAAGAATAACAGTCGAAAACTCCAAGATGTTGCCGAAAAAAATTATTATGATGATCACCACAATAATATTAATGGAATAAAGTACGGTACAGTATCATATATTAGATGGATTGATTCTGCTTCGATTGCATTGTAACAGAGAGAAAATAACTGTGATTCAAAATGTGTAACTGATCATGTGAAATCCTCCCACAAAGCCTGTAAAATAATATCTGACTTGTGCAACAGTGCTGTATCATTTTCACCCAAAATAAGGTACAAAATACAATGATAAATTTACATCACCAAGCCTATTTATTGCGATTGTAGAATTGTTTGGATTTGATTTATTATTTTATTGAAATCTTTATTTATTTTATCGAAACAAATTCTTTTTCTTGCAGAATTTGATATTACAAAGCCTATTTATTGTGAATCTAGAACTTAGTTAAATTAAATTTCTTATTTAAATGTGAACTAACAGCTTTTACTTTTTGCAGATCCGCAGGAGATCAAACTTGAAAGGCTGTGAGAAGGAATACATGGTGGAAAAAATCAGCTCATGTGAGTGCAGTGATCATTCCAGTCATTATAATCTTTTCATAATTGCAATTTTTTCAAGTTTTAAGATTCATTTATTTTCACACTTTACAATATGAGAGTACACGGGAGAATTCCAAAATTTTGCAATCAAAACAGTTGCCATCTTAGCTACAGGATTTTTTCTAGAAAAATGTCATTCAAACAAGGAGGATATACAGTAATTTTAATTTTTTCCTTTGGATCAACTAGCCCAGTGTGTTATTAACACGTTTTTCTGAGAAAATCTCTGATCACCACTCTTCGAATGATAATGACCTTAGAATAAACAGCTGCTAGTATTTAAACAAAAATTTTATTTGTGTGCTTCATAATTTAAACTGAAATTCTCTAATCTAATGTTAACAAAAGATTATTTTTCATATTTTCCCATGAGAAAAATTACAGAATATTTTAATTTTATATTTATATATATTTCCATTTCAGAACTATGTTTGAGATGTGTGTGTACAGAAAGTTTATTATTTAATCTGTACAGATAATTGTGTGATTGTCTGCTTTTACTTGACACATGTTCAAATATTCAATTTCGGTTATTCGGACTTGTAGGCTACAAAACGTTGTCTTATCATTGAATTAATTATGATTGAAAATTGAAAAAGGTGCTCCTTGATATCAGAGGTCAAGCAATTAAATGCTTCAAGGGAACTTGGAGAGATAGTTCAACAGAATGTATCAATTTTTAATCGTTGATGGTTTCTGAATCTTCTTTGGTTAATGCATCCTTGTTAGCAGAGGCCGCACTGGTTGCTAGGCGTGAGTAGTTTTCCTCTCATGATTATCTAAATTAAATATAAAAAATTAAGTAGAATTAAAGCTGAAAAATACAGAACGGTATGTTTTTATAAACAGTTGATATTATGCTCATTCTAACTGCAATATTCATTCAATCTAATTAGAGCAATAATTTGTGTTATCTTTAATAGAGTACAATCGGAGAGGGTACCTGCTAAATAGAAATAATTGAAGCTCATTAAATGAATAAATTTTATTTATTCAATACATATGCCTACAAACTAACAACAAATAGTGACACCGAAACAGAAGTTATCACAACCACTAGTTTCTATAATAAGCCATACGCTAAATGAATAAATAATTAAAATATTATGTTACCGATTAGACTTATTTGGTCATATATTTCCTATAGGAAAAATAAGAAAATGTTATTTTTAGGAAATATACCCGGCGATGACCAAATAAGTATACCACGCTTCGCCACGGGTTGTAACATCAATCTCTGGTAAACCAAAGATGTTGATCTCTGGAGTTTACTAGAAATTGATAATATGGTGTAACAACCGGAACCGGTATCTTAAGGGTTTTATGAAGTTGTGATTTCTTAAAGGTTTCTATTCGATATGGATAATCATCACAATATTACCTTCATTACTACCCAGAAAGTTGGATCAATGTTATTTTGATTGTCTGTGAGTTTCTCACGACATCTTAGGCTAGGCGTATACCGGTTAGTCAAGACAATACAAGACGAGATCAGTCACGTTTAGTCACAGTACTTCACATATAGTTGCTTATGAAGCAACACACACCGATTAGTCATTGCATCGGTGTGTGCTGCTTCATAAGCAGCTATGTGAATTATTGTGACTAAACGTGACTTATCTCGCCTTGTCTTGTCTTGACTAACCGGTGTACGCCTAGCCTTATATTGTTCATCCCAATGATCTCATTGGTTGCCAGGTCTCACTAATGACTCCAAAAAGAAAGAAGCCCAACCAGATGACGAAGAAGAGAATGGCCAGAATGAGAAAGAAGAAGAAGAAGAGCACTTTTTATCTCCGAAACAGCCTAGCCAGCAGAATGGCGGCGCCTTGAATGAGAGTGATGCTCAGCCTACCACTCAGCATGTGGAACTTCAACGAGAATTGGGACTGTTTAGTGCCGTTAGCCTTATACTCAGTGTTATGATAGGTAAGTCACTACCGTACTACTTTGCTATAGTGAAATATACAAAACGTGTACTTAAGTGTACTTAAACACGTACGGCAGTCCGACTAACGCTCCAGATTGTTGTTTCTTGGTTTTATCGTCAAAACAATGCATTTTAAAACATTTTGTTAACTTTGGAAATTCAAATTACTTATTTCAGTATATCACTTATTTCGGTGTATCGCTTTAAAAATCACTTATTTCATGTATCTATTTACGTTTAATGTTTAGATTAATAAATACAGTACTGTATTGTTTTTTGGATAATCCGATCTTTTTGCGATCCGATCATGCCCCCGGTCCCAAAGGTGACGGATTAGAGGGGTTCTACTGTACAGAACATTTATGAATTGAGTCGTGGACGCGTATCGAACCATGATGTTCATCATCGGCGCTTTTGATGAACACCATAGCTCAAAATGCGTCTGTACCAATATATAGTACTAGTGAATCACGATCAAACTGTACCTGTCTTTGTTTCCAAGTCCAATTACTACAGGGTTTTTGAGTATTTTTTCATATTCTTTATTGTTATTGTTGATAAAAATTTCATCAATAAGCACATTGTTTTTTAATATACAAATTCTTATTTTAGAATTGCTATATAAAACAAATATAATGATAATGAAACAACTACTCTATAGTGGCCTAATACAGATTTTGTTTAATTCCAAATATTATTAGTTGAATACATTATAATCAGTTTTCCTTTTCTGGCCGTGCTGCAATTATGTATTAAGGACATTTTGCTTTTGTAATTATGTCTAATTATAAAATTATGATTGTGATTTTTGATGGCAATAAATAAATTTGAATTTGAATTTGAAGTGGTAACAGTAATAATTCAATACCTAGTATAAGATTGTACAGGATCGTAAACAATTTGTTTTACTCACTTTTCTACTTCATAATATTTTAGTGACAATTCTCAATTCATTGAATTCATGTTTTTTTCAGGATCTGGTATTTTTGTGTCGCCCTCAACCGCTTTACAAAATACGGGATCTGTTGGACTTTCTTTAGTTATTTGGGCTGTTTGCGGGCTCATATCACTTCTAGGTAAATACTGTCCAATTTCAAATTTATAAATTTTGTTTACCATTTTTATCAGCGAATTAACTTATGCGTCATATTCCGTCAATACATTATTATTTACTAGCTTGCTGTTGGATATTTCATAGAAAAATCAGAAAACATTACGCAAGTTGGTGCGTAATGTAATAATTACTTGCGTGATGCTTTCTCTATATGGTAATAAACTAAAACAGGCTATAAATAAACATACTATACCTAGTCTATGGCTCTACACATCGCTTGAAATAAATCAATATGTATTTTGCCATCCTTATCACCATTAGAAGTTCATCCAATGTTTTTCTAGTCCAAACAACAAATATTCTTGTTTACATTTTTTCTGGGCCAAGTTTGTTACGAATAAAGTCTGTTCCAAATCACCAACGAGCAGTTTCTTGCACTAATTATTGCATTAATTCATACGTAACTGAGGCATTCTCGTTATCTTATCAGGAATGCATTCATTGAGAATATTTTAATTTTAGCCCCTCATTGTTCTCCCAAATTGTGAATGATATCATTTTGTGTGTAATTACTCATTCAAGATTGGGTATTGTTAGTAATTCCTAATCTAATCTAATCTAAGTTCAATGCTAATGTCAGTTGTCAGAACTATAATACTTAATTATTGTCAATAAATTGTTACTTTTCTCTGAAGAACCACTCCACAAATAGTACCTATATAGTTTTCCTTTGATATTCCTTTTTTCTTGAATATGCAAGGACCACCATTAATTAATTGCTTTGAATAATATTTTTTATAATGAAATATTCTGTATAATGAAATATACAGTTCGAATAATTTATGTAAATGTGAGCTGTTTTTCAAGTGTAATTTATTGGAAATGTTGCTTTAATGTTATCATTGAAAGCAATAAAACTTATTCTATAATATTCACCGTACTTGAATAATTATGCTCACTTTTTAAATGCTCATGATATAATTTTTTCTTGTACTTACTACTTTTACTTATCTATACTTGTGAGCTTCATTGTATTGTCTTACGAACTTGGAATTTAATGTTTGATGTTTTGGTATGTGTTATCTTTCTTATTTGTTATAAGTCAATAATAAAGCTCTATTTGCATTCGATTTAAACAAAAGCCTCTCAGTATGAGGTATACATTTCAATGTTGACAATGCGTTTAGCCTATTTATTGGTTGATTAATATTCCATCTTCACTTATTAGAGAATGTTCTTAAAGATGAGATGCAAACATTTTGATGCTGTAGTTGGAGTTATGTTTACTGATCTATATTATGAATAGTGGTTTAAAAACATCCAAGTACTTTACTTCATAGTTAATTAATTTTTCCAGTTTATCGGCATAATATTGTCGAAATACATCTACTCTGGTGGATTTTTCAAGACAATTTTATTTTGAGACAACAAAGGACGAAACATCCTTGCTTGCTTATAATACTGCTCTCTTATATTTGTTTATTTCTGTGTTTGCAGGTGCTCTATCGTTTTCCGAACTGAGTACAGTTGTTCCAAGATCGGGAGCCGAGTATTCCTACTTCAGAGTGGCATTCAGCAAACTGCATCCGTTTCTGGGACCGCTGCCGTGTTTCCTGTATGCCTGGGTGGTTGTTCTGATTCTGCGGCCCGCTGAAGTGGCCATCATAATACTCACATTCACCGAGTACGTCTATTCGCCTGTTGTCACCCTTAGCGGATTCAAAATTGCACCCACCTATATGATTTTATTGAAAAAGCTGTTGTCTCTTCTAACCCTAGGTAGGCAAAACGTATATTATCAGTCATATAGTAATTTGTCACAGTCATATTCATATTTGTCATATAGGAATAAGACAATATTACTGAAAATTTGTCATGTAGAAATATGACAATATTACTAAAAATTTGTCATATAGTTGTATAGTTTGTTATTATCGAAATATTATTAGTATTATATTGTCAGAACTAGGTACATCATTGCTCTTTATTAACTCTGTATCAAAAATCTCCGTGATGTCAACACTATATTACATCTTTTTATATATTAAATCTTCAACTTGAATTTGAACATATATTTATTCATTCATATTTTTGTAAAGAGAAACAACAGTCACTCAAAACTTATAATTTCTGAATTTAATCCAAACATTTGAAATTATGATCAACTGAAGGGTGATTAAAAAGTGACTTTCTTGTTGAATACACAATTTAATTTGTGTACAATTTCTAACCAGAACACAATTGTTTTCCTATCGTTTCAGAATTTTGTTCCTATTCCTATCAGTATTTTCAGTTGTTTCTTCAACTATATTTTTCTCTATAAACTACGCTAAATCATAAAACAATTTACCACCCATTTACAAATGATGAAATAATCATTACGGTAATTCTTTGAACTTATATAGTAGCCTACCCATAATTGCAATAAAAATAGAATTTATATTTTTGTAGTGTGTGATTAATTCTTAATCATTCTGAAATTATTATGAAAACTGACCTTTCTATATATTTTTTCAGGGACCATATCGTACATAAACTTCTCCAGTGTCAAGTTGTTTGTGAAACTGCAAAATGTTTTCTCATCCTTCAAGATAGTCGCGTGCTTTGTTGTAATCTTGGGAGGCGTGTACAGTCTGTCTGCTGGTAAGAATAACTTTTTGTCAGTTACAAATTTTAAGGAACTAATCAAATTTTTCATCAATCTTTTATGTATGGCAGATTTTCATTGACTTGATTCTTATATCTTGGTTTGAACAAGATTTTTCTCTACATGTACAGTATTCGCATTTATTCCTTTATCAAAAATTCAAATTAATGAACACAACAAAAAAAATGAATAAGAAAACAAAATAAAACTATTTTCAAAAGTGTGTTTCCTTATAGGATATCCTACTTGGAAACACTTCAATAAGATTATAAACTTCATTGGTATCTTCATTCATGCACTTGTATTAATTGAAGTACAGTATCTTAAGCATTTTCCTACATACCTGGTTTTTTATTTTTCCATGATCTTCCATGGCTGTAAGTTTCCTTTTGCATTTGTTGCTAGGCTTGCTTTTACTTATAAAACCCGTTCAAACAGAGCGAACTCATTGTTGATTTTTAAATTTTTTAAATTGATTTCAGGAAATGTCAGTAATCTCAATACAGGGTTTCAAGGATCTAAAACTTCTTTGAGAGATATTGTCTTGGCACTCTATAGTGGGCTATGGGCATATGATGGGTGGTGAGTGTTCAAATTTACCAATTTTTACTACAGTAATTTGAACATCGTTCGCTGAACTACATAAATTTTTTCCAAGGGCTACTTTATAGTTTCATTTCTCTTTTAATGTGTCATAAATTACGAAGTAGTACTAGTCCTAATTGAATATTATTAAAAAATTATATCATTATATGTTGTAAAATTATAATTGTTAGATATTTTAAAGGTCATTCAACTTCAACACACATGCATACAGCAATCCCATATGCAGAAATTTCAAACACTGATGTAATTTTATTCTGATCTAACTGGAAGTAATAACACTGCAAAGTGGTATTGGTTCATACACTTCAAAACTCCAATGGATTTTCTATTGTTTTACAAGTATTGATTCACTACTTTATTCATGGATCTGGTGCTTAAATTCAATCAATTCAAATTAACTTTCTCTATAAATTATGTACTAATATATTTGATCAAATTAAGCAATATTACATAATTTGTATTTCAAGTATGCTTCCTTTTTCAGGTCTTCGGTTACAGTTGTGGCAGAGGAAATTAAAAACCCAGAAAAGTAAGATCAAAACTCATTTCTAATAATTTAGATTTGAATAATGAATTATTTCCAAATCTCTTGAATTATCCTTACAACTACTAAAGATGCACTCTTACTCATAAAATGAGTAAATAAGTATGAAATTTTTACACTATAGATTAGATTTACAGAATGATTGAAGCTATATTCGATTATATATTTAGTTCACGGATAAACGTTTGTTTACATTAAGATATTCTTTTGTAATTTTTGTGACTGAACATAGCACAAGAGGTAGCCTATTGCTTTCATCAAGTATCCATTTATTACTATAATAACAGCATGATGGTGAGATTTATCTAAGGCTCATGATGCAGCGCGGTGCAACTTCCGTCAATGTTTTGAAATGAAATGGAATTCTAATCTTGAATTAAAAAGTTGTTTCCCCATCAATTAAAGCCACAAGATTATTATATCATCCTTATCATACTAAATATTTTATATACTATAAAATTACAAATGATTTTTCCTCAAGTTGATAAATGTTTCTCTTTTACAGGAATATTTTCCGCAGTATTTTAATCGGCGTGCCTTTGGTTACAATCCTCTACTTCTTCATGAATGTCTCCTACATGTCAGTATTAACTATTCCGGAAATGATGTCTGCCTCAGCTGTTGCAGAAGTAATTTGTTTTATTCATTTCCTCTATATTTTCAATAGTTAAAATTAAAATTACAGTATGACATAAAAAAATGTTGATGGAAGAGATGTCATCCTTGTAAGTATCTATGTATAAAGAAGTATGGTCTGAATTTATTCAACAAGGAGTCAAAAATTTAGCTGGAACAGAAACAAAAATGTAATAGACTGGGGATGAGCCAGATAAGCAATAATCTGAAGTAATATTGTAACAAATTGGTCTTGTTTTTGTTACTTTATATTTTTCACATTTGAAATTAGTGGTTTCAATATTAATGACTTTTTTACTGAATTGTGGATAGGGAGAGACGTTCTCGATCCACTTATGTATTTATTTCTTTTGTATGTATTCTTGCTTGATTCTATAAATAAATTAATTTCGTGTGAAAATTGAAGTATATATACTTTAGCCTTAATATAGAAAATTCATTCTATGGATAGATAAATAGTATATAAAATATATTCTGCTTTCTCTTATTTACGTCATTTCGTCCATTCACAAACATAAATTATTTACGTCTTTCGTATCCAATTATTCCGTTTCCCATTGATAATATCATATCACAATAGTAAAAAGGAGTTATTTTTTCTATCGTTATTAATAGAAATTATATTATTATAATAATTATTATAATATTATAAAACTATTAACATAAAGAAGCGATACTCTCCAGTAGTAGAAACTGTGTGCCGGTTTTGTGTGCTGTCTTTTTGATTTTGATTTCTGGTCACAAATTTTAACGTACGATGGGGAATCTATTCTAATCTGTTCTCTGTGCTATTAGTACACAACTCCACTTTTTGTACCAAAGATCAAAAAATAATCCTGTATTATCTTCTTATAATTTCAGTCATTTGGAGAGAAAGTGATGGGGAATTTGTCAATAATAATTCCCATTGGAGTGGCCCTATCCACCTTCAGCTGCAGTCTTAGCGTACAGTTTGGTGTTTCCAGGTAAATTATTCCATAATACATTCATTTTTGTTGTTGATGATTTCCACCGGTGGGAAAACAATAGGGACCTGTTACATTAAATTTATTAGTAAGAAGGCGGTTATATACTAGACATTTTAATTTATCACGTAGTGTGCCATGCTATTCCTCCTATCCATTGTGTATCAGCATTTCCTTTATTACATGTAACTTCTAAGTTTTATCAAACGAGCACTAGATTTCATTTTCTTAACACTAAGTAGGCTTCTGAATTTTATTCATTTTTTCTAAAGATTATTATCTGGTACAAATTGGCTTCAAATTTCTCTTTTTTCAATGTAGTTACTGTTAACAATATTTTTCGCAATTCAAATAGACCTCGTTCCCACAAATTAAATATGTATGCATTACGAAATTCTTATTATTTTTTTGTGGTTACTGTACATTGTGCACAATATTTTTCGCAATTCAATTAGTTCCAGCCACACAAATTATAGCCTACTTGTGTGCAATATAAAATTCTGATTATTGAATGTATATTTCCCACAAAGACAGAATTCTGAGCATGGAGAATGAGTTCATTGATTATAACAATATTTGTATGTTGAACAGTATAAAATTGATCTCACACAATGAACAAGGAGCATAATTATATAATTTTTATGGTATTACAGAATAGAATAACTTGTTCAAGAAAGCACAAAATAAATATCCTTCCTAGGTGTGATGAGTAATAATCGATTATTATTATTATTATTATTATGCTTATGGCTTTTATTAGCGGGGAGACCCTTTCGGGTGTTCCGCTTCGCCGAATCACATCGATGGTATCACATCGAATCGATGGTATTACAGGATAGAATAACTTACTTAAGAAAGCACAAAAGATAGATCTTTTCTAGTTGTGATGAACAATTGGTTGTTAGAAATAATATTCATAAGTGTTGAAAAACTGGTAAAATATTTTTTTGCAGACTTTGTTACGCTGCTGGCAGAGAAGGTCACATGATTGAGGCGTTCTCCTATATTCATGTGAGGAAGTGTACCCCAGCATCAGCCGTAGCTGTACAGGTACAATAAAACGACAGTTTTTAATCTCTTCATCAAAATTTATAAATTTGATAATTATTCGCCAAGTCTTTTAAATGAATGCTGAGTCTAGATCTCTACTAATATCTATCACTGCATTCAAATATAGATGATGTATTGTTATATTTATTATTCTATGCATTGATTATGTTTTGTTGCAGGGTCTTCTAACCACCATATTCATTTTGGCTGGCGATATCTCAACGCTCATTGAATTTGCTAGTTTCCTTATATGGATTTTCTATGGGCTGACCATGGTCGCCCTTATTGTTCTACGCTACAAAAAGCCTTTAGCCAATCGTCCCTATAAGGTAATCACTTATTTCACAAACTTATTACTGTGTAAGGCTAGGCGTACACCGGTTAGTCAAGACAAGACAAGACGAGATTGGTCACGTTTAGTCACAGTACCACTTAACATAGTTGCTTATGAAGCAACACACACCGATTAGTCATTGCATCGGTGTGAGCTGCTTCATAAGCAACTATGTGAATTTATATGACTAACCGTGACTAATCTCGACTTGTCTTGTCTTGACTAACCGGTGTACGCCTAGCCTAATACTTGCTTTGAGTGTTGAAAATTTCCGACAATAATCGAAAAATTTGTTAGTATGATTCTCGATAGTTGTGATCACAATAATTCATTTCAAGTCCAGATGTTATAGCCAAGTGAACGAGCTATAATTGGTTAACCTTTATTTTCAGCCATTTGTTGCATTTTTGATTTCATATTTCTATTATAATTCGTTTGTTAATAATATTTATGTTACAATATGAGCTTTGAAGTATTCTTATGTACATCACCATTTCCAAATGAATATTCTGCGATGAAATGTAGACATTCGTAAAGATTATTCATGTTGAAATATTCATTCCAAGTGTCCATCTTCAGTTCAGAAAATGATCTCCTTATTCACAATTTGAGGATCAAAATATTTTGAAAGTTTCTCAAGTGTATATTATTTTATTCTGTATTATGTCAATTTTATTTCGTTTTAATAAATCCCCTAAAAGCTGTGACTACTAATCTTGTCTGTATTTTCTGCAGGTTCCAATAATTATTCCGATCTCCCTGTTAATCCTGTCGGTGGTCTTAGCAGCAGTGCCGATAGTATTCAATCCTCAAATACAATACATTTGTGCGCTGATATTCATTCTCTTGGGATTATGTGTCTACTATCCTTTTGTGTATTTGAAGTACAGATTACCATTCATGGGTAAGTGTGTTTGCCTACAAATAATTAAAATTTCCGAGAATGTTTTTAAAAAACATTTTTCTGTTCAAGGCAAATAGAATAGTATTACTTTGGCTGATTTTTTTCATCGTATGGCTTTTTACCGGTGGGGAGACCCTTACGGGTAGGTTCCACCTCGCCTAATTGCACAATTTTTTTGGCTCTGTTGAATACTGTTGAACAATATTATTAGTTGTTAGTTTGATTTAAACATGGATTTTAACGTGAAGCAGAACCTAAGACATCGGCCATTTTCATTCTTATATTTTTAATTCATTTAATATGGTCATTCTAAACTTTGATAGCAATTCCGGTTAGTTTGGCCATTCTTAAATCCTACCGTTAGTGTGGTTGAGAAATGTTCTTATGAAGTGTATAATTTAATGACTGTGTAGCACAATATACGAGCTCCTTTGTATAACTTTTGTTTGTTTGAATTTTTCATGTTTTTTTCGCAATAACATCAATCTGAATTGAACGTTGCTCTTCATTTCTTCAGATTCAATTCAGAAATTTGATAAAAAATTGTTGAATTATTTTCTTTTTTGCTTTTCATCTTCAAAAAAACAAATTAGTTCATGTAACTATTTGAAAAATTTCATATTTAAAAGAGTACCTACTTACATTGGTTTGTTAATTCCGGATGTGTTTCAAGAAACTTCAGCGTACCACTTTCAAGGTACGTGAGTACCTTACTCAAGGATTAAAATACTGTACTCAACGATAAAGATACTAAAGGATATTTTACTCAAGTATCAAGGTACTTTCTGTACACTGAAAATGGGACCCAGTGCCTTGAAACGCGTCCTAAATAAACTAACCAATGTTGGAAGTGTGATAATTAAGACATAAAATGATGAAATAGAATGAAAATTGAGGCTAATTAGCCTCGAAACTATGTACTAAGGTGCTATGCAGCTAACCCACTAACCTGTCGAGACAAACATTTGTCGATGCTACGATAGCCACCCGTTTTAGTCTAGGACTTGGCTAATTGAGCTCATAACAGTTCAAATTAAGATTGAATCTTTTGAAGAAAACAATCTATTATTGAAAAATTTCATTTCAACCAGTCCTTGTTTTGTTCTAGATAAACTGACATACCTGACCCAAGTGATGCTAGAGGTTGTGCCTCCGCCTAGTAAGCCGGATGACGTCACACCATCGCAGACCACAATGACGCCTCAGCCGAGTACAGTGTCAGCCAATTGCAGCGCTCCTACCTCATTTCACGGAATCTCAACCAATAGCAGCGCTCCCATCTCATTCCACGGAATCTCGGCCAATGGCAGCGCTCCCACCTCATTCCATGGAATTTCGATCAGTGGCAGCGCTCCCACCTCATTCCTTGGAATTACACCCGCGCCAATCAATGTACAGCAGTCCGTCTCTTCAACCAACATAGTGGCGACGGAATTATCCAATGGCACAATCATCACTAGTTCTTCGAATGCTCTCATTCATCCGCCAATAGCTTCGCAACAATCGATAGCGGTTGAGTCCGATGAATCCTTGAACAACAATCGATAGTGGTTGAGTCCAATGAATCCTTGAACAACAATCGATAGTGGTTGAGTCCAATGAATCCTTATCAACAATCGATAGTGGTTGAGTCCGATGAATCCTTGAACAACAATCGATAGTGGTTGAGTCCAATGAATCCTTATCAACAATCGATAGCGGTTGAGTCCGATGAATCCTTGAACAACAATCGATAGTGGTTGAGTCTAATGAATCCTTATCAACAATCGATAGTGGTTGAGTAACAACAATCGATAGTGGTTGAGTCGAATGAATCCTTGAACAACAATCGATAGTGGTTGAGTCCGATGAATGCTTGAACAACAATCGATAGTGGTTGAGTCTAATGAATCCTTATCAACAATCGATAGCGGTTGAGTCCAATGAATCCTCATCAACAATCGATAGTGGTCAAGTCCAATGAATCCTCGATCAACATTCGATAGCGGTTGAGTCCAATGAATCCTCAACAACAATCGATAGTGGTTAAATCCAATGAATCCTTACCAACATTCGATAGTGGTTGAGTCCAATGAACCCTTACGCTAACATTAAAAATGATGTGTGAGAATTCTAGTTCTTGGATCAAATGTTGGAGAAGTTAGCAGGAACGAAAAAGCAGGCGTTACCTACATTCATGTTGGATTATGAACTGCTAGTAATAATAGGCTGTACCTCTGCTCAAAATGATGTGATGATTGCAAATGAAACGAGTGCTCAATGTTTATTGGTTTTATTATTGAATTTGGGCCTCTTTCGCAGCACTGCGGTCCAGATCAGGGTCGGATGGGATGACTTATGTATCTTAATAGTATCAGCGTCTGAATACAGCCATAGAAATATATTTGTATAGCTTTTTATCGATGGGGAGACCCTTAAGCTGAGGCCAACAAATACATGACATAAAGTCATCAGTCAAAACATTACCTATCTGGGCTCGGACCGCACTTGTATGAAAGAGGCCTTAAATGAAGGTATTTAGCGTAGAGAAGATCATCTGATCATAGCTTCAGATGTAGAATACTCCTGTTCCTGAGGAGGATATAAAGCTCACAATTCGATTTCTTTAATCAATAAAAGATTTATTCGAAACTTATTTATTCTAAAATTTAATGTTTTGAACAATATGCATTTGAAGTTCATATTTGTTGGTTTTAATAATAACTTATATCGTATGTATGAATAAATAAAAAAGTGTATTTTATTTTTAATTCATTCAACAATAAGCATTGTTGATGGAGATGATAGATGCTGGAACAAATAATGTATCCTATGTATTAAATACATAGAACAGTGTTCAGATGCAGTTTGTATAACTATCGAGTTAATTTCTTTGAGGAGAAATATTCGAGCTATTTCAATTTTTCTCTGGAATTAGTTATTTTTATTACACTTCAACGAGTTTTGTTTTAAAAATAATTATTGATGCGGATGATGACTTACATAATGAGCTAACAACTCATGTTCTAGTTTGCCAAGATCAACCTCAGAGATACCTCTGAGAAGAAAATATACATATTAAACAATGGATCTTGCTCGTCAGTGAACAATATAATCATAATACAGTACGGTATATTATTGAAAACACAAATCAATACAACATTGGTTGTCACAATATCTTGAAAGTTATTTTGGGATTAAAATTATTGAGCTTTTAATTTATTTTTTGAACTGAACAGTTCAGGATGATATCATTTTAATTATTATTAGGCCTATTATTTATCACAGTTTCGCAATAAATCTTATGTTTTTAACACCTATACATACATTCCATGTTTTTTTGAGAATTTGTTCAATAAATTTTTCCAATTATGGGAAATTGTGAAGACTTCAAGATTTCATACTTAGCATGATAATATTCGTAAATTCATTTTATTTAAAAAAAAAAAAATACCAGAAATTGTAATCTTTGTACTTATCCAAGCATAGTTTGAAGTTATATATTATTTACTTTGAGGCAGTATAGAAATTAATTTAGAGGATGCGAGTTATAATACCTTGTTTTGATGCTACATTATGTAGGCTACATGAATTTGATTTTGACATAATATTATTCACATTATCATTTATCAAAGTACTATAAATCATTGCGTTTTATTATAAATATTCCATACATTTCCTTTTATTCAATATAGTTTTTCAACGTATAGCAGTGCTTTTAACCTGGTTACATCTTACCTGTATTTTATTATTTTATTGGATAAAACGTTTTGTAAAACATTTGAACTTACTAATATTTATGAATTCAAAATAATTATACAGGTAATATATTTATAATAAGCTAGAGATTATATATATAGAGAATATTTTTGTATTCAATACATTATGCTCTTTTTACTTGAAATGACTGTGATTAGTTCAATACCGTAGTTTTAGAAATCAACTGTTTTAAGAAAATCTGTACTGTACATAATATTACCGAGAACTTAAGTATACAGCATCCTTTCTATACTTTGTTTGTTGAAGAATATTAAACGATAAATTTATTCCGTTTGGTTTGTTTTACATTATGATTGACCTGACCTCATGAAACCTTTGATTCAAGACCTCGTAATGATTTACATTTTTCAATTCAATTAATATATATTACTTCAAATAAGCAAATCGTATCAATTTATCATTACTTACTGGATTGTGCCTTTGAAGCAGTAAAAATTTAATATTGAACAGTAATACCCGTATCTCCATTCCTTTCTACCCTTTGACTTGATTTCAAACTTCAAGAGATTTTGAAACCTTTTTGACAACAAAATAAAAAGTTATCAACTTGAATTGATTCTTTTGTTGATTATAATATCCCTACTATCCTCAATTACCTTTTAGTATTATTTATTGTATTTGATTAGCACACTCGATAAGCCCTCACAAAATAGTGAGAGTAGTCTTGGCAGAGAGAAAAAGTGCGCCAATTCAAATTTTACCACAGAAAGCTAGTTGATACATCTGGCACCAGATGCTCCTCAACCTCAAGCATAATAAATGGACATTCCTGAATAAATATTATTAGAAAGTAAAATTCTAATACTGTACTTTTTGAAATTTGAAGTGAAATATTATTTCTTATGATGTCAAATTCTAATAAAAAATTATATTCTTTAAAATTCTGTTTTGCGGGTGCCATCGAGATCTGATCAGAATTTCACAACAATGAAACCTAACCTCACCTCGATACCGGACCAGTAGGCAGTAGCAACGTAGGCATGAACATGAACGGTCTCATGTCAAAACGTTGTTGTTATTGTTAACATTCTCTGCTCTAGTAAAGTTTTTGATAACAATTTACATCATTCTATTTCTATGCTGTCTGAGGTAAGATTTCATTGAACAGTTGGGTAATTTTTTATTTTATTGTAAAGTTTACTGGTCACTATTGGTTCACTCTCACGTGGTTTTTCCCAATCAAAATTCTGCTAGTTGCCGATATAAAAGTTGAAAACTTACCTTTAGATGGTGTCCTTGAAGTTACCAATTAGAAAAAGAACATTATGTACTTTTAATTATAACGGAACAATCATTTCTGAAGTTAAAAAGTTCACCTAGTCTACATTAGGACTATTGAAATGAGTTCAGAATATCCTAAACTTCCTACTTGATAGTTTTATTGAATTATGATGTTATTTATTTAGCCTTTAGCCAAGTTGAAAAAACATAAGTTCAAATCAACATTTTGAGTATTTAGTATTTAATTAATTAGGTCCATAAAAGGGATCACTTAAGTGAAACCCACTGGGACACGTCAAGAAATATAAGAAAAACCGCTGCCATATGGCAGGAATCAAATAAGAAAATAGGCACTCACCACACTGCTCTCCAACATATAAAACTCACGGAGTGAGTACAGAGGGTGATCCATCAGCAGGCTCTTCAGAGCCCCCCGAAACCGCGCAGCAGGCAGATCCCTGGCCAAAAGAGGCAGCCTGTTGTAGAGGCTGATGGACGTATGGGCCAGGCCAGTCCGTGTTCTGCTCAGCCTCTGGTACGGTACATCCAGCCTGAGTCTACCCCTAGTCTCATACCGGTGGAAGCTCTGTCGGGTCGCGAGCAACCCCACATTTGCATGTGTTCTGCAAAGAGCATGAAGAACATAGAGGGAGAAGACGGTGAGGATCCTCTCTCTAATAAAGAGTGGGCGACAGTGGGCTAATCTACTAGCCCCACAAATAATCCTCAAGGCCCTCTTCTGGATACGAAGGACTCGGATGACATCAGTGGCTCCACCCCAGAGGGGAAGGCCATACAAAATCACACTCTGAAAAAAGCCAAAGTAACACAGTTTAAGATATTACTAGAGCGAGGGAAGGTCTTTTTGAAAATGTTTCAAATGATTAACTTACAGTTCCGATATTGGATTAAAAATCGTAAACTGCAAAAGCTTGTCTATGCCCCCTCTTCGCTCCAGAACCGCAAAAATTAGATTCAGTGTCATAGTCATGAAACAAAGCAGTTTTGTTTCGTCTGAGGTTTTTGCTTCAAACCAAGCAGCAGAGACAATTAGAATACTTATAGTTTCCTAATCGTAATTTATACTTATAGTTTCCTATCGTCTTTCCAAGCAGTTTGTGCTTTGTGCATTGAAGCATAAATGTGAGATCAGTTGTTTTATATTAAGTTGAACACTATTAAATGAATATTACACTATTTAATACTATTAAATGAAATAGAACACTATTTGTATTATAATTAAGTTGACTCAATTAGAGAGCGAGACATCCCTCAACACAGGTTTAGCCTAAAGAGGGATGCACTGTGGTTTTTTCTGTTACATGCTTAATATTATTATCTATGTTCAATCATTATGCTTAAGGTATGTATTTGTGTTACCAATTGTAATGTTCAATCATTATGCTTAATGTATGTATTTGTATTACCAATTGTAAAAATGCAGTGAAATAAATGAATTATATTATTATTATTATTATTATAATGCACACCTGATTATAAGACAAAACGTCTTTGTCTCAGTCGATTTGGGATATGTTCTATGTTTGAGTCGAAACAAAACGATTTGTTCCATTTAATTTGGTGTGAATTGGACCTAACTAAGTATTAAGCTCGTTGAAAGCATTTGTGGAGCTGTTTTTAGGAATCTTTTCTGCATGATTGTAAGCCCAAGAAGCTCTTGGAGTATTGGTAACTCTATGCAAAACACTCTGTACTATATGCACACTTCTCTGCTATGAAAAGGTCCAAGATAAAATTCTACCTTGAAGTACTGTACGATTTATTCAGTCCAATAATTTATTACTTCTATTCATACGATTTTCTTTTTCGACCAGGTTTTAACTTGGCAATATGGCGAAAGAGAACTGTGAACCAGACTGCCTTATGGATGAGGATAAGGTTTGATTTTTTTATTTTATATTTTTATAATCTTATCTGTTGACCTCGCATTTTATTTTCTTACTCCAGTACCATACAATTTTTCTCAAGCAATTCCATCAAATGTAGGAATAATGATGTGTATGTTAATAATTAACATCAATAATTGATATACGGTACGGTAACTTACTCTTAATACCGTACTTATTTTATTGTTATAATCAGTCAGTTATTGTAAAAGAAATGGTGCAGTACTATCACCATTTAAAATACAATGCACATTCAATTATAACTAGAATTATAGATGCAATTAGCAATAATTACAGCAATCTACCATTATCAGCAATTATTGTTGTAGTTATTCATAATGGATAAAGCAATAATATTTTTTTATTCAACTTTTGTAAAATTTGACATATAGGCCTACATAGAATAAATTGTGTAATTTAATTCATTGTAAGTTAAATAGATTTTACCGGATTTTTGTAATAACATATAAAAATCCTTGAAGATTGTAGGAGTAGGGAGGGAGGTTTAGTTTATTGCTTCTTAACTGATACCGGCAATTCAAATCAATTACCTTGCTTCTATCATAGTTGAACCTCTGAAGATATGGGAAATAATACCGGTATCCTACTTTGTAGTTCCTTACGCAAAGGATTGAGAAATCTCAAGCTTGTGGTTGAACAATTATTATGAGCAGAGGAGAATTGTTCTTATAATAACTGCAATATAACTATCCTATAATATATTTGTACCATAAATAGTAGCCTATTCCTCGCCATTCTAAGGCAAAAATAATGTGTTGAATGTGAAAAGCTTTGAATAATCTCCTTCTTATCATTCAGGAAGTCTTTTTTGCATCAAAAAGTTAGTTAATGTGGAATTGCTCTCGGGAATGTGCTTATTGGCATGCGTATCCTTTCGCAAATGCGAAAAGCTTCACAAATTCTAAAATTAGTATAATCTAGAAATCTAGAGTGATTTTATATCAATCTCTGTCTCATTTATTAATGTTTTGTATTGAAATTCATTTTTATAGTAACGGCACATTCATCCTTTTCTCCCAGCACATTTGAGCAGTTTGGGCTCATGCACGCATTATATTTTCAGTGCTCGTTATGTTGTATTCGATCTTGGAACCTTTGGATTATCAGACAGGCGCTTATCGCCCTCGGCTATGGACCACTCCAAACTGTTGTACAACCTATACTAAACATATTATATTCTTAAATTGAGTATTAAATTTCTCTTGATACATTTTCGCAGCTGGAACTAATGCGTTACATTGAGAATAGGCAACAACGCCTAAAGAAGAAAACAGATCTGTACAGTCAAAATCATAATGCGGCGAAACACAGGCCTAGTTCTGCAGATTTGGTCAAACTGGACTCAAGCTTGAAGAAGAACTCAGCGTTCGTTAGAAAACTTGTGAGTTGTTGAAATGGTTTTGAGCTAGGAATACATGAAACAATAATATGAAAACAAAAGGATTTTTTCCTTTTTCTTGATTCTTGTCTACATTATTGACATTCGTTTTATTCATTACAAAAATGCGTCATTAGCCAAAAATATATTTGATAGTATCATGTAAATTGATCAGAATTATTCGATTGTTAAATGAAAGTACCCACAAACATAAATGGTCTCGATTATTGGATGATGAAAGTACTAGATTCATTGAATAAGTGACATGTGGTTGGAAAATTGAATATAAGTTTTTATTTCAGAGAAATTTCACTGCCAATCAACTGGACAGTCTGAAAGGAGACTTGGCAACACTGAATATGACAAAATATCTGAGTGAAGTGGCAGCCGCGCTGGTGGAGGTTAAACTGAAAAACTCTGACGTCACAGCAGTGATTACCTTGTGCAGCCAATTCCATGCCACTTATTCTGAGTTCGCCACAATTCTGTTTGAGTATTGGAAAAAGGCGTTGACTTTCAAAAAAGATGACCAGGTAAGTATAGGACCAGGTAGCACAAGTCCTCTAGTTTTCAGTGTTCTAAAAACTAGTTTCTAGTTTTCAAATTCTGAATTTCATTCCTGAAATTTCAGGAATGGGGAAGCTTATTTATTCTTGAGTGATGTTTAATAATGTGGTATTATGCTATCATAATCGGTATTTATTTTCATAAATTGTCTTGAAATATCCATAAATTATCGTGTTGTATATTCATTCCTTTTTCCACTGATGAAATTACTCACACTGACTTTGAAAAACTGATTTGAAAGTCCACTATGTCTCACAAAAAGCAGAAAACTTGATGTCCTGGAACAATATGAAATCTACCAACACACCAAACAATATCCTGAATGACCAGACAACCTTCTCTTCCCATATCCTTTTTGACAAAATACCCTAGAATTCAAGCATTGCCTATCCACTCCACCGATTCCCCCACCTACTTTTATATCACAGCCTTGAAACAGAGTTAACTCTTCCTCAGCCTGAAGAAGTCCAACACCATGGCGAAACGATCGTCACTGATTCAAGTCAAGTTGTTTTCTACTTCAACGGTTATTAAAGACAGTGTAATCCATAAATTAATTGAATGGCATTATGCCAGTTGATCTTTAAAAAAAAATGAGTAATTTACTTCATTAGTAAAACAACTAAAGTCTGGCAACAGACAAAAGAACCTTCGCGCATCGTATCACCGAAGTAATACAGTATCACATAGTACCACTACTCTAGTGAGCGAGTGAGATAAACTACTGCATTGCATAACGTGCGCTCTCTCTGCGCAGTAGAGTTCTTATTTTGGAGGTTATTTTGTCTGTTGCCAGACTATAATAATTATGATACTGTCATGCCTCTTATAATACATTTTTTTATAAAAATAAATGAGTGTTTTCAAACCTGAAATTTTATAAATAACACTGATAGCAATTCGACTGGCTTAGAGTAAACGTGACTTCAGAGAACTAGAAGTTAGTTATTGAAAAAATCATTTACTCGCACTCTCATGCTTCTTCATTCTATATTCTACTGTGGATTAATTTGTTGCTTTGAATTTTTTTTTATCCCACAGATAGCAAATCCTAGCAAATTGAGAATTGATCTTCGAGTTTTTGCCGATTTAATGGCATATGGAATTTTTTCGCAACGGGCAGCTTTTCCAGTGTTGAGCTCAACATTATCCTTCCTTACAATGTCTGATAGAGAGCATTTCCGACACATCAACATTATCATCAGCTTCTGTAAGCACTGTGGAGAAGATCTAATTGGTGCGTATTGGAAATTATTTCAGAACTTGTTGAAATTTAGTCTTGAGTAGATGTAATGAGAGCCTCTTTCGTTTCTAGTTATCAAAATTTTTTCAATTTCAAAAAACTCTTGGAAGTGAATTATGAGAAAATTGAGTTTGACGAGAGAAAATTATTCTTTAAATTTAAGACACCTTTGAGATCCACAATAATTGCTTTGAAAAATATGTTTTGTTCTTGGACAGTAAAACTTTCGCTTCAGCAAGAAAGTGTATTTGATATAGGAGACGTTTCTGGTCACATAAGCATTCTGTATGCACCTTCTCTTGAGAGAATCATCTCAGGATAGTCAATGGCATATTTAACATGAATTTCATTTTGTCTGCTATCTATTAAATCTTCGGTAGGCCTATTACTTATCGCTGGATAAAAATAAGTTTTCTTCTAGTTTTTGTATGACTTGAATACTCTTTATCATCCATTTTTTCAATGACAATAACTCTTCAGGCTATAAAAAAGCCAAACTTTAACAGAATAATTTAAGATTCGTTGACAAATTATCTGAAGATGGAAGGAAATTGCAACTATACTGTTGCTGTTAAATCATAATAATTAATTGAACGAATTAATTTCGTTCAATTAATTATTATGACAAATTATCTCTTAGTTGGTTCACTTCAGGATTTTTGTCACATGAGAATAATAAGAAATTCCGTAAACAATAAAACAACATTGCTATTTTCAGGCTTTGTTCCTGAAAAAATCCAACGCCTAGCAAAGTGTTACGCGATCGAAGTACCTCGCAGTAATCTCATGTCATCGGATAAACAAGAAAACATACGGACGATTCTGAGAGATTATTACTCTGCTTTCATTGGACATCTAATCAAGGTATACTAGTCTAAGCACACAGCTCCGTTTGCTTTTTTCAAATTTTGAAACAATATAATAATATTGTGCATTATTGTATGTGATAGTGTATACTCATCTTATTTTACGAATTTTGGTAATTTTGATTCCTATCATTAAATTACAGTATGAGTATGTGTTTAGATATTAGTATCACAGATAACAGTATTAGTGCTTGTTGAGTATATGATCTTGATAATCAAGAAAAAGAATTACCTATCTGGAGTATCGCTAGTTTTGGTTCATGTTACAGTATAATGAAACAATGTATAACTATTCATTTTCTACAGCTCTACAAGAATATGAAGTCGCTGGAGATGCAAAATAAAAAGATCCTTGCGTTGAAGGGCGAGATCCAGGAGAACCGCGCTAGCAGAACCGAAGATCGCCAAAAGGAACTGCAGTCAACGCTATCTACTGCTCAAAATTACGCTCAGCTGATCGGAGAGGAACTTCCCTGTCTACCCGAGAATGGTGAGTTGAATTATTGCTTTTAATCATCAGACTATGTGTAATTGTATGTACTATCAGATTCATTTAATTTGACGCTTGGCATTAGATAGACAGATATTATTTCTTACGATGCTGATGACCGTAGAGTACGATGGCAAAGAAATAATATCTCTCTATCTATCTAATGCCAAGCGTCAAATTAAATGAATCTGATTATATGCATTATATTTGTATTGTACTTGTATTGTATTATTAGAATAGTTATCTACTGCTAATCTCATGAAATATAAAAGTGGTCATTGCTTTAAACAGTAGTTCTAATGTAGTATAGTGTCTAAGTATTGTTATAGTAGTGGTAACATAATGTATCTATTGCTTATGAGATGAAAAATTGATCAGAATAAAAACGAAATCATGATTTTGGATGAATAGAATTTTGATGTCACATGGGTTTAAAATCTATGCATGATACCATAAAGAAAGCATTACTTGTGTGAAGCTTTCTCTAGGATGATACTAAGGGCTGAAAATTATTATGACATATTATGATTTAACAGTATTATGATTATATTATTCATGAATATTACTTGAACTGATACTTGACGTGAGTAAACCACCATCACTTGTCTCATACTTGAATCCGATAAAAGTCAAATTTTCAGCTCTCAGTTTCTGATCTCAAATTCAACTTCCAGATGAGTTCAAACCGGAAACGGAAACAATGGAAAGTGTGGCTTCTATATGGGAAGATGAAGAGACCAGAAGGTTTTATCAAGAATTCCCATTGGTTGAAGAATTTCTACCTCAAACAAACACTGATAAACAGACTCCTTCTCAAATCGTGGTATGTTTTTTGTCTGGCTTGAAAGGGGGTTAATTTTATTTATGTGTATAAATACAACATCTACAGACATATTGTCCACATCTTGATTACTTGCCTTTGTTCATGATTACAAATAATTTATTACTTAATACAGTAGTACTCAATAGGATTTTTGAGTTTGTTTTCCACGTATAAGTTTGGTGCTGTTCTCTATACAGGTTTATACCTTGGGCTTTATTGTTCTGGAGACTTTTTGTTGCAGGGATTGCTTTGTTTTGAAGAACTTAAGAGGAATATGAAAAAAACTGTATTATCTTCAGATGTTTGTTGCTTATGAACATTGGTCATTCATTATCTACGTACTCATATTTCTTGTGTAATCTTGTTGTTTCATTTAGATGACAGAAGAAAAGCTTGATGAAGATTTGAAAGATGACGATTTCCTAGTTGAAGAACCACTGAAAGAAGATGCAGTTCCAGTAGAAGGTAAGAAGCATATCAATAACAATTAGCCGTAATTTGATTTATAGAGAATCCAATAGTTTTTTCTAGGCAAATTTTCTTGTTTAATAATTTTCATGCTAATTCATATTCTAAATAATTCACATTTTTCTGCACCCTACTTAATTTGGCTTACGAGAAGAACTATCAATGTCGCTTGTCTTGATATTCAATTACATGATGTAATTGGATGACATGATTGACATTATTAAAGACTCAAATCAAATCTAATTTATTTCCCTCAGTATAACAAAATAGATTGGTGAGTATTTTTAGATTGTTCCAGCAATTACATGTTTATGATTGTGGATAAATCTGTTTTGGGTGTGCTTACAATAAAATAAATAAAAGATCAATTCAACATTCTTTAAAATTTCTGTTCTAAGAAATAGAAGACTCGGAAAATATTTCAAATAAGAAGCAACTGGAGAATTTCATTCGCCTCCTGCCGAATTGTGTGAATAGAGAAATGATTGATAATGCTGCCATCGAGTTTCTTATCTCTCTGAATTCGAAGGCAGCGTGTAAAAAGTTGATAAGGTTTGTTTGCATATTATCACACTTCAATAATTTCATAAAAAAAGTGTCCTGTAGTACAGGTGAAAAGTTGATAAATACTGTACTCATAAGCTGATTAGTTACTTAGTACGCTGTTCTTTCTATGTCTAGTGCGTGTCTGTCTTTTTCCTGTTTTACAGGGCTTCTAAATTTCTATGAAACATGCTCCTGGTTTTAGCTTTTAATAAAATTTATCTGGAGCTGTCGTAGATCTTATTTCTCATTATCTTGTCATATTCAATTGAAAATGGCTCTTGGGTTAATTTATAAAAAGCAAGAAATAAGCAATCAAGGAAAGCAAATATAATGATCAATTTTGAAGAAGCAAACAACTGAAAGTAATAACCTTTTTCTACCAAAGCGAAGAGGTTTTTTAAATACCTACTAAATAATCGAATTATATTAACGAAATGGATTATTCATTCGGATAAATAATATTATGTGATTTAAAAACTACTCCAGTTTCGTTTATAGTTTGTAAGTTTATAAGAAAGGTTATAAGTTTCAGTTATTGGAATATGAAAAAAGGACAATCAAACTTATAATTAATAGAATAGATTAGAAATTGAAGGATTCCGATATCAACATTATCGTTCTATAAGACATAAAAATTTCATATTTGTAAGATTTTAGTACTTCCGCTTCATATTCTACATCTTAATAATTATTGATAAAATATATGTTTTCTTCCAGAGCTTTATTTTCTGTTCATCGCTCAAGACTTGATCTTCTGCCTTTCTACAGTCGTCTTGTTGCAATTTTGAATCTGGCAATTCCAGATTTGGGGTCCAGTCTTGTACAGCTATTGAAACGGGATTTCAAATACCATATCAATAAGAAGGTTAGATGATGAACATTGGTTTCAAAATTTCTGATCAGTTTCCACAATTTCAAATCAAAAATCATAATTTGTCATCAGTTTCCCCAATTTCAAATCGTTTATATTTTCAATATAAGTAGGCTACATCTTGACAACGAGTGTATTGAAAAACGTGAAAATAATTAGGAAATTATTTCAAATTTTCTGTATTATGAGATTGTTTTTAATAGATGACCTTATATTGCTCTTTGAAAACATTATTTGTTGAATGGGTAATAACTCTAGTTCAAAGTATTATCTCATTGCAAATTCACACAGTTACATCTTACATATAAATCCAATCGCTATTCCATAACAATGTACATAAGATATTATTGAAATTGGCCAAAACGTACAGTTCTCCATTACGGAGACTGTATGAACATAAACTGTTGAAACTGATTTATACCGTCTCTCTGTTTTCTCCATTAAATCTGTGTTCGTGAATTTCATATGATCTTTAAAGTCAATTTTTCTCTCTCACATCTATTTCATAGTAATCCCGTGATAATTAGCGCTTTCAATATTTTCCACAGGACCAAATAAATGTGGAATCCAAAGTAAAGGTGGTGCGCTTCATAGGTGAGATGGTGAAGTTTGGCTTGTACTCGAAAATCGAAGCATTGTACTGCTTGAAAATTCTGCTGCATAATTTCACGCATCACAACATAGACATGGCTTGCAGTCTGCTGGAAACTTGTGGCCAATACTTGTATCGCAGTCCGGATACCCATCAGCGTACTAAGATTTACTTGGTAAGCTATTGTCGAATCTAAAATAATATTTGATGTGATATTATTGACTTAATATTAATATTCGACTCAATATTAACATAACCAACAATATTATTGAAATAATAGGGATATTGGGTATGAAAGTGATATAGTTTACGAAATTTTCCTCTATTTCATAGAAAATAATCTGATATTTACTAGTATGATCCTTAATACTATTTAATATACTACCCGACTCAGCCAGGAACTTGCCCATGAAAGTATTCAAACAGAATTTAGAGAGCCTTCCTCTAAAATACCCTCTATATTCACTTTCTAAATTCCTCCAGCTACTAGTAAAGAATTATTTTGTGGAAGCCGTGCCTAATAGTAATAGTGCTCAATAGCTGCTATCTAATTCAATCTTGTATTAATTTTTTCTTGTTTTATAGCTTGTATAATTTACATTGTATTGTGTACTGCGATGTATTCTTTGAATTGTGAAGTTTCCGATAGCATTGTACCTGTATATGCCTTGAAGGAATAAAATCATTCTTATTCTTACGACTTTTGGGATGAAACATGAGTTATAAATAATATTTAATGCAGGCTGCATGGATTTCTTTTGATGTTGTGATCTATCAATGTCAATATTGTATCAAGAATTTAATCTCCTGTAAATGCTCTAGATATTACTTAATACTTTACTCAGTTTGAGGTGCTGATTTCAGGAGCTGATGATGAGGCTAAAGACAGCCAACGCTTTGGAAACACGATATGCAAATCTCATTGAGAACACTTTCTACTTCATCAATCCTCCAAGTAATCGGTATCCTATCAAGAAGTACAGACCTCCAATGCATGAGTTTCTACGATCAGTCATATTCTATGTAAGCTTTCTGTCTCTTGAAAACAATCTATCTATAGTTGAATATTTAATTTCCATTATCAATTTACTACCGTACTGAAATAATGATATGCCGTCTATTTTTACTTATCAATAGTTGAATATGTAATTTCCATTATCAATTTATTTCTGGAATGATGACATTCAGTCTATTTTTACTTAGTTGCATGTTGCATGCGTCTAAACAACTTGATCTATCTTCAATGTTGAAACTGTCTCACTTGCCAAATAATTTTCGATTTTTCCAGTGGTTATAAGCACTCAATTTCAACACCGTCAAATAATATTTTTTTTACTATTCCTATAGCTATTGTCATACTCATCAGATTACTCCGAAACCTTAAAAGTTGCTTCAAATAAATTTTTTAAATCTAAGTTTAAAAGTTGCTTTCATGACTAAACAATAACATAATATGACAAATCCATTGGGTTGTTCCATAAGGAGTCCTGTAAAACAGGCAAAAAGCATATACACATTTTAATTGAAAATGTATTTAATTGAATAGTATCATGATTTCACCAGAAATAAGGGGAAAATTATCTTTTACACAGATATCTCTTTTTCTATAGACATCTATCTATCTTTTCCATAATAAGATAAAGTTATTAGTCGATAATTGATGGATAATTTATTTTGTTCAATTACTTCTAGCAGGTGATGGGACCCGACAGTGGGCAAAGTGAGGGTGCAGTGGAACTATTGAGACGTGCCGATTGGGATGACAAGCAGCTAGTCAATTATATCATCAAATGCTTGACTAGTGCCTGGAAAATCAAATACACCTACATTCCTGCATTGGCCAATCTAGTAGCTGGACTAGTGGAATTTCAAGTAAGAATTGCTTCCAATCTGTCAATAGCTGAATTTTAACTCAATTCCATGGTACCTATTTTTGCTATTGCCTCCACTAAAGTTGTGCAAAAGTATCGAGGAATTGTTTATTTTAGTCGTGTATAAATAGGTGTTATATGTTTTTTTAATTTATTTCACAGTAACAATTTGCAGGAGCTGAGTGTAGAATCAATTTCGATATTTCCTGCTCTATAATTATAAAAAAGTATAGGAAGTGATGATTTAAATCGTATATAAATGAATAAAATGATAATATAATAAATAAATAAATAAATTTGTTCATTTTAATCATGAAAATAGAGTTGGGAATAGGAATTGTAGGCATTTGTACAATATAAAAATGTTATTATGCAATAAAAGATATAATTCAATTTTCACGCAATTAGAAAGTAAAGTTTATTAAATTGGAAAACACGTATGGGATATAGAGGTGGGATAATTCGATAAAATGAATTGTTTCTGTTTAATTTGTAGGAACATGTTGGATCTCGAGTTGTGGATGGTGTTCTGGAGGATATCAGAATTGGAATGGAGCTCAATGATTCTTGTATGAATCAAAGGAGAATAGCAATGATTAAATACTATGGCGAACTGTACAACTATCGATTGATTGATAGTAATGATGTTTTCAAGGTAGGCCTGCCTATTTCTTAAAATCTGTTTAGTTGAATTGAAAGGGAGGAAGGAGGACGAGGAAGCAGTGGAGGAAGAAGATGATGAAGAGGAGGAGAGAAAAAAAGAAGAAGAAGACTGGTTGCATTGACGGCATATAAATCGCTGCAGACAAACGCTCCGCTCAACATTTGCAATAGCAGCATGTATTGCATTCCTAGTTTTCATAGTTCTCTACCGCTCATTGAACCAAATAGGCTATTGAGTTTTTATCAGTATGGTGCAACGGGATCTTTCTAACATGTGTTGTCATGTTATATAACTGTCTCTTCACATTTCAATTATCTATACTCTTGTTTCGATACATTAAAAATCGATAATGCAATGCGATCGCATAATGTATGAAAATGTATTTATAGTAGTATACTAAGCAAGAATACAAGTATTCTACATTACACATGTTAATCGTGAAGAAAAAACAAATCATGGCGAAAAACTTGAATTTTATTTATTTTATCAAGGATTGAACTAAACCATTACAGTGATAAACCATTACAATGAATGTTTACTAGGGAAGATATTTTATAAATTTTAATATTTTTCAGGTTCTTTATTCTCTGATAACATTTGGTGTGAGCACAGATGCTGAATTACCATGCACTCTTGACCCTCCCGGAAGCCTATTCCGAATTCGACTGGTGCTCTTGCTTCTGGAGACTTGTGCCAGCTACTTCACCAACTCCGACTCAAAAGTCAAGCTCACTTACTTTTTCACATTTTTCCAGGTATAAAATTCCACCTCGCAAGAACGTTTTATCCATAACTTCGTTTATCAACGGTTTAGTTGTAAAATTGTTTAAATTCAATAATATAACACCGTTCAATTGTCATTTGAACTCATAATTCTGATCAACGTTAACTTGAAAAGTTAGTCCAGTTGAGTAGATAAGAGAGTCCAGTTTCCCTTTTTCGCCTCTAGCATATCATCAGCGTTAACATATTATTGTCATTCTAGATTGGGGTCTCTTGAAGCACCCCACAATTGTTTGAATGAAATAGCTTTTGCTTATCCAGATGACAAGTGCAGCATATTTGGAAACATAACAACCGATATTACCGTGTATTTCGAGTAAGATACGGGATTATGTTATTGGAATCAGTTCTAGTTATGTAATTAAATCAAATGTGGAGTTCTTCTGCAAAAACCCCAAGATTGGACTGTGATGTGTTCCTTATTCGTACTTCTTATAATAATTCTTCTTCATTATTAATATTATCCTCTTCGTACTTATTTTTCCAGTACTCTATTCAATTGATTAGTTCATCAAGTTTGTTGGTTATCCTATAAGAGGCTGATTATTTTGTTAGTCTATAATTACGTTTTATTGTAAACTAGCCTATACACTATACTGTTCCATATACAGGGTGATCCTAAAGTCGCGCAACCCAAAATGATAACAGTCTTAAAAAGCTGTAATGTGTTATTGATTTTTCTTTCAAAGTTTATGAAGAGACTTTTTGGAGAACGAATGAACGTTTCACTTATCGTCTGCAGTCTGTCGTCAGTCAAAACACTTGGTCGGCCGGTCATTCACGCTACCTGTATCCCGAAAACGATGAAACAAACGACATATATGGTCGATTTGTTTGGTACTTTAGCATCTGGAAAGGCATTGGAGAAATGTTCTTGACACTTTGCGTAGGATTTCGATTCACAGTAACTCAAAACGATAGAAATACGTTGTTCTTGCGTAAAAGACATTGCGACTTGAACTGAACAAACAAACTGATTTCTGGCTAATTGTCGCCCGATGGCGTGATCTGGCAGTGCAGCCACCTGCTGTACTACTGGACGAAAAATTCCCATATGCAAATCATACTTTACAAATTTACCTGTCATTCCTACACGGCTTCAAACATTGGGTTGCGCGACTTTACGATCTCCCTGTATTTCATTGTATGATAAAGGTTTCTGAATGTTTTTGTAAAGTATTGTGCTTTATATTGAAATATATTACAGTTTTATTTCTATTGAGTCTGGTTAATGCTTATGTGATGCCACAACCTGAACTGTGGATTACTTTTTGTGTGAGGGTGATGCCCACAAGAGCTCTAGGCTTGTGCGTGGGTAACACATTAATACTCAAATACATTGATGTGATTCAATATCAACATCATTACACAATAACATGTGAATAACTTTTAGTATCAATGATGATTGAGAAGTCTTTCTACTGCAAGTTAAACAACAATCATTTGATTTTGTTTTCTACTTTTCAGAACTATTATTGGTTGAAACGTTCTCTGCCGTTTTGGAACGATTCTCAGCAGTTTCCAGTTTTATTGGAGCAACAGTTTCAAGACGCGTTGCACATGTTCTGTCCCGGTGCAGTTGCCTGCAAGAATCTTGAAGAAAGTGAGATTGCTGTCAAGCAACTCACAGAAAAATTAATTGATGATTTGCAAATAAAAACTGGGGTAAGCTTTACTATATCAGAACCATTGTTGATAACTACAGTGAATCCGCATAAGATCATTGTATCCATTCGTTTTTCTTCTGGTTAATAATGATAATACTCATTTAAAATGCAAGTAGAAAATAATGTGTTTAATGAACAATAGTTCGAGTTCAGTTGATTAATAACGCTTGATTGATGTACGCTCGTTTACTGACGTACTGTTCTGACGTAATAATGTTCTCTACTTTCAGGGCAGTATTTATGAACATTGTTTATTTTCTTATGTAGGATAACTAAAGAGAGAAAATGGCGAACTTACATTAAACAGACAGATCAGCTGTAGTAAATTATACTAAAAAATTTGTCAATTTTTATTCTCCTCTTATTTGTTTATTACTGAACGTTGACGAGAATTATTTCATTGCTAAGTTTTGTATGTTATCATTATAGGATGATAAACAAACGTGGAACTCTCTTTTCTTGCAAACAATAGAAGAAAGTAATGAAAGTACCAGTGAAGGTAATATCAATTTATCATACGATTTATTTTATCATTTTTTATTCGATTCTCAATTTAAAATAAAAATTAATACGATTTTTTCCTTCATCTTAGCTATTGATCATATATAAGAAGTCGTTCCTATTACATCCTTTTATGTTCCAGTGACATTTTCATCACCAAAATTGATCATTACATTATCCAATTAACAGTAGCCTACAGTTTATTATTTTTCCTTTCCAATTGTATTACTTTTCACTGGGTGGTTTTTTCCTGCTACGGTTCATGCCAATTTATTCTCAGCTTTCTCAAGTTATTTATGCGTTCACGATGTATAATGGGTATGAAAAATCAAAATTTAAAATATTTGTTTATTTTACTTGGTCAATGACAAACTTAATTGAAATCTAGAGTATTTATTGTAAGCAATGTATTATCATACTGTCTTCAAGTTTTAGAAGAGGCATTTAGTATACGTACTGTTTACGAAACTGTATATTAAGAGTTTTTTATAATAACTATGAGGAAAAAACAATTAGTTTTGTTTTATAATTCGAGAATTTAATTTTACCCTCTTACAGATACGGAGGATGAAGATGTCAATAACAACACGGTTGCTAAGAACACATATCAACATCCGGGAATTGAAACTCAAAAGGAGGTAAGGGATAATCTGGTTCAATAGGTACTACAATACAATTTATACGACTTTGAAATCAATATTCAAGTAATAAATGTCAATAATAAAAGTAATAAATCAATAAACAAGTTCAACTTGAGCTATTTTTACATCAAATATTTCCAAGCTGCTTTTTTAAAAGATTCCTGAGCAATTATTTAGTTGTATTAATAGGCCTATCAATTGGAATGATCTAGCTAGGGCATTGGACTAGAATATGTTTTCATCGTAAGCGTGTATTTTTTTGCAATAAACTGAATTCAAATCAATGGAAGAAATTCACAAAGCAACATAAATTTGTGGCAAAATTTTTATTTTGCATTTTAAATGATTGCAGGAAGAAGACTTGGATTTCCTGTTCGCTTTAGATCAAATGGTGACGCATGAAATCCATGACAGAGCCAAGGCAATCGCTCTTAAAACAAAAGTTGAAATAACTGTTCCTGTAAATCTCAAGAAGCGTTGTATGCAAGGCGAGTAATGAATTTAATTCTGCATAATCTTTTTTATAGTCATAATTCTCATAATCATGAAGTTTGAATAATCATGTATCCACAGATCACATCCACTCATTCCCAACATTGAACATATAGTTTACAAATATTATCTAGTGAATTTTTTTGTTCATTATAAACTTTTTGTGAACGACTCGCAGACATTATTCGTCTCCAGTTATTATTTTCTGATTCTGAGTCTTGTTGGACTTCAATATTTTGAACCTCATTCCCTGAATTTTGCAGATAAAAATAGTAATTTCATACTACTTTTGAAGAAGGGCAACAAACAACAGTGCAAAAGTCTCAATGTACCTGAAAATTCGGAACTCGTTCTGGCTATTCGTTCTCAGGAAGAGGTGAGTAGTATGTATTAAAACTTTGCCAAGAAAAAAATAATGAATAGGCCTATTATGTTGTGGAGGTGATTCTTCCTAGTTGTGAGGTATTACAACTTGCATTTAGAATAAATGTACCCTATACTAGTAGTTTTTAGTCTACGTGTTGACGTTTATTTGTTCATTGTCTCCTCTTTTCATTGATTGGGTTTTATTGCATGATTTATCAAATTTAATTGAGATACGTTCTAAATCAGTTGGGTTTGAACAGAAATGACAATAAGATCATATTACTTTGAAGAAAATAATTTTTAAATTATAATAATTACAGTAGGCCTACGTGTAATTAATAATCTTAAAAATATATATATAAAATGTTTTTGTTGTTTTTAATTTTGTGGGAATTGCGATTCATTTCTTTTTTCCAATTGTATACTTATTCATTTTTTTCCGATGGCAAATAATATTTATTCATCTATATCCCATGTTTAATGTGTTTCAAACAGTTTTGAACAACCAATGTTGAACAAGAAATAGTTTTACTTACTTCTCTGTAGTGCTTTTCATCCTTGAAGACATCTGAGTACAGAAACAGTACCCCACAACTTTCCGAGCTAGCCAATCACACGCCTGCAATGTTGCCAATACGCACACTTCTATAATAGTGATGAACAGATGTTTAATTTCTGATCATCTGCTCTACTTGTAAATCATCCAAGTTAACACACCGAGTCGTGATATCAAACTGAAATTTCGGTTTAATACGCATGCGTGCCCAGATGATTGAACAGCACACAATATGGCAACATTGCCGGGCATTCCAATTGGATAACGCACCTAGCTGACCAGTTGTGTTTAAGAATGAAAAGCACTATAGTGTGCATTATTTAACAAGATGTGATAAACCTATAATCAACTGATCGTGTATTATTTCTTAGGCGAAAAGAAGAGAGATGGAAGAAGTCAAGCAACTAACTCTCGACATCAGTGAGCGATTGTTGGAAGAAGATGAAAAATAATGTAAGTCAAACACTGTTACAAACAATATCAAGTATTTTTTAGAATTGGTGCAAGTTTTGAAAGAAGTCGAAACTATTTTTTTAAAATCACATTTTCAACTTTTATTTACGAACTAAACAGAATTATCAGATATTCTCATCAATTATTCCTCTTCACATTAATATGAATCTTTGTATTACATTCATAAATGGTTTCGATAACCAATTATTGATATTTTTAATTAATAATTCACAACAACCGTTTGAGAACGTCACTTCTTTGCAGGGCCCCTGAAGAAGTGATTGAATTCAAATTCATTGCAACTACTCATGCGATTTTCGAGGATCCAATTTAAAAAAGGAAGTTTAGCCCTTTATCAAATATACAAAAATGGAACTCAATTGAAGATGCAAAGAAATTCATTGCACAATCTATTAAGTTGGTTTTTGACATGGTTTCGAATAACTTCTAGTCAGTTATCTGTTCCAAGAAGTCCCACGACTTTTGTTTGAATAAAATATTGTGTTGTGAAAAATATGAGATAGTACAATTGCTAGGCTTGCACTCTATTCAATTTTATTTTTTCACAATACAAAAATTTAATCGAAGCAATTGCGCTATTTATTGAAGAATTTAAATGTTTAATATCTTTTCACAACGTTATTTTTTTATTAAAACTCTTGAACCTCCGTTTTCTTCAGTTTCTTTTTATTTTATTGTTTACATTCACTGGTGAACAGACTAAATTTGATTTGAGAATCTTGGATTACATAAAAATGTAACAATAAGGAAACATTTTTCATCTAGTATCATATATTTTTATTTTTCAAAAATATCAAATATTTATCTAATAAATACATTTCAAATAATATAGATTAATGAACAATATGTGAACAAAAGACAAAATAGGTATTGACAGTCGCTAACATGTTGGTAATTAACAAAAATGTCAACTGATGTATAATGCTGTGAAATACATTATCCTGAAACTGACGTTATAATTGTCGTTCAACTGTGTTGTTCGGTTGAAGTATATGATAATTTATATCCTTGTCAGTCATTTTTGCAAGTGAACTCTTACTTGGTTACATTTTGCATTCTATACGTCATGGCTCCGTAATATTTGTCTTGTGCGTCAGTCTCATAGATACCAAACTACCATTTAATTTCTGAAGATACTTTGGCTATTGCGTGTGCAGAATCTCTTAGATGCATTTCTTCCTCTTCGTTAAGGTTGATTTTAACAATGTGTGAGACTCCGGCTTCTCCCAACACTGCTGGTAGTGACAGAAACACGTCCTCTTCGATTCCATAGCAATCCTGGAATAGATTGAAGATAATTTATTATTTAATTTATGAGAATGGATATAGAATAATTACTAAATGAAAATTGAAATCAAGACTGATTGTTCAGTAACTTGACAATGGAATTGATCACTCTACAATATTGATGAAATTAATTTAAAAATATAATGAATGAATGCATTTAAAAAAACATGATAAATTAAAGAAAAAAAATGGAAAGAGCAGTATCAAATAAGCTAAACAAGGGGACTGGAGAAGTACTCAGCTCTTTTAAAAATTGGATAGATTATCCACTTCATTCGTGTTTATACTAAGCCGTTAAGCCGTCGGTCTCGACTGCCTAAAAAGTAATCGTCATCTCTCATCATCACTCCTGCTCTCGATTACCCACGCACAAGCCTAGAACTCATGTGGTATCACCCTCACAAAAAAATACAATATACCTAAATATGCTTAAATTCCAGGTTTTGATACTTCAATATATAAGTAATTATTCTTCGCATTCCACAAATTATAAACTAAAGAGTTATACAAAGATGTGAAGAATAGAAGCAACGTAGTAATTATAATTTGATTACAATGTACGGGATTACACTGGTTACAATTATTACACTTGAAACGGGGCAGTTTGCACTTAGTAGAGTAGAATGAGTGATTATGAATGAGTTAATTCATAATTCCAGTAATCAAGTGATAGGATAGATAGAGACCTAATTAAATAAGACAGAAAGATACTATTCTATTTATTCACAAAAATTCATGTTAGAAGTATCTGTCAAAGATTACATTATGAAGTCAGCTACTATCAAATAAAGATTCAATGATGACATAATTGTAATTTAATTAAGAAAGTAGTTGATTGAAGTAATACTGTACAATGAAATTACCTTGACTGGTATGCTAACGCAATGTATACTGTGTTGATTCTTCAGAAGTGAATCACATATTTGCGACACACTGAGTCCAATTGCCCAAGATGTGTAGCCTTTCAGTTTGATTATCTCATAAGCGCTGCAATTGGAAGGAACACATTAGTTCATTTTTTGTGAATTCTAATAGCGTGCAATGATTGGAAGTTAGTCTTGTGTTCTAAGACATTTAAATAATGTTTACATAGTTTCAGTGTTGCAACTAGGAAACTACTCTATCGTTACTGAATGGTCGGATTATTAGAAATTTCGCAAACTGTTGGGCCCACAATAACCAGCTTGGTTTTAAATTGTAGGAAATTTAATCCACTTGAAAAATGATTAGGACTGGTTTTTAAGTAAAGTGATGCTTCAGGTTCAAAATTGTCCAATCGCAAAAAATACATTTTTCACGGTTTTCGGTGGTGATACAGAAGGTTGTCAAGGTCGAAAATTTGGATTTAACATCTGAGGACTATCACAAAAAGAAACCCACTACTCCATTCCATGCTAGGTACGATGAACTTTTTTTACCGGGTTATTAGTAAAATATATGATTTTTTCAAGATAACAGGCAAGGTCAGCTGTAAGATAGTAAAATTGTATTTTAATCTTTAAAAAGTAGTTCGAATAAATAAAAAATAGTTTAATTGTATAATGAAAATCAACTCTGCAATTATGTATTGCAATAGAGTCTTCTAATGACATAGGCTATCTTTAATTTTTCACATTGATTATTCTCAATAGGTAATCAACTAAAATTTACTGGAAATCCCTGTAAAGTATTGAAAATTTATGACAATTTCACATATCGGTTTTACTCTATAATAAACTAAAACTTATTGGAAATCTCTGTAAAGTGTTAACTATAAAAAAATGTTTGCCAGTACATACCGTATCGATTATTACTCAACTATACATCCCTGTAAGTGTAAACGGTAAATTATAAGGCTAGGCGTACACCGGTTAGTCAAGACAAGACGACATTAGTCACGTTTAGTCACAGTAATTCACATGGCTGCTTATGAAGCAGCACACACCGATGCAATGACTAATCGGTGTGTGTTGCTTCATAAGCAACTACGTGAAGTATTGTGACTAAACGTGACTAATCTCGTCTTGTCTTGTCTTGACTAACCGGTGTACGCCTAGCCTAATAGATATCAATTAATTATTTTGTTTGACTGTTGGTTGAAATAATTATTTTGGAATCAGTTTAGTTGCTCCCAACCTTTCGACCACTTTCCTATGAATCTCGTCATATCTCTGCTCGTCCTTTTTCGTGGCGAAATTCGGATCCAAGTCTCTCAATTTCACTCCGGCCACATTGACACTAGACCACACCGGTACTGTGCAACATAAGAAAATGTTGAAAATTACTCACATGAATAGGTAATTAAATTACTCAAACTTGCGACTAGATTTGATTTGAAAAACTTGATCATCTTCTAACAATCTCTACCATTCTATAGTATATCCTCTACAGTGCTACTATAATAGAATAGGGTTTTAAAGCGAATTTTAATGATCTTGTATTTTAGTGAGATTCAATTCGCTCTAAAATCCTAATTAATGGACAATTCAATAATTCAATGAGAATTTGAGAAAAGCTCATAGCACTCAAATCTCTCAATGAATACGGACAGTTATCAGTTCTGTTTATTACTGAAAAAAGATGCAATATCCAGAAAATAAAGGGCTGGAATTGTTAGTAATTTGAGTCTTTTAAAAATTTGTTCACATGATACCTTGGAGTCAGCCCCCCTAAAATCATAAATTATTATCCTGATTACCTTCTTTCGCTTACGAAAACTCATTTGAAGGATGGGTTCACTGCTACTCCAGAATGAAATACTATGTATATAATACAGAGTGATTCAAAAAGAATACCACAACTTTGAAAATGTGTATTTAACGAAAGAAACATAATAGAACATTCTGTTATACATCATTACATAGCGTATTTAAAGACGTTTTTTTCACTCACAAAGAAGTTGAGAGATGTTCAATATGACCCCCTCCAGACACTCAACTAATATCAACCCGATAGGTACTCAAACTTGTTCCACACTCTCTGTAGCATATCAGGCGTAACAGTTAGGTAAGCTGCTATTATTTCTCGTTTCAAATAATAAATTATGGATGGATATTGATGATTTGAAACAAGAAATAACAGCAGCTTACCAAACTGTTACGCCTGATATGCTACAGAGAGTGTGGAACGAGTTTGAGGGATGTTTTGGGTTGATATTGCTCGAGTGTGTCATATTGAACATCTCTGAACTTGTTTGTGAGTGAAAAAAACTTCTTTAAATACTCTTTGTAATGAAGTATAACAGACGGTTGTATTATGTTTCTTTCATTAAATACACGCTTTTAAAGTTGTGGTATTCTTTTTGAATCACTCTGTACTATTAGAAGCGTCACTGACCGCTAGAATCGCCATGCTCGCCGATAATGAAAGCATGCACGTTTTTGACGGACACCTTCATGCTTTGCGACAAGAGGAAACGGAAGCGCGACGAATCGAGATTGGTGCCCGATCCGATGACCTTGTGCCGCGGCAGGCCGCTCAGATGCCACACCACCCACGTGAGGATGTCCACCGGGTTGCTGACCACGAGCAGCGTGGCGTTCGGACTGTACTTCATCAGCTGCGGCACGATCGACTTCATTATGTCCACGTTGCGTTGCACCAGCGCCAGGCGCGACTCGCCCTCTCTCTGTCGCGCGCCCGCCGTGATTATGCAGATGCGCGAGTTGGCGGTTACCTCGTAGGCTAATAACAAACAAAAATGTTGTGTTTCAACACTTTGATTGGATTTCGAATCAAATTTTGTTCATTCATTAACGCATCGATTCAAGATTCGTGTATTGTTACAACAATTACAAAAAATGCAAGACATCGTCAAATTTCTAACGCAATATAAATACAATTAGTACCATGTAGAACATGTAAACATCAATACCAATTCAAAATACATGTACATAAAGTAATGCAATATGTATCGTTCTTCAATATTATAGGCCTACTAAGTATAATAATAACAATAGTAATATTTTTGCTAATCAAAGGAATTGTTATAGAATTTTTATATTATAAGTCTTATAATATTAAGCAACTCTTGTTTTGTCTGTGAATGATAAAAATTCACATCCCTGCCTACCCTGAAGTTGAGAAACAAATGTTCCACAAAATGTTTAAAATATTTTCCAATGTTCTTAAAAAACAGTTTTTTCAGTAGAACTTGATGCTTACTTGAACTAGCTGATATTTTAGGTGAGTTCATGAAGTAAGCTCCATGTTGAAGATCCAACATTTCTCCCAACAGTTTGTCCTCTTGAGCGTCCACCAGGGCGACGTCGGACGATACGTTCTGAAACGTTACACAAAATAATAGCAGGATTCTTTTAACTTGTCATGAAACAGCTGATTCAACGTTAGTAAACGAGCGTACATCAATCAGCTGTTTTATGACAATTTGAAAGAAACCTACAGTATCAAGTTTAACTTAACATGTAGAAGTGTGGTAGCAATATTATTTCAACACATCCAGAGTCTTTCTAGAGCACTCATATAATCAGATTGTTTCAAATATTATTCCACAATCATGTCATTTTATGCCGGTAAAATATTATTGAATTTCGTGCAATAGACCGTTAAAACATTAATATACATTAAACATTTATGCATTTATGGAATTATTTAAACATTAATTAGTAATATTTTTGCTAATCAAAGGAATTGTTAGTAGAATTTTTTCATGGATTGCTGTGTTGATTTCTTTTATCAATTTCACTAAAAGACTGAGGAATCTTGATTATTGAAGAGGCGCATTCAAAGCAGTCTTTGAATCTTTTTTTAGAAATTTTCAATAAATTAATAAATTTCATATTCTAAAATATATTGAGTTTTTCACTCTCCCACTTTACCTTGATTAATCAGTGAATCAATAAAGTTAATAAGCCAAAATACTTCGAAATCAATTTTTTCATGTTCTGATTCGTTTTGTTTGAAAATTAAGATTAAGGATTATTGTAGGCGAATTTTTGTCTATTTACACTTCTCCATTCAATAGAATAAAAGAAGATTCAAATCTTGTTTAAGACATCTAGTCTCTAGACTAGTTATTTAAAACGTTTTCAGTTTTGTCAAATATTGAACAAGATTTAGAACTCTTTTTCTATAAATGAATCTTTTGTAGCAAATTTGATTGTTTGCATTTACTTATACGCATAAAATAATATTAATGTTTTAATATTTATAAAATGATACAAAACAATAATATTATAAAACGATATTTTGGCGTGGCTGGAAAAGAGAATCCTTGTGCTCCAGCCACGAGTTCTAAGAAAAATGAATATGAGAAAAACAAAATGAATACGAGAATTTACAGCAATTATTACAGATGTATAAAATAAAAACAAACATTATGGAAATAATGGAGTAAAATAAAATGTTAATACAATCTAAATGCATGGGAATTACAAATTACATAATCCTAATTCAATAGGAAAAATTTAAAAACAAACACTAAAGAAACATTGTCAAAGAGCTCAAGTCAACGCTATATTCTCTCAATTTCTTATGAATCCTACATAGTTTGCAGATAGAAAGAAGTTTACAGATAGATAAAAGTAGTATTTTGAAAGACCTCACCTGTGTCAGAATACTGAAGGCACATGCCATTCCAACCTGGCCGGCTCCAATTACAGATACTTTTGTTTCCGAGTAGTGTACAGGCGGTACAAGCTCTTGTAACAACTTATCGCTAATTGATCTCTGAAATTGAGAAATATTACTTATTATGTTAGTTCATTGATCCATTATAATATTATCCAGCAAGCCACTGTACATATTTCTAGACTAAATAAAACAAGTTTTAGACATGATATGGTGATAATACCATAAATATATATAGTCTAATATATAATGAGTTTTCTGTAAAAGATTTATCTTGTTTTATAGTAACTTATGTATGATATTTTTGTATAGTAATGTATGTAAATCCTCAAATTCAATATTATAAATTATTGTGAAAATCAGAGAAAATCTATAGCAATAGGAATGTTAAATTTATCAATAACCAAACTTAATTTATCAACTTAATTTCTTTTGTAAATGGAGTGAATAATCTAGATTTACCTTTTGACGATCATTTTTGAGGAGCGCCATTCTGATCCAACCTATTCTATTTCTTATGTGAAGCGACAATCACAAAGTTGAACCATGCACTGCATCTATCTAAGACTAATTCCATTGACCCACCTCAAATCGACACACTTCTGTCAGACAGCGTGCTACATTTCTGAGCAGACCCGTCATCACACAAATAATAACAACTTTTCTAGTCTGATCCGATAGAGAAAGCCTTGAGCATAATCTACTAGAGTCTAGACATAAGTGGAATGTGAATAGTTTTATTTGTGTCAGTAAATTAGATAGATTAAATGAAGGTGATGATTCTTATTCACCAAAATATTCTTCTTAAATTACATAGAATTGTGAAATAGGTACAATTTGATAACCAAATCCAACCTTCCATAAAAATTACGTTTGTTTCTAAGTATTGGTGACTCAACACGATTTTTCAATGAGGCTACTGTTTCCTTTTTGTACTTTATCTAGATTTTGTGTTTTTTGGGGGAATGGTAGGCTATGTAAATAAATGAAATGGAATAAAGTGTTAATAGTTTTACATAATTACTAGCTTCGACTTCATAATGCTAGATCGAATACTTATGTAGGTACTCTACAATTAATTTTGAATTTTTACTGTTAAAAAGTGGTTTTTACCTTCTCCATCCCCGAAATACTGTATCTCCAATCCAGGTTTAAATCTTTGTTTATAAATTGCAAATATCAAAATGTTCCATAGGTCTTCTCAGAAAGCAGTGTTAATGCAATTATAGTTGAACTAAAATGTAAACATATGTATCTTATTTCCCAAATGACTGAAGTAAATTCAGTCAGTACAAAGAGGGGTTTCAGTTCTGATTAATAAAAGTATCATCTGTATCAAGTTCTCTTTTCACAATATAGTGAATCACATATTAATTATCAGGTATTTTCAGTTTTTTTTTTATTTTATTATTTATTCATTCTATATTGTATTTAAAATTTATTCGAATATTCTATAATTTTATCTATTTGAATATTTTATATTTTTATAATTTATAGCACAGATCAAATAGTTTCTTTATCAAGTCTTTATATCTTTATCCTATCTTGATATACATATAGTGTTTTTCTATTTTTGAAGCCAAAAACTTGCTAAACTTACTACCCCTAAGCAGAGATAAAATACAGTCTATTTTTTTGTTGTTTGTGATGCCCCCATGAGCTCTAGGCTTGTGCGTGGGTAATGAGAGGGGTGATTGTGAGAGATGACGACTTTTTCAAGGCAGTCGGGACCGACGGCTTTTCGTCTCCTCCGAAAGACGTTTTTGAAAAAAAAGAAAAATTATTTCTGTGACTACTAGCAAAAACCTGGAGTAAACCAATGCTAACCTGAATAAAAAAGGTATAAAATGATAGAATTCTGATAGTACCAGATATTATAAATTCATACCGTACGTGAGTTAGTATTCATTGACTATCTTAGCAAAAATATGTTTTTCTTATGTGCTGGATTTATTTGTCCAACTCTATTTATTGTCTTATTGATTATTACTTTATTGATTTACTTAGTTTATACTTATTAGAACCCAACTTTATTGATTTATTAGTCTGCGTAGAAAACTGTGAAATCGTAGATATATATGCTTTGAAGGTGTTATATGGATTCGCGTGGTGAATTTTCATCATATGAATTTATGGTTTATCATTGGTGAAATTTCTTTTACTACAGAAACTCCAGACATATTCCAGAAACATTTTAGTATAATTTTCTTCGATGACATTATTCTTCTAACTACAGTAGTATCAGGGCTGGGAAAATGTGTAACGTATTGTTATTTATCATCATGGAACTGACACAGACAACCTTGAATTTTATCAGACGGTTTTCATTGACGCGAGTTTGAATAAATAATATTGACTGCAATAACGTACAGTAGGCAATAACATAAGAGTAATAGCAATGACCGAACTGAAAACAAGAGACCAGGAATAAATAAATATTAACAATTGCTGAAAGTTTAGTAATTAAATCAAAAATTGTTGAAATTTATTGTATAACAAATGAAGTCAATAATATTGATTATTCAATCATAAGAAACCCATACTATTACCATAGACTAACTATACAGTGTTGTCTGTGCTATTACATAGATCAACTCTAGCGGTTTCTAAACTTTTCTTTTTAAACAATATCACAAAATTCTTGTGTTTTAACAATTTTGGATTGGAAATTGAATACGGTATCTACCTATTTCTAGTAATTCTGATATCTCATCTTAATAATATGTTTCTAATACAAGATCAATAATACGTCTTGTATTTTTTCTACTCTATTAGCTAAACATTTTTATTGTGACAAGTGTATGAATGAATGTTGGTGATGAGTGGAGAGGAGCGTTTTATTTTGTAGCATTGTGTAATATTTTTTGAAAAATGTAATGTATTGAAGACGTTATCATCACCGAATTACTTTTCATGAGAATGTAAAATTCATACGAATATTATATAATATAATTATAATATATATAATATATAATATTATAATATATTATTTATAAATTCGTTTTTAAGCTCTCAATATAAATATACATTAGCAAGAATGTAGAATGACCGAACTCCACCATTACTTCTACATCTTCAAATGTGATATAAGCCAGCGAAATTGTCATCAAAAGTAGGGTTTACTTCGCATGAAATGGGGTAGCCCGGTTCTTTTCTATGTTGTATAATCGTGGAACATTGAATCCAATTATTCGATCCCAGCAACATTCACATTACACAATTTTAACCCTGAAGCATAACTTTTTCATAACAGCACCTAATATCATTTTAAAATCAATTCAAATAAGCCCCAATTTCATACCAGGATTACTGTTAAAGGCGGCCCAACAGTTTGCAAGATATAGCTCTTCAAAGTTCATCTTATGTTAATATGAAATCATGTGGAATAGCAAAAAATCAAGTGAAATTGCGAGAAATCGCTTGAGATGCATTGATAGAAAAAATGGTTCTCGGTTCAAGAAAAACCAATGAACGTAATATACAATAATATTTTGTACATAAAGATAACTTCCAAAAATGTTAATTTTTGTTATAAGATGGTTATAATTTACGATTTCTTGTTTATTATTATTTTTTAAGTGTTTATATGTCTGATTGAAATTTCAACGAGGTCCCCAAAATCCATTTCTAGATCCGCCACTGCTGAATTAAATTAGAAAAACACTCTGAGAAATGAATCTGATCGCAAGTTCAAGTGCTTATAGAGGAAAGACTTCTTACTATTACTATATGCAATAAACTTCCAAGCAATAATAAACTCCTATGCAATAAACTCACAAAAAATTAGACGGCTATGACGAGAAATATCTTGCTCAAAGTGATCTATTAATAAGCAGTACGTGGGTATATAAGAGTAGAAATTGAAGAGTAAATTAGTCTAGTTCAGTTAGTCTTTTGCTTGTTTTTCAGGTCTTCTACATCCTAATGAAACAGGCCCTTGGTCTTATTTTTCTAGCCTCAAAACAATGAAATATTATTGAAGTTTAAAGACGTTACCTTGGGGGTTTCTGGCTCCATATTGAGGCGATGACAAAGTCAAAAACACTCAACAACAATAGATGATAATGCTGCTCTTCCTGTGGTCTGTCACGAGCGACAAGGAAGACTGAGTCACTGACTGGGACTCTCTGGATGCAACTGGAGTCTATCCCCTGTCTGCTAGCCCGTAACCGACACACTTCTGTCAACATCAGCTCTCACACGCGTATGCTCGCGTGCTCACATGCACACACATGAACGGCATACTCTCCTATCTCTCACCATTCTCACTTTTGATACTATCTTCTGTCCTTTTTCACTCACTTTTTGACACTCGCTCAATTTAATCCATGTTCTCTCTCTCACTCCCTCTCTCTCCCGCCTGTCTGATTCTATTCTAACCCGTGTTTAGATTAATGGACCCCAAGCTAGCATAACAATACAAAAATACTGTACGGTACCATTAGATAGCAGCTGGCTTGTCCTTCGGTGCTTCGAATAAGGTGCCTGGAATCGATAATCTATTTCCTATGTCTAATTTGTGTGCGCTTCAGATAACAATTGGAATTTTCTATAGAGAGGGATTTGTGTACTTCAATATTAACAATGATCTATGAATATGAATTTGAATTTATCCAACATTTAACATACCTTTATATACATTATCCATCCATCCATTATAAAACCTAAAAATATAGTTTTTTATATGATATGAAGTAGATTAATATAATTATGTTGTCATCAGCAGCAAAGTACAGTATTAATTGATTGGTGATTGCTGATGACAGTTGACTATTATTACAAATACTAGTCCTTTATATACATTATCCATCCATCCATTATAAAACCTACCAAAATATAGTTTTTTATATGATAATTATGAAGTAGATCAATATATGTTGTCATCAGCAGCAAATAAAGTATTAATTGATTGCTGATGACAGTTGACTATTATTACAAATACTTATAAAGTTACTTTTCAATTTGAAAAATTGTTGGTTTTGCTGCTTGCTTTAGGTTTAAGCTACTATTTCTAATTTATTGTCCAATTTTAAATAACAATTGGCAGTATTTATTGATTTCCTCTTCGATTTGATTAGAATATTTAGAGTTACGGTAATTTCACAAGTGGTTGTTTAGACAGAGGAAGTAACTTGGACTGTTATCTACTTGCCTTTTAACTCGCCTCATGTAAACCAGGCCGGAAATCTGAAAGTCACCAACCACTCTACCACATGATAAGATTGGAACAGCTGTAGGCTACTGATAATAAATTTCTGCTTAAGAAACTAGCAAAATTTCTAGATAATGCACAACACACAGTAGAAAATTTCAAACTCATAAAAATATTCTAAAAACAGAATGACCGAGAGGTTAGATTATGTCGTGTAAATTTCAAAATTTTATAGATCGTTACTTATTTTTATAACTCACCAGAAAATCGAGAGGAGAAATAGTTGATAGCAGTCTAAAACTGTACGCATTGCTAATTCGCCGTAGAATTTTAAAACAGTTTGTTTTTGTGAGAAATGAATTTAGTATAAACATCGCTCTACTTGAGAGGAGAAATAATAAAATTACTTTCATAGTTTCAAATAAAAAATGTATCTCTTATGAATAAACTTGGAATACTTCACTGTTAATTTCGAATCCACTATGATATACTGATTTAGTTTGTAGCTTTAAATACTACATGATTTCCAGAATATGTTGGTAAACATAAATACTTATTAACATCATCTGAATAAAAATGTAATATTTTTCTCAACTAGTCAAACTTGAATAAAACAAACATGAATCGAAATGTATTTATGCTCAGATAAGTGCAGTGGCAAGTGCTTGGAACTCACTTGACTTTTGGCCAGCATTAATTATTTGCATTTAAGTTCAGTTCCTTGATGGTTCGGTACCCACCTTTGACTGTGGATCCTTCCATTGCCGTTCACATAGTATCACTCACTCTCCGTGAAAAACAAAAACATACTACTGTAAATTGAAGATTGCTTATGGTATCTGGAAATGAAATAAAATATAAAAACAGTCAATAAATATCAAAACGAGAATAGGAATCTTGAAATTATTAGAAGAATAATAACTTTGATTAATGTAAATTCACACATTTTTTCATGTAAACGTTTCAATATCAACTCTGTATAATGGTAATTTAAAGCCATGAATTATTTTTATTATAGGCCCCTTTGATAGTACATTATTGGACATTATCTTTCTTTCTATATTCACTCAGAGATATTTCCTTTATCCTTTAGCTAATAGTAAAAGATAATGGTACTTCTAGCATACTAAAAATTATTATTATTTTACAGTGAAAATCTTGAAATACGAATATCTTAATAAAAAATCTTATCACAAATCTTTGTGATACAAGAATAAATAAATAAAATTTGATTCTATTCTAGTATATTCAATATATTTTTCAAATAAATTTCAATAAGATATAAATAGCAAACATTTGTTCAATTCCTGCTCGTATTTATTGTGAACCAAATTGAATTATTGCTTTTCCGTGCTTCTAGCAAAAACTCACAAAAAATATTTTAGAGCACAAAAATCCATTTCCGTATGATTATTAAAAAAATTCCAGTTGAAGATCTGGCATAATACACCCAACTAATTTCCATACATCGTGAACGTGAATTCCAAAAACAATGATCTCATCTGCAGGTTTGCAACTAGCTTCATAATGTGTCAATCACGTTTTGACAGTTTCGAAACAACTAACCATTCTTATCCATGCTTCACGAATTAAGATGTTGTAGTTTGCTCAGTTTCAAACATGTTCAATCTGTTTGACATTGATTTGATCGTGATCTTACACATAAAGGGTACACATGCATATTTGCCTATTTGTTATTGACTTATTTTTGTGCTTCTCAACAACTTATGTTCTAATCATTCATTAGTCTCACCTCACGAAGTCGTCATGGGTTTCAGATATGCGCATTTACACCATCCTTGAGTTACATTTAACTCAATTATCAATATTATCAGTGCTCTTCGCTGGCTTCCGCACTATAATACAGTAATATTGTTATCACGAACCTCTATTTTTCATTTTAGGTCCAGATAGCAGTTGTAAGGAATGGATGTCATCTAAAGAATATCAGGATGTACTTTAGAAATGAAAGGCAAAGGATATCTTGGTTGTTCGAGAATACATTGTTGAACTATATCAATCTGAGAAACTATGTTAACTATTATTAGCGGCAAGGATAGGGCTGATCATACTTATCCCTTCTAAATTTAAATCTGTACTCCTTGAACAATTTTCTTAATTGAAGAGAAAAATTATTGTTCCGATTTGGGTATTATTTTCAATACTTCAGGTTATATTAGCCTACTTATTGGAACCCTGATTCTCAAATTGTCTTTTCCAGGAAATTATGCTCTACGCAAGTTTCAGTTCACGTTGAAAAAATTTATTCGAATATTGAAAAGAATTGCAACTTTTCTAATTCAATTGATTAAGTTGTCTACTACTGTATTATGATAATGTATGAAATTTAATATTGTTTGTTTTATAAAATTATTAATAAAAATTGTAGCCCTCATAATGGATGAAGTAGCCTTCTACTGTATTTTGATACCATTCATGTTTCCTATTGTCACCAACGAAAAATTGTCATATCCATAGCTCAAGAGTTGTTTCAAGTAAACAGTTGCAAATTAGTAATTTCCCTACACGATATACTTTAAATGATTCTGTGTTTTATGATAATATTCGTTAATTTTAAAAATATTTCTTATTTAACTTATTTCGTTGTCACAAGAAGGTTGCTAGGTATGCAGGACAGTGATGTAAGGCGTATCACATACCCATTTAATAGCAGGCGGAGCTAAGTAAATTGAGATTTCAAACACTGATTTTCATCTCAATTTTAATCATAATCATTATTCTTTTTGCCACTTTTCATCTGTAATTAGCCATCTCTGATCAAGGCGTTGATCCCGATATCCATAATACTGTATAATATAGCCTATTTTCTTATTGTACAACACAGAACTTTCAAATACTGTATAAAAATTGTGCTACTATCAGTATCAGCCTACAGCCTTCGTTGCGATTTTAATTTGAAGCCCTTTGATCTATTTATGGGATGAAGCATTTTTTTTTATAAATAGAGAAATTTCTCTAACTATACTGTCAGTTTCCTATAACCTTCTTCTTTTCATGGAGTGTAATACCTGTAGATTTTCGAAGAGAGGAAAGTACAAATATCTCCTACATTAATCTCGATTCTCTTTCTTTCGATTCTCGATTCTTGAATCTAATTATTTCGATAAATCTAATCGATGTCAAACATGGTACCGTATCGCCACATAGCACATATTCATTAATTGAATCAATGAATGCACGTATTCATTTAATTTGGCGGATGGAATTAGATAGATAGATAGAGATATTTTTTCTTTGCCATCGGACTCTACGGTCATCAGCAACGTCAAGAAAACATGCCTATCTATCTATCTCTCTATTCCCCATCCGCCAAATTAAATGAATACTATTATACCTTGTTATATTGCAGCGTTTATATTCTAGAGCTCCCCCGCCAAAGTGAATGAATCTAAGAATGAAATTTGAAAGAAATGGGTGTGTCAGGGCCTTCGGTGTAAGTTACAACCCAAATAAAACAGCAGGAATCTCACTGCTGAGATTTGAGAATGTGAGAGATCTTTGTAGGTACAGTACTTTCTTCGAAAATCTATTGCCTTCCATGAAAAGAAGAAATCGCATACGGTACCAACATAAATTTTGCCTGCCATTTGTAAATCCAGGACTAACTCAATAGTGTTTGGGAAACCGTCTGTTTGGCCTACTAAAGTCTAGAAGTAGAACTTGATGGGTGTTTTGCGATAACACTATCTTTTGTTTCTTTTCAAATTCTACAAAATAATAGTCAGCAACCAACAGCTTTATCATTCAATGCCATGTGCTACCGTAATAATGAATTCGTTATGCACCTATTCTAGGCCCAGGCTCGCCTTCCTGTGCTAAAACATGAATCATTGTTGAAAACCGTAGTGAGGGAATACATGCATTCAAACTCTATTGTTAGAGTTTGAAATTTAGGTAATTTATTCGAATCTTTGTCGCTTCTTATAGCTAAAAAATGCATTAGTTTGAGTTCTATTTTATTCTTGAATTGAGTTATTGCATGAAGACAGGTTTTCCACCCGAAAAGAATTGATCACCGCGTAAAATCCAATAAATGTTTCAAAATACAAGGAAGCCCTATTTTATTCATGAGGTGCTTGGAAATTAAAAGTTGATTCCATCCATCAGAATGAAACCGGCTAAGCAAGTTTTAACAGCTTGTCAAAAAATTTCAAGTCGAGTATTCTATCAATGAACACAGCGAACCTCAGAGGTGGTACTTGTTATTGTGAGGTCGTGTTATGATTGTTACAGATAGTGTTAAAAGTCAATTTTGTATGAAACGAGTGGCAACACTTGAAACGGGAAATGTTGGCGATTCAAGTTGGTAGCACTGGTTGAAGAATGCCGTGCACCAATCCACCTGTTGGAATCGGCTACTCGAGTACCAGTTGTTCGCAGAGTTCTAGTCTGTTTGAATAGTGAGTTGTTGATTGATTTTGTTGTCATGATGAGTTGTGGAGTGCTGCTATTGAGTAATTTCATCTTTTGAAATGTGCGGAAGTTAGCGTTTAATCTAAGAACCTACCGATCGGCTACAACACTATTTTGTTAGTTTTGTGATTTTATTGATAAATAATTTAAATTATGACGGTGTCTTACTCAAGGCTAGTGGCAAACGGGAGCAGTTTTGGATGTTTTTGGACCATACTATGGAAGTAAGTAGAATATTACTTGACAGTGTGTTGTCCTGATTAGATTACATACTCTCCAAATCATTGCTGCATTTGTCCGTAACTTGTATAAGATCAAATACTTGAAATATCACCTTCACGAGCTCTTTCTGTTCTTGTACTGATTGTGAACATTGTTCACATCCGATATCAACATTCACATGTCAAACATTGTTGACCGATCACAATCTTATCATACTTGGATGCAATATGTCAAACATCCGCCTTGCTGAACCCAACAAATGTAACATATTGTACAGTTTTTGCACGAAAGTCATTCTGCTTTGTACGTGCTTTGTCATTTGATCACTTGAAATATCTTTGAAATCGAGGTTTTTAATAAACATTGCTTCTGTTTATTGTCTCATGATAGTTGATAACACATACTCGAGTGCTTCTGATAAGATTCTCTACGTTTTTTTTAAAGCGAGAGTTGGCAATGGCTTAATATGCTTTCGAGTAAAATTTAGTAAAAGTGCAAATATATAAAGACAGCGAAAATTCTATTATCTTGATGAGTGCAGCAAGTTTTCTTAGATTAGAATTGACAGGTAGTCTCAAATGATTGCTTAGGGCCTGGTCACATACGATTGGGGTTTGATTTACTTCACTTCAGGTAGGGCCTGGCCACACTCCTCCTCTGCTTGACTTCACTTCACTTACTCGCATAGTATATCTATATCAATCGTATGGTATATAGTAAATGAAGTGAAGTGAAGTAAATCAAACCCCAATCGTATGTGACCAGGCCCTGCGCATGAGAAGACAATATGTTACGGTACCTGCTGATACATTTCCAGACGTTCCTGACCTGTTCTCTCCTATTGCCTGTTTTTATGTATTTCGAATGGGCCCATAGACCCATTCGTTTATAATGTCATTGTTTCACTATGAGGTTCAATTCTTGCCACCAAGTCGACACGGCCGTCCCTTTTTTGCTGCGGATGAAGCCCACATAATTCTATTACTTGTGCGTGGGTAATGAGGTGAAGAAAGATTAGGAAAAAATTCTAGATGGAAACGGGAATCGAACCCGTGACCGGTGCTGCGATAGCAGACTGAAGATGTGACGCTCCAGCCAACTAGGCTACGCCGGCTTGCCACCTTATACCGTAATTTTGAATATTAATTTCAATTATCTAAGCTTTAAATTAAACAGTCCAAACTATGATAAATCTCATGCCATTTGGACTAAATTGAAAACTAGGTTTACGGGTTGCGGGCTCCTTTCAAATTTATCTTCGGAATATCAATTACATATTAAAATATAATATGCCAAAGTTTGTTTTCCATTATCGACTTATTATCATTCAGTTCTCTCCAAAACATTATATGAGCGACAAGTCCCTGAGTTTGTACATCTTTTTCAAGCTTGAACGTCTTGATAAAATCGTCCTACTAAATAAAAGCCTTATCTTGAGCTTTGCTGTTGTCCTTGTCTTATCTAGGTTACGTTGATGTTTCCAAACTATTCACATTTGATTATAAGGAATAACCTAATCCGTAATAACTGAATTAATATTCATTTCTGATATTAAACCTTTTGAATTTTGTGAATTAGTTAGCAAGCATCCAGTTGGTCATCAAATACAACAATATTATTGCATCTATTATAAATCGATCTATATTATCTGAAATATCAATCTATATTAAACTGATTCCTGTCAATTTTTCGTATCATATTACTATTTCTATCAAATAGTCAAAACTGATCCATTCTTTATTTATGAGAGTGTGTGACGAAATGGGAGGTTTTTTTGAATAGGTCATAGAAAAAAATGATTCTGTTGTAAGGATTCTGAGTAAGGAATATGAAGAGGTGCGAGGTCGATGTTCGAAGGGAGCAATAAAAATAATTGTGTTAGAAATAATTCTGAAATAGTGATACAGAAGTAGTTACCAGATGTACTGTACAGCAAATTGAAAAAAGCTGAAAATCGTGGAGAAAAATTTAAAAGAAAACATCTTTATCCCAGAGGATTGCTGTTGCTATGCTGGAAGATATCAAGCTGTGGCTCAGGGAGAGCCTGATGTATTAGGTCTATATTTTTATATTCAACCACGTTTTTAGATGAAAATATTTTAATAGTGTCTGGCGTTCAGTTATCACTCATGATATCTGGAAAACGTGAATGTGACAATAGGCTGCTTGTTTTTATATTTTTTCAGCTTATCAGTTTAGTTCATTTGTGATAAGTTGAAAACATTTTTGAAGAAATACCTTATACCATAGACTAACTATAATACATTGTTGTCTGTGCTTATACAAATACAAATAGAATAATTCGCGTAGAATTTTCTAATTATAGAATTAAACTATGTGTCTAACGATACTATTGGAATTGGAAGATTACACCTTTAATTTCGGAAAGTATTTAAATTTTTTTATTAAATTTCCCATCACGATTAGTGAAAATAAAAATTATCACCCCTATTGGATGACGTTACAAGACTATCATAAAACTACTTTTTACCTAGAGACATAAAAAAGAGGAATTGTACTCTACAATAATTTCAATAATTTCTTACTCTACAGTTTTCATCCTATAAGTTATATTTTGTACTCGATCAATGAGTAAGAAGAATAATATTGAAATTATCTGTTCCTAGTCAAGTTATAAAACAAAATCGTTTTATAAGGAAGAATTTGAGGAAATTCAATGCTTGATTAATAAGCCAGTCAATTTCCTTCTCGCGAACTGGAATAGTAGTGTGACGTAGTTGAAAATTAATGTACGGTACGTCATGCAAGCAAAATTTCATTAAAGTGGAAAATTTTTATTTCAAATTATTAAATTCATTTTATATAAAGTTGGTCTTTCTAGTTCTTTATTGTTTTTTTTTTCAATCGTTATTTGCTGTTAATTTATACTAGCATAAGGTTTGGTTCAATACTGTAATCGACTTGTAACTTGTTATGTCTTGTGTAATGCTCGTAGAAAATTCACCTGTAATTAATTGATAACCTTACGAAATGTCTCTCAACCTGTCAGCTAATTTCTAAAGTATGTCATCATAATCAAGGAAGTGATCAATATTCATTTCTGAAACAGACTGCTTCAAGTTGGTAATTTGATAAAAACATCAATATTCGAGAAAATTTAATGCCTTAAAGATAATAAAACTTTAAGTATGGCATTTAAAACATCGAGGAATTGTTGGAGAATCAAAATAGATAATATATTACAAATACAGTACAGTATAAATATTAATAAGACAATGGATTCTATTGCTCTCAAATAATGAAATAAATTAACTACATTTGAGATTTGATGGTACATAGTGGTGTTCCTAAATTCTTGATAATTAAATAAAATATATTGTCAATTCAACTATTTTATTATTTACAGCACTGGACCACGGTTTCGTGGCTGCACCAGTCACATTTTCAACAGTATAGCAGGATTCTTTTAACTTGTCAGAAAACACCTGATTTAACGTTAGTAAACGAGCGTACATCAATCAGCTGTTTTCTGACAATTTAAAAGAATCCTGCTATACTGATGATTAATTGAACCCTACTTCTGAAAAACATATAATTTTGAAAATCAGACTTTGAGAAATAGTGTGCATTGGTGGATAAATTAGACAATGAATTTGCTCAAATAATCCGACCCGATAACTCATAAAATGCAATTTACGTACATTTTTGGCATAAACTTATTTTTCTAGGAATAGAATTGCTGACTCAATGAAATATTGAGTACAATATTATTTATGATATTCGAATAGTTTTTTAGTTTCTTTTTCTAGTACAGTACTACGATCTCCGGCCTAGTGAAAATGACAATTCTGTACCTGAAGCAATTGGCAAAATAACCTCTTTACATTCTAATTCCTCTCCTGCTTGACAGTTGAAAGATGCAACATGTCGTCAGTCAGTCTTTTGCAACGCTCTTTCCTATTGTCTTACAGATTTCAGTTTCTTTTTGGGATTGTCTGTCTAAACTGTCTCATCTACACAATATTTTTCGATGTGACTGTTCTGAACGTAGAGGTAGAAAGTAGGGAATTATAAGGCTAGGCGTACACCGGTTAGTCAAGACAAGACGAAATTAGACACGTTTAGTCACAGTAATTCACATAGTTGCTTATGAAGCAGCACATACCGATTAGTCATTGTATCGGTATGTGTTTTAAGATGTATCAATTATAATAAATTATGACTTTGAATTATAAATAACATCTTTTTATTTGAAACGTGTACTATACAAGATAACTAGTGAATGAATTAGTAACATAATATTCAGTGTTTGTTTATGTGGTTGCTATGGCAATCTTAGCAATATGTGATCCCATAACATCCCCTTCTTTTTATTAATATAAATGATAATCATTTAATCTAATAGGAATTTTTCTTGTTCTCTGTGGTCTTATAAATACTTCATTCCTCCGTAGTACAGCTCCTTCTTCTGTTTCAATATTGAATGATCTGTTCCCTGTGTCCGCTATTATTTTACCTTTTGACCATTCATCACTTTGGGGAAGCTTTCTGTACCAAATTTCTTGTCCTACTCGAAGTTCGTTTCTTTTAACAGCGCCTTTGTCATAATTGATTTTACTTCTATTTTTGTTATCATCAATCCTTTTTTTTATTTCTTCTGGTTCTAGAATTTTGTATTTTTCCGTGTTTGGTAGGTCACATCTCAACCACCGTCCCATCATCCTTTTTGAAGGACTGAACCCAATTTTATTTGGTGTATTTCTGTAAACCAGTAGCATTTTGTAAAAATCTTCACCTTCTTCCATACATTTTTTTATCATCTTCTTCATTATTTTGACTGATGCTTCTGCTTTTCCATTGCTTTGAGGATAGTGTGGACTGCTTGTTATATGGTTGAAGTACCAATTTTTACTGAATTCTTTGAATTCTTTCGATGCAAAATTTGAACCATTATCCGATATCACTGTTTTCGGAATTCCATATCTGCTAAAATGCTTTTTACAGATTAAAATCAAGTTTCTTGCTGTCATGTCCTTCAGTTCGTCAATCTCAATAAAATCTGAAAAATGATCTACTGTTATTAGGAATTTTCTTTTTTGTCCATGCATATTTATTTCAAATACATCCATACTGATTGTTTCGAAAGGTGCATTTGGGGTTTCATGAGATTTCATTTCCAATTTCTTTTGTTTACTAGAAAACTTTGCACATGTCTCGCATGATCCAATTAGCTCTCTGATTTCTGTGGTTATATTTGGCCAAAATACAGATTGTCTTGCTAGTCTTTGTGTCAATTCTGTACCCATATGGCCCATATGAAGTTTTTTTAAATACTCCTTTCTCAGTGATCTTGGAATAAGTATTTGGTTCTGTTTCAGGATGATGTCTTCTTCAATTGTTAATTCACAACGGTAATTCCAATAGCATTTTATATCATCAGGTACTTCTTTTCTTGTTTGTGGCCAGCCATCACGAATTTGTTTTTTAAGTAGTTGTAGTTGGTCATCATTTCTTGTTTCTTCAGCAATTTTTTGAATAGACTTATCTGCAAAATCTACTGTATATATACAATCATACTCAATACCCGTTTTAAGTAGTTCTATTGTACTTATTTCGTCATATTCTTCAATGTTCTCACTTGTTACTTTGTAAATGTCCATTTGCTTTTCGTTGTTTTGGATACTCTCTGGAGCTCTTGATAATGTATCTGCCAAATACATACTTTTTCCTTGCCTATATTTTATCATAATGTTGTACCGCTGGAGTGATAGGATCATATTTTGTAATCTTTTTGGTGTTTTCAATAGTGGTTTCTTGAATATGGACACCAAAGGACTGTGGTCAGTTTCAATTATGACATCTGATTTCCCACAAATATATTGATCGAAGCGTTGACATGCAAATAATATAGCTAGCATTTCTTTTTCTATTTGTGCATAATTCCTTTGAGTGGTTGTAAGTGTTTTTGATGCATAGGCAACGGGGAATCCTTCTTGCATCAGAGCACATCCAACAGCAAAAGATGATGAGTCAGTTTGTATTACAACCGGTTTTTTTGTATCAAAAATCTTAGAAGTGTTGCTTCAGATACAATTTTCTTTATTTCATTGTATGCATCTTCTTGAGTTTTTGTCCATATAAATGACTCTTCTTTTCTCACTAACTTCCTCAGTGGTTCTGTGACATTAGATAGGTTGGGAATATATCTTGATAAATATGTAACCATTCCTAAGAAACGTTGTACTGCTTCTTTATCACAAGGAACAGGCATATTTATTATATCTGTTATTTTACTTTTGTCTGGTTTGACTCCTTCTGATGTTAATACATGGCCATAAAATTTTATTTCTTTTTTGCATAAATTTGTTTTTTCTTCATTCAGTTTCACATTTTCTTTTCTTAGTCTATCAAGTAATTTTTCTAAATTTTCATCATGATTTTTCTGTGCATTGTCTTCATTATCACCATATCCAACTACTAGTATGTCATCAGCAAGAACATGTACTCCTTTCAATCCGTTAGTAATTTCCAGCATTTTCTTTTGAAAAATTTCCATTGCTGTAGACAATCCAAAAGGAAGTCTCAGATATCTGAATTTTCCAAATGGTGTCCAGAATGCTGTTAGTTTGCTGCTTCTTTCAGTTAGTTCCACTTGCCAAAATCCTTTGCGTCTATAGTAGAAAATATTTTGCTTTATTTAGTTCAGGAATAATTTCATCAAGTGTTGGAAGTTGTTGTTTTGTGTCTTTTATTGCTTGGTTTAGAAATGTTGGGTCTAAACACACTCTTAGTTTATTATTTTCTTAACGATTGTGACGTTGCTGATCCAGTCTGTATAACCAGGTTCTTCTGTTATGATATTTTGTTGAATCATGTCTTCGATTTCTTTTTTTAAATCTTCCTTTAATGCTATAGGAATTCTCCTTGGACTTTGCTTTACTGGAGGCCTATCATTAATTATTTCAATTTCTGCTAAACCTTTCATTCTTCCTAATCCTTGGAAAACATCATTGTATTTCTCAATTATTTGTTTTGTTGAATTTGGAACATTTCTCAATTTTTCGAGTGATTTATTTTCATTCAATGCATCTACTTTCTTTATAGTTGTAACATCCTTACTATATGTGATAAGTTTCAAATTAGCACATTCCTCATAGGACAGAATAGGCATATGATCATAATCAACTATGATAAAACAAATATCATGTATTTTTTCATCTTTTCTTACTTTTATGTAGCATTTTCCTTTGACACCTAGTCTGGTTCCGTTAATTGCTGTTAATATCGATGTACATGGTGATAACTCTATATTTTTTCTATTAAATATTTTATTCAGAGCTTTTTCACCCATAACATTACAACAGGCGCCTGTATCGAGTTGGAAATACACATTTTTTTCTACATCATCTTTCAAAATTACTTTAAGTGTTACAAAAACACCCTTTTCACTCGTAACTTTATTATTAATTTTAAATTGATTATGTTTTATAACGTCGATTGAATTTTCATCAGTTATACTGTTGTCATTGTCCTGTATTTCTTTCATTTTCTTCCTCCTACATACAGATGCAAAATGTCCTTTAATTTTACAGTTATGACATGTAGCTAACCTAGCAGGACATTTATTTAATTTCTGATGCCATTTTTGTCCACAATAAGAACAAAGTCTGTATTCTTTAGATTGGTTCTTACTATTTTTAAACTCTACCTTTCTAATTTCATTCTCTTTCTGACTTTCCATAATTTCAAACTGATTTTTTGTTTCTTCGCTTGATTTACAAATTTCAATTGCCTTTTCCAATTTCAAATCCTTTTCTAACCATAATTTTTCTCTTAATTTTATATCTTTGACTGAAGATATTATTTTGTCTACCAATAGTTCATCTTCCATGTCTTTATATGCACAAAGTTTGATTTGTGTTTTCAATTTCATCAGGTATTGTTGAAATGATTCATCATTCGACTGTTCTAAATTAGTGAAAATGTATCTTTCATACCTTACATTTAGTTCTGGAGCAAGTTTCTTCTTCAGAGTAGTTAGTATCTCGTCCACTGAGTTTGATTCTGGATTATCCATAATCTTGTATATGATTTTACAAGCTCCATCGCCGATTATAGTCATCATTTGTGCGACTTTTGTTTTTTCATCTTCCACTGTGAGTCCGCTTGCTAAAACATAATTCTTCCACATCCGTGTGAAAAAATTAATATTTTCTCTCATATTACCCTCCATTTCAAGTGGGCTGGGCGTTGGTGCGTACCTCGTCATTTTTGTACGTCTTCTTTCTTCTGTTTCCAAGTTTTGTTCTTGATATATTTTTTCATCCATGATTCACTTCATAATGTTATTTGTACACCTGACACCATGTTTTAAGATGTATCAATTATAATAAATTATGACTTTGAATTATAAATAACATCTTTTTATTTGAAACGTGTACTATACAAGATAACTAGTGAATGAATTGGTAACATAATATTCAGTGTTTGTTTATGTGGTTGCTATGGCAATCTTAGCAATATGTGATCCCATAACAGTATGTGCTGCTTGCTGCTTCATAAGCAGCTATGTGAATTACTGTGACTAAACGTCTAGTACGCCTAGTTAGGCTAGGCTTACACTGGTTAGTCAAGACAAGACGAGATTAGTCACGTTTAGTCACAATAATTCACATAGCTGCAGCACACACCAATGCAATGACTAATCGGTGGGTGTTGCTTCATAAGCAGCTATGTGAATTACTGTGACTAAACGTGACTAATGTCGTCTTGTCTTGACTAACCGGTGTACGCCTAGCCTAAGAGTAAATGAAGCAACTTCAAGTCCAGTCATTTTCACCAAAGATTTTAAATTAGATACAGATTTGAAGACATTTGACAGTTCGACATACTTTGATTATGTTTTATTTTGGAAGCTAATAAATATTTTATGCAATGAAAATTAACTTAGCTAATATTTATTACATAGAAGCTATCAATCAAGTTCGAAGTTAAGAACAATAAGGCTAGGCGTACACCGGTTAGTCAAGACAAGACAAGACTAGATTAGTCACGGTAATTCACATAGTTCCTTATGAAGCCTGACACACTGATGCAATGACTAATCGGTGTGTGTTGCTTCATAAGCAACTATGTGACTAATCTCATTTTGTCTTGTCTTGACTAAGCGGTGTATGCTTAGCCTAAGCTCGTACTTATTAATTTCGTCATCAATAGAGATCTGGGGTTTCGGATAGCAAATAATGTACTGTAAATTCAGTACATCCATACATTCCTCTTGATATTGTACTTTATGGTCAGAATTATTCGATAGGTGCTCCATCAATCGAGTTATCGCTCGAGCAATCTGAAACGGGTAAGAAAAAAGTCGAGTGATTGTTTCAATGGCAAGCGAATGAAAGAGCGGCTTTCTTGGCAACGTGTTTTGACTGTCCGATGGATGGATGGGTGGCCAACAATGTCCACTGTTGGTGACATGTGCTCAGAATTATGTATTCGACATGGGGCTCCATGTCGCGGGCATATATAGTGTCGGCCTATACATGTATACATCCAGTAATGATGTATGTGATGGTGTGCCAGGCTCAAGGTATCCACGCCATACCATCCGCATACCGTACGTGCCAAGGCTCCTCAACTCTTATTATTTATTTGTTTGAGAGTACTACACCAGTTAGGAGACAATTTGGAGACTTGTGCTTGTGATAAGGGTGCTTGGGGAGGTCATAATATTTGCACAAGGTTCTATCCTAACCATCTAAATAAAGATGTACTAAACTTCTATAATGGAACAATGTTGATTCATCCTTCTTTTATCCTTTATCGTTTTCACCCTAATCGTTTATCCTTTATCTAAGAGAATTACACCGTTTTAGCTGACAATAATTGGAGAGTCTTGTAAGTCAGCAGGGTGCTTGGGGAGGTCATACTTACACAAGGTTCTATCCTGAGCATTTGAATGTACTAAATTTCTAATAAGAAACATCCTGATTTTGTCCCTCTCTTATTAGTAAATCATTTACCTAAGGGAATCACACCAGTTCAGGAGACCATTTGAACATCCTAGTAAGAGAGAAGGGTGCTGGGGGTCATTCTTAAACAAGGTTCTATACTACCCATCTGAATAAAGATGTACTAAGTTTCTATTAGGAACATCGTGAATTGAGTTTATTGAAAAAAATTTCAAATTAATTAAATTTCATTTATCAATGAAAATAACAATTTTTGTAAGTACAATATTTAAATAATGCCAATGAGCCACGAAATTGCCTGTGTGGGGTGCAAAAAAACAAATGAATTAATTTCTTTTTTTTTATCGGTATCCGTCATCCATATAATATTTTTTTGCTACAGTTCACTCAAGCAATAAAAATTCATTTTTAATCAATTGAATAAAATAAGGAAAGATCAGTCAATATTATCAGTAGCTGTCTTGCTTGTTGACTGCCAACACGCATTTTTATGAATGAATTAAATTTCAAACAAATTTAAGAATATCAGATAGTTTACAAAATGTATTCGATTACATCTTGCAAAGCAATTGAAAGTGAATGATTTATGACCTACATAGAACTCAAGTGTAACCTTTCCACATAACGTCTAAACACTTTCAATTACAATGTAAGTAAGCTAAATCCAGCCAGTCAATCTCTCAAAGGTTACTTATCGCCAAGAGAAAACTCCAACAACACAAAGAGATAACACTGGGAATGAAAGACACGGAATAATTACTGGGAAAGTTTGGAGGTTAGGAAAAGAAAAAGAGGCATTCCTTAGAATTATATAATGGTGCACAATGGAGGCCCGGCCAAGCCTCGTATAAAGCTCAGCCTATTAGCTGCAGTTGAAGGTAACGTTAGCTTTTACCGTGTTAAGGCCAGAGTTGGATTATTATTATTGGATCGTTTTCGTATTCTAGCTTCTAATGCTATTGTTATCAACGCTGTACTGATACCTAATTAGCACGTTGCTTCACAAGTGGTAATTGACAATGCATCGTAAATTTTTTGATTTTCTTAATTGATAATTCACACAAGCATGGAAAACAGAAAATTTTTCACATAATCATCCGGTAAAATGTAACTTAGTACGTAGTCAAATGTACATAGTTCTGGTCAAATGTAGGACTTCTATTCGTAGAAACTTATACGTAGAATTTTCCGAATATTATCGTTGAATGGCCAAGGAATGAGAATTATTGTTATTTACATGTCTGACAAAATTTGTTGTATGAGGGTAAAGGAATTAATCTACATCGGTATATCAGTGGAAAGGTGTACACGGTGGAGAAATTTTCTTCACATTAATTGCACCTTAAACTTTGACTATGTTTTGTCTTTCAAGAAGCAATGATTTGGTAGAGGTTCAAGAAATGTTAGAAGGGAAATATTTTTAGAAGGTTTTTTAATAGATCGATTTTATGGTATGATAGTCTTTTTTCTGGTCACATCAAGCGTAAATCTAAATACAGGTAATTCCTTCATGTAGTTTGTGTTCATACAACTAAATCAGAAACCGAATAGTAATATCAGTGGTCACTCGGTGAGAGCGGTTGCTAAGTAATCATGTGGTTAAGTAACAAACATTCAAGACCGCTCTCGGATGGGTGACCGACACAAAAAAGACACAAAGAATTGTGCAATGAGGCGAGGTGGAACCTACCCGTAAGGGTCTCCCCACCAATAAAAAAGCCATACGATAAAAAAAAGAAACCGAATTAGAAGTTGTTGAAATCAAAGTTACTAAAAAGTTCAAAGTTCAAACAATTTAATCAGAAACCAAATTAGTGAGTAGAAGAATTGATTTGAGCATTCATCAACGCCTGTCACTTCCGGATCTCCAAACCCATTAGTAACTACTGTATTTTATTTTGCTTCTAGCTTTCAAAACGGGCCGCATGCTATCGGTCAAGGTGAGATTTGTCAGCCGGCAATAGCATTGGTCTAGGTCGAATGGATTTATACAGTCAATCCATTTCTGTCGTAGCGTGGTTCAGGCCTGAATATTGATCTTGCCTTTGAATTCGAATGTTTTGGTCATTGGTTCTAATTGCTGTGGATCAACTATGAATAGTGGAAGACTTATCTATTTGGAACTGCTGTCATTTCCGGATTTTTGAAGGAAGTAAAAGGATATCTATGATGCAGAGTGGAACTGTGTGAGGGTGAGGAGATTGAAAAAGTTCAAGTTTTTCTAGTCTGGTTTCAAGTTTGTAAATGTTATCGATTTACCTTGCAAACTGAATGAAAAATTACTCAATCATAACTCAGGATGAACCTTTGCTGTACTGTGCCTTTATTTTGACAAGGCACCTGAACTGTCAGTAAATTACCTCTTTACATATTTTATAATCATGGAAGTGTATAAGAATAAGAAACCATTTACTATGATACAGCCATATTAACTTTATATTAAATAAAATATTGCATAGTAGGAAGTCGGCTTTAACTCATCATTAGCTTATGATCAATATAGACTAGAAATGTTTAAACTGTGAACTCGAAACTTTGGACATTCCACATCAGTATGTAATATGTTAATAATTAATTATGTAAATAACTCCAAATCAAACTTGAATGTCCAAGTTATTGTATTCAACAATAATAGGAACACAGGTACTACAATTCGATGGTTAAGATTGTGCCCTGATCAGTTATTGTTTCGTGTAAAATCATAATAATCTAAAATATAAAATTTCGTGTAATCATCATTATTGTAACTAGGTCACTCGATTTCCATTATCTACAAAGAGAAATGACTCATCCTTAATGATTGAGATTCTGAACAAATTATTTTGTTCACAATCAACCTTATCAATCTTGATAAGGTTGATATTAAATAAAATCAATTCCAGGCCATGAGTCATCGGTTTGAAATACTGATCTATTTTTAATAATTGGTATTTGTTAATTCTTTTTTGACAATAATTATGACTGAAAATCATTGGATTAATAATCGATTCGTGAGTTATTCCAAAACTGGTCATGCTCGACGATATCTAGGTTATAAAAACTAAAAGTCAATCATTTTTATAAAGACAATAATTTCAATTTCCATTCTCTGAAAAACGTTTTTCTTCCCGTGTAAAAGTCCTTGACACTGGATGATACTATGATAGACTTATGCATTATCATGTGTGGGGTGAAGTCGATTTTACACAGTATCATATGGCTGATCAACTTTTCCCCACTATAGTGAAGTCGATCAGTCTTCAACAAAAAAAATTAAGGATTGTTTAAAATGTTAAAAATTATGTTCAAACTGTAATAATAAGGACAAGAATGATAGAATCAACACTTTTTTTAGAATTTTATCAGGGCTTCTAAAGCAAATTTATCACAAAAAATCGTAATTTTTGATCGACTTCGCCCCGGTTTACTAATTAGTTATAATGAAGTAAGTTTGCAGCAAGTTTTATCATAAAGGATTACTGTATTGTTTAATTTTTAAAATGAATGAGAAGCTTCTTACACTCTTCTAAAGCTTAGGCTATTACTCCATATCATCAAATACATGGGAATCGATGAATCAAATGAATCATCATTTGGATGGGGAATCAATATCGTTGGTGAATCATCTTTCTTGTAATGAATAACGTTGTCACTCAATATCTCTGTAAAAAGTTACTGAAATTTACTTCTTGTTGAATTGATATCAAAAATAAATTAATTCACTCCTAAGTTATTTTTTGAGAAATCATATCTCACATGTTTCTCAATAATTTCCTCCCAATCAAAAGCGGCTAATACAATAAAAGGATTCAATAAAGAAACAGTAATGAATCAGTGTCAAATCAATGTAGGCTTATGTAATGTGATAGTTGATGCATATTTTGATTTTTGATTGTCATTCCATAACTTGTCATCTCTTAAGAGTATTTCATTATTGAATCTTTCCATTAAGCACTCATAATACAGTACTGTAAATGTTTAGTTGACTGTTAAGTAGTCAGGAAGCTATGGTCCGATTCACGTCAAGAAGTCAGCATTGTTTATATGAGGAGCATTGATGCCAAGTTTCATTGAGAGAGAAAGAGAAAACTGCACCAAACGTGTTTGTTGGGACTGTGTGCGACAACAATGCACAGTGCGGCAACTATGCACAGTGCGAATAGGATAGAGACATCAGCAACTGCCTTGTGCTGAACAAGGATAGCAAACTCCTATCTAAGCAATGCTGACTTCTTGACGTGAATCGCACCATACTCACTACTCAGTCAGTGATTGTTAGTTGAGTTTGTGTTAGTAAGCCGCGCCCTGACTTTCATAATACTGTAGTACTTTCAGTGTTTTGAAGAACACAATCCCAATCACTTCATTCTCATTGAATTTTGGAAGATTTTGAGTAGCTCCAATCGAAAATTGTTGAAATGTTCTATATTGAAGCCGGATGCAAGGTTTTGATATCTTGTGTTATGCAATCAAAGTGCTGTTATAAAGTTTTTATAAAAAGACTTGTACGTACAATTTTATTAGAAACAGTGCTATAAATATCAAAGTATAGAAATACGATGAGCTGGCTGTGCGGCTTTTTTCAAATTCAAATTTATTTTCCAATCAACAGTACATACATAGAAAGAAAAATTAAACATATTACAATTTGGAAGAAAAGCATCCTAGAAAATTATAATTCTATTGCAAAATACTATTTCAAATGAGGAAAAGGTGATTTTTGTGTGCAAATACGACATGTGTATGTTTCATTGTACTGTAATAACCAAAACTTATCGCCGATTATACTAGTATAGTGTAGCCAGGACTTGGTGTGATGCCCTTTACGCTTAGATGACGCCCTTACCAAGGTTGGCTACTGGATATAGATGCAGAGGTGGAGTTAATTGTAACATTAACTGGTCTAAAACAATGCCAAACTTCGTATGGCCATGCGCTCTACACCTGATGTGTGAATGGATACTGGATAGCCTACTGGGATGAATTACCATGCTTCCTAATTTTCGTTATGCCATGAAATCTTGTTTTTGTTTTTTCTTTGAATTTTTCTATTTGTTAATAAATAGTGGCTTGAATAGCTCAATGCTATGGATAGGAACTGTTCGGACCTCATGCTTTAAAAAGTGATTATGATTAATGATGGCAGTGTCAATATCTCGTTGAAAATTAGAATACTGCTTGATGAATGTCATGATTGGGAGTGATGTATGATGCATGAAATTTTAGTTTCGCATATCTCACTGCATAAGGAAGCTGAGTCTGAGCTCGAATCATCCACTGAATCTCTTCAGTGGCGAAAACGTCACTCGGTAGATATGATTGGTTATTAATTGTTCAGAACTACCAATTAGCTGTGTGCATTGTTGATCAGCTTTTGTTTTTCATGCGGATGCAGGGATTCACGATTTTTAGATTTTAGGAATACAGTGGTTTTAACTTATTGTAAGTCATTAAAATCGGAACAGGGTTTTCGAAGAAATTTATTTTTACTTGAATTGCTAAAAACAATGATCGTAATTATAAGTTAACATACCTTAATGGTTTTTCTTTAGAAGCAAAAAAAAGCTATGAAATATCCAAAATAATACAATCAACTGGACTAAAAACAATGCGTTGCAAATTGCATACATGACAAATACGCCATGTATTAGCCAAAATAAAAAAATAGTACTGAAACTTAGTACCAGTACTGAAAATGTTACCATTTCAGTACTGTTTATTTTGGCTAATATTATAGTATGCAAATGAACCGATACTTGCCAATGTCATTTTATGCTTCTTCAAGTAAATCAGCGAACTCTTTGTGTGCTTAACATTATTTTGTATGAACATTTCCTACGTATAACAAGGAAGAGCTTGATAATAACAGAACTTTACTAACGTATAACGTTTGTCAATAGCTATGATTTTATTGTAAACTTGCACTAATATTTAGAAAATTATAACTTTTTCACTAATATTTTTTGTTTTTGTTTCAGGTGAGTATTTATTTGCAAGGACATGCAAATTTTTGAAACTCATCGACCAACTACAACCCCGGTAACGGACGGTGAGATCTCTTTATCCAACTTCAAGTTTTCTCCATTTCCGTCTCATTCATGTTGTTACCTAACACTAATGACTGAGAAATTACCTAATAGGCTGAATAATTGAAAATTATTGAAATTTTAAAGGTTGATTGAACCGGTCCATAAAGATTTGGATGGCGAGCGAGAACTTTATTTAGACAATTATTTGAGACTTCTTCCGTAGTTACCGAAACTCAAAGATTTTCTAATACCTTGAAAAATTTGGAATAATTAGGAGCAAAAATTGTTTAACTTATGCTTCAACTAGGATTGAAGATAAAAAAATATAATTGATGAGATTCGGAGGAGGCCGAATATTTCAGGATATTTTATCAGATAGATTTGAAATAATAAAAAACTTATTTCCTGGTTCTTTTTTATTTCCATTACAAGAAGTACAAGATAATTGTATGGCTTGCTAAGCTAACCAATGATTACTGATCTTCTTGAGAGTGCAAGCTTGATTGATTTCGTGCTCGTGTAAAGTTTACGACCACCAAATGAGAGAAAAAAAATGTCGGAAAGTGCATCTCAAAGTTCAAGGTCGCAAACATCACGGGTCTGACAGTTTTCGTTTAAAATTCAATTACCGAAGCTAGCAATTATTAGGAAAACACAGCCAAAAAAGTAATTCTATAGGAACTTCTTTTTTATATCCATTAATCCAACATTTACGAGATTATAGTGCCTTTTATTCTTCCTTCCACAATTTCGGAAGGTGATAAAAGAGTTTAGAAAAAGCAGAAGAATCGAATTTCCGAAGGAGAGAGAATAACTTGGATTGAAATTTATTATTTTCTATGTGAGGTTCTAGTTCTTGCCTATTTACCGGAAGGTGCCAGTGTTCAGGTTCATTTATGACCTGACATGGTTGGTGAGATGTCTCATGAATAATCAGTTATTTCACTTGTTGACATCACTCTGAGTACTAACTTCCTTTAAAATTTCTCTCTTCAAAATCTCGCATACACTAACATCAAGAAGTAAAACATTAAATGACGAATTTTGTTTGTGATCCCAGTTCATTCTATAATTATTTCCGGATTATTCATTATTATCTTCTCCGTGTATTCCATAATGGTTAATTGTTGGATTATGCAAATGCATTTATGCATTACTATCTTCTCGAGAAGTAAATCATCAATCGATCAGTTACAAAGGAGAGTACTCAGGCTTAAACCCAAAACTGCAAAACTGGGGAAAGGGCCGCTTTCCCCAACGCTGCTTATCCTATACATCTAGCTTAAGCCTCATTCGGAGAATAGAAAAATTATAGAAAAAAAATTGAGCGTCAGCTGTTATTAATTAAGCCGTGTTTACACAAACAGGTTGTCAAATCATCTTACTGAATCACACTCTTCGAAAAATATATGTCATACTGTACACGATATACATAACATCTTTTAGATACCGTGATATTGTCCATATCCATTAATAAATACTTTTCATAGTGAGTGTGAAGAGATAGAGTTATCAAAACAATTCTTTGGTTTCAAAGTACCCTGGCTATTTCTCACTTTGAATCAATCTGCTGTATATGTATTGAGTTACAGAATTCGAAACAGTCATTGCAGGTAATAAATACCTCTAAAATAATATTTATTTATTTAATTTTTAAAACAGCCTTAAAAGATTTTATGAAGAATTTAGATTGCTATACAAAAGTGCTCTATTGCAAGAAGTATTTTTGTTTGGATAAAATTTCAGATTTTACATTTCGCTTTTGTCATGAGTAGGCCTACCAAATTTCCTCAAAAATACTCATTTACTTGAATTATTCTCTGGAAAAAGAAGAAACTTCTCTGAAGAATAGAATTCTATGTGACAAAAGAAAGAACACATCCGAATCAACAAGAACTAGAGTTAATTGAAAGCATACTTTTTCAACTACTTATTTGCATGTTGAATAGAATGGAATTATAGTCGAACGATTAGTGACATTTTATGATAAACAAGGAAAGCATTTGGTGATGAATATTATAGATGTGGATGACCTTGGTCATAGAGAATGTAGATTCAAGTTTACGTAATATAACTTGGCTGCAGAAAAAGGCGCACTGATCTCTGTCAATGTTGAACGAGGAAAATCAAGTATTGATGTAGTTTTAATGGGCGAATAATAAAAAATGGAATGTGTTTCTGTTTCAACACCATAAGTCATTGCGCTTGTGAGTGACAGGTTATGTATGCGATGGATTACATGACTTTTTATCGACTTGTACACTATTGTATCAGTATATTCTCTGGTTTTTATATTTCTTGCCGCTTGGCTTTACTGTTATGACAGGGAGTGGAAAGATAGGCTACCATTCCTTCAGGTACTCCGGTTCTCCTTATCACAAATATTGCTCTCTGGTTATGAGTTCCCATATTCTGAGTATGGTAATAAAGAATTGAATTTGATGAATGAACCTAAAATAGTGCTGCTGTACCTTGTACTTCTTTGTAGAAACTTAGGCTAGGCGTACACCGGTTAGTCAAGACAAGACAAGACGACATTAGTCACGTTTAGTCACAATAATTCACACAGTTGCTTATGAATCAACACACACCGATCAGTCATTGCATCTGTATGTGCTGCTTCATAAGCAACTATGTATGTAAATTAGTGTGACTGAACGTGACTTATCTTGTCTTGTCTTGGTTAGTCAAGACAAGACGAGATTAGTCACGTTTAGTCACAGTACTTCACACAGTTGCTTATGAAGCAACACACACCGATTAGTTATTGCATCGGTGTGTGCTGCTTCATAAGCAACTATGTGAATTACTGTGACTAAACGTGACTAATCTCGTCTTGTCTTGTCTTGACTAACTGGTGTACGCCTAGCCTTACGGGTAAACTTCTCAAAGATTATCAAGAATGAATGAAATCAAATGCTTTTAGTCATCTGGTTTTAATTCGCACCTACTTTCAAATGCTTAGTTCAGTCAGGGTGCTTGACAGTTCTTTGTGTAAGAACTTACATAAGGTTTTCTGTTTTTAAACGCTTAGGCTACACCGGTTAGTCAAGACAAGGCAAGACGACATTAGTCACGTTTAGTCACAGTAATTCACATGGCTGCTTATGAAGCAGCACACACCGATGCAATGACTAATCGGTGTGTGTTGCTTCATAAGCAAGTATGTGAAGTACTGTGACTAAACGTGACTAATCTCGTCTTGTCTTGTCTTGACTAACCGGTGTACGCCTAGCCTTAGTTTAGTTGAAGGGCTTTTTTTTCGGATAACACTAACAGACTTTCAATAATAGATAGATTATCAAGAATGAATCAAATGGTTTTCAAGAAATCTGCTTTTATTTTCTCAAACACTCAGTTCAAGGAGCTTTTGTGATTGAAAGTTTTCATTGAGTTGCAACTTGGATCTGTTTTAATTTGTACTTTCAAATGCTTAGTTTAGTCAGACTGTTTCCATTGAGTTTTCAAAGGGATTTCTATTGAACGATGAGATTTCAAAGACCATTTCGACTGTGGATTATGACAGGTATGTCGAGTGGAATGTCTTTTGCTTTGGGTTTTTTCGATTTGTCGACGGTGTGTTTCTGTTGGCAGTAGGGGTTGGGGTTGAGTATGCGATAGGTGGCGGTTTGGGGAGGTGCCATGGTTGGCCAGTGTGTAGTCGCCTTGGTGAATTTGAACGTTTTGTACTTGTGTAGGCAGTCTTCTTTGCTTCTTTCTGTCAATCCGAGGCTCTTATCGCCTTCCATGTTGCTGCGTACTGTGCTGCCCCAGTGAGCAGATATCAAGTAGTCTTTATCTATAAAAAAAGGTTTGGTTATTTGGAAAGGGATATGAACTAAAACAATAAAATTGAAAATTGATTTTAACAATATTGATATTTCATTTTGGTCACTCTGATCTAGATTGTGTATGGGCCTTAAAATGTTAGTAAGCAATCGAAGTCTTCATTCAAAAGAATAAGATTAATGAGTTCTTATATTACGGAGTACCTAATTTACAATGTTACTCCTTGTAAGTTGAAGATGGGACACAGTTCCTCGAAACGCGTCTGACATTAACCACGTGATTACTGATGTAAAAGTTCAAACACACCTGCCTAGCTATAAAATTACAGTGCTTAAAATCTTCAATATTTGACAAGAATAGCGGACAGTTGAACGAAAATCAAATTAAATTTAAATGCCACTAACATTATAACATCTTTTTACGAAGCTCTAAAAGGAACTCGCTGAATTAGTCCGTTGGGAATACAGTTTTGAAAGAGTGTTTTTCTTGTTTGTTTTTCAAGTGAACACTCCACTCACAGCAACAATTTGGTATTATGGTTTTGATTGAATTGAGATTGAAAGATTTATAAATATTCTATCGCTGGATATATCAGGTTTGACAAGACTGGAGAATTTTAGGGAGAGAGGAAGAATACTGACAGTCTTTTCAAATACTGACTACTTTTAAAGTATTGGCAAAAATTGGACAAAATATTCATAAATTTTATGAACTTCAAGGTCTTTCCAAATATTGAACAGAATTTGTAGTAATTTCAATGACTTTTTAGTCAGTTGCACGAGAATCCTATTGAATTCAACTGCCGTAGAATGGCATCATCAGTTCCTCACATTCAAAACTCAATACAGAATCCGTCGAATCTAGGTAGTTGTGAAGCAAATATTATTGAATAATTCTCACCCAATTTATTATTTTTCTCTGTTTTTTCGTTATCTTTTGATAAGCATTCGTTGTATATGCCAACAATTTCTCTCTGTTGTCTCGACCCCAAATCAAGATTTTCTTCTCCCATGATGCCTGTTGTGGGAAATATAGAACTGAAACAGAACATTGTAAAAACTCACCATGCCCATTAATGTCAACACTGATTCATCTTTTTCTATGATAGTGTGTGATTTTCATGCGTATTAACTTGAATTGCTTATTGCTTGTAATTTGCTCATTTAAAATCCTTTTCCCAAATTTTCACTGTTACACAAGAGGTTTTGTCAAATTGTGATGTGTTTTTGTTTCGTGGAAAATAAATTAAGTTTTATTCTGTTAAAAATGTATTTTTCTTAGTTTTATTTTTTCGAAAATTTTGGATGATGGTTCCAGATTGAGTCATATAGGCTAAGTGTAATGCAATACAGTATTCGAAATATTTTGTTGTACATCTACTTCTGATGAAAGCCCTTTTTTCTAGCTAGATCTTAAACAGAGACTAATATAAAATAACCAAAGTTCAACCAAACTATATTGAAAACTTGAAACTTTTGAGTTTGGTGCATCCATATTCCAGCCTATTCAACACATTGAGGTTATCATTGAGAGTCTATCAGCAGAAAACATGAAATGAAAATTTTAGGATTCATTGCTAAGTTCTTCTATGGTTTCCTTTATACAAGCAAAACATCTATAGATATAAATTAATAATTTACAGTACATGTATAACAGGTATATTCAAGTAGTACAGTAGTTCTAGGTAAATTTGGTTTAGAAAAACTAGGTTGCTTCATTCTTTCTTTGGTTAACTATTCTATGATGCACTATGACATTCACACACAATAAAAAAGTAGATTGAATTAAAATTTATCAACGAAATTCAATCATGAATTGGAAATTATTATGAAATACATTGAAATTACTTACTTTTGAATGTGTGATCCAAGTGTATAGGTGAGTGATTGCAGAAATATTACAGTTGAAAAATCCATTTTCAGATATTATGTAAATAAAGCACATTTGTAATCATATGATTAGAATGTAACCGTTTGACGTGATAACAATTTTCAGATACTAGAGAGCTTTGTCGTAGCCCCCACTAATACAGAGGAGGGGGTATCAGAGGGGCTAGGCTATTAATGAGAATGTCAATTCAATTCTTTCTCTGTTGATTCAGAGGGTTGTGTAGCATTTCGTCCGAGTAGCGTTTCGTCAGACACCCAAATTCTTAGAAATTACAGTTTGAATAAAACAAGTTGTCACTTGGCCTGGTGCTCAAGAACCACTCTCTAGAACGGTTTTTGTCAGAAAGCGTCCGATGTCCGAACAGCTGACCATTTGATTCAATGTTAGCATTTCAGATGATCGGTCGTTTTCTGACAAAAATAGTTCTAGTGAGTGACCAGGCCAAGTGACAACTTGTTTTATTCAAACTATAGTAGCGTTTTCTTCGACTGGTTTTCACGCTTCTGTGGAAACTGACAGTTATCGTGTTCTATACTTTAACTTTCAGGTAATACTTTAACTTTTTGTGTTGTAATGATGGTGATGTTGTGCTATTTATCCATACAAAATCCATAAAAATATCAACAAAAAATATTTTTATCCATAAAAATAGTCTATATTCACAAAAAAGACTTGGAGTGGACAACCCACAATTTTTTTCAATTTCGAGATACCGGTTTCAGAAATTACACCAATATCAATCTCTCGTAAACTACAACAAAGATACAGTTGTTACGAATGGAAAATTATGTTAAGGAAACATAGTTAGCTATGTCAGTCTATCATTGCCAAATAATTTGGAGGTCGGGTATAGACTTGCGTAAGAAGAATGTTAATGGGTCTAGCATAGACAGACGCGAGTGCTGTGTGCCAGGATAGAAACTAGTTATTATCTCATGTTTATTGATGATCTTGATCAAACAAGTAGTGCGTAATTAATTTGTAGGTTAGGCTATTTTTTCGCCAACAACCATTTCCCGGGTGCGGAGTGGTATGGGCGTCGGTGAGTTCGAAGCGAGGTTGTTCTAGTCGTAAATAGGTGGTTTATCGCATCGTTGCATGTGCTTGCTTGTTGTTGATTGTCATTATTCTTCTTATTTCGTTTTCCTCTTCTTCTGACTATTCTCCCATGTGCTCTGTTCAGGATAGATAGCATGCTCTAGCAGGATAGAGCATTCTGCTCGCCAGTCGGATAGGTTGAAGGCCTCCAAACGTATTTCAATGGCAACCAGTCTTCACATGTGCTGTACTGAACAGAGGGTTAGGCATGTACTACCCTCGCCTTCACGTCATAGTAACATATCCAGGGACAAGTCCATAGTGATATATGTAATATAGTTTTATGCTTCACGTCTAATCAATAAGAAAATATAATTGTAGAATAATTTGAGGATAATAGGCTAACTTGTAACTAGAGTATTTAAGGTAGAATTTAGGTAGAGTAAAGCTTATTTACGCCGCAAGGTATGGCAGTGGTAGCGTCAGGATCAGTAGGGTTCCTCAATGCATCTTTTCAGCAGTTGAAGGTCGGCGGCCCGAAATTAATCACGTGATCGGTTGCTGTTGTATGAATCAACCTGTTGCACGGCGCACAGCTTTTGCTCAATACAACACCAGACGGCTCTGATATCACGGCGGCAAAGTATCGATAAAGTCGTATCGACTGCTTATCAAGATCGATTGTGCAAATCAGTTTTGGGTCTGGGCCGTCGCCGATAGCAACATCCCTGTTCGGCGAAAGAGTAAATAATGTAATAGCAGATAAGAGTGATATTATCAAGGCCTGGTACAAGTATGGATTTTCGTTAATGCGGCACCAGACCGTTCTCATTTCATTGTCATATTCATTTATTTGGTTGAAAAAAATGCGATAACAAGGGAAGAAAAAACAGGCGTTTGCCCAAAACTCCTTCAATTTCGAAATTCTATGCGGTATTTGACAAACACCGAATGTTCGTTGAAAACCTCCGACATTACGAACCATCAGCACTTGTCGTGATATGTCGAAATCACGTTTGTCGTAAAACTGATAATTATTGAGAAATGTATTGAAATTGTTTGTTATTCGCCAAATAAAGCAGCCAAACAATATGTGAATAAGGCTCGTAATGGACTTCATGTCTGAGTTCTACCAAAGACGATAGGGAACTATTAAGGAAGTATTAAACTATAAGTATTGAACTTAACGATAGGAAACTATTAAACTAAGAATTCTAATTGTCTCTGGTTCTACTATGTATCAGATGAATAAATGAAATGTTGTGATATGTCTTTAACTTGTTCGGTGTTTGGCAAATACGGCGTGCATGGAGCCGTCTTTAGCTGAGGTGAAGTTGAACACTATTGAACTGGAATTGTATGGACTCCTATTACTATTTTCAATTATTTTTATTTTAAGTAGGCTACTGTTCCAAAGTACTGTTTTTTAAACTTTTCTTAATTCATCCGTTTTCATTGTCATATAGACCAATTATTATAATATTTATTTAGAATCAATTTTTTAATATATATTTTTTTGTTTCCAGGTGAGTACTAGTTGAGATTTCTTAGTCCTATTAAATGAACGGAGTACTGGACTTCCTATGGATTATTGAGATGTGCGTTTGCTCTGTTTTGAAGGTAAGTGCACAGAGATCGGATATAAAACTTATTTTTCCATAAATTAGTTGCTCGTACGGGATTCCGTTCAGAGTGTGGTCTATCTTCCGAGGAACATACAGGTAAATTAAAAAATGAAGCAACATATTTCTCTTCTTCATAATTTTTGTTGCTCAACAAAGATCAACATCAAAGTTCAACTACAAAACTTCTGAGTTCAAAATACTAAATAATGCCAAATATTAATAAACATTTAATATTATGCTAAATTTAATATTATAATATTAATATTCATTAATATTATTTAATATTGATGCTAAATATTAAATAATGCTAGCAAAGAAATTCTGTATAGACTACGGGACATTCTTTCTATTTTTGAAACGTTACTGCGTGTTCTCAAGAAACCAGTTAACTACTGAATTATTCGGCTTTATCTAGAGTTTGGCTCTCCAATTTATATATCACTGCGTTGCATTGACGCTTAGCCTTGACTATTAGGACTTATTTATCTTTGTAACACATTTTCGAGAGTTCTATTCCACTTCCGGAATGTCTCATTAATTATGGCTTGAAACTTGAAAGTATATATCCCTTTTTTGTTAGCGAACTGCCTACATTCCCATACATGATTATTTTTTATTTCAATGACATTTTCACTTTCAATTTAACATTTAAATTGAAAGTATCACACTGAGTTGAAATTCTAACAATATTTTAATCAAGATACTTATCCAAGACCTTTTCATATAGTTCATTTGTTACCAATATTTTTCCAAGTTACTTGAAACACATCAATGCATTCAAATTGCATGTGTTTAAAATAATTATCCAAGTGAGTTGATTTATTCGATTTCCCATGTTACTGTACCTGAAACAAAATGGACTCTTTTGAAATCATCCAATGAACCCAACTTATCGTTCCAAAATCTGGCCTACTTCTTGATTCGGTGATTTGATTTTTCAAGTTACCTGTAATCCTGTAAAATACTAATGAATTCTTTTGAACTCGATTCATCTTCCTTAAGCCCCTGCGCCCACTAAGCAACTGCTATCTGATTTCAGTCAGCAACCCAGCGTTGCCAGATGACTTTGGCTGATAGGTTGGATTAACCGATTACCCGAAAAACAGCCGAATGTCATCTGGCAAAATTTGGTTGCTGACTGAAATCAGATAACAGTTGCGAAGTGTGCGCAGGGGCTAAACCTCTCCAATTTGCCGATTCGCTACATGGGCTGATCACCTGGAAACTGTTCTTGTTTAAAATGATTGTCTTGTGCAACATTTGAGGCTGATGACAGTGACGATGTGTCATTAGTTTTTGCAGGATGGCCTTTGTTTCATCAGTGGCGACCAGGTAATAATAATAAGCTTCTCTCGATAATAAGCAGCACTCAGGCGTTTGATGCAATTTACGCGCTATTGTTTCTAAATCAGCGCCGCCGCCTTGAAAGCCTTGACGCGTCTGAATAATAATTCTAAACGAAAAAATAGAATGTTACAAAAATAAAAGTGTTCGACTTGGAAATTTGAACTGTAATCAGTAATGCGACAACTGCAGGCACCAACCATCTCCTTTTGGGCTTGAAACGGCGGTTTGTTGTACGGTGTAGTATACGGTCTCAATGTATGTGAGTAATCTATCTGTTTTAATTTTTATGACAACGTGATTAATATTGTCATCTTGTAATGGTAAATTTCTCTCAAGGTGCGAATGCACGTTGCCTGTTTGAAAGTTTTCAGGGCTGTTTATGAAATTTTAGGTAAGGAAATGCTTATTTTTCCTTAAAAATGATATTGTTCGTGTGACATTAGACTATTAGTATCATAAATGTTATTCGTATAAATAATTCATGTAATTCTTATAGATAAACCTACTAGTTGCTTTTCTCATGGCAACTTTTCTGTTGTAAGTCGACTGAATATTTGAATAATTTTATGAATTAATATTCAAAAAGTATTTGAATAATTTCTAAAAATGAATGACATTCATGATACCATTATATACTCTGTTGTCACTTATAATACCATTTTTGAGGAAACATAAGCATCTACTTTCTAAAATTTCAGAAAATAACCCTGAAAACTAGCCGACTGGCATCGTGTATTCGAGCCTTTTTAGAATAGTATAGTAAAACGTAAAGTAGAATAGTAATAGAAACGAATAAATTCAGTACTACAGTATTCGAACATAAGAAATTTTATATCTATTCCAAGAATGGGATGAAAATATGATAAAAATATGATGAAAATCTATATTAATAAAAGAGAGTTGGTGTCTGTACGCTCGCTTATAACTCGAGAACGGCTGAACCGATTTAGATGATTTTGGATTAGTTTGAATTGTTACAGCACTGGTTAACATAATATGTATTAAAATATAAGAAAATCCCTTTATAATTAATAAATAATTAGTACATTAATGACCTAACCTATAAAACATTTCACAGACGTACGTTTTGAAATTGCCGGCTACCGAAGAACGGAAAGATGATCGTGATTCAAGACCAGAATAATTAGCAATGTTATCTCAAGCCTCCGTGGCTCAGTGGACAGCGTTTCGGCCTAGCGAGCTAGAGTTTGGGAGTACGATCCCCGCCCCGAACCATTTTTTTTTTGCACTAGGTTTTCTGCTATAATTATTTTTTACGCTAGAATCATCAATTAAGAATGATTTATCGTTCGTATAATACATGTTCTATCGTTTCAAATAATAAAATTGAAGAATAAACGGAAAAAAAAATTAAAAAGAAATAGATAAATGAAAAAAAATACAAAATAGAAGAAATTAAAATAAATAATTGGTGGGAAGAGGGGTTTGACATGAAGAGGGATATGTTTGGGTGACATTTTTTGGGGTGGGAATGAAAGGGGGACATTTGTGGGGAGAAAAGGGGGGACATTTGGAGGGGGGGGGAAGAGTGCGATACGAAGTTCGCCGGGACAGCTTGTATTATTATAAATAAATCAATCTAATAGTTGTAGAATGACGTAATATAACTGAGCTTAATAGGGATATCATTGAATTACTGCAAAAATAGTCATTTTAGGCGTTGAATTAAATTTATTTAATTGGTGATAACACGTCATTTTTTAATGTCAAATGTGGTCTGTAATAATTTTTATTTATTGGATGAAATTGTTCACTTTAAAATCGAGTATTCTGGCAATAGAAATGAATTTAGTGATTTCAGCTTAGATGGTTCGGAAACCACCTAAAGTCCATTCACCTCTCATCATCATTCTTCCCAGTATTACCCATGCACAAGCTAAGAGCTCATGTGGGCTTCACCACAGCAAAAATGTGATTAACGATTATTGTATATTTTCTTATCTATTATCTCATGTATCTCATTGTATAGTGTGCTCATTGTTTTGTGTGCAAACCAACACAAACCAAAACCTAAAGACAAACATCTTTACAACTCTTGAACCGTTCAACATAAGGCTAGGCGTACACCGGTTAGTCAAGACAAGAAAAGACGAGATTAGTCACGATTAGTCACAGTAATTCACATTGCTGCTTATGAAGCAGCACACACCGATGCAATGACTCATCGGTGTGTGTTGCTTCATAAGCAACTATGTGAAGTTCTGTGACTAAACGTGACTAATCTCGTCTTGTCTTGTCTTGACTAACCGGTGTACGCCTAGCCTTATGTTGAACGGTTCAAGAGTTGTAAAGATGTTTGTCTTTTGGTTTTCTTTTGTGTTGGTTATTAATCTCCCCGAAAAAAGCTTCAACATCTGGTTGTTAGCATTGCCAAGAATGTGGCCTTGACCTTGCTTATCGGTTGTGGTCAACCAACTGTTGTTGTTGTTATAGTTGTGAAAGGAAACAGCTGTTCGGATTAACAGCAACTGTTAAAATACTCTTCTGCACCACAAAAATTCTTCCGAAACATTCCTGCGCCTGCTACTGATAAGACGCAACAAGTTGAACATGTTTGTTTGAGTGAAATAGTTTTTGCTATCTAGAAAGCAAGTGCAGGCTATTTGAAAAACATAACTGATATTGCAGTGTATTTATATAGTTTGATACAGTCTAATGTTTTTGAAAATGGTTTTAGTTATGTAGTGAGATGAAATGTGGGGTTCTGCAAAAGATCTGGAAGAATGTTTACTGGAAGATCTGGAAGAAGAGATTGTTGGACTTTTAAGAGTTTTGTTTATGTTGTTGATTCGTAGAAAATGTTTAGTTTCTATTATGGCTCCTGTTATGGAGATTTTGTAATAAAGTAGTTTTGGAGTTTCAGTACTGCGTTATATAAGAATGTAAGTGATGTATTAATTATAATATCCAATCTAAAAAGTGTTGCCAGTGTAGATGTACTGTATATGAGTGAATTTTTGCATGATTGAAGGGCGAACGATCCATCCTTTCATTTATGGAGAAAATTGGTATCAATTAATTGCCAATAATTAACAATAAATTATTACTCATAATTTCTATGCCCTCCATTCTAGAATTCACGTCTGTCTACATGATTTTAGACACAACATCTCGACGATTTTATGATAAGGTCGAAACTTTTAGCCACCCTCAATTATTATATACAAAAATGGAGTAAGCCATTAGTTTTTATCATTATAATTTTGAAAATGGTGTATTTGAAACAGTTTTATTTCAGTAATTTAAAAGTTTGCAAATACATGAACGGCCACTTTTCATTACTTTTATCCCCATAATCATTTGTTTTATAATTCCATTAATTTTGTAAAGTAGGTAACTATTATCATCCAATAACATTTTGAAATGTGTCACGTATGTAACGCCTATTCGACCTACAAACGAATATAAATACAGCGTTGTATAGGTCTATTATTAACCTTCAAGATAACATTCTTGTCAAATTGTTATTAGGCTATATCTATGCAAAAACTTCAACTGACAGCCTTGATCAGTTATTCTTTTAGAAAGGTTTATCATGAAGACCTCAACCATTTGTTTACTATCACTCCAGTGAATTTCTGATAATTTTCTTGTGCCTTCGGGCTAATGTTCTATAACACATGTTTCCTTGTCAAAGTTTTATTACCTCAAGCCCTGATAATTATTTTGTGCTAGAGCAATTTATTAGTTTTATCCTTAATTAATTTTTCGAAATAATAAGTTTTTCATCAATTTTCCTTGTATTCGGTTCTATTTTCCGATTTTCCTTAACCAACTGACAATAATTATCCGACAAGGGTGTGAGTGATAAAAATAGTCTGTGATAAAAGTATAAGGATTCTCATATGAGACGATAAAATCATACACAAATTATCTCCTTTTTTTACTATCCCAACTCTTTCTTGCTAATTTGCATATGGAGTAATATATTTATTGAATTAATTAAGTTAGTCCCGGCTGCCTAAAAAGTAGTCATCCTATCTCATCATTTCACCTTTCCTCCCATGACTCACGCACAAGCCTTCAGCTCATGTGAGCTTCACTCTCTCAGAAATAGTGATGTCATTCATTACAAAATCAAAGGGTGATGACGTATTTATTAACAATTACAACATGCCGGATCAAAATATATTGATTAAGAATTGGTAATTGATTATCAATATTGGCAAAACAAAAAACGTGTATGACCCAGTAGCTACTGTTATCTACCGGCCGGATCCAGAGTTAACTACGTTTCAAGCTGTCGAACAATCAGCAGAGAGAAGGCGGAGCTTGCTGGCCAGATTCAGAACTAGCTGCGTTGCTAACACTATTGACCAATCAGGAGAGGAGGCGGAGCTTAGTTGCGTTGCTAACTATTGACCAATCAGGAGAGGAGGCGGAGCTGAGCTGCGTTGCTAACTATTGACCAATCAGGAGAGGAGGCGGAGCTTGCTGGTTTATGAGTGGGAGTACTCGTTTGCGACCCAGCAGCAGCTGCAATCTACTGGCCAGATTCAGAACTAGATTCGTTGCTAACTATTCAGGAGAGAGTAGGCGTAATATTACATTTTTGGGGGGTGAATATGGTAGAATGTACTTCATATGCATATATGTTCTTTGAGTAGGTACCTCCAGTATTCTCCAAAATTTGGGGGAAATATGTATTCATATACGACCGATAATTCATAAGCAATATTGATATATACGCAATATTGGCGTCATTGATTTGAGCCCCCATGGATGCCTGAGTCCATAATATGAAAACAATGATGATGAAGATGCAACTATGTCATTTGTACTATGCAATACAGGAAAAAAAATCCATTCCAAAGTAGGCTACATCGGTATGATTATCGGCGGGATTCGGCAGTGCTTATCACAACAAGAAGATACAGTCATGGCTTTTATTTTATTTTTTGTAATAAGTACTTTGAATATTTTCTATTTCTCTCCAATGTTTTTCTATTGTATTATCCACGTTTTCTTCTAAAGAACGCTCTTTTTTGGATACTTATTCAAATTCAATCATACGGATCAGTTCTGGTTCCAAATTCCAATATTAACCCGTATAATTGGAATTAATTTTAATTCTTCTGTAATCTTGTGGAATTAGTTTACGATAAAGTTTATTTTATCATTCCTAACGTCCATCATTCTTTATAATTTATGGAATTTGAATTTTCTAAGAATGTTATCATTCCTAATAACATTATGCGTATGGTATTGCATTTATTTATGTGAGGGAAGATATAGGCCGGGCCTACCACGTACGGTGAAATTTCCATGACAAAGGACATTCAAAAACGTCGAATGCTAACAGCTAGTTCTATTGTTCGATATGGAAATATGTCTAGGTCATTTGATAGATACTTATCTTCTTAGTATTGTGTATCTTCGTTTCAGCGAAGCAATTAAATGGGCTGTAATAGGTAACCTGAGTGACAGATACGCGCTAATTTATTTGTCTGTACGTTTCTTCGATCTGTTCTAGACTGTTTTTTCACGTGTCATTAGTCATCATCTCATCAGGTTTTCCAATAGGATCTGGTTGGTAAGTTACAGTATTAGTTCAAGCTAATCGTAGTTTAGATATCGCTGCTTCCGTATAAGATGCAGGCACATCCTCTGATGAATTGTGTTGAAAATATGAGAGATATTTACCACTTTAATCGGGCTATATTCAAGTGTGTGTAATCAGATTCATTTAATTTGACGCTTGGCATTAGATAGATAGATTGATAAAAACGTATTATTTCTTTGCCATCATACTCTACGGTCATCAGCAACGTCAAGAAATAATATCTAATGCCAAGCGTCAAATTAAATGAATCTGATGATATCAATTGTAACAATTTATCAAATTGTATCAAAGTTACGAATGATTGTACGAAGCCATCAGAATCTAACGTCACTTTTGATCGCTTGCACTATTATAATATATAAGAATAGTTTCTTTTTCTGTATAATATATCACCAGAATATTAAAACTTTATTATCCTACAACCTTTGGTGAGTTAGGGCTCATTAGAATCCCTAAAACTGTTGAGTTCAGCCTTCAGCCCCTATAACCGCTGATGGGTTAGGGCGTACGATTCCCTAAAACTGTTAAGTTCAGCCGTCAGCCAGGAATCTAATTTGAATATTACAATTTCATACAGAGTCAATGGCATTCAATTTTCACTAAAATACGCTATGAGAATTTACTATATCCATATTATTTCATATTTTCTCACATTTTTGTGTTGGAATTGAAACGTATATTGTTTTTCCAACAATAGATTAGTAGTTTTTCACCAGAGATTATCCAAATCCAGATGTTAGTCTATGATTGTACTTATATCTGATCATTTTCCTAAGTACCTGGACTGCTGATAAATTACCTCATTAAAATTTTCTACTATGTTGAGAATTAATCCTTCATGATGCACCCCTATTGATATTTTGTAGTGGTTGAATTCTCATTCAATTTCAACTAAGTGAAATGTTGTAATATAGCAATAATCAATTTTAAACTCAAGCTCCTTGGCAAATAAATTAACTATACTTGGTTGTTTATTAACTTCAGGTCAATCACAATACTTGGGAAACATAAAGCTTATAAATAGTATTTTCTATGTAATTATCATTATTTTATTATTGTTATCAATAGACTATTTCCATAATGATTTCATTTGTGGTGCAGAAAAATGTGCATTGAAAGACAAATCGGGTGAAGGGTTTTCTCACGAAGCAACAATTAAATAAGTCTCTTATTGGGTCACCTACCATTTGTATGCATAAATCTGCAAAATAGGAGAATAGAAAGGGAGAATAAAAAGGGAGAATAGAATTGCCATGGATTTGTGTTGCAAGAAACACCTCAGAAGCATGGCTCTCGTATCATTGAGCTCCCTTCTCTTGTCGCATTGTTCTTGGACTAATGACATTTAAATTCTTACAGTGAACTTCAGGGTGAGACATTAAAATAGAATGTAGAATATTTCATCTGACGCAGTTTGGCTATAAACATTAAAGTATGCACTAGAGTACTTGAGATTCAGTTACTATAGCTGTAGGTTTCAATACCAAATGGTAGAGTTGAATTAACTTACATACTAAAATTGGCTGAGTCATCAATCACAATCTTACAGCCATGTTCCGGAAAATTCTATTGAATTGAACCGCAGTAAGACTAATAATAAGACTATAAGTTATTTTACAGAGCTTGATAACATAGGCCTATGATTAATTATTACGGTACGGAAGATGTTTTACAGTGATTTCTTAGCATGGTCTGAGATACAGTATGAGGTATCCTTCAATGACCTTCTTTTTAAAGAATCTTTAGAAAAGAAAATACACATATTGTGATGCTTTATTAATTTTTCCACATTGACTGACAGGGTTATAAAATTCTCATTTCTATCGCGGAGCGAAAATAAATTTCTACAGAAATGGAAGAACTAGAAAGAAGTGATTGGGTCACGAATGAATATTGCAAAAAAATCTACCTACACTGTACTTCAACTCATGACTGTGATAATGATGAAGGAAAACACAACAGAATACAAGGGTTATAATCTATAATAATGGAGATTTGTTTCAAATCATTTTCTGCAATTGTGAAAGTAGAATCATGTAAATTGCAAGCTGAAGTAGTGGATGCTGAGCAGAGTGAAGATACATGAAATAAACTCACGCATGGCTTTGATTACAGTTCTCCTCGATATTATACTGTTCTTCGAAGCTCATAACTATGCATTCATTCGAAATTTTATTGCCTTGTAAAATTTATTCGAAAGGAAAAGCAAATGGTCGTACTAAATCTCATTCGAACTTTCAATCAGCATGCGTTGAAATTTTATTGTGTGAATAATGATGAGACATGAGACCGTCCTGAGTACCTCAGTTGTTAACTGATTATTTATCTAATGGTTTTGATCTTATGTTGATGATCTATGATGTCTCTAGATGAAAATACTTGCTTTGGTCTTTTCAGTGTCTTGAAAGGAAATTTATCATGTTGTTCTTTAGTATACTTTTGCTGCTAGTAGGCCTAGTTTGTGTACAGTAGTATATTATATATACAGTAGTACACATTTCGATTTTACTGAATGTTAACTATTCATTTTTTTATTATTATTATCATACTTATTCTATTGTATCACTCTTATTGATGAATCTATTTATTTGCATTTTGTTATTCATTGAATTTCTCTTGTCTTTTCATATACAATATTGTATTGATTTTGTATTGTGAATTGTACTGTGTGAAGGAGGTAAAATGGGTTTCTACTTGTTGCCTCCAATAATAAAATTATTTATTTATTTTATTATTCTGTGTTTGGCAAACTAAAACCAGTGATCGGCAAATACCGCAATGTTTAATCAGATTCATTTAATTTGACGCTTGGCATTAGATAGATAGATAGATATTATTACTTGACGTTGCTGATGACTGTAGAGTACAATGGCAAAGAAATGATATCTCTCTATCTATTTATACATCTAATGTCAAGCGTCAAATTAAATGAATCTGTGTACATAGCAGGAGGCTTCATAGCAGTTGTGTGATATAGGGTTTATAATAGAATCAGAATCTTTCCTTTCGACGAGTAAGTCAACGCTGCAAAGTATGTTAGCTGGGTTAACCGCGAATACTTATTTGGAGTTTAATTACATGTTAGCTGCACAGCGTTATTCATTACGCTTCGACCTTGACAATGATGGCATAAACTTTCTCACCAAAGAAAAGAGATTCAAGCCTGATTATCATCATCAAGCAGCCAACTAATCCTGAATGCTTCCTGCCTTTGTTGGCGTGCAAGAAAAATATTTCCAAGCGCATTCATTACTGTGCTGTCGGCTCAGTTGTGTAATTGCTGGATTTGGAAAACAGCAACAAAGTTGTTTTGAATTTTGAGCATGACAAAAAAAATGTTGAAGCACTTAATAGGAAAGAATAATGTGATGTTGTTTTTTAACTGGTGCACTATGTAATTCTATGTATAGCAGGATTCTTTTAAATTGTCATAAAACAGCTGATTGATGTACGCTCGTTCACTGACGTTAAATCAGCTGTTTTATGACAAGTTAAAAGAATCCTGCTATACTGTACTGGTCGATTTTGTGTGCTACCAATGCTTAAGCATATGCAGCATGCTGTGCTGCACACAAAAATCGACCAAGTGTGGACATTGGAGATAACAGATAAGGCAAGAATGGTTGGTCCTTGCTACATCTGTATGCTACAATTCTACAATGTTCATCTATGTGACACCCACAATGAAGATTGCAGTAAGGTGTTGCCTATCTTGCTCCTTCCTACTTTACTCATGTCAGGTCCTACTCCTAGAAAATCTACTGTATGCATTCTTCTGGCAGTTCTAGCTTAGATTAGAAGAGCCGATTAGATCGGCTCTTGGCAGTCAAAGGGTTAATGAACCTTGGAAAATCCCAAATTGGGAGCAATGGCTGTAACAATAGTTCACTATGAAAGACAGTGAATACTTTAGTTTACAATATCACTTCACAACTGTACAAAATCAAAAATGATTGACCGTTTACACAAACGCCAATTGAATTCAATCGCCGTGAAATAACGAGCTAAAAAAGAAGCTATTGCATTGTTTGTGTTGAAGAGAATGAAGCATCAGCTATAAATTGTTTGAGGTTTCATCAAATGACGTCATTTACGGCGGTCGAATAAAATTGTATCAACTTAAATGGGTCGAATAACGTTGTCTTAAGTTCAATTGGTCGACTAAAGTTGTCTTAAGTTCAATTGTGACGTTCATGTGGAATAGATTCGCATTAGCTATCACTCACAAATGTTTTATGTAATATTATAGAAATATAAAGTAAAGTATTCTTATTAAGGCGTTATAATAGATTCAGTTTGAGTTTTAATGGAAAATGGAGGAATTGAACAGGAATAGGCGAGATTATCGTGAAACGATCTCTTAGAAAAATATCAGTTTCTTTGTAATTGTTCAGTGGTGAAAGAAGTATAAAACTGAAGCTCTTCAAATCAAAAATGTTAATGCGGTGTCGGTAAATTTTCTAACAAGATAGAACTCGTCACCCGATTAGAATATCTGTGACATTTTTCCAAGGTGTAGTAGAGGTGTTGGCAGATCATCAATGAAAATAGAAATCAACCTCCATTCAGCATCCCACACAAACCTACGTCAATCACACTCAAGGCGCATCCAATGAAAAGCTGCTTTCTGGCTAAGCAACAAAGTTTTCGAAAAACTTGTTTTCTCGAGTTCTGTCATCGATTTTGTCCTTCACTTTGAACTGGAAACAGGATAAAATGTCAAACAGAAAACGTGAGTTATGCTTCGTTGAATTTTCTCGTTTGATGTCAACTCTCATCATCATATCGGTTCGTTCCTCGTTTATTTTGAATATTTTTCTTGTGTCATTTTTAATTTGTTTCTGTTTCAATGGGTTTTCCATGTCATTCTTGACAACCATGAAATGTGGCTCCCAGGTCCCAGGGTAGTTACAAGAAATCTGGAATAAGGATTTGTGTCTTGATCGCGACCACATAATTCAAATTAATTGAATTACAATATTATTATAGTATTTGGTCGTTCGATTCATTTTCCAAAGAAGTTTGATTTGTATTGAGATTCGAAACTTCATGTTACACTTCTTAATCCCATTTTAAACTAGATAAAACTCATTATAATATGAACAATTTCGTATACTTTGTTTCATATTTGCATGTTGTTCTATAATTTTGTTATCAAGTGTTCAACTCTCTTTTAGTTTGGTTTTTATTGTAATTTGATAATTTATTTCATAAGGTTGTGACAACCTTTTTTATAATATTTGTATAACATAGATTATAATGTCTGTAGAATCTATAGATGATTAATAACCATCAATGAATGTTAGTTCCGCTTCTGCGTCCTCCAATCACATCTTCATTAACACCGGTCTATCAAGATAAGTACAGGTTGTTGTTCTCAACACCTTCATTTGTGTCAGAATTTAGATTTTATCTGAAAAAATTGTCATTCAGTCTCATTTTTTCTCTCAGCCTTGCTTAGTAACAACATTGGCGGTGTAGCGTACTGCATTGAGTTGAGTTGAAAGTTTTAGCAACCTAGTAGCCTACGCTAAAGCGGTGTAGTTTTCAACGCAGCCTGTTACTGATAACATTATTGCAATATCGCAAAAATATTGAATTTCATTGACCCTCGCGGTTTGTGCTGGACTGAGGCCTCTGTTTGTCGAACTCGGCCGTGATACTGGAAAGGACTCTTGACACGAATGCTGCTGCTGCTGCTGTTGCTGAGACCTTGTCGCTTGCCAAAAGTCGTCATGCAACGTGAATTTTTTCTGACCACGCAGTCGGTCGAAAGACAATTGCCGAATAAAAGTGCAATGCACGATTTCTCAACTGCAATCATCATTAGCTACTGCTGGCATCTATTAGTGCTAGACCTGTTAGCCTACGCCTACTGCAAAGTGTATCTTGAGAAAAAATTCGAAGTTGTAACAACAGGAGATACGTAAGTCTCTTCAACTCATCCAACTGTTTGATAACTCATTTAACTCTTTGTCAACTCATTCAAGTTATTCTAATCTTCTTAACTCATCTGATTCTTTATTAACTCCTTATCTAACTCATTGCTTTATTTGCAAATTACAAATTCAATAAATTTTATAGGACTTCATTTGCAAATTTGCAGAATTACAATTTCAATTCTTTCAACTAGGAGAGAATTCGTTGAGAGAATCCTTTTAGATTATTTTCTAAGTGGGGAAAGTCTTGATTATTAAGTTTATAAGACCTGGAAATATAGAGTACAGTAATTCTATTCAGAAACCACAAGAATCAACTTACGGGAGTGATAATATATTTTTTGAGAAATGATGTGTGCCGAGAATCCTAGAACTTGTTTGATGACAGGAAAAGAGGGCCGAATTCACAATAATATGCACGCGGTACAGGTTCAGTGGATAAAAGTGTAATTTAAGTGTAATAAAAGTGTAATTCATACTACAGAAAAATAAAGCTGAAAGAATAAAATAAAATGAATTAGGATATTATAGTGCGATTCACGTCAAGAAGTCAGCATTGCTTAGATGGGAGTTTGCTATCCTTGTTCAGCACAAGGCAGTTGCTGATGTCTCTATCCTGTTCGCACTGTGCATAGTTGCCGCACTGTGCATTGTTGTCGCACACAGTCCCAACAAACACGTTTGGTGCAGTTTTCTCTTTCTCTCTCAATGAAACTTGGCATCAATGCTCCTCATACAGTATAAACAATACTGACTTCTTGACGTGAATCGGACTATAGGTGTAAAATGAGGGTGATTGATCTGATTCAGAGAGAATAGAATAAAAATATTCTTCTCTACTCTGATTACATAATTATCTCTGATATTTGAATCTTAAATTCGCGAATTAGGCCTGAATAAGAAAATAAACTTTTCAGATGATACAAATATTTTTAATGTAAGTATTCAATATTTCATGATCCATTATTTCAATCAGTCTTGGCTTTTATACGAGATGGTGTTGAATGATTCATTCGAGAATAACAATTCAATAAACATTCTTTAACAAGGCTGGTAAATGTCTCGTCGAAGACATAACTTTCTGTGAGTTTAACAAGACTTACAGGTCGAGGAATCCAAAAATTTACGGCCAATGATTCGGTGTGTAAAAAACAAAGAATAAATTACACATATTTCTCGGTTAGTCTGCTGCTTCAGCCTTGCGTCATTCACTGAGTGTGAAATGTTAATGTTATGGGACCAGTTAACGAGACCTGGGGGCATCATCTGGGGCCACAATGCGTTCGTCTGGTTGCAAAAAATGAGATGAAAAACATTCGAACTTCGTAATGGCATCAATTGGGGCCATTTAAACGATCAATCTACCTGTGTCTTGCTACATTTGGCTCGCCAACTCCAATCAAGTCAACCGCTCATAAAACTATTTATTTCCTCTCAGCATCTGGTTTTTCTGCTCTCTTGTCAATATTCTCTCGATGGGGCTATTTCACTTTTATTGCTTCTGATAATATAATGCTTCTTGAGTCTTGAAATCGTTTATAGCTGCTGCCAGAGTCTCTTGAAGCAATCCAGTACTCTTGACATTTAGTTAGTTCTGCATTATTCTTTCTCGTATTCAATTTATCACTGAATGTACCTTGATAATACCAGTGCTTATACTGGCTGAAATTTAGTGGCTGTTTTATTAATAATCTGTTTGCTTGGTTTACGATATAATACTGGAAAGTAATGAAATATGTGCCAATAGGAAGTTTGAATAGTTGACTGTGGACTTGTATTTAAAAGAAGTATAACCTCTCATAATTCTGTATCGTTAAGGTGACTTCAATACCTCTTTACCAAGACGGATATGAAGATTTTTATTTTAAATTATTTCATAATCTTCTCGATTTCTTTTGTGAAGCTCAACCAACAATCTTTTATGTATTTCCCAGTTATTGTTACTCAATATTGCTTTTGCCCCGCTCAAATAACATGATTAATAATTATTACTTTGAGTTTATTTAGGTCTCAATCATTTAAGTAACATCGAGCAGGCAATAACCTTGATTTGGACTGTTCTTTTAAATTGGAAAAGTTTTGTGCGTAAGCCTGTTGGATCTTCCATTAAGTTTGTACATTACTGAATAAATGCTGTTGGTAAATAAATATGATTATACTGTAATAAGAATAGTATAGAATTTTTATTTGTCATGACAAAATCATGCTTTCATAGTCATACTCATACATAGGGTTGCAAAGTTTCAACGCCAATAAACGATTTTGTCATCAAGTTTTGTTATTCAGAATCATTCTACATTATGTGAATGTTGGAAAAATATTCATTGTCTATTTCCATTAAATCCAATATTGAATTTAACCGCCGATAAATGACGTCACATAACAAAACCATTGCAACGAAATCCTTATATATTGAGCTCCGTAAAATGACGTCATCTTAATTAAATTGTCTTTCGTACATTCGGCTCTAAAGGATATTTTACATAGAGAAATCTTGGAATTAACTCTGTACACACTAAGATTACTAGACAAATGTATAGTCTAGTAATCTTGTGTACACACTGCACACTGTGAATACTGAATTATTTTATATTTTTGTAAATATTTTGAAAATTTGTAAATGAATTAATGCCTGCTATTGCTCTAATATTACATTGAAAAATATCAATTTCCCAAAGTGAAATGCATTTGTTGGAATCGAATGCACCTGAGTATCCACAGCTACAGATAGACAGCGCATTGCCTAACGGGACCAACTAGCCTATTGGCTGGCAAGGTCGGGCAGTCTGGCTAAAGTAGGGAAATTTTTTATTCCCTCTCGTATCAAACCGGTGATAACAAATTTTCGACATTTTCCAGCTGCTCCACCATTATTATAGGACTATTTTTTCATATTACTGTAAGGTTGTAGGGAAAAGAGCCCTTAACTCTCTGAGAATACTCCTAGGTAGAGCTGACTCATTTTGCCAAGGCTCGTTGATTGGAAATTAATAATAATGATTGTTGTCATTCATCACAACCTTATCATTGTTAGAGAATAAATTGAGTATCTTTATGTATCTTAATGTTAAGTAAATTGAGTATTATTAATTAAAAAAAAAAACTTGAGTGGAAATCGGAAGAATTTATCAACTAGCCTATACAAAATTGCCATGTCTGCATGATAGTAAATTAATTTTTACAAAAATTTACTTTAAAATTTGTACAAAGCTGTAATGAGGTTATTCATTGTTAGTCCAGATGCCTTAGCAAAATGAACCAGCTGTTTTTGGGCAGGGTTTTTTTTAATCAGGAGAAAAGCCACTAAAAAAGTTCCCGTGAATGTTTTGTTTACGAGATGAAAAAGGAGGAAGATTGCAGTTTTCCTTACAAATCTACAAGTTTATGAATTACATTACATTATTCTTGATGACTCATTTGGTTGATATTTCCATTTAACATTTTTATCTGGTTGATATTTCCATTTAAATTTGTTTGATAAATCAAATTCAAATCAAATTCTTTATTGCCATAAAACAAAGAATTAAACAAGTTCTTTATTGCCATAAAATCCAATTAAACCAGTTGTCACTTTTTACCAAATAAGTTGGCTGTGTAGAACAATTTGCTATGTACAGGGAAATTTGCTTTGGATATTTAGGTTGGATCCATTTTTATGGTGTTTTTTATCTTATCTGTCTTATCACGCTCTTATTTCTTGATTAGTATGCAACATAAATTAATTAACTAGTGTATTGTACATTAATCACGTACGTCATTCATATGTGCACAATTACAACAAGGAACAACAGACATGATTGAGATTGAATAAGGAACATAGACTGATTATTCGATCTGAGAATTCTAATCAAACTGGTGTGGTCAAGGCTATTCATCAATCTGAGTCATCACGCTTGGGAGCTTGCGAGATGAAAATTGTTTCCCTGTCATCAAAATAACTTTCTGGCTACTTTTTTCTTATCTAATGAAGCAAAGATAATTTCTTCAGCAAACTATTTGTTGGAATTCAGTGGAACTCAGGTTGAACAATGAATGTCTTTTCTGAGAAACGTCTTGATCTTCTCTTCGATTCAGTAATGACTGTTGAAAAATTGTATTATTAGTATATTGCTCCACTATCAGGGAAAACCTGATGTTGAAAATAAGTCTATTTTAAAGGTTCTCCCGTATTAAATCTTTGTAAATACTGACTCATTCAAATCAAATTGGTGTAAATAGAGATAGATTTCTGATATTCATGATCTATTTACAGAATGTCCCAGAATTCCTCGAGAACACTATCTCTAGGTGTTGTGGTTAGCTCAGGCAAACAGTGCAAAAAAGGCTTCTACGCTCGACTTTCGAAAAGAGTTTTTCTGTAAATGGATTCCTTATCTGGGTAGGGTTCTTAATTTCGATCAGATTTTGCCCCAAGATGAAGGCATAAGAACACTCCCAAAAACCCCCCAAAAAAACATGAACAATTCTACTATCTTTCGGATTTTCGCTTAAAACGTGAAAACTGTCTACAGGCCTATTATCGAAATAATTGTGGCAAAAATTCTCCAAGTAGACGAATCAACGGACATAAAAGCATAAACCGAAGTTTCTACGATGAAAAATATCGTTGCTATAGTGTTTCCAAAATGACCATATTTTTCTCAAAACAGTACAGTTTTCGGTTTTTTCTTGTAACTTTTTTGAGAGCGATTTTACGACATAATCGTATTCTTCATTTATTTCGCACAATCGTATCCTTTATTTATTACATAAATTTATTACTAAACTGTGAATTGCTGAATTAGTATTATTAATATGGAAATTTGAAAATATTGATCACAGTTCCGATACTACTACAATTGAATAGTTCACAATAATTGATGAATCAGACTTGAAAAATCACGCATTGTCAAAGCCCAGCTATTTTGTAATAGCTAATCATGGAACAAAGACTTCTCAAGTAGTAAGTAGTTGTAAGTAGCCTACTAATTTATCGAAAAACATTTCTGAACCAGTAGTAACTCCACTTGTGCTTCTCACATTTACGTCACAAAATTGTGTAAAAATTACCGAAAAATATGATAAAACTGAAATGAGTGTCAAAATCTTCATGTAATGCGTGCCTCTACCAATTATTTTCGAGTGCTATTTAACAAACTGCTCTTGTATTGTTCATTGTAAATATGTACCATGTTAGCAACAAAAAATGTTTTTGTCCTCTCATAATTTTCAAATTTATGTAGTAGTGCCAGAAACGTATGATTTAATACCCCATATTATTTTTCTGCATCATCCTATTTCATCATGTTTGTGCTACTTTTTGTTTATTTGACACAAATTTCTTAAGCAAGTTTATTAACGTAGTGACAGACCAATGACAAACTTAGCAGTGTCTGGCGAGCTTCATTCTTCATTGACATTTTGTATTCACCTGGTTTTCAATTCAAACCAGAATATAAAGATTCGTTTTCTGATTCATTTATGGTGCACATTCAAATTGGAATTGAATTCATTTTTTTTTAAACTAGTAAGAAACTACTAAGTACAGAATCGTTGATCAAATCAAACTAATGAATTCTATTTTCAACAAATGAAATTCGTATAATATCTTATTTCACTGGAAAATTAATAGTTTTACTTGAAAATAATAACTATACTAATATGACTAATCATAACAATATTATTGAACATAACCGTTTTGAATTTATTCAGAAACTTTATGAATCTGAATAGAACTTCTGAGCGCTATGAACTCTGAACCAATAAAAACTATTGAACTATCTGAACCAATAGAAAACTATTCAAACCATACGGAGAAGGTGTTATCTTATGATTGGTTGCAGGCTCCTCCTCTCAACCAATCAGAAGCCGTGTTTGAATATTGAAGAGGCGTTGCCAGCATATGACAGGTTTACAAAAATATGACATTGTTTTCGAAGACAAATCAAGGCCACAGCTTAAATTTCCGTTTGTCTTGTTTGGTGAAGTTTTCGGATAAAAAGTATCATTTTCGTATAATTAGTAGGTTGGTAATTCAGTATTGTTACATGTAGTGAGCCGAGTTGTTGACTGTTGACAGCATTTCAAGTGTAGCCTATAAATTTGAAAGAATCACATTTCAGTCGTTATCTGCCTGTTATCGGAAATTTGAGTGCAGTCTCGCCAATTAGGCGAGAGCTGTAAGGAAATACACTGGTTCAAAATCGAATTTTCCATTTTGGTTTTATCTGAAGACGTGTAGAGAAAATTATAACGTGTCGTTTTCAGGTAATAAATTTCAATTGGGATTTAACGATGTAGTCGTTAAACTTGTCTAGTACTAAGTTGAACTACTTCCAGTTTGAGTGCGGATGATATGAGGTGGTTCTAACCTAACTTTTTCTCTGACTAGAAGCGCAGAATTTGCGTGGTTTTGCGATGGCAAAGCCAGCCGTTGAGGTTACGGGCGAGTATCCAAAGAACGCCGCTAACATTGAGGATGGCAGTTTGATGAGGTGACGTATTTATTATAAATTTTTCATTGCATTTGTGATCACAAAATAACTTTTTTGAATACTGATGCCCTCTATAGTTGCTTTTCATTGTCATGGTTTGCAATAAAATCATATAACTTCTTGTAAACTTTAAACTTTGGTTATTTTCATTACTCTCTACACAGCGAATTAGCATCCTGCACACTCGTTCCACAGTATTATAATTTCATGTTACTACATAATTTGGCTAAATATGTTTACCATATAGTTATGTATTCACAGTATACAAGTATACTAGTTACATTTAGCTATTATTCAGTTTAATTATTATAATATTTTCGTAATATAATTTCTTGTTGAACTCTGAATAGGCCTACTTGTCACTTTGAACTATGGATATTTTCCCTTATTCTTATTTTCCTTATCCTTATTCCCTTATTCTCCCGATACTCTTCAAAGTATCCTGAATCCTGCACGATTCAATTATCCTGGGCTCTGGTCTCCTCAGCAATCAGCTTCCAAGTATCTCTACCTCTTGCCTTCCTTCTCTAACCTCTGATTCCCGTCCTGAATAATATTAAATTTTCAAGGTAATCATTTCTTATGTGATTGAGAAACTCAACAGCGATGATTTTATGATGATCCTTTCAGTCTTTTTCTATTGATAAACGACCACATAGCTTGTAGTCTATTACCTGTGTAATTCTATAATTTATTCTCTTTTATGCTTTTGTACTTTGATGGGTGGTATCTCCACACACTCATGTCTATTTTCTAAATCATAAATGTGTGTAATAAAATTATAATACAGATGATATGCTTCATATCCAATTAAAGGTATTTTATGCGATATTTTCGTTGTACTGTCGATGGATTGTGTATTTGTACTTGTAATTGTATTTGTATTTGTTCTTATATTTGTACTTGTACTTGTACAGTACTTGTATTTGTATGTGTACTTGTCTATTATTTTTCAGATTAATCTGAAATGAGAAACTCATCTATTTATTAATCAGCACTTTGTTACACTAGGGTATTGCTTCTTCTTTGTACCCTTGCAATAATATAGTGGTCACACAAAGAGAACAAAGTTGGTTAGTCAGTGGCATAAGGGAGAAATTCTACTACGCTTGCGCGAATCTTAAAAATTTAGTGTCAAATTTTAATGTATTTTGAACAGCATTGGACCGTATATTATTCTGTTACAGCTATTCCATTTATTATTGTAGTTTTTGTCGAATCTTCAATCTATTCTTGTTAATGGAATTTAATTTCTGATTATTATATTATTTATTATGATTATAATATTTTAATTTCTTATTGTAACTTTTGTGGATGTCTGTTTGGAGCACGATGTGAATAAATACTCTATATCTATAGATTTCCCTTTCCTTGACACGTGTTTTTGTGAAGAGATGATTTGATAGAAAATACGAAATACTAAAACAATTGTTTTTCTTGTTTCAGATGGCGTGGAAGTGTGTACAAACTGATATGGCGGGAAATGCTAGCTTATTTAGCCGTGTACTTCGCAATTAGCTTTATATATAGATATGCGCTCACCGATACACAACAAAGGTAAGCAGAATTAGCATGAAAAGTGATTCATCTTATTTTATTTTTGAATTGTTAGATCATTTTTGTGCTATGAGATCATCGACTCTTCTAACAAATTCATTCAAGATTAGTGATAGCAAAATTTCTTGAAACATCGATGTTGCGATACATCGACGTATTGAGCAGTAAACATCGATGGTGAAAAACATCGATGTTTTTACCAACAATATCTGTAATTTACCATCGATGTACTCATCTCAAAATTTTGAAATTCCTTAGAAATGCCTGTTTAGATCCAAAGTATCATATCAGTACATGTTTCTATTTCAATGTAAACCTTATCAATGTGTTTTTGCCTAAAAAAACCCAACGATTATGGAAAAACATCAATGTTTTCTTAGTATCGATATTCAAGATTAGCACTGTACTAGTGCTACAAAAATTAATGAGAAAACAACGCCGTGAAATTGTTGCATGCAATTTTCCGTTCAATGCAATGCTAATGGAGTATAGAAGTCGTGAAAAACAACTCGGAAACACGTCGCACCTTTATTGCTAGATTAAATCGAATTTCTCAACGATCAGTTTTCTATGATCATCAACGAAAAACGTGTATGATTTTATTATAGATTTCAAGGCCATGAAAATCATTTTCAGTTTGTAATGAGGTTCACTTCATGATAAAAACAACCAATAATAATCGAATAGATTTACTACCTTTAGTTTTTATGTGTCAGATCAGAAATCAATTGGTTCATAAGGGTACCTACCATCACTATATTTACTTTTTCCAAAGTATTTCTCTTCTGATACAAGTTGGTCTTATTCTTGATTGTGCAATTGAGTTTTTGCTATAGAGGCAATTCCTAGTGCCATCAACTATCTAATTTTCAAATAAATATTGTAGGCTTTAGCTAAATTTCCACTACCTTACTTTCCAGGGCCGTATTCATGGACGTACCTTTCGTAAGATTGAATTTCGGAAAATGGTAATCATTCATTTGTCAAACGTGAAACGTTTCTAAAGAGACAACATAGTTTTTGTACCCTTATATAAATTTTTATAAAGCTTAAAATGTTAAAAACTAACACTCGCAAATTATGGATTAGAAGTGTACCACTTGACAGAAAATATGATTCAATAATCTTCTCAAAGTTAATAATGTTATAATGTAATAATGTACAAAGCTATAATGGAAGTTGGAAAAAGTGTGGTGGATTTGACCGAGCTAACCCATTTAAAAACGAGACATGCAATGACCACACTGTGATTATGCAGTTTTTGTAGAATATGCTAAACAATACTTTAATACTGTTGAACGTCTTGTGTTATCTGTGTTAGGGTACTATTTTAGGCACACAGTTTAGTTTAATAGTTGAGGTTCTTTAAGTTTAATAGTTGAGATTCATTAGTTAGATACAAATTTTGAATACAATGACATCGCGTTAATGCATTCGAATGGCTGGTAATCGCCGACAGTTGACAGGTGAAGTTGATAAATAATCGTGGATCAGAGTGAAACAGTGTTGAAGCAGCAAGGTAAGGTCGCAGATGCTGATAGTGCTGCTGATAATCTTCACATCTCTTACTTCTGCTGACTTTTTTCCGGATCGGACTTCCCAGACTAACTGGAGTCGCCAAACGTCCTTGCGACATTTATCACTCATTCATTCCCTCAGCCTTCCTCTCTCTCTCTCACGTTTCTCTTCTCTCTCCCACCAATTGATCTTCGCTCTTCACTCTTGATTGCCTTTCTATTTTCTCTCTGTCGCCCGGGCCAACGCCTTCTGCTTGCTACGCTCTTTTATCTTCCGGTTTTCCTACTTCCTATTCATTGGCTGATCCTGTCATTGCCAGAGACTGTATAATAACAGTGTGGCCATTTGATGTCACATTTTTCATTAGTTAGCTAGAACCATAGACAACAAGTTTGCATAGTTAGTCTATGCTAGAACTAATCCACCATACTTTTGCCAATTCCCATGAGATTTGCATTGAAATGAAGCACGTATGTGTTATGTTGAGTAATTCACTTACACTTTTGACTTTTATCAGTGTTAGTTTTCATGATTTCAAGCTTTTAACACAATACCAAGAGTAGAGAGACAATTCTTAATGTTGGAAAATTTATGTTTGATGTTGTTTCTCTCGAAATAAGTTTGAACAATAGTGAATATGTTGATGTTTGCCTGTAATCCCATATCAAATTCAAAAATTTGGCAAAAGTATGGCGGTGGCGGGAATAAAAAATATTCCAATACAATGTTATGGACTCATTCACACCAATGACAACTTTATCTATTTGAATAAAGTAGTGATCAATCAGTCTCAATGAAAATGTCAAGTGAAAGAAAAAGAAAATAGGAGTAGTATTGATTGATTAACAGTCTCGATAAATATTAAATGAATAAAAAAGAAGATAGATAAATAAGTTTATTATATGTTTTAATATATTACGTTTTGAATATACTTAGTATTCCGATTCTTGAAGTGTAGAGTGTGCTAGTTGTAATAACCACCATTCAATTTTTTAGTAAGCTTCCTTAGGACCATGAAACAAGCTCGCGGACCGCACAAAAATCTGTTGAGATTAATCTCCAATTAACAATGTTTATTGTTATAAGTAATCAGATATTAAATTTAATCCACTTATGTGCAACCAGCTATAACACTACTCTGTTAGATTAGAAGCATCCAAAATCCAGGGACATGACTGTCTGTGATTCATTCACATTCACAGAAACAGAACACTCTTAAAGAAGGAACATAAACAACAGAACAACCCATGTTTTACACGTGTAGTCGACGTATGCTAATATTATCTTAACAAAAAATCAGGAAACAGGAGTTTGTTTCGGAAGTGAACAAACTATTTATGCCAGGTGTGTTCCATAATAATTAGTCGGACTAATCAATTATTAACAAGGTAGACATTGGCGAGCCTATTGGCTTCTAAAATAGCCTGATAATTGATGCCGCAGTGGCCAATAGTCCTTCGTTATAGGCCCTTATTAAAATCGAACCACGTTCGAATCAATTCATATGCTAATTTGAAATCGGTCAGTGTTGATCTACACTACACGTTGCCCTTGAAGCTATTCTTGGAAAGAATCTTGCACGAAATTTCTTATCAAATCACCTACCTCTTATCAGAAAATAATATCTGTGATCAATCTTGTTCGACATGCAAGGTCCGTTTTTTATTTGTCTTGTACTCGTTTAGTAAGCTGAATTAATCTATCTAACACGGACCTGTTTAAACAACTTGCTGATTGAAGAATGTGAAAATTAGAGCTAGAAAATTGCAGGAAACCATGATAATACCGGCATAAGGCTCTACTCACATTTGGAAACTCAAATCGCTGAAACTGAGCGACTCTGATAACAAACATGTGTTTTCAAGTGATGACGTTCAGACAGTACGATTGCAGGATCGTGTAAGCGTCATCATTTGAAAACAAATGTTTGTTATCCGAGTTGCTCAGTTTCCGCGATTTGAGTTTCTTGTCACTTGTGTGACATGAAACATGTGTTTATTGTCACTTCAACGTTTACACGTTGCTAGTGATATAATCAACAATAGAGTGTTGTCAAATAAAATGTCATAAGACACTGTTATAGAACATTGTAGTGGGCTAAAGTCAATCATTCATAACATGAACTATAAATTCAAAATTTACCATCCCTTTTTGGACCTACTCTTATCATTATGAATTTTTCTTGATGCTTCTGGAAAATCAATAGCTCATTATTATGTGTTTCATCAATAACTGGATATTACCACTTATTAGATATAATCATATTATGTGGCGTGAAAATTAGCTTCTCGTGTATTATAAATTTTATGATGGAGGCCTCTGAATAGAAGAAATATATCCTCTAAAATTCTTATTCCTCTGAGTGTGAATTTTGTTCATACTCTAGGAATTCTAAAATGCTTGTCAATCTGTTGGTTATACACAATTGCTAAAATGTAATTACTGCAAGTCTGCAATAATTGTGAGCAGCATTTGAAACCAATGCTAATTATCATTTGTGCTGCAAACCAGTTAGTTGTCAATTTTCTAGTCAAATCCTTATTCATTATGCAATTATTTCTTGTCAATTATTGTCGGGTACGAACTGGTGGTTCTACTACAAGCATAGCTCGAACAAGAAGCTCTTGTTCCAAAGAAATATGCGAACTTATCACCTAAGCTCAAGATCTCACCTACGATTTGAGTTGATTTATTGTAGAATATAAGACTTGATTATTAAGCTGATGAAATTCGGTAACATTAAGTAATGGGGAACATTGGATTATACGGCGAGGTGGAACACCCCTAAAAAACACTCATTTACTGGACTATGAACAAATAGATCAATCCTAATCCTTCCTGATAAGAAACTATTGCGTGATAAAATTTTGATGCTATATTGAGCATTGACTGGACTAACAAATAGATCACTCCAATCCTTCCTGATAAGAAACTACTGTGTGATAAAATTTTGATGTTATTTATTTATTCAGCGTATGGCTTTTAATAGTGGGGAGACCACCATTTGATGTTATGTTGAGCATTGACTGGACTATGAACAAATAGATCAGTCCTAATCCTTTCTGAAACAACTGCGTGAGAAATTTTTGAGGTTAAGTTTGAGCTGGATTATATAGCAGGATCCTTTTAACTTGTCAGAAAACTGCTGATTTAACGTTAGTAAACGAGCGTACATCAATCAGCTGTTTTATGACAATTTAAAAGGCTCCTGCTATACAAAGTTGCAGCGGCTGCTTCCTGATATTTTCTGATGCAACAGAGATTTGTAACAAGACAGCTGGTTTGTTGTGTTGTGTCGAGTGACGAGCCGTGGAGCAAAGTAGGTTTGTAGTGGTAAGAAGAACTCGTCCTCTTTACAACGAGCCAGGCGGCTGCTGCTGGCTCAATTCGCTTTACTGTTAGTTTCATAAATTATGCAGCAGTTCGTTCATTGAGAGCCAGCGGTTCATTCATCTGCCCATTCACTTGGCCGCTGAAAAGTTGTTCTGATTTGTAGAACATGGAAATCTTTTCGCTCAAGTAGGTCTGGTCCTTGAGAAATGCATCACATCAAAGGAAACGTTGGTTTGAAAGTTCGGTGTTTTTACAATGTTCTGCTTGAAACAAACCGTACAAGTATTGTCTACTTTGCTAAAGCAACTGAACTGGAAATGAATTTTTGTCATTGCAATTCTTTACAATTTTTTCACGTTTTTCATCATGTTTAAAGAGTACAGTATAAGGCTAGGCGTACACCGGTTAGTCAAGACAAGACAAGACGAGATTAGTCACGTTTAGTCACAGTAATTCACATAGTTGCTTATGAAGCAGCACACACTGATTCAATGACTAATCGGTGTGTGCTCTTCATAAGCACCTAGACATCGTGAATTACTGTGACTAAACGTGACTAATCTCGTCTTGTCTTGTCTTGACTAACCGGTGTACGCCTAGCCTAAGACTTCATCAACTTACACTATAGGCTACAGTATATTAACTGTCTTAGTCATAGTAGACTAATCCTTTTACACTTCTTTCATTGTGAAAAGCTGTAATAAGGTAATTCATTGTCAGAGTAGGTCCAGGGGCCTTAGCAAAGTGAATGCTGTAAGTTGATTTGAGATTTGGGTATTACTTCACTCTTTCTATAATGATGAATATTTGGTCTGCGACCACGATTTATAAAGTTTCCTTGATTTATCCGGCACTGGTGTTTGGTCTGCCATTATATAACCAAAGACGATAGGAAACTATTAGATATAAACTATAAGTATTCTAATTGTCTTTGATATAACTGTATTGAATTATAAAATTGAACATAAATCACTAAAATCTCCCTCTAAATCGATGGTCATTTGAATATCGTTTAAGAGATGGTCAACTTCACGTCACTTCTAATACAGTAATATAAAAGTATAAGCAAAGTATTCTTGAAAAATGTGAGTTTTCAAGTTTGAAGGACATCAACTTGATTGTTTGACCAATAAAGTGGCATTTTCCATTTCAAATAGGGAAAAATGAAAGTCATTCTTTCCTACCCTTCAGGAAACCTTAGTTGACATTTCAATTCTTCTAAATTTAACATGAATTATTTTGGATGGTGTATTCAGATAATTATTTTGAGTGTAGAATTAATATTGTTTCTTTACAATTTGTTGCTCAAACTTGAATCTGTTCAATATTCTTAATAATATAAGGCTACTTGATAATCTAATTTTGTTGTTCACAGGACTTTCGAAGTATGGCGAGTGTACTTCACAAAGACTAGTGAAAATGTGCCAATCACGTTCATTCTCGGTTTCTACGTGACACTGGTGGTGAAGCGGTGGTGGGAGCAGTACAGGCTGTTACCCTGGCCTGACACGCTTGCCCTGTTTGTCAGTGCTGCTATCCCTGGAGTGGTGAGTTTCTCAAAATATCCATCCTTTTTTTAAGATGATAAGCTATCATAAGCTCTAGGCATAGCGATAGGGATTATCGATTATTATTTAATTCCCAAAGTTCTGTACCGGTTTAAATTTGTAAAATCTTTATCAAAACTAATGAAAACGTTCAAGCTTAACATACTTGAAACAATAATTTGGAACAAAGTAGCTTCCATTTTTAATTAGGTTTTTCTAGTAGATGGCAGCTTTTGCTAATGAAAGAACACAGCAGGGTTAATTAAACCGGTTAGGTAGTACGTTTTTCATTCTTCAGTTTGACGCAAAAACAATGAATGAATGTTGAAAAAACACATTTTTCGTGCGGTTATCATTGACGATTTCATTGATCATTCATAATTATTACTATGTGATCATTTTTGGCTTTTTTTAGTACCGAGTTCAAATTTTTCTAACAACTTTATTAGTGTAAAAGAATAATTAAACCAGCTTCACTCACGGTCACTAGGGACTTTGGAAAACGATCAAATTAATGATGGAAATTATTTAAAACTCAGGTTTATTCATCAGACATTTTGCCAATTCATACATCTGGCTTTCTTGAGAACAAAAGGTTGGCTTTTTCATTGATTATTTAATTCAACACCTATCCAAGAAGTCCCAACATTATTGCAATTCTTGTTATTTGTTATATAATGAGATCAATTATAAATTCTCTCAGGTTTCATTAGTCCTAGCTTTGATCCGCAAATTCACTCTTGATTAGTTGACGTAAAACTCGTATATCAGTAGCGTTATGAATTAGCGATCTTCAGTTTAAGGAAAAGTCTAACAAATGGAGGAAAAGTATTCGACTGAGTAAAATAACAAGTGTGACTCTCTTCCTTGAATAGGAACTACATTCTACTTGAAAATGCATATTGTTATAAATTATGAATGAATTCTTACTTCTAGGAAATAGAGAAAGTGCATCTGGGTGTATGATTCATAGGCATATCACACTTGGATTTCCATTGACGTAAGAACCAAGTTGAAATCGGTATAACCTTCGCTCCTTATTAATGAAAGCAAATAATAATAAGCACTGATTATTGGGTTGGTCGGTACGAAATTGGCTTCTCAAACCATAGTGATTGCTGAGAGTTTGAATAGAAAGAACTTCTTTCATCTGTTTTGAAATTTTTCTAAGAAATATCTTGTGAGAGTTGATTTCGTTGAATCGCTAATAAAAGTTGAAAAATAAATAATTGAATAGTGTCTTTACCGAATCAGATTAGAGAGGCTCGGAAACTAATTATTCACAGTATTTAAGAGGGATTGAAAGATTCATCTATTCAAAAAACACTCCAGATTTAGACAATGCTACAATTTTTAGCCAATTTGAATAAAGTGTGATCAATTAGAAAAAAATGGTATTTATGTAATGTGAACAAAGATAGAAGTCAGTTTACCTCTATGTGACCACCGAAATGTGTGATAGATAATAATCTTTGACTTGGTGGATCAATTAATAATCTTTGAATTACCTACTATTCTATATGTATTGTTTAAAATTTTACATAAATGTAAGACATGAATAGAGAATAAACTAATTTTAATTCCTCATTAAACTCCCTCAATATCTCAACATTATCATCCCAAGCTACTCGCTGGTTAGTTGAACTAACCAGCAAGCTAAACTTTCATCCAATACAGTGTTCCACAACTAATGATATTGAACATTTCAAACAACAATTTCACAGAATTGATTAATAATTATTAATAGAATATCAATAACAATATGTGAACGGAAAAGATGTTTGATGAATCTAATAAAGATAAGTTATTTCATCCACAAAAACTATGTGTTATCAGATTTGATTGGTCAATCTTTATATTTTGATTTTAATTTATTCATTTGTTTTTTTATTCTCTATTGATTGATCAATTTTTATATTTTAATTTCAATTCATTCTTCATTGTCTTTTTATATTTTTCAGGATGAACGAGGACGTCTTATGAGGCGAAACATTGTGCGTTATGCAGTGTTGGCCTATGTGATAACACTGAAACATGTCAGTGTCAGGGTGAAAAAACGCTTTCCCACACTTCAACACGTCGTTGATGCTGGTTAGTCTCTTAATTTATCATAAAATTATTAGTATAAAAGTTTAAACTTATTCAGTATTACCTGGCATTAAATTTTTGTTCATATTGCATCATGCATACTGAATTTGATGACATGTTTCTTGTTTGTTGTATTTGTTCTGTAGACTCAGCTCAAGTCCTGATAATCTAGATGTATTGACCTGATGTATTCTAGGAGAAACAACGGTTAAATTTAACTGGCGTTCGTGCAATCGATCGTTAGTTTCAAACCAAGAACTTTATATGTTTCTATCAAATTGGATGAGACTGAAGAAGAATCGTCTTTTTCCCAAGGAAATGAAAATCTTCCTAAACAGGTTTCTGTTGGAGAAATCAAGAACTTTATGATACTTACAGAATTAAAATTGCAGTACTTTTTGGCAATTAAAAAGGCTACTTGGAATAATAAACTTGAATGAATAATTTTAAGGATACATCTCCATACATTGATTTAATTTCCGCTACGATCATTACATGCTCATCAAAGCTTCAAGAGATTTTTGCATGTTGAATTGTTGACATTAATATGGAAATCATAATAATGTTATCAAAGTCTTATTGGAAAAAGTTTGCTCATTTCACTCATAGGTTGAAATCCATTTTCATACCATGTTCAATTCATTTTCCGTTGTATCCATACCATGGAAATAGCTTCTCGAAATACGGGCTTCAATTTTAAACTAACATCATTTGCTAATTCTCTCCTGTCCAATAACAATATAGCCTACTATTAGCTTATTCTAATGTCAGTTGGAATTCATCATCAAACCTATGGGCAATCGCCTTCTTCGCGATTGTTACCGAGCTTGCTGTAAAATTGCTTTTCAAATTCATTCAATAAGCTAAAGGCAGATATTTGTGGCCAAATTTTAATAGTTTCAACTAAGAGTTTTCCAGTGTTGTTATGGAACAAACAATTCAGGAAACCGTTATCTACAATTGAATTAAAGCTACATTCGAAAATCACTTCATGACTCAAGTCCTTGTTATTGTTAGACACATAGAGGAGTGTTGGAATACTCCTACCCTTATTCATAAATCTAATGGAACTGAAATTCTCAATAGTCATGAGATTATCTAATTCTCAATCTAGTCATACAATACATAGGTCTATTTGAATCTATGATTTTGGAAAGGGTCCTTTTCATGCTTTCAAACTATTGGAGATGCTGGAGCCACTTGTATTATGATTTCTTGATGTTATTAAACAATTTCATCAAACGACCTTAAAGTTTGGAATAGTTTACCTTTAATCAATACATTTTTAACGAGTTTCTTCACTGTAAACTCTCTCAATGTGTCATAAGTATTTGGATTACAAATCTGCTATGAACTGCCTATGGAATCTGCATTTATGTTGGAAAAAACCTAACTATAGTATAGATTTAAATGTCAGTCCAGGTTTAACCATTCTGGTCGAATTAGTTATCAGTTTTCACTTTCTCATTTTTTAAAGTTATATAAAATATTATTCCATTCTCCTTTGAAAATGATAGAATATTAGACAAAAAAAATTTCAACGATGGAATATAAATATTTTGTAAAAAAATTATGGAATGAGATAATTCACGCAAGTTAAAAGAATCGACTACCTGTCCTTGCCATCTCTATTCAAGAGCTTTTACTTCTTCTTTGCTCTCTTATCATCGGTCTATCTTCCTTCCGTGCGTGAATAATTAATAATGATTTCCGTGTTATGATTTCGTCAATAATATTGTCAACAATTTTTTCACCAAAGCTTTGTTTTGACTGTCGACATGCTTTTCGGAATCTTTGATTAATTGTCTATTCATGGTCACAATAATTTCTATACATTCCTGATGTCATTGCCTTGGAGATCTTCAGACCTATTCAGTAATGATAGCTGAAGATATGTTATGAAAATCAATTAGTCATGTTGAGCTTCAGAATCCACTGTTCTCCATAGAATTAGTTAGACCAATTCCTGTCTTTTTCATGTCTATATTTTTTGCAAAGGAAAGAAAAATGAATTGATGGTCTCTTACCAAGTCCCAAACTATCATGTTTTTTCATATCTATTTTTATCGGTTTTATAATGAATATTTTGAAGATGATTATATAATTTTCCATAAAAAGTTCTTCACTCTCCAAGGCTGCTCCAGTATCTCAAATCTCCTGTTGGACTAATTACTGTCTATTTTATGTCTATTTTTTTTGCAAAGAGAAGAAAAATGAATTGATGCTCAGTTACCATGGCCCAGTCCCCCTCATCTTTTCTAATATATTTTAGTAGGTTTTATAATATTTTTATATAACTTTTTTTTTCATAATAATTTGCTCCAGTATCTCTAATCTGTCTCATATCGTTATATCTATGCAGTTACACATCACCCAACTTCATCTAATGATAATAATTTATATCATCACGTTTGGTTAATTCTAACGAATCATGAACGTTTTTATCGTAATCACTGCTTACGGCCAGTTGCACGAAAAGCCAACTAAATTATGCAACCACGGTAAGATGAGGTCATTTTAAGGAGCTCAATATAGATTTCGTTGCATCGGTTCCGTTAGATGACATCATTTTATGGCGGTTAAATCAAATAGGCTTTCCGTGCAACTGGCCGTTAGTCTTTTAGCTTCTAATATAAATGGGAATTACTAAATTTTAATGGCACATTGAAAAAGCTATGGGCAGACTCATTCATTATCATAATTACAGGCTTTCAGCATACTCAACATTAACATTCAATAAGACATGATATTTTTAGATCATTACAGATTATAATTTAGACATTTATAACCTACTATGTGTCTGTACGTGTATGGTGTTGAAAACTAGTAGCAAAACTGTTTTCCTGCCACAGTTAGTGGGAATTAGTTCAGCTTGATGCTCCCAAATTATAATTTCACACCTTCCACTTGTCAAGGATATACACACTTCCACCTTTAGAAAATTCAACGCAAATAGATTTTATCAAACTCAGCTCTTTTTAATGCCCTTTAGTGTTTGCTTAATCAATGTTTGTCTAAAGTGAGAATGAAAGCCTATTTATTTGGATATCTTTCTTCATTAAGTATTATCTTTCTTTATTAGGTATTAGATTATATTACCCTATCAGTAATTTGAAAGCAGTTTCACATCATTTTTTCGATTGCACGGAGTTCGATCAAATTTAACTGCGTTAGAATGGGGAAGTCTAATATAACGTAGCTTGTTATAGAGAAATCATTGCGTTGCTTGCAATCAAACCGAATGATTTTTTGAAAAAATGTTAACTAATCTATTTTCTTCATTTGACCCCTCAACAACGACACTATTCAACAATTCAACGGCGGTTAAATCTATTTGTCTTTTTGTAAACGGCCGTTAGTCCGAAAGTTAAATAACAAGCAAAATTTTCTACTAGACAGTGATATTACATTGCTACATCTGAAAAATGTTCCTAATGGAGGAAGATTTCAATAAAATAGCTATCATTCTCACTTTGGATGAAAATGATTTAAACAACCACTAAATGATAACTTGGGCATTGAAAATGGCTGATAAAATAGAAAATATTTTACTGGTCAGTAATATTTCATTTCTACATCTAAATTATCTAGTACTGTAATGTGGTGTAGTTTTGTATTGGAAATCTGCTTCCAATTTTATTGAGGAACTATAGGCATTCAAATGTATCTTTTTACTAGGGTAGTTTTTCTTCAATTTCTTCAATCCCAATTGGTACCTACCCAAGTTACTTAGTAAATTAGTCTCTTATAAGAAGGTAGTCCACAATTTGATTAAGGCCATATCAGTATAGAATGTGTAGATAGATATATTAGTAGATTACATACACAGTAATAGTTTCCCAGCAATCTTACTAAGCATCAATATTATTACTTTATCATCCCTTGTTTACTTGGTTTGAGTAAGGTTTCCCAATACATTGGATAACGGTTTCCCAATTACTACAAATATAATTGGTTTCCCAATTTCATTTCGGAGTACTCAATTATTTGAGTATTTCAATTGGTACCTACCCAAATATTTGGTACTGTTGTTTTGTTTGAGTACAGAGTGCCCCCATTGTGATAGGCCAGGTGTGTGTGTGTATGCATTGCCCTATGTGGATGCTGTGTGCAAATGTGTGTGTCTATGTATGCAACGAACAGGCTTTATGATGGACAGTGAGAAGAAGATAATGGAGATGATGGACGAGCGCTCGCCAATGGCCAAGTACTGGATGCCGCTAGTGTGGGCCACCAACATAATAAACCGGGCGCGCCAGGACTCGCACATTGCGTCCGATCATGTCGTGCAGACGCTGCTCATGGAGCTCAGCGAGCATCGGCGTCGCCTCGGATCCATCATCAGCTATGACACTGTCTGTGTGCCGCTCGTCTACACACAGGTACCCCCCAGAACGCGCGACACCTCCCAAACCACCCCCCCCCACACGGGCGGTGATCGTGGCCGATTGGGTGGTGTCCCACTTTGTCGACCTGTCATTCGGTCGAATTGAAAAATAAGTCCCACTTTGTCGTTGACAAAGTTGGTCGTTGGTTGACGACAAAGTGGGACCGACATCGACCTGTCATTTGGTCGTTGCACTGTCTTGTCATCGTCAAATAAACACAGTTAAGTTGAATGATAGCACAATATCTGGAATAATGTAACTATAATTGCTGCCATATGCAGTCTAGCTGACTAAGGCTAGGCGTACACCGGTTAGTTAAGACAAGATGAGATTAGTCACGTTTAGTCACACTAATTCACATAGTTGCTTATGAAACAACACACACCGATTAGTAATAATAATAATAATTCCATGTAACCTGGCTGGCTCAGGTCTGGTGTCAGAGTTTTCAGGTCACTCCTGATCAGCACGAGGAGTGGCTCGAGCAAAAATCTCACGGTCTGACCGATTAGTCATTGCATCAGTGTGTGCTGCTTCATAAGCAACTATGTGAATTACTGTGACTAAACGTGACTAATCTCGTCTTGTCTTGACTAACCGCCTAGCCTAGCCGTACGCCTAGCCTAATCAGGAGCAGGGTAGCCATCCAAATATACAGGTCGACAAATTGGTTTTCCATCCAACGGTCATAGCACACGAATTTTACCTTGACTGTTGAAGAGGATTTTGAAGCAGCTATGTTCTCCCTTCTTTATGAAATTAATAAACTTTTGATAAAGGTGGAGATTATTCAATTATCTAGCGAATAATTTCTCGTTTATAATTTAATTGAAAAAATAGATGAATAGCAAGTTACTTGTAATTTTAAAAAGTTTGAAAAAAATTAAACTGAATGAAAATTTAACTAACAAAGAGTTACCAAACATGTTGAAAGAAATTTTGTTGTATCTGTCCGTCAGAGCTGTTTTCTCTCTTTCAAATCATCACAATTTACGTTTTTGTGTCAATGAATAAAGAATAATAAACTTAGAGAATTTTTAAATTATCAAAACCACTTTTTTCTTGTAGTTTGAAATTTTTTTTCCAAAAGTAGGTAATTCTTCAACGGTTCAAAATCATGAACGTCAGTCTGTCTCTTGATCCTCGACACCAAGGTAAAGTCGGATCACCGCCTTCATTGGGTTACTATATAAAATAATATATTGTAATGCGTGCGATATGCAATGTAGATCTAGAAAAATGTATTGTTATGTTTAGTTGTTATTGTAGAACGCATTAGAGTAAATTTAGTGTATTGCACTTATCATTGCGTCATTGAGACACCTCCTAAAATTTGCATGCCAAGAATGTGTGGATCTTTGTGTCATTCTGGTGCCATTTTGATCATATTTTTCGCCTCAAATATATATTATTTTCCGTCATATTATTAGATTAATAGCGTATCCATTGTGAAATTCTTCTATTGTTTTTGAACTAATATGAATACAATCAAAGAAAGATCAGCGTTTTTATGTTATCAAAGTGTTATTTTATCTCAATTTGAATATAAAAAAACAATATTGAGGTAAAGACAAGGGAATTTAATGTCTTGCAATTTTTATGAGTCCTGTATCTGCCGGACTGTTCTGTGTTGAAACTGTTGTTTCACATTATTATAGCCTACTGTAGGTTCATTTTCTTATGACACCTGGATTGCCAATGAATTATACCTCGGAATTACCTCATTACAACTTTTTAAAATTTCTAAAGAGTATAAGAATTCATCCCCTCTACAATATCGATATGGCTGAGTGGATGAGCTCTTAATTCTTATACAATTTGAACATGTGGTAATTCATTGTCAATTCATTTTCCATAACTTATCAGAATAAACCAGATGTGTATAAGTTTCACGTATATACTATCAAGTATGAACAAGAATGACTCAAAGTTCAATCCATTTTTCATGTGAATAATCATCAACCTAGTTATATCATAGAATGTTTTGCTTGTTTCATTGCATGACATGTTTCTGCATGTGGTTTGCGAATGATTTTATCAATACTAACTGCACCACGATATGTTGTTATGTTCACTGGAGTTTGTACTTAACATCGATTAAAAAGCAAGTCGATACTTCAAGGCTCTCCAATGGGGTCGACTGGAGCGCTCTGCCATAAATGCAGTAAGCTATTATTTGTTTTATATCACTGTTGTTCAAAAATACTATGCAACAACAGTATTCAGTTTTATTTCAATCACTTGTTCATCTTATTACTTCAAACACATTTGTTCATTTCTTCAACTACTTCAAACAAGTTCTCTTCGTCTGTAAATAGATTTTTCACTGTATTATATTTTTGCACGTTCTCGCTCTCTATATCTCTCTCTTTCTCTTTCTCATCTATTGCCAAATTTCAGCAGACCTAGCTCAGGCTCAACACTCAACGCACAAAAATCAACTCGCTTCAACATATTGCCGACTGACTCTTATCAACACCAGTCTCATCACTCATATCAACTGAAGTTGAATATATCAATTAAGTGACACATAGAAAATTCATTGATAGAAACGTAAACATGGGACATACTCCACTATTTAGGAAAGTTTCTGATAGTAGACAGGGCTACAAGCTAAAAATTTGTAGGTAGGCTGATGCAAGCATTAAATGAAAACCTGACGAATGAATGAATAAAGTAGTATAAATTTGATGAAGTCTCGTCAGGTTGTTCAATAATGAAGCACATTGAATTGAACACAGCACAAGTGCTATCTTTATGGACAAAGTTGGTCTTCTAATTAATGAAATTAGTTACTAAATTTGTAACATTCTCTATTCTAATTCAGTAATAGTTTTTATTCTAGTCCAATAAAAATCATTTGACAGTATGCTATAATTATCTTTGTTCCAAATGATTAAAAGCTGGAAATATTCAGAATTTAGGAAACTTGAAAACTGTGGAAAGGGCTCCCTCTCAAGATATAAGCTTCAGTCAATGAAATTGGTTAGTCTTCAATAAAAAAAAACATGTTTGGAATTTCCATTGAGAATAGTCGGCTATGCGAAGTGAGGGACGAATTATATGTCGAGATAAATACAGATTCCAATAAAAGAAATTATAATGTAAAATTAGAAATCCACATGTTGGCACTGTACGAGATACCTTCATAATAAGAAGCTTATTTTTCTCCTAACTTCACTTACGCGTGATCAAATCAAATTACTTGCAGTTTCTTTTCTAATATTGTTAGGCAAGCTTCGTGAAAAGATTATTCTAATTATGCCTATCTATAATTGGCTGTCTTCATTAAAATTCACTGTGGGAAAGAGAAAAATCAATTGTTCTTGCACAGTTCACACTACAATTTTTAATTTTATTATAGCCTCTTTTTGTTTGAAGTTTTTTAAATAGAATTATTTTCATACGATGAGCACACTGAAGTTACCGTACACAATGCAACGTCAACTTCGTAATAGGCTACTGCAAAAAATAGAAAAAATTCATTAATTCATTCCGTTTATTCACAAATTTATAAATTTTACCAATTTTATTATCAATTTATTATTTGATCATATATAAATTTCATTCATTTCATGTATTTACACATTATTTTCCAAAAAAATACATAATCTAGATTTAGTACAACAATGGGAATCAGAAGTTAGGCAACCTCATTGAAAATCGTGTTAAGGAACCATGAATGAATTAATGAATAAACAAATATAAAAAGCTTGAAGTACAGAGTTTTCTCATAATTTTCAAATTTACATAATAATCATAATTGCCTTCCTCAATATCTCAACAGCACGGTACAATACAATAATAATGATTGAAATGCTTAAAGCTACAGTAATAAATAATACACATGCTATATTTTTTTGCTCGCAGAAATAGCTACCAGATCACATATCATTTCGAATTCGAAAGTGATTTGCTGATCTCATTTCATTGATTCGTTCAATTCACACGTGGGATAAGCGGAAGCCCTCGAGATCTAATCCGGTTGTATAATGATGCAAACCTTATAATATCTGCAAATCAACAATTATTTATATTTGAGCGTCAATCGGAGGTTTTCCCCTGTCTAGAGCTGCTCCCTACGCTGGAGAAATCTAATTACTTGCGTAATAGTATTCATCTGTGACAGACCTAATAATATATTCGAGTAGGTAGTGTGAACGCTAATTTGTAGTAATGGATAGCTAAAGCTGGACCTAGTGCACTATAATTTCACACATCATACCGAATTGTAACTGCTTTCAAACTTGTAAAAACTGTTGTAGGCAACTTGTTCTGTTCTGATTTCTAAATCAAACATCGAATAATTGCTGATACTGTACTGTTGAAAGTTATTTTAGCTCCTGTTAGAGGTGGACCAAATAACACGTGTTAGAACTTCTAATATTATTGTGCTGTTTTTTTATCAGTGTGTAATTTTATTCATCCTCTACTCTAATCTACCTCTAATCTTTATATTTTAAAGTCATTCAACAGTCTGTACAACGCTCTCTGGCTTTAGTATTATGGTAAAGCCAACAGCCTTTTTATACTGGTTCTTAAATTATCAGGAATTGAAAAACATATTTCCATTGATCTTGAATATCTATTCAGATTTAATAACACACACCTACAGCTTTGATTTGAAATAATTTAAATACCCTATCCAAAATATAACATAGAATATCACAAAAATATAGCATACTGACATTAGTATGTTTTTATTTAATAAAAATATAGCAACGAAAAACATTTAAAATCAACGTATTCTATCACAAAAAAGAATAAATAAATGAAATTGATTGAATATCACGAATGAAATAGTTTTAGAACACATTAATGAAGCTGAATGATCCAAAAATGATTTTTCATGAATTTATTAATTATTGGTAATTTATATCAGGTGAATACTCTACTTATTGTTAATTTATGAATTATGTCAACAACTTACATTGAATATACATTGTATATAAAATGGCAAATGTTTTTCTTTATATACAAAAAATGCAAAATTTCTCGCTTGCTTGAATGGTATTTTTTGCAGACCATGTACCATTCAAGTGAACATTGTAAATTAAATGCTTTATTCACGATAATTTTACAAACTTATCAATTTATTTCCACTGGCTATTGATTAGTCATCAATATTTGATGAGAAAAATCAGACCAAGTGTTGGAATAAATTAGTAGGCTGCCAATATCTTTACGCACAAAATTGTATTCAAATTGACATCACCAGATCACTATAGAGACTTTTTGAGGCAGTCGTGTATCTGTAATCTGTGGTTTGTGAATTTTTTAATGTAAAATTGATTTTACATCACTTGAAAATCGGATCACTCATGTACAGTTACTGATCTGATGAATGTACAGCACTATCTATCATTTTATACTGAAAAAATGATTATTCAATACTTTCATGCTTTGTGAGTGCGAGTTTTTACTCAGCTTATTGTAAATATCAAGCGAGGAGCTATTGTATTGTATGAATCATTGCTTACTCTCATTTTTTAGCGTGTGAATAAAATATTGAATTTTAAAATAAAATACTCCTGTAATTTATATATAGACAAAATGTAAACTATAATGGAATTTTGTTATATTTGTTTTGTCATTCCATCTTGGAATAGAGCCTACAATAAATTGCTGAAAACATTGTTCATAAAAATACTTTCAATGCGTATTTAGATTGTATTTAGGGTACGTAAAAACTGTATTTTCATCAATGAAAATCATTTTGTTAATAGAAGAATTTGGTTTCATAATTTTCTAAGGAGGGATTGAACTGAGGAGGAAGATAAAAGTTTTAGCTGTTATTCAAAGTGACAACAGCAAATTTAATTAACAGGAGTTGAAACTAATTTTGTAGAAAAATAGAAGAAAAAACAAGTATATTGTATCAAATGAAATTGTAATTACAAAAATTACTTCTCAGAAGCCTAGAGCACTTGTAAAAATTCAGTCGTAGTTTCATAGCCTACAACTTGTAAAGTTTGATTGATGAAATAACTTTTCTCAAGAAAAAATTCGCTACATGTATTGTAATTGGCACACTATATACTTTTATTTAGTTCTCAACCTTGGAATGAAATTGGTAATTACTGTATCGTAGTTGCCTCTAAGGCTTTGTCCGTACATTTCGTTCTAATTAGTTAGTTTATAAGCTTCTTTGTGCATCATATGAACTCGATATGAAGGTTATTGGTATGCTGGATAGCTTAGTTTGTAAAAATGTTGGCTAGAATTTTAATTTCCAACTGGATGAATTCGACAGAGTTTATTATTGTTAATTGGTAGCGTAGTTTTGTTTAGTGATTTTTAGTTCTGTAATCTCAAGAATATTATTTTCAAATTTGAGAGCAAAAATTTAACTCACAGTGCCACTCTTCTTATTGATTAAAATGATATTGAATCAAACAGTAAATTTATTCAACAGAATGCAATTATCAAGGTTCTTATTGTATTTGTGAAATAGTGTGACTGCAGTATAGTAGCCTAATAATATCTATTACTTCTGATAATACCTTAGGATTATGTTTAGGCAATGTTTTTGATAATCACCATAAGTTATTATTTATCCTTAGACCTACCAGTTTTCAAATTTGAATATTGTAAAAACACTTATTTGCACATATTGTATCTTGTTTTACCATATTATACAGTGCCATATTCCAGCTCGAAGGTATGAATAAAGATAAGGTACATTATAATGTAAAGAATGAGTTGATAGCTACCGGTATATAAATTTTTATGCCAAAGACTCTGAACATATTATTTGTACAATATTCTCGCTTTATTCATGAACTCGAGAAAAATGTATATTTTTGACCTTCATTTCAATCGGTAAGCTACCTGTATTATATCACATTCAGATATTACTATAAAATCTTGCTGTGCAACTCATTGTGTGAGTGTGTGAGTGAGTATGCTTGTAGAAGAATTTTGAATACCGTACGGTAAAGAAAATCAATTTTTTATTATTCTGCTTGAAGCAAAAAATCACTTTAATTTATTACAAATCCACTTATACGAATCCTAAAATTGAACTTCATGAATTTTTTTTGTTTAGTCAAACTCCCTAACTTGGTCAATATCAGACTAATGCATAAATTTTGCAGAATAAAATAAAGTTAATAATAATTCTTCAGCCTGCAGTTCTCTGTTGATTCAAACATCTCTTCTACTATTCATGCAATAACATGAAGAAAAACAAGCAACAATAGGCATAAACATATCTTAGTGAAAAAAAGAAATATACCATCCTTGACTGGAAATATACTAGTCCTTGATGTTGCTTTGATTTTTATGTACAATCAATATTAAACAAAACCAAACAGGAAATTAACAAGAGACAAAAACTTGGTGCTTGAAATAAAATACAAAACACTTGATTTCTCTCAATATTTTTTCATGTTCAATCAATAGTAAAAAACAAGCAAGAAACTAACAAGATAAAAACATAGTGAACTAAATTAAATACACATCCCTTAATTTCTCTTGATAAATTTCATGTTCAACTAATAGTAAATAAAAACAAGCAAGAAGCTAACAAGAGACAAGAACGTAGTGAATGAAATAAAATTTTCATTATTAAATATGAATAAAATTTCATTAAAAATTAGAAATAAAATTAGAATAAAATTTCATTCACTACACCACAATTTCACAATAATTCCACAATTTCATTCATACACCACTCTTGATTTCTCTCAATATTTTCTATGTTCCATTAACAGTGAACAAAAAAGCAAAAAAACAAACAAAAAATACAGAATAGAAGTAACAAATATAATGAATAATAACATATAGTAAACTAAATAAATTAGCCTATACCACCCTCGATTTCTCTCAATCTATTATTTTCTCTGTTTATTAATGCTGTGTGTGGATGTGTGTGAGAGTACCGCGCGCTCAACGTACCCATGAAGCGATACAGGCCGCGCTGCTGTTAGTAGCTAGGTTAGGTTTGCGGCGGCGTCTAATCAAAGTTTTGGACAGGTTTGATGATGGAGAGCGAGAAAAAGATCTTCGAGCTGATGGACGAAAAGCATCCGATGACCAAGTACTGGCTGCCGCTCACCTGGGCCACCAACATCATTAACCGAGCCAGACGCGATGGCAACATCCTCTGCGACCACATGGTGCAGACCATTCTGCTCGAGATGTCCGATCTAAGATGGCGGCTGGGCTCGCTTATCGGCTATGACAACGTAACTGTTCCGCTCGTCTATACCCAGGTAAACCCCAGCTCACAACTCGCCCACATGCTAAACACCAACACCGCATCAACATCATTATACTCATGTCCAACACTCAAAACATGCGTGTTATATATGTAAAAACAAAACCATTGTTGATCATTACCATCAAGATATATTACATACATATTCATATTCAACCCTAACACGTGCGTAAAATCATCTTTTATCATTTGATACATTAGTAGGCTATCACTACTATCAAGATATATCAAGGTCATTACATGTATAGGGTAATACAACATAACATAAGGGTCTCATATAACAACTGATTAAAAAGACTTGAATTTGTCAAAACAAATATTCTATAGGGTAATACACAAATACCGTATGTATTCTCATAACAACTGAATAAAAAGACTTGAAGCTGTCATGCAGAACTACTTATTTATTAAAACAACGAGATACCGGTTTCGGTTGTTATACCATTATCAATCTCTGGTAAACTCAGTTATATATGGTTATATATAGGCATACTCAGATAATAAATATGGTATAGTTTTAATAAATAGGCCTATGTGGTTTTGACAACTTCAAGTCTTTTATTCATTGTGAGTAATTACCACAATGTCACCTTCACTACTACACAGAAAATATTCTCATAACACATGAAAAGAGTGATCTGTCTGAAACCATCAATATGTTAATGATCACAATCAATGTGATTAGTATATTCAACATATAGGTAGGCTACCATCAAGGCATCACCTAAAATCGTTTAAACCATAATATTTTAAACATCAAAGCAGTGGCAGATCCAGGATTATTGAGGGAATGAGTCAAGGGGGAAGGGTGGCTGAGGGATACACAATAATTATGTAGGCTATATATACCTGTATGTATAGGGATGAAAGTTTAAAATAGAAATGCTCGGCCAACTTCCAATTTAGTAGTCAATTAACTGGTTTTTCATCAGGGTTGAATCACTAGTTTTACAGTTCCAATATTGTACCTGTAGTGGAAAAGTATCTTTAAAATATCTTCAGGGACATAAATGGACCTTTTTGCTGACGCGTAAGAGAGGTACCTATATGCTATTCCAATAAACTCACATAAAAGAAAATGTGTTTTTTGATTGCAGATTCGGAATCTGTTTATAACATATTCATACCATTATTGATTGCAACTGGTTTTAGATTGCAGACTTGAGATCTGTGTAAAATATTCTTATCATAGTCTACTCCATTTCTCAAACTTTTACTGCTCACTCTCCGACTTCGACCTCACACAGGCTTCGAATCTCCGACCTCTTCTTAATCCACACTGCATGGTGTATTCAATTGTATCATGTTTAAATAGTAAATGATTCTTTCACTTTTCAGCATAACCTGCACTGACAGTGAAACATTAACACGTTTTTTCTCATTTTTTTTTCTAGCACGAATACTGTTTCAATTCTTAATGTAATAATGCTCTCAAGTTTGCATAAATTGATGGCAAATTCTGTAATTATATACATAGACTGTTCTTGTTCATTTTATTTCGCAAGTTTCCCACCACTGCATAGTCTATATCTCTATTTATATATTTTTTTATTTTCTCGCCTTATTTCTGTATTCCAATGAATGATAGTAATGTAAATAGGTAAACACGTCTATACGATAGAGCCGATCCAACACCTTCAAAATCGCAGGTAAGTAGGTTGACACTACCTACTTAGTTTGTGTTTTGAATTAATAACGTTGTCTCACTTCATTGCATTTTGGTGACATTGATTCACAAATACTCTAGTATATTTACTGCATCTGTAGAAATTTGTTATATGTTTTTGTTTGAATTTTAAAAGTCGATAAGTGTATCACATAAATGTTGAATTTTCAGGGTTTGGTAGGTACCTACCCTAGAGTATTATTGAGTGTTTTATTCAAAGAATGTTATGGGGTTTCCTGTAGCTGTGGTGGATAGGAGATGTTTTTCTAAAAAGTATTTAGAGATCTTTTTTGCAATAAAACAATATAATTTTGCATGTTTTGCTGGATATGTTTGCTCATGAATTTAATAGTATTGAGTAAAATTAGAGTAGTTGCTTCCATTTAGAATTCGCCTCTTATTAGACCATGTTGAGTTTGTATTTGACATTGCTTCTTGCATCAATCAATCAAAGATGATTAACATTTTTTAAATATTAATATTGGTCATATTTTAAATTTGCATTGTTACCAATTGTTTTGAATCGTTATTCAATTTGAATATTGGTTTCTATTTATAATAGTGAAGAATTTACTGGTAAAATCAGTCTTGTTTGATATGAGGAATACCTCTTATAATTGCAAAAATCAAATCTATTTATCTTCTTCTAATTTATTGAAAACTTTAAAATTTAATAGATGAACTATTTTATTAAAAGCGAGGGAAGCATGACAGTTTTAAACTTTTCAGTACTGTAACTTGTTAAAAATTAATTATCAATATTGTCTACTTTTATCATTCAATTAATCAATAGCTCTCAGCTTTCTCTACAGGATATTTTCTCATAAAAATTTAAACTGACTTTGTAGGCTATATCAATTGCTTCACCATTGCTCAACTCAGATTCTTTATAAGAAGTTTTCCATTCATACGGCACAGTTTTCAGTCATCAAAGAGAAATTCCAAATCAGTCTCATCTCAATATTTATGTATAGTCTCATCACAGTGTGACTATATAAACCCTTTAAATTCATTATATCCGTGCCATGATATTAATAGGCCTATAGTGTACCAGTATCCCGTATCTCTTTTCCGATGGCTGACTGAGATTACGTAAAATACAGAATTCTGTGATCATGAAATTAGATTGGTCATGCTTGTCCGTGAACCAAGAAAGAAGTGTGAATCTGAGACGGCAATCTCAATATCAAAAATAGACCACTTGGCTTTCTTATATTTCTAAAAAGTCACGCCTTGAACTTGATCTCAAGATGAGTTGAGTATTATCACAGAGAATTCTGAATTATCCCTGGTATTATTCAGTTCCGCTGGTAGTTTTTCACTGATTATTTAGCAGGAAGTTATCTAGGGAACTGATACGTAGCCGTGACATTGCCTGGCAGAGTTTTTCGTTGCCTCCCTCTGTTTTTCCTCTGTCAAGGTCGATTTCCAAGATTCAAAACAAGGATTTTCCTTCAACTTGCATCGTAACCTTTACTTGACCTTGAAAATAAGTGCCCCTTGTCTTTCTGGCGAGTCGTTCTTCGGTTCTCATCCGCATTTAATTATAGATGTTGGACCCTGCAGGTTATACTTACAGTTCAAACAGGCATTTGCAATTACCTTTGATTGTCCTGAAATCGAGAACTGTTCGATTGATTCAGCTTTGATTTGAAACTGCGTCTTCTCATTTTAACTGGCTCCTCCAGATTACACTCTGACCACTGCTCTTCAATAACCTTCATCAGAAATAATCAAACATGTTCTGATGTAATGAATATCTCTCAGGAAATACAAACACTGATTCATATTTTCATCATTACACGGATACCATATCATAATGAATTCAGGCTACTCCATTTTAGTATAGTTTTTTCTCCAAGTACAAGCATGTGCAAAACTCGATTTGAATCTGGATTAAAATTAGACTTTTGGTTTGAAAGTTTATTACATTGTTGTTTAGTTCTCCTGTTTCACAAGAAAATTACTTGTCTATTGCTTAGATCAGAACATGTGTTATTAGTTCAATTTATAGTTATAGACCCACGCACAAGCCTAGAGCTTATGTGGGCATCATCCCTAGCAAAAAATTAATATTGTGTTATTAGGTCGGTGGCATAATTTCTCTTGTATTCCAAAACAATTTGTAGTTTTTATTGAATAAAGTCGTAGATAGTTGTATGAAATTGAACTCATCTCAGTTGATTCCTTTGCTAGTGATTCAACTGAAATATAGGGTCGCTTCTCTTCTCCCCAATGTTGAATATAGCCCACTAAATTAATGTAGTCCACTATAAATGTATTTAATTTCTCAATTTAAACAATCAAGTCTTGTTAGTTGCAACTAGAATTCTCGATCCAGGACACTCCTAAAATTCCTATATATAGCCCTATAAGAAATTCAAGCTTCCTCGGACCTCGATTCGATTGAAGCTAAAAACAGATTTTATGAAAAATTCATTGCGAATCCAAAATTTAATAAAATTCTATAGTCTAAATGTCTCTATTGTAAAGTATCTATTGCTTTATGAACTGGTCAAAAATATTCTTCATGCTCAAGAATCATTTTAGTATACCGGTAGTCTAGTTTTCAGAATATTTTATTGTTGATAAAAAATCTGGTATTATACTTGATTAAGAAATAACACTCCAGTATCTGTCAATACATTTATTAAACATGATTGTATGATGTGTCGATTATTCAATGCAACAAAAACATACATTCTAATTCAAGTTTTGTTTGACATTCGCAGGTTGTTACATTATCAGTTTACTCATATTTTCTGGCAGCTCTAATGGGAAGACAATTTGTTGTGCATCCACATGCATCTGACGAACCAGATGTCTATTTTCCTTTCTTTACTATGCTTCAGGTAATATTAAATATTCAAATCGAGTCTACCAAACTTTCATTGATTTAACGAGCTATGAATTAGGCATTTAACTGAGTTTCAATTAAGTCTGATATTGTGTTGATATCTAATTGAATAAACTTCATTTCTGTTACCCAGATAACTATGACTTTATAATAAACATTTTCAAATATTCCAAGAATTTGGAGCTACTTTTTCTGCTTATTATCTATTTCTGTTAATAGTAGTTATTCTGTTAGAACTATTTTTGAATAATTTTACTTGAAAACTGGATAATGTAGGCTAATGATGTGATTTCTTTATTGTTTTTTATGCAGCCTGAGAAAGCTTCAAAAGGTAAATCTGTTTATGATTATTCTTTTCCTGATTTATTTTGGAATTTACTAATATGAGGAGGATACTCCTAGAGTAATAAGAAGGCTATAGGATACTATTTATTCACATTCAACAATAAAGTAAAGTTATTAAATATTAAAAATCTTTGAAATGAATGTTTTTAACTTTTATTATCATAGTAACAACCATATAACATATTATTGAAGTTATTGTAAGGGTCACTTGTCTATTTATTAAGGTATTCTGGGGATTATTGAGATTCCAAGGCCCAGCTATTCTAATATACTTATGCTACAGTATTTTTTATACTAAATGACCTCATACATGCCTATACAAGTCTGTGGTTCATAATATGGCCATATGCATTCTATGTTAGTTATAGTTAATCATTTTCTGAAGAATAGTTTCACATCGTATACGTTTTATGTGGATCCATATTTTTGCCAATTCTTCTAGATAGGCCTAATTGATGGTTTGAATCTTTCAAGTTATATTATAAAAGTCTTACAACAGTAATTGAATATATTTTCTTTTCTATTCCAGTTCTGCTTCTACATTGGATGGTTAAAAGTAGCCGAAGTATTGATTGGTCCTTTTGGAGAAGATGACGATGACATTGAATTGAATTGGCTGATCGATAGGCATATAAAGGTGAGTTATCGTTTCAATTTTAGCTTCTTAAATCCAGAAGTGTATTTTATCATCACTCATCTGAATATTTCATTGTGTTCATTATTCATTTATTATCATCATTAATAAAAACCAGATGTTCAGTCTTTCATTGGCAACTCTAGAGAATCCTTCCTAAGGATGAGAGAGATACACTCTCATAATGCTAGGAATAAAAAGCATGCTGAAAGATTAGATCCATTGGTCCACTTTCTAGAAGCGAGACGTCAGGAGTTCAGGTGTCCAATTGTACAATGTTTTACATGACTCCATAAATATGAATAAAACTATAAATAAATATGAATGAACGCTTGTTTAGATCTGAATTGAAAATTTATTTCTCTGATAATGTTTTCTGTACAAAGGAAGAGTACATATATTACTTACTTTTTAATAATCTCGTCCCATGTCTTGTTTTTGTGTATGTCTTCATTTGTAGACATATTTCGAATTCAGGTTGAATTGATTATTAAGATGAAGTCTGTGTCTAATTAGATAAAAAAAAAGACTGACTCATCAAGCTGATAAAATGCCTTTTGCTTGGCTTTTTTCCAACGTAAAGTATTTTCACGTTGAGTATAAATTTATTTTTAGCTGGTAACTCCCATAAAGAAATATCTCGGGAGTACCTAATTTCTTAGAATATTTCATTTATTTTGTGTGAATATAAAATTCAGGTTTTTGCAATATTTATAATTATTGTAATTGTAAATGAAATTCTGAGAAATAAATTATTTATTTGACAAGTTCTAGATCCCCTGATTAGGTGAGCAGTGGATGCTATTTAATCTATCTATCTACCTATCTATCCATCTCCCATACTCATTTTTGTCAGGGGTGTTCACTTGCTCTACAAAAATTTCACGATGTATTATTACCTTATGTGTCAATTGTTTGTATAAATTGCTTATTGAGAAATAAATTACTTTATCTTTATTTCATTATTCATCCATTCATCTACCAAGTTATAATTTATCAATGTGTGATTCCTGCTTGTAGGCGGCCTACATGATAGTAGATGAGATGCACGAAGAACACCCCGAACTGCTGAAGGACCAGTACTGGGACGAGGTGGTGCCCAAGGATCTGCCGTACACGGTGGCGTCGGAACACTACCGTCGCTACGAGCCGAAGGGATCGGCCGAATGCTACAAGGTCAAAGAACAGGATGCACTCTATGCCAACCTCATGCATTCGCGCAAATCCGTCAACCAGGACGATGTCTATGCTGATTATGTGAGTATTGTGATCAAGCCTGGTTCACAGATATTATGCTTTTCAATTATTATGAGCAACGGATTCTATGATTGTGATCTAAGGCCCGTATTAGACTATCAAATGTTTTATAAAAAAATTTGAAAAAAATATGCCCAGTTTCTCAGTCGTTCAATAAACAGTTTATGGATCCAATAGCAGTATTGAATCAATAACCATGTGTTTAGTTTATTGAACAACTGAGAAACCGGGCATATGTTTGTAAAAGATCTTCTATAGAACATTTGATAGTCTAATACGGGCCTTAGATAGGTATTACTACAGAGAGTATATACACTTTCTGTAGGTATTACTATCATTTATTCATTTATTCAAATTATACATATGATAGCACAAAGGATGGTATCCCATAATTGCCTTCTTTACACAATAATGATGAATTAAGCAATATACAATAAAGAGTATCTACTACAATAAAATAATAAGCAAGCACAAGAAGTAAGATAACTAGCTAGAGATAAAATATATAGAAAAAAATAAATAGAGCAATTAAAGTGAAAAGAAAACAATACAAACACAGTAAATAAACACATCCAAGAAGTAAAGAGGAAAAACAGATGAAATTTACACATACAGCTCTTCAGTCAATAATGTCATATACACTGCTAGCAGGGAATAGCACTCAAGAACCTATTTTTCATTTCCCTCTCAGATCCCACAAGCTGAACACCTGAATTCAACTTATTCATGGGTTTAAAGTGACATATTTCAGTTTTCATGTCCTTATTTGAATGCTTTGAGAGATGTATCTAGTTTATTTGATGTGTTGTATTTTTTAATAGCATAAAATTATTTATTTATTTATCGTATGGCTTTTAATAGTGGGGAGACCCGAGTAGGGTTGTTCCACTTCACCAATATAACCAATTATCCCTTGATAGGGAACATGGTGAAAGTTTGTTTTCACATACATCAGCATTGAAAAAAAGTATTTTTTGATTTTATAAAGTCCGAAAAACACTAAAACACAGCACAAAACACTTATTAAAGATCGAAAAATATTGAATTTTGATAAAAATTTAGAGCACGAAACTTTTAAAATTATTATTTTTAATGAACTGCTTTCTTAGTTCCTTATACTTTGAACATTTCAAAAGTAGGTAGTTTTCAATACTTTTTCAACACTTCATCACAAAAATTCATCACTTTATCAATAAAATTATTAATCAGCTTTATTTCTTGGCTTTATTAATTTTATTTTTAAAACAACTGGTGTTTTCCTGGAGTCAGAAGATGACTGAACATGCAATATTGACCTAATAGAATACAATGTAATTTTTTCATATGGAAAGATTTTTTCAAAGATGTAAATAAAGGCATTTTTATTTCATTATATTTTTTATTTCATATTGACCTAATACAAAGATGAATATTCCAACTTTTAAAATGTTGGTCGGAGAATCTTTTTAATTTCTCCATGTTTCTGAAATTATACTTAATGAATTTTGATGTATCAACGAATTTTAGTTTTAATGAACATAGTCTTTGTATTTTTTGTTTGTCTTCTGATAGGAACTCTATCCTCTTCTACAGGCTTCTGCCCATAAGAGGAAATTCTTCATACAATCTATGTGTTTTTATTGCTGTAATGTATTTCATGAAGAAATAAAATTCAATTTCAATTTTGTTGTTGTGTTGTGTGACAGGAGAGCGTAGACACACCGCTGGTGGAGAGACGCAAGAACTGGTTCCAGCGTCAGATCCAGCGCGTCGGCTCGATTCGCTCCTCGTCGACCACTTACTCGTCGGGTCTGTTCGGCCGGCCTCGGCACAACTCGGTCTACTCGAGTCCGGACAACGGCGGTCCGGGTCTGCCCGGTCCGGGCTCGGGCGGCGGTCCGCACAACATCAACAACAACAACCCCGCGGCCGGACAGCCGCCCAATCCGCACAAGATGTCCATCTACGATCGGCTCATCGGACGCAAGTCGACGCGCCAGCGCACCAGATCTGGTAACTCATCTTGAAAATGACAAAATATTCTTTCATAATAAATAATAAATAATTTATTTAATTGTTCATTGTTTACTCTTTTCCTTGTTACTAAAAAAGTAATTAAAAACAAATGACACTACAACCCCCCTCTCACCCCCTACAGCAAACATATTGTACTTGAAACATAGGATGAAAGTACAACAAATTGTAATTACATGAACATCTTTGCATCTACACACCTGTAAAAGCAATTCAAATTTGTGATACAATAAGCACACATTGCAAAATACATGTTACTCATGATGTACACAATTGAAAGTATAAATGAAAAGATTTCTCTTCCAAATAATTAATTTAATGATAAATCAAAAGTAACATCAAATAGGGTGCTATTTCTGACAAGTTGAATGGAGCAATAGCAATATGGATCATATGGATCATTCATTTATAGAAACAAATAGTCCAATGCACACCTAAAGCAGATGTTTCAGTGTGCATTGAACTATTTGTTTGTATAGAGTCGACGATCATATGATCCATGTGTTGCTTGTTGCTCATTGCTTATTGCTCCGGTGTACGAGCTGCCTTAACCCCGGTCGTACACCGGAGCAATAAGCAATAGGCAACTAGCAACATATGGATCATATGATTGTCTACTCTATACAAACCAATAGTCCAATGCACACCTAAAGCAGCTGTTTCAGTGTGCATTGAACTATTTGTTTGTATAGAGTAGACGATCATATGATCCATGTGTTGCTTGTTGCTCATTGCTTATTGCTCCGGTGTACGAGCTGCCTAAGAGATACCGACATTATCGTTAACTCACCACAACTTTATTTCTCTAGTTTCAAACATTTACGAGGCCTTAATAGCATAAATTGATTGAATTTATGCGAAAGAGGTGATTTTTGCAATGCGCGGGTGAAGAGGGGCCGAAACTAGGTTTCTCTTTCGGAAGCTATTTTCTAAACGATAATCACGAAAATTCTACAAAATTCTTCAGGAAGATCTGTAGAATAACCTTGAAAATTTGATTTTTCAACTTGAAAATAGCGGTAAAAATCAATGAAAATTGGGCAAGTTTCATTCATTTTAAACTTAAATTGAAAAATTTGATAGGTGATAATAGAGTTTTAAAGTACATCAACTTCCAATGGTATTAAGGCTTCTTAATTAAATAGGTGATAATAGAGTTTTAAAGTACATCAAGTTCCAATGGTATTAAAGCTTCTTAATGAAATAAAACTCAAAAGTAATATTGAATAGTCGGTAACTCGCTCTTCTAGTACATATTTATACTTGAATTTATTTCTCATTGAACTCATTTCTTATTAGATTAATTTAAAAATTGGTCATGGAAAAACTTTGTTGATAATTTATGGATGGAAATGGACATTATTCATTTATAAAATAATATTGTTCTCAACTGTTCCAGTACATCAATTTTCAATGGTATTAAGGCTTCTTAATTAAATAAAACTCAAAAGTAATATTGAATAGTCGGTAACTCGCTCTTCTATTACATTTATACTTGAATTTATTTCTCATTAAACTTATTTCTTATTAGATTAATTTAAAAAGTGGTCATGAAAAAACTTTGATGATAATTTATGGATGGAAATAAACATTATTCATTTATAAAATAATATTGTTTTCAACTGTTTCAGGCAAAGCGAACGGCCAGTTGCCTGTGGGAATGAAGAACCGGCCGCGCATTCCAACTCCCGACGTCACCAAGGAGAGCTCCGACAAGGATAAGATTGCTAGCGTTGTTAACGCGCCACCTTCCTATCCGATCAACTACTCGGCTGCCGAGTTACCAGTTGTGCAGGTGAGAAAATGACTGTACAATGAGTTGTCAATAGGGACTGTATTATCACAGTGTGGTCATTAGATGTCACACCTTTGATTGGTTAAGCTCGAACAAATCCACCATACTTTTGCCAATACCCATAAGATTTTCATTGAAATGATGAGCAAATCATATTTTATATATTGAATAATTTACTTCTTACCTACAATTTGCCTTTAGTTTTCATCAATTTAAGGTCCAATTCACAGAGAAGAGACACGAGGCGAAGACGTGGCGATCATATGGATCATATAATCGTCTACTCTATACAAGCAAATAGTCCAATGCACACCAAAACAGCTGCTTATACAAGCAAATAGTCCAATGCACACAAAAACAGCTGTTTCAGGTGTGTATAGTACTACTTGATTGTAAAGAGTAGACGATTCATGTCCGCGCCACGTCTCCGCCTCACGTCTTTATTTTTTTATTTATCTATTTACTAGCATCCTTCGACCGCCTTTAAAAGGGTCATATGGATTTGTCAATAAAATGGATTTGTCTCTTCTCTGTGAATTGGGCCTAAGCTTTTAGAGCAATACCAAGAGTAGAGACTACTTTTCATGTTGGAAAAGTCGTTTTTGATGTTGTTTCTCTCGAAATAAGTTTGAAAAGTGAGTAATTGGGTTAATGTTTGCCTCTAATCCCATATCAAATTCAAAAATTCGCCCAAAAGTATGGAATAAAAAATGTTCCAACATACTGTTTATGGACCTTTTCACACCAATTACCACACTGTGATTATACATTCTCTGTAGTTTGCAATATTCAGCAGTCGATAGTTTTCAGGTAGGATAGTTTTTCACGAGGCTGAAAGCCGAGTGCAGAATTATTATACCGAGTATAGCAGGATCCTTTTAACATGTCAGAAAACATATGTTTTACTCGGCCACCAGTACAATACTTAACCTACAAATGCTGAATCTCGCAGATTATTGAAAAGGTCTTTTAAAAAGTTGTTCTTTGAAAGGTCTTCTTTAAAAATGTCTTTTAACGACTTTAAAGGTCTTTGAGACTTTTAAGCCTTTTGATTATTGTGTCGAAATCACTGTTTAATTATTCTCGATCCGCTGATTTATGACATGTTAAATGGATCGTGCTATATGGACAAAAAATTTTTCCAACACACTGTTTATGGACCTTTTCACACCAATTACCGCACTGTGAAAATACATTCTCTGTAGTTTGCAATATTCAGCAGTCGATAGTTTTCAGGTAGGACAGTTTTTCATGAGGCTGAAAGCCGAGTGAAGGATTATTATACCGAGTAAAAACGTGTATGACGAAAAAATATTTATAATTGTAGGTGGTGCTGTCGCCAATCCAAGAGCTGGAAGGCCATCAGTCGACAGTGACATCGATCACGTCAACCAGTAGCGGCACAGCTGCCCTGGCGCAAGCCGTCCTCTCCCCCACTCTCTCCTCAGCCGGCCTGACCGGAGTGGGCGTGGTCTCGCCAGCAGTGGGCGTGGTCCCGGCTGGCCCCGCCTCCACGCCCATGACAGTCGCAGTCAGTCCAGTAACGCTCACCACCGTCTCAATGAGTCAGCCGCTGCTCTCCTCCATGGGCATCACCTCAGCCGGCATTCCACCCGCCGCTTCCTCACCGTCCATAGTCCTCACCGAGCTGCCAGCCTCCTACGCCACCGACAAGGAGGACAGCTCCAATGGCAGCGTTTCGGGCGCCGACGATCGAAGTCGCAAAACAAGTGTTGCCTCGAAACGCGGCGAGGTCTATGTTTGATCGCAATTGGCAAGTGGTGATTGTATCATGTTGATGACAATCTGCGCTCTAGGTGAATTGAACTATGTATGATATATTAGGCTATGATCAGTAGATAAAGATTTGATGTTGATTTCAAACAAATGTTTGATTGCAATTGGCAAGTAGTGATTGTATCATGTTGATAACAATCTGCGCTCTAGGTGAATTGAACTATGTATGATATATTAGGCTATGATCAGTAGATAAAGATTTGATGTTGATTTCAAACAAATGTTTGATTGCAATTGGCAAGTAGTGATTGTATCATGTTGATGACAACCTACTATAGGTGAATTGAATTACTATGAATATTATAATCAGTAGATAATGACTTGATGTTGATTTCAAACAAATCTATTAATTTAATGTTTGAGATAGAAATTGTTCTAGGTGTGGTAGTATTTTTTAATTTAGCGGATGGTAAATGACTTCCACCATTTATTCACCATCCACCAAATTAAAAAAATAGTACTATAGATATTGTTTGTGTATAGACGATCGAAGTTGCAAAACAAGTGTTGCATCAAAACGCGGTGAGGTCTAGGTCTATGTTTGTTTTCAATCAAGTGACGAGTGGTTATTGTTTCATGTTGACGACAACCTCTTTTAGGTGAATTGAACTATGTATATTATTATGATCAGTAGATAGTGACTTATTAATGACGATGTTGGTTACAAACAAATATGATTCATGTTTCAGATTGTATGTGTATAATGATTGTTATGATTACAAATATAATAAAAATAGTAGTTACTTGATGTTAATTTGAAATTAGAAACTGGGAAATCAGACAGTTGAATCCTGAATGGATATTGGTATTAGATTATTCATAAATTTGAGATTCGTTCATGGCACATGTTGATGTTTTTTAAATCAGTGGAGACAGGCAAGAGTGTAAGTAGGTGTATCTGTGTGCGTTACCAACAAAGTTAATTGGTTGTAACTAGAATACTCGGTTGGAAATAGGCGTAAAATTTTCATTTTCTTGAGAAGTAACTCTGAAATTGTGATATGACTGATTTTACTCGGTTGGTCAAACAAACTTTAATTATTTTTTCAATAATTCTTGGTATGCGTTCCTCATTTGACATGGTTTGAATTTAGTTTGCACCTATGGAAAGTTATGAAATCTGAAGTAGTTAAAACAAAAAATTGAAGCCTATGTTTGTTTCATTGCCTTGTTTTGGATGATATTTCAATTTGGAAACGTAAGGCTGTACTCTATGAAGTCAATAATAAATACCCTTCTACTGCAGCTGCTCTTTTAAGAGCCGAATTGAGGTTGATTCCATAAAAGTATTAGCTAATACCCTAGGGTACTTCTAATACAATTGGATGTTTTGAATTGAAACCAGAGTGCTGATTATATCTCAGGAAACAAGCGAAGTTTTCTTCAAGAGAAGAGAAATTAATTTGGATGAACCATATTGTGAGTGTTGTAAATTATTCCAGAAAATCATTGTCAATAAGTAGAAGAATAGCTAGATCATGTAAAGTAAACCGTTCAGTAAAGTATTAATCTTCATAGTAACAATTATTATTGTATTGTGAAAGAAGAATAGATGTTTGTATAGTCTTAATAAAAAATTGAACTTTCTCTTCTACTGTCTCAATAAGTTGAGAAATTGTAAAAAGAGAATTCGTTTTATTGGTAATTTTGGGAGTAAGATATTCGACAAAATATATGTCACTTGTAATATAAGCGCTTGAAGTTCGATTTATGCAAATACTTGTTGAATTATAATTTCTAATTCTCCAAAGGTAGTTGATTTTGAATTTTTTGAAATATTCCTAGAAATTGTAGGGTTGGTACTGAATTAAGCTCAAATTTCTAAGCCTACTAGTCTTAGATTTTTTATTTCGAGAATGTACGGTAGTCTCCTTGTTTGGAATATGAAGGGTTAACAATATATGGTATGTGATAAAAGCATTTTATATGTACAGTAGATTAATAAAATTGAACTAGTAGTTGGGTCAAGATGGAGTATATTTTAATTCGGACTGGAGATTTATAGTTTATTATATTATTCATTCATAAAATAGATTTCGAATAAGATCAAAAGTTAAGTTGCATTATAGGTATGTTTTGCAGTAGACTTATGGAGTAGAGATTTTATTTCGTTTTCGAAATTTACAATTTGTGTACCGGTATTCGCTATTAGTAAAAACACGTGACTCTGGAATCTAAATAAATATTTTATAGATTTCAGAATAATTTAGACTTATCAACTATCACTATCCTTCTGTTGTATATAATTCGTTTCTAACTCCCTATTGGCTGTTATGTGCCATTGTTACAATCTAGTTGTTATTAAATTCAATTTTCATTAGTAAAATTAGAAATTTTCTAGGATAATGAATTGTTTGAAGCGCTCCTCCGCAGATTATTGTTATCTTATAGATTTGCTAACAAAGTAATAATTTTGAGAGACCGTACTCTATTGATTGGACTATTTCATGAAGTTATCAAAATGCTTACTAAGAAACAAAAAACGTGATTATACTTTCTTCACAATTTTGAATATGATGAAAGAACTTATGGATAGAATAATGTGATAGAATTTCTAGCTTCATGTATAAATAATCTTTGAGATTTCTATATTTTCTTGGTAGAAAAAGAAATAACTGTGAAATAAACATCTATTTTAAGAACAGTTTCTAACTATTTAGCTGCACATATTTCGTAATGATCATACACAATTTAGTGAAGACCTCCTAAATATTGTACTGTATCATTCATTTATCATTATAAAGTATATGTGTGTACACATATACGTGTAAACACATACCCATGTGTTTGAATAATCATGAAATATAATTTACTGTGCACTGTATTTAGCACATTATTAATCAAAATGTACATTATTATATTGTTATTTAGTTGACAAAGTTTGTTGAATGTTCTGCTTTTGGTTTTTAGGTAGCTAATAGATGATTATGAAAATTAATTTTTGATGACTGTATACTAAAGCATTAATTGATCAAATGTCTGAATACACTCAGAATATTCTTGATTCAATTGTATGTAAATCTATTGAAAGAGGTATCAGTGATGAAAATCTATTATTTGTGATTCGTTTTAATTGTTATGGGCGTCATTCATGAACTTACTGTACTTACACTTTTATTTCTTCCATTACTATAGTTAAGAATAGCAATAAATAATTTTATTACTTTTAATTCATATGAAAACATGGCTGTGTTTGTGAAGTGTCATTACTATGTAAATAATTGTTATACTATCTCAAATAATATATCATATAAAATTGTATTTGTCATTATGTTCAACATATTATTGAATGGGAATGAGCATTAATAGATAATAATGTTAGGGGAATGGAGCTCACGTATGATCTGACAATTGTTTATTTTGGAATATAACCGATGAATTTGGAATCATCAGTTGGAAATATTATTCTGGAATAATATTTTTTCGTGGTAGATTGAATTTGTGTGATATTATCATCCATTCTGAGTAATATTCTACAATGAATAATATTGTACCGTACTTGATGAGACCATTGATGTTAAAAACAATTACTAGTTTTTCAATATCAACTAAATTGATTTCTAATGAATTTATGTACATGTATTATTAATTGTTTCCGTATCAGTCCGTCATTAAAAAATTCAATGTCTATCCTGTTACGCTAGTCTGATTTTAAATTTAATTATTTGGTTTTCAATAATCTATGTTTGTAACGTCGATACGGTAGTAAAAGATATGCTTACTAGGAACGATAGTTAAAAGGATACCTTGAATAACGATGGAAACTCAAAATGAATCTGATCAATTTTGAACAAATTATTAAATTTTTATTCTAAACTATGGAAAATCATTTCATTTTTTGTTCAATGTCAGGTGTTATACTCAGTAATCGTATCTGAATTGAGACAAGAACTAATTTTATTGTTTTTATTTTTAATAAGTGTGATAAATAGAATCGTATGTATTTTCAAAAAAGTTTAATTTTTAAAATTTTCTATTCCTGCCAGCAATAAAAGTAATTCCTCTCTTGCTAATAAGTATTGGTAAGAGTCGGCAGAAGCAAAAATGTAAATGGAACACACATTGTAATAGATTTCAATTTTGCTTAATATTCCTTAGGATAGACTATCTAGACTAGAATATATTTCTGTTGTGTTGTTTAAAAATAATTCAATTCTAGCGTTGATAATGAGAAAATATGGTGCTCAACTTGTATAGAATATTGTGTGAGTGTATAGTTGTTATAATAGGCAATAGTAGAGAAAAATAAATGTACAATTTCCAATTCATAGCATTTTATTCATTTTTACTTCAACCAAACCCTGCATATTCATCAATTTGATTTTCTCGTTTACAGTTGAACATAGTTAAGTACAACATGGTCAATTGAGTACCTGAAAATTGTAAAACCAATAATTCTACGAATTGTGGAGAAATTGTTTTAGGCCCGATTCCACCAAAATGCGAAATAGTATATTTCGCACCTAGGGCGGAAAATGTGTGTTTGCCGGCAAGTTCGAGACGTTAGGAGGTTAGGATACTCATACAATGTTGTAGATCGGATAGAAACAGCTTTCATTCAAGGTCATTTTCTTTACCGCCCTAGGCCACTAAAACGTTTACAGGCCTCCAGCTGACCTTGCTGGAAACAGAACATTTTCGGCCTCCATATGACGTACGATGAACAGCTCATTACGTCCTAGTGGGGCGAATACTAAGTTTTCGCGTTTTGGTGGAATCGGGCCTTAAACTTCTTGCGAATTTCCATAGAGCCAAACAGTGGTTTAAGCCTAGCCATCCACTGGAACCGTTTTTGTCAGAAAGCGTTCGATGTCCGAACAGTTGGCTATTTGATTCAATGTTTGCATTTCGGATGATCGGTCGTTTTCTGACAAAAACAAATGGTGGTCCACCACCATCATGTCATACCGTCGTCTGATCGGTTGGGGATCCAAGGGTCTTTAGACAAATGCCTCAAGTCTGCCACCCTGGCCCTTAACGACAGATCACGATGTCCTACAGGAAAAGAAGTGAACGACCATGCTAATAGTATAATTACGTTACCGTACTACAGTTACAGCCGCGAAATAAGTCGGATGATACATTTGAGCCGATGTCAAGTCTTGCTAGCTGATTCATGCAGGGGAATCAACTCCGACGCTCGAAATATGCACTGGAGCAATCGGTTGAGCTTTTGGTGGAGCAACCGGTGAAGCAACTGGTTGAGAAACTGATGGAGCAACCGGTTCCACAACCAGTGGAGCAAGAGATGGAGTAACCAGAGGAATAATCTAGATGTCGAGACGCAACCACTAGAATCTTAGACAAATGAATTGTGTAAACTATGAAGGCCGGTTTTTACGATTCTAGTAGACGTTCAGGTTACCAGAAGCAGGTAAACTGAACCGTGTGGACACGTACTTGAACAGGTTACTGGCAACCTGCCTCCCTGCTGGCTCATCCAGTCGACCTGCACGAGGAGTAGACAACTTTTAAATTAAATTACATTCTTTTTAAATTAAATTCTAATTACAAATTACAATCAAAGAATAACATTCTTTTTTGTCGTGTGAACAGAGCAGAGGCAGACAGATAACTGGCTTCTGGTAACCTGCCTCCAGTAACCTGAACGTCTACTAGAATCGTGAAAACCAGCTTTAAGTATAATACAATCCTAAGGCAGCTCGTACACCGAAGCAATAAGCAATTAGCAACATTTGGATCATATGATCGTCTACTCTATAGAAACAAATAGTCCAATGCACACCTAAAGCAGCTGTTTCAGTGTGCATTGAACTATTGGTTTGTATAGCGTAGACAATCATATGATCCATATGTTGCTAGTTGCCTATTGCTTATTGCTCCGGTGTACGACCGGGGTTAAGATTTTAAGGATCGATTTATTGCTTTCAAACAGAAAATGCAATCATCAATTTTCTAATCCCAAGTATGTGACTCCTTCAGTCAACACAAGATCAGAGTCTATCGGTGGATACAGCTCGAACTTCTGATAATACTTGTCTTTCAAGCTCAGATAGAGCTCCATGAACTTCCACGGATCCATTTTATTGTAGTAGATATCTTTGGACACGAACAGCTGGCGACTAGACTTAGGGCCGACGCTTTTCGACTTTAAGCCATACTTTTTAGCAGCCTGGTGAATTTGGCCGCGCTCTTCGTTCGAAAAATCCTTGGCGAAAACGAGTTCTTGAGGGCCGTCTGTGTCGCGCTTGAACTGCAGCAGTACCTGGTTGATTTTTCTAAAATCGAATTTGCCGCCGAAACCGAGTCCCGACCGACTGACCACTCCCGTGGCTTCGACTGGCTTCTCGATGCCTTGTTCGTTCTTACCCAAGCCGCCTCCCGCCCAGCCCATCATCTTCATCATTTTCAAGCCGATATTGTCCGGAACGACTTCGGGCTCTTTGGCTGCACCCACCAACACGTCACTCTTTTGTACATCGGCATCGCGAGCGCTCAGTTCCTCCTTGGTTAGCGATGAGGCGATTTTCAGCGTGTAGTAGTGGCGTTGCAGCTTCCACATCAGGTACTCGCAGCATGCTGTTTTCGTTTTATTCTTCACTAGGCCTTCGGTGATAGCGGTCACGGTACCAAACGATGTCATGCACCTCCTACGGAGAAACAAAATAAATTATTATCAATATGGATGGATAGATATGACTTTATTTTTCCAATTTGAACATTAGGTAAAGTGCTCACCATCAGATTGATAGATAGATATTATTTCTTTGCCATCGTACTCTACGGTCATCAGCAACGTCAAGAAATAATAGCTCTCTATCTATCTATCTAATGCCAAGCGTCAAATTAAATGAATCTGATTATAAGTGGTGTGGGCGAAGTTGAGAGTCCCGTCTTCCAATTAACCCACAAATATAGAGACAGCACAGCACTAATCTGATAATTGAAATCAATTCACGTGAAAAGTAGCCTATCAAATTAATTCATTGTCAAATTAATTGTCACATTCATTCGGAAGATAATAATTCAAAATATTTCAGTACCTCTTAAAAGCAACGCTATGATGTTTAAGATAACTCTAGTTGTCATTATCAGAGAAGAATATACAATTTGATCCTTCTATTGAATAGCTTTGAGATGGAAGAAAAAGTAGATTACCGGTATTTACTTCATTCATGAAGATCACAAAAACATATATTGAATTAAATTCTAAATAATGATAGTTGAAAATGATAATGATTTCAGTATTCAGAAATTAAGAAAGATAACTATAAAGTATGTAAGAGTGGGGAAGAAACGACAAGTTTAACCCTCTAAACGACTTCTACTATTATAATAATCAAGTAATATTTATGTATACTCTTTATATCATAAATAACATTATAAGTAATATTATAATTATAATCTAGTTATTATCAATTGATTGATAATAATAGTACAATCATCATATTTTCTACTTGCAAGGTTTTAATTAGACAAAATTCAGCTTGTTAATTCAAGTTCAATTCAACATGCAAATAAACTTTTAACTAGTTTTGTACGAATAAAACATTCAAGGTGCAATAAGATAACTTTTTCAGTTATTATTCCATTGTGGAACAATTCTAAAAACTTCTGAAAATAGGCCTACTTCCAAGTTTTCTAGTTCCAAACTTTGTTCCATTTAACCTCAGTAAATAGTCAAATAGATTTTGTAGGTAAGTAGAGCTTAATTTTGACACAAATTATCAACAGCCACTTAGAAGAAGAGAAAAAACTTTCCATATTAGAAAGCTTGGCTCCATATTGAGCTGCTGGAATGTGACTCATTAATAGTGCAGTTTGATCAACTAACTCTATAATTTAATAATTTCCAAAATCAGAGATATCTTACCAAATAAAAAATTGATCTTTGGGCTCTTGATTAATCTCATGTACCAATGGCATTTTCCAAGTGGAAGATGTTCTCTGAAGATTGTTATAAGATTGACTTGGATCACTGGAAACTATAATATATATTGAGCCACAGGGCCCTGAAATGTTTCTCATTTTGTGGAGCATCTGAAGGTTCTCAGGGCTGAGCTGATTCTCTTCTTTCCTGAGGAATTCATTCCTTGACCCTCTGCTCTGCACAAAAGTTGGTGCTTTTCCATCTGGTTTCTTGGTATCTTCAGTTCTACGACTCGTACCTGCATTATAAAGGAATTCTTATTACATTTACAAATAGCATTAATTTAGACAAATAATATGGTGAGGACGTGATATTTAAAATTCACTAACATAGCTTTCAACGGAATTATTCACTTGAATAATGATTTCTTAGTGGATTTATTACTCACTTACGTCACTATCGCATGAACATTTCCTCGCTATCCATGTTTTATCCAAGCCATTATACTAAATTTTTTTAGTTGATCAAATTAAGAGATAGTGAAACCACTTCACATCTAGAGACCTCGATGTGTTACTCAATGCATTGCATAGTAAACATCCTTAACTTTAATTTTCTCTTTTCTGATGAATTTAGTACAATAAATATATTACAAAAATATAGGAAAATAGAAAAATAAATACATTTATTTGAATGAAGTAATTTTTTCGATTGTGCTATATAACTATATTTTTGTACTACATTTTTTTACTATAATACTGTTTTCATTTTCGTATGTAATATTTCTTTTTCCAATTGTAATAGTATTTTTTTCGATTGTACACTATATTGAGTGTCCTTTCTGATGCACATTTTTAAATAAATGAATAAAATGCAACAACTGTACTGTATTGCCATGATTGGTAGAGTACAAGGAATTTTTGTCAATATTTCACACGTGTTTTGTGTCAGCGGTAGACAGTTTCGTTTTGCTTGAATGCAACTCTAGTCCAACAATTTTCCACTTGAAATATTATTAAAGTTCTATCAGAGTTAGAAAAACTAGATCAATTAAT